>JAVJGJ010000059.1:52913536-52948275 GCA_035590215.1 Microhierax caerulescens | reverse complement strand
GCGCGGCGGGGCCGGGGGGCGGGGAGGCGGGCGCGGCTGCGGCCCCCCCACCCCCCCGCGCCCGGCTGGGCCGCGGCTAACGCGCGCTAGCGTCCCGCAAAACCTTCCCGCGGCCCCTTCACCTCCACCCCTCCCTCACCTGGCGGGCGGAACTCCCGGCGGCCCCGCTCCCTTATCGCAGCTCGGCGGCCATTTCCCGTCTCGCCGGAGGAAGAGACGCGGGGCCCAAAGGGAAAAAGAAAAAAACACCATAGAGAGCGGGGGGCGGCCGCCGCCGCGGCTGCGTCACTTCCGCCCTGGGCGGGGAAACGCAGCACCACTCGCTGGCCGAGCGCCATCTTGGTTTTGGGTAACCGTCAGCAAGGAAGATGGCGGCCCGCGGCACTGACGGCCGACAGTGGGTCGCCCCGGCACCCGTGTCCCCCAGGGGACGGCGTGGCACTGCCCTACGTCCCCCAAACCTGTGTCGCGGCCGGTGGGGGCGGGGGGGCTCTGTGCCCTGCCGGCTGCAGCTCTGTGCCTCCTCCCGCACCCTCGCAGCTAAAAGCTGTCCCCTTTTACCCCCTCCTTCCCCGAAGAGGGATCCGAGGGGCCGGGGTCCCCGGCCGCCGCTGCCTGGGTACCTGTCGGGCGGGGTGCGCGTCCATCCACAGGCGTTGCTCGGAAGGGCCTGTCTGTAAAGCGGAGCCCAGCCAGAGGACCACCGTCAAGCGGCATTGGCGTCCGATGCTGCCGCGCAGCAGGAAGATCTCGCAGCCGCGGTACTTTACTGCAGCGGCTTTTGCAGCAGATTTGTGCGTGTCGCCTGGTTGCGATGCAGCAGCGCAACGCTGGGGAAAAGCGTGCCCGAGGGAATGGCCCGAGGGGTGTCTGTACCACCGGGAAAGCGCAGCAAAGGGGTCTAGGTGAACAGTACTGACTGATGCACGTAGATGTGTGTCGGCTGAGCGACACTTAAATGCTTAAATTCTACGCTACTCAAATTTCACGCAGCTGATTAATTTTTTAAAAGGCTATTGCATATTATGATGCAAGGAAAAAAGATTATACATTTAAAAAAGAGCAGGAAAGGATGCATATGCACGATTTTAACTGAGTTTTTAAATTCAGGGGACAATGACTGGGAGGCAGCCAAAACCAGCTGATGGAGGAAAAAGGCACAGAAGATGGGAAGCAGATGCAATTGCCAAATGCTGGTTTGCAGTTTCCTGCATAGGGAATGTAATACCCTGCTTAAAGGTATTTCTTTTGGCTTGAAGAACTTAAGTGCTTTAAGCGTGGCCTTCTATGGCAGTGAGCAGTAAGTGGCTGGAGCTGAAACAAACCCAGTTAAAGTTTTTAAGTCTGATCAGTTGTGGTTAACTGATGAACAGCCTGACCTAGAGACATGCACAATTCCGTCTCCTTTTAAGCATTTTCCCCTTATGCAGGGGTGGGGGTTACTAACTTGTACTTCCAGTGTAGCGCATGTGCTACAGCTTTTGCTGTAACCAACAATAAGATACTGTTAATGCAGAGGCTGCTTGATAATGGACTTGTGGGAGGAAGCCAGTCTGCTAAAGCCAGTTAGATTTTCAGAACTGGTGTGGGATTTGGCTGCACACAAGCTCACACACACACTTCTTACTGGTTCTGAAGACTTGTGGGATGCTCATGTTGTTTTCCTTCAGTGATGGAGGGCTCTCCTCTGTTTTCTGAGATGTGGTATGTATCCTACTGGGAGAGAAAGGGTTGTTACTTCTACTCTTTCAGTTCTCCATTGTATTTTAAGACAACATACTAGGGACCCAGAATAAAAAACAAACTAAAACAAACTATTATGTGAAACTTTTTGAAAATGTATTTTAATTATTTCAAATACATTTGCCTAATGATAAATAGTGCAAGCTGTTTCAAGTTTTTTGTTCACTCACTTTATAAAAATTGACATTTGAGCTATGGGCTCTGTCATTTGTCAGTGCAGGCCCTTGTTAGCAAAAACATCAGGACATGCACCTGGACTTTCAAACAAATCATACCAGTGGTCTTCTAAGGGTATTAATATGAAACACAACCTGACAGGTCTCCCTTCACCTCTGGCCTGCAAGCCAGTATACTTCTTCAAATACTTGATGCCCTGCCTTTGGGTGGTAATTTACCTCATAAAATTTCATATATTTTTTTTTTTTTGTACAGATAGTTCAAACTTCTAAGATAGCACCTCCAACCTACATTTGATGTTTAGAGGCAGCATCTTTTGCTACAAAGCAAAATATTTGCCAAGGAAAATATAGTTTTTGTGTTCATAGGAGATAGTGTCTCTGGCCATGACTCAAAGTGCCACTTTATCTGAATACAGCAACAGTCCAGAAAATTTATAATAAAGTACAAAGTTCAAGGCAACAGGAAGATACATGAAGACATAGCACAGTAATACTGTGTCATCACTGGCCCAAGCCAAACTTTTACTGACCATTAGCAGATGTCCTCACTATTCAGTGAGTCAGCTGAGTACTTGTACTCTGAGCATTAATGTAGAAAGGGGAAATTAGTAGGAAACTCCATGTTTTATAGTCAGCAGTGAAGTCAGATTGTCCCATCAGGGAATGCCGCTATTAAGTGTTACAAAATGATAATGTAACCTCAAATAAGATTTAGTAAGAATGAAGAAGACCAGAGCGAGGTTGGTTTTAATCTTGTCATAAAATGGGAGCATAGGTTTGCACAAGTCAGTGGTGTAACTTACCATCTTTGGCCTGGCTCTTTACTTGCAGCAGTTACTTCACAATAGAGGTTCACACCGAAAGCAGCTTCTCTTCATGCTAAAACGTTGGTCGGTTTTACAACCCATTTGGGTAGATTTTGTCAATCCATGAGTGGGACAGGGCTCAAGGGAGCTGTGTAAAGGGAATAATTCAGTAGATGGCACTCTCCTTCTGAGAGAGGATGAGCAAATACCTCAGCCAAGGAATATGATGCAGTGAGAACTTCCTTTATACTCTACAGAAGTTGCAATGAATGCAAACAAAGCTGTGCCTAGCTATGCAATGAAGTAACCTCACCCCTGGCAGTTTTTTCGCAAATCTGGGTCTATCAAGCCCTTGCATCTGGCTTTCTCCCTGATGAAATGACTATAGTCTGTTGCTCTTCAGCCTGAATATATACACACACTCGCACATCTTTAAAAGATATATATATATTTAAAAGAGCTCAGTAGTAATGTAAGTCACACACAGATTCAGTGTTTAGAACTGTTCTGCTTCCTCAACCATTTTTTTTCTACTTCATAATTTTATTTTACTGTTCTGTCAATGGTAGATCCAGTTTAAGAACTTAAGGCCTTTGATTTGTTTTTTGTTGTTATTTTGAAGCCACAAAATTTGATAGCTGTGGCTTAAAAAGCAGCCACACGGATCGGTACAAGTGAGGAGGCCTAAACTGCAGGTATGGGTACAATAAAGACCTGCTAGGCATCCAAGGAGCTGTCACCTTTTAAATCAAATCTGTTACTAATGAAGCAGTAATGCACAGCCATTATTTTACAGCTTTCTAAACAGTACAGGTTTTTCCTCACCCCTGAACAGAAGGGTAAGAGAGTGAAACATGTATAAAACAAAAGGTTGCAATAAAAAATTACATGGGACAAATTCATAAAATGCAAATTTAATTCAATTTCTTTAAAGTTTGGGATTTTGAGTAATGTAAGTATAGTCATTCTTTCAATTTATTGCTTTTTAAGCAGTCCTTTGAGTACCTTATTTTACTGGCATACAAGTCAAATAGGACTCCATATGTTCTCAATCTCTGCCACTGTCCTACAGTCCCCCAAAATCCTATCTCCACCAATTAAAATCATGGTGATAACAGTATTTCTAAAATTCAGAACCTGGAGCTATCATTTTCTTCCTGTAAGGGAAGCATTTGCTACCATAGCTCAATTAAAGCTGTTGACCCATTTTTCCCAATATTCATGTCAGAGCTTGAGGGTTTTTTGGGCCTGTTAGAATGAAAAGGCCCTAGGTAATGTATGAAAGAGGAGTATAAAGAGTATTTGTGTACATCTCGCCTGTGCCAGTCAACTTTTGAGCAATCAAAAGTTATGCACCGTTGCAAACTAGATAAAGAAATTTCTATTCCAAGAAGTGGTTCAAGCAGCGGCATGCTGCGTGAGTGAAATGGCAGATGAATTTAAAGATGAATAGATACATTTTTTTTTTTATTTTCTGTTCTTAAATCAAAACAAAACAAACCTACTGTAGTGTCTGTCAGATGCTTAAGGGGCTGTGCCCAAAAGCAGTATTTTCTGTCCTTTGCAAAGAAGCTACATAGCAGATAAAATGCTGGACCAGTGGAAGCTCTCTGTTGAAAGCCTCATTTAGCTACAGCATTCATCTATTATTTGGCAATTAGATTAAAACTTCCAAATGCATTTTATACAGAATTCCAAATAGTCTTCATACATTAAGGTTACCAAATGGAAATCTCTTTTGCACACAATTGAGTATAAATGGTTTGAAGAGGCTTTTTATTTTTAACACTTTACAAAGGAACTGTGTTCTTTTTCCTGTGGGGAAAAAAAAATCAGGGTGTGGAGTGTGGAGTTTCTACTGTTTGGAACAAATTTAAAAGAAAAGTAGAAGGAAAGTGGTTTAACACTATTACAGCACTACTGATTTTTTCCCCTTCTACTTCTGCAGTCTTGAGCTGATATTTCATTCAATCAGATAAGGAAACATATCTAGGTCATGAAACTAATCATAAACATGGGGTTTATGGTTGCAACCTTTACAGCAGCTGTTGTGAATTCAGAGGAGGTTTGAAGACCCACAAACCAGCCTTCTACACTGGCTTTCAAGTAGTGGTTTCAAATCAAAGAAGAACAATTTCCTGACTGAATCATCAAACAAGGTATTGGGACACCTGAGTTTTATGCCTTCAGGCACATTATAGCCTAGTTTTCAGGTGTCATGCATTTCTTTTAACTCCCATATATTTCAAATGGAGTGACAAGAGCTCAGCACTGCTGAAAACATTTTGGGAATACATTCCTTACAGATACATTGGAAAGCTGTTTTAATGTTTGTAACACATTTTTAAATGCTTAGTAAGAATATGCTACAGGAATGCAATCATTAATAACAAGCGCCTTATTGAAACAATCCTGTGTTTTTCTCATCTTGGTGTGGTACAGTTCAAATCACCTTTAAAAAAAAATAAATCTCACAATTAAAGCTTACGGTCCTGTAGACAGGACAGAGCAAGAGGCAGAAGGTGCACGCAATGGTGTGTTTCTAGGGATCTGCCACCTCACTGTTTGTAGGATGGAAGCTGAAGGGTGGAAGATCATGAACAAAAGGTGAAGAGCAAGCAATCGCAGAAGCAGGACCTGATGATCACATGGGTTTCCTATACTTCAGAATATCTCTGCTGAAAAGATCTAGAAAACAGGGTGAGAAAACAGGAATATTAGCCTTGCTTTTGGTGATATTAAGAGGCCAGACAGCGATCGGAACTCAATGGGCTTGCAGAGCTGGTCAAGGAAGTAACCAGAAAAATCAAAGTCTCGATTCTTTGTAATGGCTTGCATTGTGTAATAGAGGTCTCATACCTTTTGTTTTATGGGTGTAGGTGCGTTTATTTGTGCTGTGGGATATTTGTGTTTAGGAAAATTACATTATGTGCAAGTAAGAGAAGAAATAGCAGCAGCTGGATGGACCGGTGAGATTTGGATGAGCCTGTTCATCAGTGTTTGGAGATGGGTGCAGAACAAATTGATTTTCAAGCATGATTTATCTAGAACCTTAAAATCTATTAAATGACAGTGAGGCTAAAACTTACCAATAAATGTATCAAATACAATAGTTAAAATAAATCCATCAAATCCATGGATTAAAAAAAAGTTAATAAAAGCGATCAGCACTCATCAGACTGGTACCTACTAGTTCTCTAATAAAAGTGAACTTGAATCAAACCAGATTTTACTGGAAACCTCAAGAATATTACAAATGTCATTTTCTGTTACTTTAATTAGACCAAGGTAATTTGTGAAACTTCAACCAGGGGTGGGTACATGCACCAGACTGGAAAATTAAGCAAAAGGATGGACAAAAAGAGAACTGGTTTTTTTTGTTCTGCTACCTTTTTTTGCATGGAAACTGCAGATAGCTTTTGCATCCTCCCATTACTAGCTTATCCAGCCCACTCTGCCGGATTTGCTTGACAGGAGGAAAACATAGTTCTAAATTCATGTGTCCACTGTATTTTTTTCCCCCAGTTTTCTATTCTTGTTGATTTACAAAGTCTTAGTTGAGTGAGTTATGAGCTGTTTGCCACAGCCTTTGTTCTGGTCTGTGCTTCAGCACAAACCAGAAAAACCTGTTCATGTTCTCTCCTTTTTTTTTTTTTTTTTTTTTTTTTTTTTATCTTCCTCTCCCATTGGCAGCCACAGCTTGTACACATGCAGACAAGGTGGTGCCTAGTTTTCATGTGGAAAGCTGCCTTACAAAAACTGGGGTTGCTTTTTCCATTATCCCAAAGCTTTTCTAGTTTGATGAAGGTTTTCACCAGGAGTTAAACTCTGTTTGTTCTCCACAAAATGTATTTAGGTCATCATTTAATTTTTCTTCAAGCAAAGGGAGGGTGTTTAAGTATGGCTCCAGTCCAGCCTTTTTTTAAATAGTATTTTGTAGACTCTGGGAGATCTGCAGAAACCAGCCTTGTTGTGCAATGTAGCTTTTTGGACGCAGAAGCCTGACTGCTTTACAGCAGCTGCACAAGGTGTAGCGTTAACATCTGTAAGACAGGACTAACACTGAGGCAGCAAGTTAGTGCAAAAACTGGACAAGTTGAGAAGAAACTTTTCTTTCCATCTTCTTCCTTTTCCTCTTGCTCTGTGCTGCTGTTGGAACAAGAATGGGTCAGCTGTGTGGACGATGCATGCAGCTGCTGCGGGACTTCGTGGCCTTTATTCAGAGGATGTCCTCCGACTTGGTGCATGGCATCAAGGAATGCTTAACTCTGATAAGCAAATGCTCCTGCTTAAAACAAAACAGCTGCAAAGCCAGACAGCTGTACAAGCCCATCTTACAGCCTCACGAGAGGGTGACAGCACAGGAGTTTCTGCAGCATATTGAAACAGGTAAGAGGGCTTGGGCTTTTTCTGAAGGGTTGTGAAAGAACAAGGACATTAGTTTTGTGGGTTGAGTTGGTCTGTACCAACACTGGATGCTACGTGAGTGCTGAGCTGTGAGCAGGGAAGTCGTGGTGTGGTCCTGGCTCAGCTGTGCACATCCATGTTGGCTGGCGGCAGAACACCTGAAGTTGCACTGGGGGTGCTGTATGTGGAGGGGGTCAAAGCCATCCTGGGACAAGCACTGTTGGGCTCCGAGCCTTCTAAACAACTAGTCTGCCTAAGTCTTTTGGGCAAACGTTTTAGACAGAAGGCTTGAACACAATCATGGTAATGTGCTTGAACCAAAGTAGATCTGTAACTCTTCATGTATTGCTCTGCTTTACAGGCTGCCTGCCTAAAACCCCTGTTTACTTGCGATGTCCTTTCTATCATGTCCTAGGATACAACAGTATCAATAGGAAAACTGTTTTTATTTCATTCCTGCAGTCACAGAATATAACCTTGGATGAGTGTGTTTTCTCAGTTGTCCAGCCTAAAGGCATTCCTTGTCTCAAGCTTAGGTAGGGGCCATTGCTTCTTTGGTTTTACTTTCTCACAGCTAATGGGCTATATTGCTTTAAGTTCTTGGGCTAAAGCTACTATACAAAATTGCATAGCCGCCTACTTTCATTTGTGTGAAGGGTGTGGAACACAAATTACTATTTTACTTGCCATTTTGGGGACGTAACACCGTCTTGTGAGGGGGGCCTTTTTTCCTTGGTGTGACACAGTTGACGCTGTTTGAAATGATCTGTCATGGAATAATTGCTGTGATGCTGGTTGTTGGGAACATGCGTGAATTAACCTCAGCTGGTATTAATTAACTGTTACCCTGTGAATGTGGGGGGTTCTATGCTGCTGATATGGTTTACTAATTTTTGCACATTAATCATTGGCTAAATCCTGAAGTCCATATCCAGGATGGGACCACATCTTTCAGCTTGATGTACAGTGAAGATCTTCCAGGGCTGAACTTTTTCTTCCAAAAGCTAGCATGTTCCTGACTGTATAAGAGACTGTCTTGACAGTCAGTGGATCAGATGCGGTGAAGGGATGGTCTGGAAAAAACGGTGATGCCAGAATAGCCCTTTGCAGCACCCACTGGTGCTTCCAGAAAAGGCTAAGTGTATGTTTTCTTGAGAAATCCTTTCCTCTCCAAGATGGGTCTTCAAAAGGCTGTCTTGGATCCTCAGGAGCTGGCGTACAGCAGCAGGGAGCCTAGAGCTTCTGTGAAAGCAGTACACAGTGTGCTCCCAGGAAGGTTCCAGTGTCTGTGGTAGGACATACATAGCACCCAGGAAGAAGAACCAAGATTAATTCTCTGACTGGCCAAATCCTGCTGCCAAGACAGATGGTGGCAGGGAAGCCTCACAAAGAGAACCAAGACCCATCCCTCTTACTTTAGCACAGCCTGTGTATTTTATTCCAAGATGAAGCAAGCCCATCCTTAGTTCTGGACAAATTATAATAAGCAGGGAGCCAATATTTGGACAATCTGGGTGCAAGGAAAAACTTCACGGTTGATCATCATGCTCAGCTGTTAGCTAGGGCAGCAAATTCTTGATGCTATAAGCAGGTGAAGATTTTGAGCGACTTCTGCTTTATCAGTTCCTCAAACACGCACAAGATATGTGTGATATTCAGATAGTGTGTAAGGAACAGAATTAAACCACATGAAGGGATTTTTTTTTTTCTCTAAAACCTTTTGCACACTGGCTAGTCTTTCTCTTTGTTAATTATTAAACAAAATTGATCTCTATATGAAGTAGTTCTTCTGTGAAGCCTGCTCACCTAACCCTGAAGGTAGGAGTTTGCTACTCTTGACAGATCAGCAGCTTCTAATGGCTTGATATATTGGTTGAGTTTTGCACTGACACATGAAAGCTCACACCCCTCACATCCCTCACATCTCTGTATCCCATGGGAGGTAAAGTAGCTAGATCTTGTTTATAGAGATATTTCAGTCTTTAATGCACTGCTTTAATCTGTTGTCTGAAAATGTATCTTAAAACTGTGTGCTCCACCGGTCAATTTATACTACATTACCTTTACAACAGTTTATGTGATTGAGCATTGGTTCAATGGCCTTTTTTTTTCTTCTCTGCTGCTCCATTCCACACATTGTAAGTATATTATACTTACAGAAGTCATGCATGACTGCTATTGCTTGATGGCTATTGCTGAACATCTGGTTTATTCATAGGGGAACTATCATACTCAAGAACAGGTAGACTCATGCTAGAAATGTGAGCCTGAGGCAAGCTCATTTGCAATCCATATTGCTATTCCCTGAAATCCTTTATTGCAATACCCAGGACAGCAGCACACAGTGAACTTAAAAAGCAGTAAATTAGAAATACATAATCTTTCTATAGCTCATAAACTAAGAATGCCGTGTTCAGTAGATATATTTTAAGAGAGGTCTTCTATGATTCAGGAGAAGATAAAGATTTTTATGGAGAACAAGAACACCTGCATTACCTTGGATAGCATAAAAGTGTCTAAAGGTTATAATTTATCTTGCTTCCAGACACTAGCTCTGTGATCTTCACAAGAGGCATTGCCAAGGACAGGTTATTCCAGATTCATTTATTGCTTCTGCTCATGGAAACATGAATAAGGATAGATGGGCTCTGTGGTGGTGTTGCAGTACAAAAATCCTTATGTGTTTGTTTGGTTGTAAATTTTAATTTCTTTTTGTAAACTAACCCTTTTCAGGTGTAACTGAGGCTGTGCTGTCATTGTATATCTTTAGGTTTTGAAATGTCACCACTTGGAAAAGACCCTCTGGAAGCCTTGAGGACCTTAGCTTTTTCAGAAAACCCAGGTTTACAGCAGTCTGCTGCCCTCTATTACTTGCATATGAGTCAGCACAGTAAGTTATCTCAGTGCTACAGAAAATTTTCACATAATTATAAATGAAATTATTATTTCCAACTGTGAAGCTCCCTTTGATTCATTAATCAAAGTTTTTCTTTCATGCTATGTTGTTTGCTAAGGAAAATGGAAATGCTGTCATTGCCGTGTGGGCAGAGTCATTCTGGGTTTTGCTGTGAGGAGATCTCTCTCATGATTATAAAAGACTGTTATTTATGTAATTGTAATACTTTTGTAAAACTCAACAGAACCCAAAGTAGTTAAATCTGAATCTGAGTACTGAATCTCATGAGAGCAACACAGTCAAAATATGGTAGAAGGAAATGGACATAGTGATTGTTTAAGGTTTTATATTAATTTTTGGAAGAGGAGAAAGCTCTAAAGGCCAAATTGTAGTGGGAATTTTTGAAGGAAACATGCTTCTTTGTCCCAAATGTTCCAGGGGAGCACTTGTCTCCTGGGTTAATTTGTAAATGGTTAGGAGTCAGCCTGAGTATGCCAAATGAAATCCTAGCAAGGGCTTGGGTCCTGAAAAAAGGTAGAAATACCAGCAAGAAGCAGGCTGTGATTTGTTTATCTGTTTGCTTTAAATTTAATTCAGGGATAATATTCTGGCACTTAGCTTAATAGCTTTATCCCTTGTATTTTTTGCTGCATAAAAAGTGCAGATAGCCACAACACAAGGATCTACTATGAGGTGGATTTACTTGCTTGGTAGCAAGGCATATTGCTTCCCTTCCCGTGATGTTTTTGAAGTATGTGATTATTGAAAACCTTTTCAGGAAAGTTGCCCTGTTTTGCTAGTAGCAAAAGAATTTAAATGAAGGGGAACACCACTCAGCCTATGTATAGTAGCACCTGAGGCTTGAGACCAACAAGAGAAAAATGTGACTGCGGTGAATGATGAAACTCCTGAATATTTATTCTCATTCCTGCAGTGAACATCCCGCTGCCTGTGGAGCATCTGGAACCCTTCTATGCCTTACTACGGTCTGCTGACCTGGAGGTGCAGCAGATGTCCTCCTTGTCCCTTGTCAACTTCTTGCTGGAGGGAAATAGTGAGTAATTAACAACGCATCTCTCTTCAGATGAAAAAGTAATGTCTTCAGCCAGACCCAGATAGCAGGATGGCACATCTACACACCCAGGTCTACAGAAATCCAAATTTGTGTAGGACACTGACAGGACAGGTTTGAGTCCTTTTCTGTCTGCAAGCCACATATTTACTGGTGGCACTAGGATATACCAGTTTCCTCCAGCTAGGTTATATCATGTGACAAGAGATCTTGGCTCTGTGTGCAAATGCTGATAAATTATTCCCAGACTGGTGTGGGAACAGCTGTGCTAGTCTCATTCTTGGATCAAGAGCCCACCGCTTACTCTTTCAAGCAACAGATACAGCTCTTAGAAATAAATCCTGCCTATGAGACTGGTCATTTTCTTGTCATTCATTAACTGGACCTTGGTCTGAAATTGCTTGTAGAGTAAAATAAAAATTGAAATGTTTAATAGAACTCCCTTGTTTCTGTAGCTAGTAGGAAAAATGTAATTGAGATAGGATCTAGGAGCTGCAGATGAAAAACTCTCCAGTAAACTTTATGTTGATAGACCAGGCATGAACACCCCACACCTTCTCAGTGGAGTCCTTGTTGCATCTACTACTGCACTCCCTTGCACCTGGGCCACAACAGGTATTCCATCATGCTATCCCCTAACACCAGAAGACAGTCTTCAGTGAAGATAACTTTTTTTTTTTTTTTTTTTAAGGATCTTGCTGCAGATAATACCATGTCACTTTTTACAAGTGAAAAATAACATTTAACAGGTAGACTTCAGAAGAAAAAGAGGTGGGGCTAAGTAAGTTGTGAACCTATTGGAAAGTTGCAGTTGTGCTTTCCAAAATTAA
Organism: Microhierax caerulescens; assembly: GCA_035590215.1. Taxonomy (NCBI): domain Eukaryota; kingdom Metazoa; phylum Chordata; class Aves; order Falconiformes; family Falconidae; genus Microhierax; species Microhierax caerulescens. The sequence goes on along the minus strand of JAVJGJ010000059.1, from coordinate 52,936,342 downwards.
CCTTTTTGAAAACAATTGCTAGCAGAAATATTTTGGACCTTCTGAACTAGAACCTCTGAACAGCTCTTACAGACTTTTATGAGTCTGAAGAGGAATCGAGCAAACGAAGCTAGGGACTGTGAGTGCCTTTCAGGCTGTTTCCATCTTAGGTCTACTTGCATAATCATAATACAGGCCCCCAAAGCAGTCAAAAGAAGATACATTCTTTTCACAAAGGCATTAACTGTTTACTTTTCTGTTTGTCCATTTTTTCTTGCATTTATGCATAGTTGACAAAGAATTAGTCGTCCAAATGGGTTTACTTGAGCCGATTCTGGATCTGCTGGAGTCAGAGGATCCCACTGTCCAGTGTAATTCCTGTGCCTGCACCATGATTTTGGCTGTTTCAGGTGAGTGTGTTGTTCTTTCCCTTTATCCTCTGCGGTGAACTCATTCAACTCTTACTGTGTGTTTCAAGTTGAAACAGTGCAACAACCTATTTGTAGTTGGTTTAAGAGTCACAAGATGCAGCAGCAAGTTTTGGTGTTCCACATCATAAATTCAATCTCTTGAGATTCCAGTTAAGATCTTTTTCCCAGTGTTTCTGACTTTCATTCTCTCGTGATTACAAACCTTCTGATTTCCAACCTAAATTTATTCATGAGCAGCCTATCTTAATTACTGTCTACACTGGCTTTTGCTTCAGTAGTTCTGCCTGTGTCTATGTTGATGAGGCTTCTCCATTTTACTAGACTGAAAAAAACAAGCTCATTTAAGAATCCTCTTTTAAGTGAGGCTCCTCCATTCAATTTCATAGTCATTCTGGGTGTAAATAATACGTTCCAGAAATGGACTATAGCCATTGCATCTGCTGCTTTGTAGTACCACAGACCTCAGGCATTGCTAGAATCCCAAGATATACATAAATGCTGCAGGAGTTCCATTTTGACTTTATCTCTTCTGAAAGAGATCACCAGTATTTCAGCTGGGGTATCACCTGAGTCTTTTATTATGGCATCCAGGGAAATATGTTTTGTGGTACATCTCATGATAACACTTGCTTTTTTTGTGATTGCATGATGGTGATGCCATCCTGCAGCTGACTTAATCTTTTTCCTCCTCTGCTGCTATTTCCAGCAGACACCAATTAATTAAGGGTCTGCCACAAACATTTCCAAGTGCTCATCCCCGCATCTTGTGCTATACGGTTTTGTTTTCTTTCTGTTGCTTGTCTTCTAACTTGTCTGTTGTTTGTAAAATATTCCAGTCCTCCACCGCATTGGCAGTGCTGCACTCACACTTTTGTATTAACTTTCTGGTTCAAAACCAACTACAAGTCCTTGTGGAATTCCACGTGTAGCTGCCTTCCAGATGGCCATTCCCATTCAGCAAAACTTGCTGCCAACTTGCTTTTTGTAAGTTCCTTATCCATCATGTACTTCTTGCATTTGTCACCAACTTCTTTTGCTTATCTGTATTTCAAATCATGATATAAATATTTTCCTAGCATCCAGACAGATAAGGTCAACCCAGTTACCAAAAGAAAGGTTATCAGGTTGTCTGGCTTATTCAACCTTTTGCAAACTGTGTTATTCTACAGTACACATTGTGCAAAGGCCTGTATAAAAGCCGTGAATAACACTTATTTCCCTTCCTGTAGTGTTTATTCCACCAGTTTCCCTCAACATGGGAAGTTGCAGTCAGATCTCCCAGAAGGCTGAGAGAAGCATGCTGAAAATGTTACTTCCTCATTTAAGTATTTATATTGCAAAGTGGGCTTGCATAAGCAGGATCCAACTACATCAAAGTGCTGATTTGCATTTTATCCTTTTTTCCTTTTTTTTTTTTCCAGGTTTTTAAACACTTTTCCCTTTGAAACTTATCTCTAAGCATTGCATATTAATACAGTCAGGTTAAGAACTCCGTATACTACATTACTTTGTATAGAATGCGAATTGCCTCATGTAAAGTCTAAATTAGGCATGACATCATTAAAATTTTAGGTACCTGGCCCTAGAAGGACTTCTTTATGTATGGTCAGTGAAGTTACGTCCCCAAAGATTGACAGAGAGAGATCCCTTCACCTATTTTTAAGCAGCCCACAGAGAAAGCAAATTGTTTGTGGACCTAAGGGTGTTCCTGGTCCTGAAGGCACCCTGGCCCTTCTAGATACCTCTGTCTTTAACCCAGGGTATAGGGAACCCTCAGCCATTCCAGATCCAATCCACCTTCATCCTCTGCTGAGGGCAGTCACCTGATGCCTCTGGAAAACTGCCTTAATTACCAGTGTACTTCTGAGCACATGTATTTCAAATGAGGCACCCACGGAACTTTCAAAGCAGGTAGGAAGGCATCTGCCGAACACAGAGGCAGGCAGGCCTACAAGTGCGCAGGCTGGGCTGCTGTCTGGGATTTGATCAGTGTTGAGGATCTCTGTCCTGGTTTCACTAGGATTTAGAGGGACTGGATCCATTTATTTATTTTTCAGACTAGCTACCACAGCAATGAGAGTAAAGCAAGGGGCAATTCTCTATAGAGTTTTTCTTAATTTTAACTCACAGACTCTGGTATCTTAAAGAGGCTGCTTCAGAAAAGTATTCTGTTCAGCTATGTCCTTCGAGTAAGCCATTCATGCTTCAGAGTGGTTTAAAAAAGATAAAAATGGAAGCACAACCAAAAACTAAATCCAGGAATGGTCATGTACCTTAATTCTGCTGCAATGAGCATGAAAGACAGTGTACAGAGTGAAGCTGTTTAGCAATGTGACTGCTACATAAGCTGGTTTGTCTGGTACTTACCTGCTGCAATAGGCACTCAAAAAAAAACCCCAACCCAAACCAAACAGCAAAGAAACCCATACAGATTAAAAGGATTTGTAGGTCAGTTTGTTCCAACACCAGCATTTGTCCACACAGCAAAAGGACAGGTGCACATTTGCAATTATCTGCAGCTTTCCAGTCTCTGAGTGAAAGTAGTCAGTTGTGGAAAAAGAACTCTGTTCAGAGTGCATAGGAACAGAACTAAATGTTCGCAGCAAGGGTTTAGGGAGGCCTAGACATCTACACTAAGCTAACCAAGGAGGATGTACCGAGTGTAGAGCACATTCAAAGTTGTACCAACAGGAGAACTTTCAAGCACACAAATGGCAGAGAGTGGAAAGGAAGAAATTATATGCAGGTTTTAAGGTGAGTTATTCAAACCCAGCTTGAGTAGATGTTGTTGATTTCCCCACTTTCCAGTAGCATCTGCATATGGGTTCCCTTCTAAAAATGCTCTAAAGGGGCATCAGTGGTTGCAGTGGCGTCAGTGGAGGGACGGCATTACTTGGATAAACAGGTGGACCAGGAAAGAAACAATCTAGCCTGCCACACGTCTTATGGAGATGATAGTACAGTTACACATCTTGGTACAGTAGATATCTCCATCTGTTCTGTCATAAGTTGACAAAACAGCTGTGTTCAGCTGCATTAACTGACCAAAATTAGAATGAGAATGGAGAGAAGGATAAGGGAAAACAATATATGTAAAAATAAATCCAGCAAACCCGCAATAATGGGCACTAGCAAAGACTGCAGAGGAGAACCTGTCACCTAATGAATGACCCAAGGGAAAAGGAAAAAAAAATAAATTTTAGTTTTGTCACAGATGTTTCCAGTGTGTGGGCACTTGTTGAGTCTCTCCAGTTTCCCATGATGAGAATGGGTGCTCCAGTCCTTCCCAGGCAGGAGTGGGATGCCTGGGACTCTGTGCCACTTCCTTCCCAAGCAGGCTGTAAGAGCTCATCCTGCCACTGTCGGCTTCCAGTGTTGGCCACCACCTCTGAGACCTCAGGCAGAAAAATTGTTTGAGCTGTCATGGATGTAAAACCTTTCCAAATCAAGCCAGTTATGTTTCCTTAAAGAAGAAAAACCTTTGAAGCACCCAATGGCTCATATTCTAACATGGCCAGTGTTTCCTTCAGAAGGTTCTGTGGACTGGAAACACACCCCTGAGAAGCATTCTCACAAGAGGACACAGGATTGCCCTTCCCTAGAAGACAAAGTGGAGGAAAGAATTTGCCCAAGATTTGTCCGAATGTTTGTAATCCCTTTGCTGGAATGTTAGCTTCTCTTCCACATTCACAAGCATTTGTGGAACGTGTTGTGTGAAAGAGTGAAGGAAGAGGCAACATCTGAATTCTCAGTCTTTTTACCTCCTCTTTACTCAATTAATGAGAGTTTACATCACACCAGACTGGTTTCCATCAGTTGAAGCCGCACAAAAGAATTTCTGCTTCCACTGAGGTAAACAAAAGAAAAATATGCAGGCTGATTAGATTGAAGAAAGGCTTGTCTACAAAATTGACCATAATATTTCACCAGAATAATAGCTTTCCACATGGAAAAACAATTTTTAAATACATGAGTCTTCCCAGAACAATTATTTTGCTGAAAAATTATTGGGTTGGTTTTTTTTTTCTGGAATAAAAGGTATTTCTTTCAGTATAAAATATTCATGTGAAGGCAGAAGAGGACTTGTCCTGGAATACTAAACTGATACTGGCTGAACTATACTTGAATAAATATCCTGGGTTATCTTGGTGTATCATTTCCCTAGTATAGACAGGCTGCAGGTAGAGAAATAATGACTTTATTCTCTTAACTCTAAATTAGTTGGCACCTGAAGAGTTGATCTCATCCAAATACCTTTGCATTTTTTGCTTTCTTTTGCTTCATGTTTCTCTCAGCAAACTTCCAGAGACTGGCCATTGTTTAAACTGTCTAGAAATGTAGGTAAATGAAGGAATAACTCAACTGAAACTCCTGTGGTCTTCAGTGGCATTTTGGCTCATATAAACAGTGGAAGATGTAGACGGTGGACTTTGCTTTTTGTTTTTATAAAATAATCTGCAGAATATTGTGACATTAACAGAATTCTTTATTGGTCTAATTCCCATTTAAATCTCATCAGCTTCAAAGGTCATAATGGCCAACACTTTATTTTTTCAAAATTATGCCACTAGAATCAAATGTTTTGATGGCCTTATGGTAGGGGGTAAAAAAGAGCATGGCAGGATTCTCTTCTGTATGGCACAGCTGAGGCTACCTTCAGTAAGTCCAAAACAAAAGGAGTAGAACTAAAAGCAGATTTTTTTTTCTAAATTGTATTATTTTTCATTGCATTGTATAACTTTATCATGTGTAGTATACTTATATACACTGTATATAAACATGCTATGTAGTATTTTATAGTATATAGTTAATTTTATAGCATTATTTAAATATTACAGGGTGTTTTTTCCCCCCAGTTTTTCATCCAAGAGTCTCAAGGGACTTTACAGATCTTCTCTGAATTCTCCTTGTACTTCAGGATGTTGAAGACAGCTGTACAACTTAACACACTGCCATGCAAGGAAGCATCACCACTTCAGAGAAGCATCATCTTTTCAAATTCCAGTGGTTAAATTAGATTCTATCTTTAGAAACCTCTGCATTGCCTGTAACTGTCAAAGGACTAACACAGGCACGCTCAAAGAGAGAAACTGCCCTGAATATACCCTGCTAAGTTAATTTAGTTTTACCTGCGGTCAGTTACGTAGGTTTTGGTTGGCACACTGTGAGTTTCTTGATAGACATACCAAGGGTACAAGGCAAGTATGGCACTTTGCGAACCTGTTTAAAGGGACTTACGGTCCTTTTATTTTAATCATCCCAGTCACAAAACAAAAGCATTGAATCAGCTGTGATTGATCCATGGCTAATCCAGAGATCCGGAGTTAGTTTCCTGCCCGTTGAGCTCTTGGAATTTGTAACAGTTTCTTTTGCGCATGCAGAGAAATTTTGATATATACCAAAGAATCAGAGAAGTGAATGCTGAAGAAATCTAGTCCTTCTAGTTGTCCTGCTCCTGGCTCACAGTAAAGTGGATTTTTTTTTTCTTTCTTTCTTTCGCTGGTTCTTTTCTCCAGAGTCCAACCGAGAGGCTATTGGTGCTGCTCAAGGAGTTACACCTCTACTGTCTCTTGCCAATTCCTACGATCCTAGAGTCCAACAAAATGCAGTTGGTGCTATTCTCAACCTCACACAATCAGGTACTTTCTGAATAATTCTTTATCTAAAATTGCTGAAAGAAAATTTCTCACTGGTAAAATGTAATTCAGAAGGGTTAAGGCAAGAATAAAAGCATATCTGAGCAACAAATTATTTCCTTCACGTATGGCATTCATGTTGGTACCATAGGCTGATGGTTTAAGTTTGGCCTCTCTTTAGCTAATACAGAGACCCTTTTTGGCTTAGGACCAAAACAGAAAGGCTTGATTTTCAACTCCAACAGGGCTAATGTACAAGCACTTAAATAATCAGTCAAAGAAATAGGAAAAAATAATCATTTCTTAAAGAAATAATTTGGTCTAAAAAATTAGCAGCACGTTTGCTAGTACTTTGAAGCAATCTCAGAAGTTTATCCAACAAGGTCAAGCTCTAGGAAATGTTTGGCTGTTATCCCTAACAATGTTGGAAGATGCAAAATGTAACAATTATGGGCCAGACGTTAAAGGCTCCTGGGATACCTGCCAATGGCTCCAGCAAAAGCCCTTTTTGGTCCTCTGCAATAATATGTGCACTACCATACATTAACTCTGAAACAAACCAACATTAAATCTCACCTATTTAGATGATATATCATTATTCCACACCGCTAAATGATGCAGTTGTAATGTGTCTTAACTCTTTGTGGTGGCACGGAATGGTTGGCAGGAACTTCTACAGTTGGCTATTACACTTCTGTTATTATTCAGATTTGTAAAAATTTGTTTTTTAAACACAGAAATCATGGTGAATGTTGTACCTGAGGTTTTTCAGCTTCTGTAACAACACAGATTCTCAGAACAGTCTTTAGCATAAAACCAGCAAAGGCTTAATTGATCAGACAGCCTGCTAGTCATGTTGCTAAAATGTCTGCATACAGCTGTATTGGACAAGCCCTAAATTACATACTCTTCAGTCACACTGATTGGCATATATTTGGGCAACATTTCCAGTCTCTAGAATCCAGTGATTGTGCGTATCTCTCTTGCATGGTGCCTCCAGATGAGAGGGGGGGGAAGGGGAAAGACACCCTAACAGCACTTCCTTTTTTTTTTTTTTTTTAATGGCAGAGAAAATCCAACAGGTCCTATGCAAGGAAGGAGCCCTACCAGTTCTTGCTTTGCTGCTGGAATCTCCTGACTCAGAAGTGCAGGTATGGGTCAAAGAGGTCAGATTTTTAAATAGTAACCGTGACTGTAAGGAGAGCACAAACCACAGCATGTAGAAATGAAAAGGTGGAGAGGAGGGAAGCTTCCTCTGGAGAAGTGGGGAAACATGAGAGCATCATGGTGAAACTCAGATCAGTCAGATAATGTAAATTCAAATAGCTGAATTTGTCTAGCTCCACAGGAGAGTTTCTGATGCAGAAGTGCATCTGCTAGCACAGATGAATGCATGCACACAGTTGTTAGGCGGTTACCTTCTTGCGCCTTTCAGATCATAAACAAGTTGCAGACAGGCCTCTTCCTCTGTTGTGGGGTTTGGTTGGAGTTTTTTTGCATCCTAACTTTGATCTTCCACTCTAAGCAATGTTGCTAAGTGTTCTGAGAGGCATAACTTGCAAAGATTTTTTTCTTATTATTGGACATATATGGGAAATCTTCCTATTTTACACCTACCACAGACACCTCTTTGTGACTCTGCATGCTTGAGAGCTGCTCCTGGCTCAGAAGTATGCTGATGAAAAACTATGAAGCAGAGTTGCAAACCTTAAAATCCACTAGTTCATTCATTCAGTCCTCTGAGTAGTACCAGATTGTTTCCTCCATTAGTTTTAGTTATGTCTATTCAGATTTCTTTTAAATGACTGAAGTGATGTAGCCTCTGAAATTGTTTTCTGCAAACTGTTTCAGCATTATCAACTTTCTGTGAGATCATCTTAAAATTTCCTTTTTTTTAAGTTCAACCTCTTTCTTCTAATTATACCTCCCTGGTAATACATGCTCTTACACATGTAATCCTCCCTATCATTAGCGTTTAAATCCTCTGCACATGATCTCGTGGCATGCTAGGACAATGACTACCTCCAGCTTGAGTAAATAAATGTAAACATGTAATACAGTGCATGCAGATGACCTAAGTTAGGTGCCAGCAGCAGTGTCGTTGCAGCAGCACAGTACATTCCCAAATATGGTCCTGGTGGGTTTGTACAACGTACAACGCCACAGCATGACTGTGTAGCACACAGATTGCATCACTTTTCCTAGAGGAAGCCCACTTAGGCTGTTATCACATCTACCCAATAAAACACCCTTTAGATGAAAAAGCACTTTATTTTCATCAGCTCTAGATCTGAGAGTTTCTGCAATTTATTTTTATTCTCTTATAACATGTCACCACTGTGACCTCCTCCTCTCCCTCTACTTTTTTCTTGGTCCTCTGCAGTATTACAGCTGTGCTGCCCTAAGCAATGTGGCAGCCAGCGTTCAGCACCATGAAGCCATGCTGAGACCTGGCAACAGATTCCTGCTGCGGACGCTCATCTCTCTCCTATCCTCTTCTGTGGACAAGGTAAAGCTGTAGCTTTCTCTTTGTGTGAAAGGCTTAGCATCACAACAGAGCTATAAACTTGGGCTTCCAGTTTCAGTTTTGCACAATTCTGCTCATCTACTGTACGGGTGCCTGTGCAGCATCTCTCTGAGTTGAAGAATCAGTCACCAATATTCGAGTGAGCGGAGATTATCTTTATTCAGCAGCGCTGGGTGCATGGGGGATCGCTCCTCCGAAGTCATGCACACCAAGGGAGCCTTTCAGCCCCCTCTTTATACAAGTCACTCATGTCTATTCATTAACTTTCTGGGAACTCATTAACATATCTTGCACCCAGACAATTAGCATATTCCCATTCAAGGATTTAGCATAGCTTCATGTTAACAATATTAACATATATTGTTCCTGGACAATTAGCACACTCCCTGTGTCACCCATTTGAGGATTTAGTACATCCTCAAGTTAACAATAAGGGTCTCCTCAGATAAACACGAGCACACTGTTCTTTAAATAAATCATATATGGCCCCTTATTCATTTCCCATGAGAAAAGGCACATATATAAGAAGATGCATAGCTTCTACAAGGTCAGTGCATGGAGAAAGAGAAGGGAAATCCTTCCACAAGTTGTTCCACAGCCCTGGACACTTCCTTTAGACTAGGATAGTGTGTATTCTTTAAGCTTGAAACTAAATGTGTGAAGTTCTTTGACCAGACTTTCAACTATCTTTGATCATTGTTTCTGCAACAGAATGTATATGAAGCATCTATCATGGTACTTTTTTTTTTTTTTCTTTTTTGGTATCCGTAACTTTGATTACATGGCTTCAAAGAATAATATCTTGAAAATTTTGCTTTGTTGGGAACCACACCAAAGAAACATCAATAAGCCACAGTACAGGATTTAAAGGGTGGAACCTTAAATTCTTTGTAGGAGGGAGGTGAAAAAAAGGCAAAGCAAATGAGCCAAATTCACTCCCTTCATTTTCCTATTTTATCTGACATTCTAAAATAAAGCAACATCTAAACTCCATTGGCTTTTCCTCATCAACAACAGTATGACTGACACTAGAGGAAGTTGAAAAAAAAATTCATCAAAACTCTGGACAAAAAAAGTCCCAAAACTTGTTCTCTGAAGATAGTGTAATAGTGTAGTAGTGTTCTCACGTTTATTTTGTATACAATAAGCAAGAACATGCATTATTGAAATGCTCTTTTTTCCCCCCTTTCATTCTTTGTTTTTTTCCCCCTCTATTTGGCATAAGCAGGTTTCAAGCCAGGCATGTGTTTGCCTAAGGAATTTGGCTACCAGTGGTAAGCAGTATCTTTGAGATAACCAAATCACACTGTTTCTTTTTCTTTCTCTCGCTGCCTTTCAGAGTGAGCACAGTGGGCTGGGAACCTTTCATATTAAAAGCAAAGTGATACCCTATTTTTACATTTTAATTGGATGTTAAGGGAAGAGGGAGGTGCAGTGCATACACAGCTAAATCTGCCTTGGAGCTCCCAGGTAGGGAGGGGAAATATCTGGACAAAGGGAGAGACAGCGGAGGAGGTGGTCTTATGCACAGAGAGCCTTTGCAACTCAAGTTTTTCACCGTTCCCTGTTTCCTAAGCATTAAACCTGAGTAGGACAGAATGTCACCTAGAATTTCTGCTTGAGTGGGGACCTGCCTTCTCCCAAAGCATGAATCGGTCTATCATTAAATAAAATTTTCTTCTCCCAAGCATTTGTCATTCCCTTAAAAAAAAAAAAATCCTATCAAATGCCCAAGATCTGTTTCTATGGCATCCTTGGGAGATGAAAGCAGTGGACTGGCATGTTCGACACTAGAGCCCTAGGGTCCAGAGCAGGGTTGTTCATCTAGAAAATGTAGAGGCACTTAATTTTCAAGCTGGGAGTGAAAGAGCTGCTACACTGCTCCATGGCGTGCTTGAAAAAGCCCTGGTCTGCTTGGCGCTTTAGGACTGCTGCTCCATCTCCTGGCTGCTTTGGCACTTGTTTTGGTGCTCCAAAGCACTCGCTGAGGCTGAAGGGACAAGTGGGGTGTAAGGATTCAGGCAGCATGGCTGATGTGTGCCCTGGCTAACCATAGCTCGGCAAGATACGTGGTGCTTGGGGAGGTCTTCCCGTCTGTGCAGCAGCAGCTGCCACCTTCTTACCAGGCCTTATGCCAATGAAGGACCCAGAAAATTCCCCTCGTTTCTTCTTGCTGAAGTCCAGACACAGACTGAAGGGTGCCCAAACCTACGTTCTGCTCTCAAGCCTCCTTTGGCAAAAGGAGCCAGAACAAACGAGGGTTTATTTTTATAACCGAACACCCAGCATTGTCCTAGCCCAAGGAGATGGCAAGGTCCCCTCTACACTGAGGCACAGTCAAGTGTTTGAAGTCGGGGCCGGAATGGCTCCTCACGGTGCTGTGAAGCTCCCTGACCTTGGTTGTCTTCCCAAACCAGCAGACATCCAGGCTGAGATGGTTGCTGAGGATGTCCTGTCCAAGCTGTGCTCTCTCCTGGCATCTGGCAGTGAGGACGTGCGCCGTGCCTCCATCGCTCTGCTTTGGATACTGTCCCAACACCCCCACAACCAGGTACGGGAGGTCCTTTCCGAAGACCGGAGGGGAAAGCGTAGGTCTGGGCACCAGCTGGCGTAATGCTCCGTTATGGCAAAACTGCATACAAAACGCGTTTTGAGAATGACCAGCAGGCTCCGCGAGGCTTCCCAACCCAGCGAGGTTTTCTCTGCTGCACCTCTGCTGTCACTACCTACCTGAGGAGCCTACCTGTTGTGGTGAGCGGCATCCAAAGCATCCCGTAGTTAATCAGATCGCCTGTAAGGGGACCAAGGGGAGGGTAGAGGAGCAGGTGGGTGTCTGATTCCTGGGGTGCATGGACACTGCTCTGTGCTGCCGGCAGCTCCCTGCCACCCCTCAGCCCCCAGACTGCAGCAGGTCTCCACACTGGTGCAGAAGGGGCGGGACACGCACGTAGCATCATGAGGGACCACAGCCGCAGGGGCAGCTGAGGAAGGTATTCCTCGGTAACAAAGCTTCACACTGAAAAGCAAAGGAACTAATTTAGTGCATGGATTTAAAGTGCATCAGTGCAAAATAAAGTGTTAAAACCCCCTTTCCTACATGGACAGTTACTTAGAAGTACTTTTGCATAAATTCAACATCTTTTAAATTTGGATCAAGGCAGAAAGGGGGGTGTATACAATTTGAAGTCCTGTCTTTACTTGATTCACTAGGACTTTCCTGTGTCTCATCACATCTCAGTTACAGAACGGTTCTTTTGCCCATGTTCAGGGCAAACACCACCATTAACCATGCAACACAGTGCAAATACATGAAGAAGTCTGACTAGAAATAAACTACAGCAAATAAACAAAACAGGCACTCCTGCTGTACTTCCGTCCTCCACATAAAACAGCGAAACCAGTAGGTAGTAAACTGACAAATTATTATGATTTTTAAATGTGCTTTTCCATTACGGTAATTAAAAACATCTTGAGGAACGTGGATATGAAAGGGTTTTGATAGATGTCTTAAGCTAACAATAACCTTTTCAGAGAATCAGAGTTTGGGTAGATAAAGCAAAATAAAAAAAAAAAAGTGAGAACCTTTCCTGCTGCATTGCTTTAAGCAGTAGTGACAGACAGTCTGAGTAACCACAGCTGGGCTTAGGGGCTCCTCGTGGCTGAAACACGCTCAGTTTGACTTGAAATTTCCTCCGGGTATTGGAGGCCCGATGCCCTTACGTCTCAGTTTCATGTATGCAGCTTTCCAAAGGCACCGTGGCTTTGTAGGTTTTGTGCTGGCTACATTTGCACCAAACACCCTCATTGCTTGTCAAACTGCCTCACATAATCAAAACACAACTTGCGCTCAACAAGCTTACAGTTGAAATACATTAAGTTAGTTGGAGGCTATTTGCAGAGTAAATATGTTACTCAGTGTGAGGCATTATGCTGGAACATTGTCCTCACCCGCATTTGCTTTTCTTGCCTCCAAACACCGTTTGCACTTCTTGTTCTCCCTGCAAAGAGTATCCACAGCTCCCTTCCTCCCCGACGCTGAAACGTGTCCTTACAGTGCTTCAGACCCCCAGCTACGAGGGGCACATGGCACCGTGTCAGTGGGAACAGAGGCGCTGGGAGCTCAGTCTCGTTACACCAGCAGTGAAACAGCCCATCCTGCGTGGGGGAGCGGGAGGCTGGAGAGCAAAGCATTGCCCTTGAGGGTTTATTCTCCAGTGAGAAGTATCCGAGTCTCCAAATTTGTTTTGGTGAGCAAACACGGCTGTCCCTGGCTACTGAATGTTGCAGCTTTGTGCAAGTGAGCCCTGGGCACTCTGAGAAGAGGCTGACCTCTCCTCACTCATACCCTGCCTCCCCACCTCCAGGCCTTTGCTGGCCTGTTTTTCAAATCCTTTCAAGGTTTCTTTCTCTAACTCAGGCTGAATACTCTGTGAGTGAAAGAGGGACTTCTCCATGGGAACAGCTGTTGGAAAACAAACCACCAAACAAAGCTAACCTTTACAACCAAGTCAAGTGATGCTTGAATTATTACAAATACTGCCCAGGACACAATAGGGCAGAATTCATCTGCCCTTTCGTTACCATGAAGCAAACCCCCAGGAATGCTTCACAGGAGTTCCTCTCCCTGCTTAAACCTCTTCTTTGTGACCCCCTGGCTGGGCTGTTGAACGCAATTCCCAGCAAGCACTTGAAAACTTCCCTTTTGCAGGGGGAACTTTATTCGGTTCTCCCAAGGACAGCCCAACCCTGAAACACTAAAGAAGGAGTCAAGTGTTGTAAGAAAACAGCTTTTTAAATCATATTCCTTTAAGCAAAGACCTGGAAGTCAGGATGGCAGGCGTCTGTCTACTCCAGATGATGCCACTGATTTTCCACTCCAGGTACAAAATAACTTCGCATTCCCATCTTGCTACCTGGCAGACGGGATATTTATATTGGCAAGAAATCCCTGGGTAAGGGGTACAAGTGCAGCATTGCAATTGTAAGCGCAGTGGCTGCTGGAATGCTTTTCTTTGGTGTGCTTTTTTTGTTGTTTTGGTTTTTTGGTTGGTTTGGGTGTTTTTTTTTTCTTCAGTCTTGGGAGAGGTGAGATCAATATCCATCTGAGCCGCCAGATCCATTTTTACTCAGAGTTTTCTCATGATTCTTTCATGCTGTGTGGGATTGAGCCAGAAAACAAAATCTAGATCCCAACCATATGCCAGCTAAAAAAAGAGGTTCAGCAAAATTTAGAGTAATATCACTTGCTAATGTAGGTCCTAAATAAATGGAAGAGCTTGGCAGGGAAGTCATTACGTATTAGAAAGTTCATTTATAGTCCGTAGAAAATTTCCTCCTCTCAGGCTGTAGCAAATCAAATAAGGGTACTGTTAGCTGATGGGATTATACAGAAAAGAGGACAGCTGGTCCAAAAGCGCAGAACACAGTCATCAATGGTAATTTAACTGGATTATCTAAAATTGTATTATTTCTTCCTTTGAAGGGAAGCAAAAATAAAACCAGAGAAAATGTACAGCTATATCTGCATATAGGTTTCTTTAAATGCCCTGAGTTTAGGCACAGCACTGCCCTTCCATCTATTTTCATGTTTTATTTTAGGATTGCTGGTTGTGACAGTGCTTAAAATGAATGTATGTGAAGATGTCAGCTGATATCAAAAGAAAATAAGATGCGCTTTTGCAATTCAACCTAAGTGAAAGCAAGATGCAAGCTAAACTAATTTTTAAAGACAACTGCCTTTCAGCACTGCTTCAGTGATCCTGACATTTCACAGGTTTCAGAATTATGTGATTTTCTCAACTGTATATAGTAGCAATGATTTGTTTTGTCTTGAACGCTCTTGCTAATTGAAATGTCTCAAATTCTAATTTCTAAGTAGCAAAAATAATATAGTTAATTGCTAACAAATGTAAGAATGGTATAAAGAACTCAAAATTCCCAAGGGAAAGAGACTAAAAGGAAGAAATGCTCCCAAAGGGAAACCTTTTGCTTTTAACTGTAGACCTCACCCAGAGCCTGCTGAGATGAGGTTTCTTTTATAAAACAGCAGCGCCTCCTTAATCCATACTGATTATTGAGGAAACTACCTGGGCAGTAATCCAAACTCAGCAGATCTGATTCAATTAATATTAGTAGTAATTGGAGGAAGACCACATTCCCAGAGAGAGAGGGACTCAGTAAAGTCCCTCTGGAATGTCCATCAGACAGCAGATAAGTGTATTTATCAACTCAGAAGATGCTGTTCAGAACATGTTACTAAAGTGATGCCTGATTACAAACTGATCTGAATATACAGTCCGTTATTGCAGGTGAGGTAGATCACCGAGGTACTCAAGGACACGCTGCTGCTGCTACTTCACCGTGAACTTTTGCCTTTCACACCTACCCTGACCACTTCCCCTTCCAGTCAGGATCACACGTCCTCCCCCTGACTACCAGCAACCCCTGGAAGCGTTTGATCCAAACAAAAGTAAAGTACTGGATCTGAAAGACTCCAGCTTTACGTAGCAAGTGCTCTGTAGATCGGTGCCAGTCAGTAGACCATGTTTTGAGAGAAAAAGCACCGGACCCAGCTGCTACGCTGTTAGTTTAAATGAGCCAAGTAACGCTTTTCTTTCAGAGCTAAGATCTGTCTACACATCCACAGCTGTTGCATTGTGTTGTCTGTACTGGATGTAACTGAGATACCGGTTCCTCTTCTCAGGACATTCTGGCATGTGCAGAGCTACTGCAGAGCCTGGGGATGCTGCTGTCAGCACACAAAACAGACCCTGTGGTTGTTGGCCATGCTGCTTGTATCATCAAAAACCTGAGCCTTTCCAAAAACAGGCAGGTAGGTACCCAGTACTTTTTATGGAACTATACCCTGGGAGTTTGCAGTTATATTTATATCAAATTGGCATTACCCACAGAAAAATAAATAAATAAAATAATTAAATGAAACATACCCAAAGGACACACTACACAAAATTGTCTGTATGAATAAAAGGACCTGATGTGCCATAATAAAAGGGGGTTTTACTCATATTTTCCCAAAATAATACGAAAATGCTAATGAAAATAAGAAATTTCTAAGTTTTCCTATGAGTAATGTGGTTACCTAATTTGAATAACCGCATCACAGGTACAAAACATACTTCTAGCAAAGACATTCCATACTAATTAAAGGAACCATCCAGGAAATGCTGAGGTTTGTTATAAACTGAATCCTTATTTCCTAACTCCTACTCTTTGGCTGCCCTTAGTTATCCACTTATGGTGTTCAACACAGATCTAATTTCACTGCCAGTTTTTTTTAATATAACCCCAGATACTGATGTACATTTTTTGCTGGTTGGCAAGGTACTAGTTGTGCTGAGATGCTACGAAGATCTCTATTGTTGACTTTGCTTCTAATGAAATCCGTGTCAACAGATGCATTTCCTTTCTCCCTGCCTTTTAAGAGTACCTTGATCAAACAGTACCACTAGTAACAACCAATACTGGGGAAAAAAACCAACCCAAATCCTTGTCTCTGCTTTGCCCCACTTTCTAGTACACACTTTTGGAGACTCAGTTCCTTTTTTCCTCTTTGTTCATGATCCAATTACCATTAGTTCCAGAGACTTAAACTAGCCAAAAGGAAAACTATTCCCAATATTTTTTGTCACTTATACTAAGATAAGAATTACATGCATTTCTGATAATTGTGAAATCAATTTTTGCAGGAACATAGATTCCCTCTAACTTGAAAGCCCACAATAAAAGTAGAAATGGACCATCCTTTCAAAGTTTGCTTTAAAAAAATCACTGTATTTGTCACTTAAAACCTGTGACTGTTCTGTTATTAACAGGAGGCTGGTTCACCTTCATCAAACTCTATAATGTATAGAGTACCTAGCTCTCACTGCATAAGTGAATCCACAGACATGAGTAGGAGTGCCAGGTTTCCAGGATCAGTTCTAAGGAACCATCCCTAAAATACATGAGTCCTTGGCACAAGAGGAAAAAAGTTTTTGTACCAGCAGGACATGAACAGAGTATGGGAGCTTGAAAGGCAGCAGTCTTGAATCCAGCTTTAACCTCTAAGCAGCAAGGTAAAAAACTGCAACATAAAATGAGCACACAAAAAATGATACTGCCTTTTGTTGATAGACACCTGAGCTCCCTTATGGAGGTGTGAGCAGCTTTCAGTATTAGGACCTCCCAGAGAGCTGATAACTTTGTGATTCAACTTCACTATAAGCAGTCACCTCCAGGTGACTCATTCAGGACTCATTTCTTGGTCTCATGTGTTTTTTATCCAGGTCAGCTACAGGCTAAATCTCCTATCTATCTGTTTTTAACTTACTCTTTAAAATATATATCCCAGTACAGAGACATGCTGTTCAACGCTACTTTTACTATAGCAGATTCAACCTGAAAAATAATGGATATACAGAAATGTTTAATTCATAACATTTCTCTCCAGAAACAGAACTCACCTTTGCTAGCGAGAGGTCAGCTCGTATTTCTGCAGATGAGAGCATTTCAACACCAGAAAGTTTACAAAGCCCTGGAGGCAAATAAGAGAAATAGAAAAATGTCCATGTTTCCCAATGCTTTGCCCTGTAGCACTCAGCTTATTCACCTCTGCAGCAAGACCTGAGCAAATGACACCTTAATACTAACATACAGCCTGGTACAGCACCAGGTCAGGGAAGTCTTTGAGCTCAGAGTGATCTGTGATCGTGAGAACAGCCCACAGAGCAAGCCCTGGGAATGCCTAAAATCAGGTGATCTCTGAACAATCCGAAGTGTTTGCACCTGGTTGTGGTAGCTCTGGGAGGAGATGTTACCATTATCGATGTTTTAGCCCTCAGTATTGCTAAGTTAGTCAGTGCTTCTGAAGTCCTCAGACACCACTAAAACATAATGGAAGTGCTAAACGTGAGTCTCTTTCTTGTTGCAGAGAATCATTGAAAGCCCATGTGTTGAAGGTCTTCTCCAGACCATGCTTTCTACCAGCATTCAAGAAGACTCTCTTTGTTACGTGACATCTTGCCTTGCTGAGCTAGCAAAGCAAGGTAGGGAAGCAACCCCACTATAAATACCTTAATCTGAGAAGTGTATGTGTCCTTTGTTAATCCTAATGATGATGAAGCACAGGGGTATGTACAGCCCAGGTCTTTCCCTTTAAATTCATGGAGAGTTTTGCCATAAGCTTCAAGAGGTGCAAGGTCTGACTCACTGGCAGGACACATGGGCTCCATTGTTAGTGCTTTTTTCTGTTAAACGGCTTAAAATTTTTTACTCAAAATTCTTTGTGCTGAACTCCATTGCTGTGTGCGGCCTATCTACTTTACTTGTAATGCCACCCAGTTTCTCCAGCTGAATTAATTTCACAATAGCAGGAACTAATATAAGAAGAGAAAAAGACTAAAATACAACATGGCTTTCTCTTTTACTTTTTTTTTTTTTTTGCACATAGATTTTAAGAGATCCCAAATTAGCACCTGTGGAAGGTACGGCTCTTCTCATGGCAGAGGGGATCAGTGTAAATTTTCCCAGCCTGCCCCAGTATTGGATATTCTTTGTCAAATGTTTCATCATTTGTATCTGGTTTAACCGCCATGCAAGTGGTGACATGTCACATTTAATTTTGCAGGAGGTGCCCAGCAGCTGCTGGACAGACTGAGCCCACTAAGCAAGAGCAGATCTCATACACAAAGTGATTCATCCATTCTTTCAGAACACAAAGCCAACGGAATAAAAATCCATCAGCCTTCCTATGAATTACATCTATGGCCCTAGCTTACTGAGAGCATCACCTCAGGACATGACCCTTTTTTACAACCTAAACATACTTACTGCACAAGTTCAGCACTTATTTTGCTTCTCCAGCTGCATGAAGGGTTTCCTATTTAGGCATTATGGTTTCTGGCAGACCCCTCACCTTCATTTCTTCAACACTAGACTTTCAGTTTACAGACTGCTCTCTCACCTCTCTGTCTTCCAGAAGGAGCCACGTTACGCATGGTCCAATGGATGGATGAACCCTTGACAAAGTGCTTAGTGAGACTGGCTGGCCATCTGGAACGTACCGAACCATCCTTTCATGCTGCCTCCATCATCCAGCACATGATAGGTCACGGTAACTGTCACACAGCATTAACTCTGCTTTCAAAGAGATTTATGGGTAGCTGGAGTGAAATGAACCTTTTCCCAAATGAGTTAACTGTCAGGCACCAAGCAACCTTTACATTCCTATAGCATCCTCTGTCTGGTGTCTACAAACTCGTTAGCATAAAAAAGCCCAGGGATGAAAATGGACCATAAATAACAATCTGATTCAGGTGTTTGTTGCCTTCCTCAAGCACTACCATTCTGCAGGTCTAGCCTGTAGCCAATTCTGAAGTCCTTAAAAACAACCTAGAGTAGGAAGGTGGGCAAGTATAAAAAACTCCTTACCAAGGGGAAGATGAGAACATGTTTCAGACAAGAGTCATTGTTTCATCTCTTTGACCCTCCTTCTCAGTGTATACAAAGTGACAGCCTTCCCCACAGATGGGAGCAGAGGTTGGCAGAGGGGTGCCAATGGGGTGGTGGTGTTCCAGAATTTTAGTCCAGCTCTGTTCCCTAACCAGCAAGAAAAAAGCACTTTACTGAACCAAACACTGCTGTTACCATTGAAGACTAGATTAGTGGGAGCAGGGAAGTGACTTTTTAAAATGCAGCCTGTTTTTTTTAAGTTTCAGTGAGAGAGAATGAAAAGAACATTATTTTTACCTGCAGAAACAAACATTATATAGCTTAATATACTCATGCTGTGCAGACTAGACCCTTTAAGACTTGCAAGAAAAAGGTGTTCGGATGATTCTTACCGTGATTTCTAGAAAAGCATGGTTAGATTTTAGATGCAAGAGAAACTGAAGTCCGTGATGAGTCTCCAATAAGGGAAAACACAAACCTATTTCAGTTCTACCGTGGAGGATCTGCAACAGGGCAGACTGTGAAGTAGCGAACAGAGTCCAACAGCACAAATGCTTGATGGATAGGTTAGCACGTCAGGCTGATCAGCCTGTCAATCAGCACCACCTCGCACGAGGACCAGCTTCCTCGCACAGCAGCCCACTCAGCGTTTCATTTACCTGAAGCATCAGCGATACCATTAGAGCTATAGCACATGGAACTCCTTTGCCATTCTTTGCAGTAACACTGGTTGTAGCTGAAGGTAGACAAGTCATATCGATCTGAAATGTTGTTACAAAAATCAGTTTTCAAAATGTTTTATTGATCTCCAGTCATTCTCCCGATTATGCAGAAAAGCCAATGCTTTTGTTGAAGTGTCACATCGAAGATATTCAGGCCTACCTCAAGGATTTTCTTACCCACCAAGAGATCCGCTTTCAGCAGCTGGGCATCTCTATGTTCTGCAGACTGCGGGAAGGTATGTCCTTCGTGCGGGGATGAGCCCCCAGGGCGCTGCCAGACGCTGCCTGCTCCTGTCAGTGGGAAACAGGCAGTGCGCTACAGCAGAAATCACAGCGCTGGGCAGCTTCCCCTGGGGGCTGGCTGGGTTCACTTAAGCAAACGGAATAATCTCAAGGGCAGCCGTTACCGTACCTGTTTGTAAGTGATGAAGAGTAGAATGGTCAAGGCAGCGGTTTTTTGTTTGTTTGCTTTAAAACTAAAGGCTTTCTGGTCAGCCAGGAAACAGGACTGCAGATACAGATGTTATCTAATATAAGAATGTCTGGCACTAGATGTAACCTAAAAACTTTTAAAATATGAATTTAGTTTATTTTGATAAAGCAAGCAAACAAGCAAATTGCATGATTAGCTGGTATTAAAGCTGGGAAATATCCCATCTCTTTCCTACTTAACATACTGTTCCTTAATTTTTCTTTTTCCCTTTTTCATTAGATTTTTTGGGGGTTGAGTAGAAGTTGAGTACAGATGGGAGCTGTAATATGGTAATAAATGTATATAGTATGTATCTTCACATATGTAGAGCCATATATATATATATATATATATATGTATATATACAAGACCCTGCTATATTGTTAGGCTGAATTTGGCAAACTGAGATTTAGGTGTCTGGACCAGGAGAATTTAGCAGCAAACAATCTTGAAGGGTCATAGGGATGAAAACTGGATTTGTATGTGCTTTGTGTGGTAGAAGAGTATTGTTCTGCCTTTTCTATACTTTACACTGTAGTAAGAGCCATCAACTGCATCTAACCTGAAATACAAGCTTTCTAAGCACCTGCATTAAAATACACGGGAAAACAGCAGACTGACTAACACTCGTTTTTCCTCTTCAGATCCAGAATTTTCATTAGCATTCAGAAAAAGCCAAATAGACAAACTCCTTGAGCAAGTCCGTCAACAAACAGAAGAAACTCAAGAGCTCCTTAGAGCAGCTATTTGCCACGAAGACAGTTAATATTTAAGCTGGATGGCTTGTGACAACTTACGAAGTCCAAGAGCCTGAACTTTCAGAGAAGACAACTTTTTCATTGGTTCCTGTAGTTCAAGTTTTCCTGTTACTTGCAGTTTCATCATACAAAAGAGATGTTCCAATGACAAGAATCAGAGCAGGTCAAAAGACAATCCCTTGAACACTTTGGCTGGCCGCTGAAGTGTGCTTGAGGACTAGGGCTACATTCCTTCCAGTGGTTTGGAGAACACCTGTTAGACTTGGTTAATCTTCCATGGTTTGTTTTTGTTTCCTCACACCTCTCCCCCTCCCGCAAAAAAAAACAGTTTGTGAGGTTTTATCATGTTAACAGGCCAATTCTACTCAAGAGGCACCTCTCAAGTACACACGTTACTCTGCATTCATCCTTATTTTTGTTTCTGTTCCATGTCCCTTATTTCAGAGCACACTCCAGGGACTTGACTTTAGAAAATAATAGAACTAAGACATAGCATAAAAGTGGCAAACAAATATAACAGGTTACTACAGGAAATAACTGCTGAGGGACAACTTGGAAATCGAAAGAAATTTGTAAGAAAGAAGAATAGGGCAAGTGTTAAGGCTGATCCTTTCCTGCAGTGCAGGCACGACTCTCCAGCAGAAGAGCAAAGGCACGCTGAGGCAGGTAAACGTTGCATAGAGCGTGTTCAGAATACAGCAGCTACCATGAATGATTTGGGTGAGATGTGTTTGAATACAGAAATCTGCATTCTGCAAATGATAAATTATTTCCAAAGGTACTTGCAACAGGGTAAAAATGAACATATTTGGCAAAATTAGGAATTGATACTATATTTTGATATTGATACTTCATTGTAAAAAGGACAAAAAAGTAGTAATATGTTTAAATTAAACTAATTTTCTTATGCATATACAGAATACTGAACAACCTCCCTTTCCCTCTCTTCCAGGAGGAAGGAGGGTCTCACAGATCTTTTAGCCAATCAAAACAGTATTTTTGAGGGGAAGAAAGAGTAGCACACAGCCTTGAAATTATGGGGCACTACATTTTTTAATGTAGGTTTGAATTGCAAGAGAAAAGTAATGTCTAATAATCATCATCATCTGTTACTAATCAAATTTCACCTTTGATCAATACACTTGGTTTTAAATAGAAGAATCCTCCTGGAGCTTCATGTTCAACTGGCTGGAGCACTGAAAATTTGGAACCAGTTTTAAGGCAAACATCTGCTCCCAGATAGCACCGTTTCTTATGAAAACATTTCAGAAGAGTTTCCTGTCTGTCATGGTTTAACCCCAGCCAGCAACTAAGCCCCACACAGCTGCTCGCTCACTCCCCTGATGGGATGGGGGAGAGGATCGGAAGAGAAGAAGTGAGAAAACTCACAGGTTGAGATACAGTTTAACAGGTAAAGCAGAAGCCGTGCACACAAGCAAAGCAAAACAAGGAATTCACTCGTTACTTCCCATGGGCAGGCAGGTACTCAGCCATCTCCAGGAGAGCCGGGCTCCATCACACGTAATGGTTACTTGGGAAGACAAACACCATGACTCCAAACATCCTCCCTTCCTCCTTCTTCCCCCAGCCTTATATGCTGAGCATGACGCCATGTGCTATGGGATATGGTCAGCTGTCCCAGCTGTGTCCCCTCCCCACCTCTTGTGCACCCCCAGCCTCCTCGCTGGTGGGGTGGGTGAGGAGCAGAAAAGGCCCCGACTGAGTAAGCACTGCTCAGCAATAACTAAAACATCCCTGTATTGTCAAGGGTTTCCAGCACAAACCCAAACCATAGCCCCATACCAGCTTCCGTGAAGAAAATTAACTCTACC
>JAVJGJ010000059.1:52874649-52903734 GCA_035590215.1 Microhierax caerulescens | reverse complement strand
TCAAGTTTTTCCATGCATATTCTGGCACTACCTGCATAAAACATGAAAGGACTAAGGGATTATTTGGCTTTCTGCATTACTAAAATTGAAATAACTGACAGCTCATGCTTATGTAACAGATTTCACTCAGTTCAACACTGAAGCATTTCAACAATTTCTCAAAGTCTGAGTGACTTTGATTTGTGGCTACAGAGCATGCCCAGTGTTGAAAATCTACCTCCCCAAATTCTTCTTATAGAGAACAAAGGGGATTTTTTTTTTTTAAATGAAAGCCAAAATGAGTAGCACTGGCAAACAACACTTTGTTCTAGACACTGCGAAGAACATGTTGTATTTCTACAAATTTCTTTGGTATCAGTTGGCAAAAATGGGTTACTGCTAAGTGAAAGATAAACAGGAAAGATAAACAGGAAAAGATAAATAGGAAACAAGGCAGATTGAACAGCTGTCTCTTACTTAGTTAACAAATACATGGATGGGAAAATAATTTATTACTTTAGTAACTCTCATCCTCTAAACATGCTCCAATACTTAGCAATGTTCTTACCTGTCCATATTTACAGGAGGTTGATGTGAAACCATCACAGGTGTGCAGGTGACAGGTTTGCTGTTGTGCGGAGACTGTGTGGCATGTTGAAGCTGAGGTCCTCCTGCAGGTTCCAAAGGAGATGTAGGACTGTTTATGGCTAGAGAGAGAAAACAGGTTTTCATAGAACAAAGCAACATCATGTACCTGCAGATTAGGATAAAACATTTCCTACAAAAGACAGCACTGTCGAGGCAAGCTACAGTTTAAAAGGAAAAGGATCCCACACCCGTCCCTCCCCCATCCTGCCTCCTTTGTCAAGTTTTTTGGGCACACAAGCCACAGATTTCAAACTGTAGCTTTACAGACAAGAATAAACATCTTACAATGACATGCACGATTCCAACACACAAGCCAGTGGTCAAAATAGGCTGATATCTGACAGAATATTACACTGTCCTTTTTCAAGCAGCAACAGAGAATGGAATAGGAGAACACTGTGACATCATCAGTTCCATACACTGATTTTTGGTATTTCTTGGTTCCAGTGTTGATCACTGACTGTAACCCAAAAGGAAATCAAGAGAAAAAAATCTCCATGGAAAGGATACTTCATTCAACAAGTACCAGATCACTACTATAAAGTATTGTAGACAGCAACATAAAATTAGTTCATCCTTGTGCCTCCTACAGAGACCATAGGATAGATGTTATTGGCCTGCCTCTGGATGTTTTTTTAAAGTACAGCTACAGCCTTCTGCACTTACCTACAGTCACACCAATTCACGTACACCTCAGTAAAAGGAAGCAGTAGCACCCCACCCATACTAGCATCTCTTACAATAATTGCAAGGACAATTTGGCATTCATAGGCTTGGACACATTTATCTTGGTTACCCAAAACTCCTCTGATAAGTCCCTCCTTCAGCCACTCTGTTTTGCTATACTCCAAATGCCTGGGCTGAAACTTCCATACTGCATGTCTTAGTCTGATCTTTGGTCTTTATATGGAAGATACTAGAAATAAGGTTTCGGTGCTTCTACAAATGGAATAAGAGGAAAATACATTGACTTAACATATACAAGGAAAAAAGCAGAAGAAAAAGTTCTCCTTTGGAAATGCAGAGCTATCTCCTATTTTGAAGTAGAGGCCAAACAAATGACAAAAAGGTGATGGATTTAATTTCATTGTGTGATTTGGCCATTCCCACAAAGGTTTCCTCAGGTTTTGCCAAACAGTAAGAAAAAAAGAAATTAAAAAGTCACCATTTGTGTATGGTCAGAAGAAGTCTGTTAGACTGTGGTACGGAAAGTTAGTTGGCCACAATATGTCCGCTAATTCATACCTTTAACTCAATAGCATATCTAGATAAAGCAAAGCCAAACAGTAAAGCAGCCCTGAGGGTGAGGGTAGTTTTTTCTTTATTCAGTCACTCAAGGACTCCAACCTTTGCTTGGGGAAATGGAGGTCCAAATTCCCCTCTGTCTTAGGAAACTGACTACTTACTAGTCTTCTGCCTCTGGAGGGAAAGCACTACCCACAGGTTAGAGAGCCATTTATAGTTGTAAAAACTATTTAAATAGATAATAGCACCTTCAACAGTAACTACAGCAAAAGATGACATCCCAGATACACACAGTATTAGCAGTTCACAAACTTCCCTCACCTCCCAAGGGCAATATATAAACAAATAACTTCCAAACACATATAATGAAATCTGTGTCAAAAGGTTTCCTGGCAGTGCTAATTGTAAGTGTCCACTTTAAACATCAAGAAAAAAAGTCAAACATCAGCCAGTGCTGTTATTTGTCTTTCATGTTACTCAGCTCAAACACAAAGGAGAAAAAAGATATGTCATTTAATATGTTATGCTACAGTAGGATAAGCCATTTCATAGCTCAACTTCAGTATCTTTAAATACTGTCAATTCATACTTGGTGGTTTTTGAATATGAGTTACATTTTCTTTTTAATTTATTCTAAGTATTAAAAATTTATATAAAACTTTAGCTAAAATGACCGGGGGGGAGGGGGGGTAAAGATATCGGGAACAGAATAGAAGGTAAGACTAAGAGTGTGGGTGTATGAGAAGACTAAGCTTTTCTAGGAGTTTGGAGAAAAAAAGGGAAATTAAGACCAAGTGAATAAGGCAGCAGGTATGGAAGAAAGAAGTCACAGGGAGATGTGAATAATGAATAATGAACAGTTTGTTTCAATGACTGAGATGAAATAATCCTTTAAGAAAATTGAATAAGTCTGCAACAATCACGTCTGTAATGCTATGCAAAAGAAACTGTAGAATCAGTTTCATCAGAATCAGAAAATAATTTGTTTCTTTTCACTTTATAAATAATTAGATTTGGTAAGCAACTCCCTCTCCTTAAACATCAATGTGACAAAGTTGCTAAAACAGCTGACTCATTTAGTAATGGCTAACTACCTATATGGAAAGGCTAAACAAATAATGTTTACTAAGATTTCAGTTATACTCCTCTCATGGCTTTCTTTACTGCAATTAGTGTGCCAAGTTTCAGAACTGTATCTCAAATCATTGTGCTTAGCAGGCATTTATTCACCTGTTGTGCTCAGGGCACAATTAAACACAATACCTGCTTCTCCAGTAATATTTGCCTTCGATATATGTCCATTTTGCTGGTCATTTGATTTCTACAAAAGAAGCACAGTTTTGTAAATTAAAAATGGCACAGGCAGAAAGAAGTGAAATGTGTCCAATATTTACACATTATGTAGCAGCACTGACCTTATCTACAGCTTCTACACGCCTAGTTCTCTTCATGATCTCTTCCAGCCTCTACAATGAAATATAAAAGGGTAAAATAATGTTTGTTGACATTCATTTAAAAATATCTCTCTCAAACCAAAACTGCTTGTCACTTATCAGCTGCACCTGTTTATTGCAAAAAGATTAAATATTTATTACTACTGGCAATATTGCCTTCACTTTCACATCAGGCTATGTAGATGAGGACTGCAGCTTTTCTGAAGGCACGTTTATATCTACAGCTGAGGTGGAAGCAAACTGCTAAGGCAAAAGAAATTGCCGTTTCTCTATGTGTACTGAGTTTACCTTCTTCCTTTCCAAGCGCTCTTGCTCTTCTCTTTGGAAATGCTTTTCACGTTCTAATCGAATCCGCTCTGCCTCTTCCCGTAGGCGAACTTCCTCTTCTTTCTGAGTTGATGGTAAAATAAGTGAGTGAGGAATAATTTACTTTTAAGGACAGACTACACTGATATCTGCTTAACTGCATATCTACAACATACCTATAACTGAAAAGACACTTTTGGAGTTTACAAGTCACCAACAACCTTTTTCAGACTGAATTGCACATTTCTTGATTAATCTCCATGGTTTGCATAGCATTAGGAGATGCATAACTAAACAATAGACATATTTGGTTCTGTGCCTGTCCTGGGGCCTGTGCATGAAAACACATCAGATGACAAAGAAAGAATAAATTTCCTAGCCTTCAGCACTAAAACAGCAGCCAGGAAAGTATTAAAGAGATTCATGTTTTGAGGGTGGATGTTTTTGAGAGTCACACAAAAGCAGCAGAATGTTTTATTTGGCCAACAGAGTCATTGCTTAATGACACCAAGGACAACCAGCCACAGGTACATTAACACAAGCTTTCCATTCCTGCTTTTTTAATTAAATGTAAAACTTGTCTGGAATATACTGTAGAGAGGCCTTGCTCCCTGACAGTGACTGTGTTGTATAATGGTACTACTACAAAGTTCATTTGTTACAGCTGTAACATCCAAAAACCGTTGGCCATGCTCTATCTCTGAGTGCTAAACTGGGGATGTCCCTCAGTTTAGCATTTCAAAGAAAGCAACATACAACTTCTGAAAAAGAAAGCTACAGTTTCTAAGCTATATTCACTAACATCATCCTTTAAACATTTATTTTCAGAAGCATACATTTAATTATATACCAGAAGAAAAAAAAACAAAAACATTTATGAGGCAGATTGAAGCACTGAGTTTCACGGGTGATAAAGCGCATGCAAAAAGTAAAAGCACGTGCAAGAAGAATCCTATCCAGAATGCTTACCACAGTCTCTCCTGCAGTCAGTAAACCAACATTATATCCATCAAAAATGACAGCACTTGAAAAATTGTATTTTTATTTATTTACTTTTATATCTTTTGAGTAGCTGCTCTGATTTCAGGAGGACTGCATCAGGTAAAGGTTCTCCTTGGCTTGATTAAAGTGATCAAAACCCACCCTTCCCACTAGCCCCACACAAAAGCAGTATTGGGCATAGGATTACAACTCAGCAGTGCTTATCTCCAACACTGAACAGTTAGTTATCGTGGCATCTAGACTTTCTTTAACTGTGGGGATATAGAGTTGTCTGCTATAACACCATTCATTAAAGTCCCCCAAAACAACTCTTGATTTTTTTCATCACGGTTTATCAGGAATAGGAAAGGATTTGTTCTAAAAAAATAAATTTTACAGGGAAACAAACAAAACCCCAACTCCTTACCAAATGTTTTTGTCAAAAAGAACTATCTTTACTCTTCGGACCACTCTATGGAATGAGCTCTGCCCTGACCCTATTCACTTTACATATAGCACTTAAACATTAGATATCCCTCTGATCTAGGTACTGTGTAAGAGGTGCTTTTTCACCCACTTCACTGCCACCCAGACTGGCACAGAAATTCCAGGAGGGGAGCATACTTGTTTCTGAATACGCTCCATTTCTTCTTTCTCCTTCTGTTCCCTCTCTTCTGCCTGTCGGCGCAGCCGTTCTTCCTTTTCCCGCTCCTCTGCATCCTTTCGGGTTTTTTCTGCTTCCTGTCTGCGAGCTTCTTCCTCTTCTCTGCGAGCTCTTTCTTCAGCTATCCTCTGTGACAGCTCCTCCTTCTTTTGCCTGAAACCATGAAACAAGTGTAAGGAAAGTAAGTAAAAAAAGGAGGGGAAAATCCCCAAACCACAAGATTTCTGACCTGACACCAGCACTGCAGAACAGCTGGATAAAGGTTGCACTACTGTCTCATGAGTTGGCAGTTCTGCTTCCAGCACCAGCCAAAGGTGAAGCTCTATGGAACGTAAAAAACTTTGAAGGCAATACCAATACTTCTCCAGCATTTGCCTGGCTTTCACTGATCTATGACTCACATACTTTCTGAATCAGAAACAGTATAATTGACTTTAATATGTCTTGCAAAACATTTCATTCTGCAATTTCATTTCATTATATTTTGAAATAGTAGACATTTTTGGTACTCATTTTATCTTGTGGCAAGGACTCCTGAATTTAAAAAAGTATTTAATTCTGCTGATTTTTGAATGTTATCTCCTAACCTCACTTAGTACCCCCTCATCCTTGTATTCTGGGAGTTAATAACTTTTCCACTTCACCTTTGATGTTACCCAGATTATTTAGGACTTTGTAGCTTGTGATATCCCCGCTCAGAAGTAAAGGGCAGATGGCCTTCCCAGCTGAAGAATCCTTACCTGTTTAGTAGATTTTCATCTACTGTGAAAATTAAAAGTGAAAGCTGTTCTATACATGTCTTGGGTTTGCATGGTAAGGTTTTGGTAGTGGGGAGGGCTACAGGGGTGGCTTCTGTGAGAAGCTGCTAGAAGCTTCCCCTGTGTCTGATGAAGCCAATGCCAGCCAGCTCCAAGACAGACCCACCGCTGGCCAAGGCCGAGCCCATCAGCAATGATGGTAGCAACTCTGGGATGACATATTTAAGAAGGAAGGGGAGGTGGGGGGTGGGAAATCTGTGCACATTTTGCAGCTGGAGAGAGAAGTGAGAGTACGTGAGAGCAACAGCCCTGCAGACACCAGGGTCAGTGCAAAAGGAGGGGCAGGAGGTGCTCCAGGTTCCAGAGCAGGGGTTCCTCTGCACCCTGTGGTGAAGACCATGGTGAGGCAGGCTGTGCCCCTGAAGCCCATGAAGGTCTTTAGTGGAGCAGATGCCACCTGCAGCCCATGGAGGACCACACACAGAGCAGGGGGATGCTTGAAGGAGGCTGTGACCAGTGGGAAGCCCAGGCTGGAGCAGGCTTCTGGCAGGACCTGTCGACCCATGGAGAGAAGAGCCCACCAGAGCAGATTTGCTGGCAGGACTTGTGACCCCATGGAAGGGACTCACACTGGAGCAGCGTGTGAAGAACTGCAGCCCATGGAAAGGACTCACATTGGAGAAGTTCATGGAGCACTGTCTCCCATGGGAGGGAGCCCAGGCTGGAGCACAGGAAGAGTGTGAGGAGTTCCCTCACTGACGAGGAAGTGGTAGAAACATCATGTGATGAACTGACTGTAACCCCCATTCCCTGTCCTCCTGTGCTGCTGCAGGGGAGGAGGTAGAGAAAAATCAGGAGTGAAGTTAAGCCCAGGAAGAAGGGAGGGGTGGGGGGAAGATGTTTTTAAGATTTAGTTTTTATTTCTCATTATCCTACTCTGATTTGCTTGGCAATAAATTAAACTAATTCCCCCAAGTCAAGTCTGTTTTGCCTGGTAAGCAATCTCTCCCTGCACTTATCTCAGCCCATAAGCCCTTTGTTTTATTTTCTCTTCCCTGTCCAGCTGAGGATGGGAGTGATAGAGCAACATTGGTGGGCACCTGGCATCCAGCCAGGGTCAGCCCACCACAGCTTGTGATCTTCTTTGATGTCTGCCTGTACTTATTTTCCTGGTTTTACTGATTTTATTATCTCAAAAAATATAAAACTCAACACTGAAGACATGAATTCACCTCTGATAGTACAGAATGACATTTTAATTTTGTTCTCCCTTTCTAGTAACTCATAAGAGTTCATTTATTTTGTTGTCAATGACTCATGTGATACATACACTCAACTCCAAACAAGATCTCTTCCCTCAGAAATGATTAGCCCAGAGACGACAACCACCACCACCTGCATCAAATGTAGGATTATTTCACTATATGCATTCCTTTATGCTTATCAGAATTGCAATTGAGCTTCCATTTTGTATCTCAGCAATCTAAGATACATCAGATGTTTCATCTGACAACTCCTATATCTCAATGAAGACTAGCATTATCTCACTGGCCACAATGCCTTTCAAGTTAATTTATGAAGGCACTGCACAGACTGAAAACTCCTTTCACTGTGATTGCTGATTATTCTTTACCTTTTCTTTTCAATATTTCAGTCTTAGTATTTATTCACCATATTACTCTTATGCCACAGCAGCTTATTTTTTTAAAACCCTTTTTGGGAGGGGATCATGTTGTGAGTCTTCTGGAAAGCCAGGCTATTTTAACTGGCCCTGCCTTGTCCTTATGTTCATCAACGTTGTTAAAGAACTCCAACAAATTCAAGAGGCATGGCATCCCTCTAAAAAGGTGTTACAGCCACAGTCGTAAGTATCCAGATAGCAGAAAAGTATCTACTATCCTTTGCCAGTAGAAAATGAGACATGATATCTGTTATCCTCCAAAACTGTTGGGGATCTTGATTTTAAATAAGAAAACAAAAAGGTTTAAGTCACAGCTGTTGGACACCTGAACACCACCCAAAATAAGAGACATTGTGCCAATCACAAAGATAAAAACAGCTATGCAGAGTTCTCTAGCTGGAATATGGAAATATAGCCTTGTTAATTTCTCAATGAAACAATGAATCGCAACAGTAAGGATCTGCTCTCTCTTCCTATCATATTTTAAAGCACTATTTGGGATAATTTTTACCCTTACAGATCTGCTTAGGTATATATTGCACTTACAAAAAGCCCAACAGGAAAATCTGTTTTCAGGGAGGAACTTGGGCCTCCTGCACTTCAGTACTGTGCTTCATGTATCACAACACTAACAACAGAATATATATAAAAAGCTGCTAGGAGGCTACTAAAAATATGTCCACTACAGAGGTCTAGAATCACCTTTCAAACTCTTCTCTCTCTCTCCTTTCTTGCTCCTCCCGTTCCCGCTGCTCACGGGCAAGGCGCCTCTTTTCAGTCAGCAGCCTTGTTGCTTCTTCAGCATCGGTTGTACCTGCAGAGGTCTTTGTGGGGGCTGGGGGTGGAGAAAGAATTGGCAGAGCAGGAGGCAGGGACAGGCTGGCTGCTGAAAACACATAGGAAGGAAAACTAGTTTGTACAGACTCAGTAGCCAAGATGACACTCTTTTGAAAGGAACAGAAAATAGTTTTAAATATTCTATAAATATTTTCAAGCTTACATGGTTTTCTAAATGATTCAGAGGAGGAAGAAATTTCTAGATGCTAGAGGTTCATATTCCTTAAGGAAAGTTTCTTTTTACATGTGAAAGCAGCTGCAGTTGAAAGGTTAAGCCAACTTTTCTGTTGGGAGAATAAATGCTGATGGGTGCTCAACAGGAGTTACGCTGACTCAGCAGGTCCCTACCATCACAGGTTTGCCCAGTTCTGTTTGGAGAGCAGAAATGAAACACGGTGATATTATATTTTCTTCTGTCTGATAGTCTACAGCTGAAGAGCAGAGCCAGAGTTTTTGGTGGTAGGCCAGTCACTTTTAGTGACCTCAAACATCAACTGTCTGAAGCGATCTGCACTAAGGGTAGGACACAAGCTATCGTCAATTGTGCAGTTACTCCAACCTGAGGCAACTCGTGGGACCAGAACACAGCTTCTTCACAAGGTTTGCCACTATTGGTAAACTATGGCTTGTGTTCAAATCTTAAGTGTCTTCACATAAATTCTTCATTCAGGACTAGCTTTGGCCACCTGGTAGAGAAGGTGTTACAGGTTTTTCTCAAGTAAAACACTAGTTCATACTTCTGTAAGTTTGCCTGGCACTCTAGCACACGTACAGAGCACCTCAACTGCACTTTTTCTTGAGAGGCCGGGGACCATTACCAACACACAAGCTAACTGAAGGAAGCATTCCCAGGGTAATCACATCTGGTAATGCAGACAAACATGGACAGGGCAGACTTTGAACTGTCAGTGGAATCAGATCCCAATTCTGGGAAGATACATGTAAAATAAGTCACCAGGAACAGCCAGGAAGCAATTTTAGATCTACATTTCTAACCACCCTTTGGAATATTTCAGCATTTTCCTTACCTCACTAACAACTACCAGTAGGGGTTTCCTCCCCGATTCCCCCCTCATACACCTCATCTATACAAACACAAATTCAGCTGCTTTTTTTTGTGCTGAACAGTCACATCCACTGACCCCTCTGCTCTCTTATTCTATCAAGTAAAAGCTATGCAGATCTTTCTATAACTGCTTCAGGGGCTTTCACCTCAAATTCAAATGATACATGTACACCAGCAATTTAAAGAGTTCCAGGGCCTGTTCTCCAGTCCTGGGAGCTGGCACAATTTAGCACTAATCTCTCACATTACCAGAACAGGTATCCAGTCACCATTAGGGAACAGTCCAGGCCTGGGCTAACCTCCAAGATGTAGCTAGGAACTCAGAATAATTCTGGGGTGGTCAAATATAAAAAGTTAAGTAATTTCATCACCCTAAAGCTTGGGAGCCCTTTAGAGCTATGCTCTTGGTAGCTTTGGGGACAGAAGGTAAGAAAATGTGGGGGTGCAAATACAACCTGGATCAGAAACATACCAGAGAGCCCTTGTAACAGTTAAACTGTAAATGACAGCGCTCCTGCATCTCAGCCCTTTGCAGTTCCCTGACAATGGACCAAGGCAGGGCTGTGCTTCTGAAAGGAGCACAGCTTTGTGCTGCTTGGGGATCACTTCTTGCCTCAGGTGCTGAAGCTGGCAGCATAACAAGTAGGCTGTTTAATGCACACCTGCTCAGCTGTCAGAAAAGATGATAACAGCTTGCACAAAATCCCTTTAAAACTTCATTGGTATTAGTAAAGTCATGTGAGATATACTCGTAAAAAGCCTGAACAGCTCCATCAGTGATCACTGCCTGCTGACTTCCTGGCTCTTGTGACTACACAGCCAGCAGGTACCTGAGCCAGACGGGTTGAAGGCCAGTGCAGTTAACTGACAGAAATCAGATACGTTTGCCTGCAACACAGACCTAGGAGAATCAGCAATATCCCTCTAGCCCCAAGTATTGCAGTTGCCCTTCTCCAAATTCTTGTGTTCAACCAATGGACAAGTTTTGGCAGTTTGGGCCTCCACCTGCAGTACAAAGCCTGTCCTCTAACCTCCTATATAAAACGCTTAGCCTGAGGCCTCAGTCTTTGGTCCCAACCATTAATTCCTCTGGCTTTGGCAAAAGACATCCCATTTAAAGTGCTGCTCACCACTTCAACTATAGCATCCTTCTCTTTTGCCCCTCTCCACTACTTGTTTCTGTGCTGTGAATACAAACCACTTTTCAATATCTTTACTTTTGACTCTCAGATATTCCTTAACCTCTCCTTACCTTGAGCAAGCTCTGCCTGGACAGTGAGCTCCTCCCGAGTTGCAGATTCTCCAGCACCTGCTGAAGTTCCTTTACTCTCTTCTGCCCCCTCCTCGCTGGCCTTTTCGGGCTCCTTTTCTGGTCTTTTCTTCTCAGTCTCTGGTTTGACCTCTTTTTTGACTGGCCGTATGTTGCCAGGAGAAGGAGGACGTGCCTGAGCAGAGGAAACTTTGGAGGAACCAGGTGGGGAAGTTATCTGCTTGGGTGTGCCAGGCAAAAAAGGCAAAGACTTTGACGCATGCCTGTGTAACCAAAGAGTGACAATCACTATCAGACATGCTCTGCTGGACACCACCTACATATAATTTCTACAACAACAGCTAAAAATAAAACAACTTCTTCGTTTCTCTCCTATCAAGGAGGACTGCTGGAGCAACCGATTAGTTCTCATGTGAAATGCTTGTCTTTGCAGTTCTCCAAACCTGTAAGCACTGAGCCCAGCCACAAGAAACCAAGTATCTTCCTCCTCCTTCCCCTTTCTCAAATCAGTAGCAGTATTTTTCTAAAAGCAGGACTATCTTTCCTTTGTTGCAGAGAGAAAACATCTACGTCACCAAATAAGTTTGCACTGTTTCACATTTAATTAAATGAACAATCAGAGCTGCCTGTGGCTCAACCTGCAGCTAGGCATGTACTTGACTTACCAAACTGGAGAGGGAGCTGATGATCTAGCTTTGGGGTTGGAAGAAAAATGACCTCCTTTAAAGCTGGCTGAGAAACTGGATGACAAATGGTCTCTTTCCTTTTCTTTTTTGTCCATCTATAGTTCAGCAAACAAAAAGACAAAGTCAAGCCAGCTAAAAGAAAAGCACAGCTAAAGAAAGCAAAGCAAGCTCAGTTAAGGATGAGGAGTTGGGGGGCTGAGAAAAAGCAGTGCTGAGTCAGTAGTTTCTACAGCCTGTTTAGCAAGTTCATTAATATAGTTCCTGCAATCTGACACCACCTTTGTCAGTAAATACGCATTTGACAAGAGTCCTTTTTAATCATGTTCTCTACTGTCCTAAGATGTAATGAGCTAATTTGCAGAGGCTTATTTTTACACAAGCAAAAAAAAAAAAATTACCTTTTAAGGCTTGATCTTTGCTAATTGCCACAGAATACCTTCCACTACTCCCAGGATTTCATTTGAAGAAAGAGCAACACCCCCGCCCCAGGCTCACACTTAGTCACAGTCCCTATATAGCACAAGCTTTTTTGCTTTCATTTTTATATATGAACACCACAGATGCCCTCAAAGCTCTCAGATGTGGTACAACAGTTATCCTATTTTTTTTTTTCTTGGATGATTTCACAGCACATACTATTTTGCCATTGACTCCTGCACATGGTAGCAGTTTCCTCTTTTTCCTTCTTAATTTCTCATTTTGGGATTAATTTTTTTTAAATATTTCTGTCATAGCTCTGGTCTGTATTAATAGAACTATTGATTTAAAGGAATATCAGAGTTTATGCATCTATATGCTTCCTCCATTTAAGAATAGATTAAAAACTTCAGGGTTTTGGAATAATGAGCTCAGACTCTGGGAGTCTGAAGAATGGGAATAATGGAGAGTGCACTGAGCTGCCACTCAGCCAACGTGATGCAGAGGGGCTGCTACTCATCACCTTGGCTGAGACTTAACCACAGCGCCTGCAGCACGTGTACCACGCTGCTTTAGAACCTCACCAGCTGAGAGCTCTGCAATGCTTGTCTCCTGAACTGCAAACCAGGTTAACAACTGGAAAAGAAAGACTGAAAACAACTTCATGAGCACATAACCCCCTGCTTTATCTTCATAAATCCAAGAGGTATTTTTTGGTCATTATCATTAAAATTAGTTATTTTAAGTTGCCAAAACCGTAACTTAATATTATATAGATGGTCTTGATCCTGAACTCATTACTCAAGCCAGCTCTTTAGCAGTATAATTTACTAGATATCTACTGATTAATGTGATAATCACCTGAGTTATCAAAGTATATACATATCCAAAGCAAAAACATACACAAAGCATATACAGCCAGCACAAATGCATTACAATGAACAAGAATTTTGACTTGCTAGCAATAACCCTCTATATTAGATCTACTTTATTAGTCTCAAAAACAGAGCATCAAAAATTTTTTCTTATATATCAATAAAGTAAAAAATTGAATTCCTACAAATGTTTACAGAGGAATAAAGGATATATTGATATGTGAGAATAAAGCCTCATCATACAGGCTACTGAAAACAGCTCTTAATTTGGTCATTTTGTGTTAACAACACGTACCGATTTTTTTTCTTTTTAATTAAAAAAAAACAACAACCAAACCAAAACCCAAACCACTTGCAATGAGAAAGACCCTGGAGATTGTAGCAAGTGCATACTATGACAACCCAAAAGCTACATCTTAACTTAAACTTCAGTATACTACCCTCTGCCTGGAAGATTAAGTACTGGCTATGATTCATGCAACTTTCATTAACACTGCTTCCAACAAGGATGTCACTGCCTTTTGACATTTTGCCCATCAGGCCAAATGAAAATGCAAGCACATCTTACGCAATCATTTGCAGAGATGACTTCCCTCTTCTTGCACTGTAAACAAACTCAGGCTGATGAGTTCAAGGGAAAATATAACTTCTCAAGGTTTAGCAAATTATATCTGAACTGCAGCTAACTGCATTTTCATTGGCTTGGAGCACAGTCAATGTGAATTTGGTCTGCCTGTATCATGCTGTTCTGATTTTCCCTGAAAGCTCACATCAGTCACAGTACTGCTACCAAATGATTCAGAATGCACAGCTGATCTGGGGGAAGCTTTGCTTAAAAATCATGCTCCTAAACCAACCTCTTCCTTCCCAATGAGGAAAAGTTTACTAGCCTGGTCTCCTAAGCAAGTAAAGCTGAAGTGACAGTGCTCTCTGCGCTCATGTATGTAGACATGCGTGAATGCTATGCCTTCCCTGCCTCTTGATCCCAGAGGCTCAGCTGAATTTGCTAGAGGCCTCAGAAGATACGAAATTCTACAGGCTTTGTGAAAACAGGTTGCTGGGGAAAACAGGTTCCCCACTGAGGGAAAAGCTGCAACAACAGCTTGGGCCTTAACAGGCAGCAAAGATCCACTTGAGGAAAGGCCACACATGCCGTGACTGCCCCTGAACCTCATGAGAAGCCAAGGCATCCACTCTGTAAACATGCGTGTTTTTCCACATGGATTCTTTGGTGCATAATCAGGCCACATCACCACATAATGTACTATATTTCAGTTAAAATCCAGCCAACCATGAAACAAATTGGAGGGGGTGGGGAGAGCGCAGGGGGGAGGAGGGAGGGGGACTTAGCCAGTATCCTTGCAACTATTCCTGTCCTAATAAGCGATGCAACGAGGTGATCATGGCATGAGACGCTAGCTTACGTACAACTGGAATGCTTACCCCTGCAAGATGTGTTGTTTTCCTACGTCCAACAGCATCAGTAGACGCATAAAGTTTTGCTCGGTCTCCTGGATTCCTACAGTTCATGGCCTTGTAGGACAGAGGACTGATGGGGCTGCAAGATGCTGAACGGGGACAAATGGGGATAACTACGGTGTTGGTTGGTTTTGTTATTTATTAATTTTAATTACAGAGCAGCATTGGAGAATTGACAGAGGAAAGCCAGCAGGAACAGAAACAACCGAGAAAGACAGAAAAGAAAGAAGGTATTAATACATAGAGGAATGACTAATTCTCAAGTCAGAACCATCATTTGGTACATTAGCTTGGCCACACATAGAGTAATGATACAATTTCAACAGGCATTCACGTATTTTACATTTGTAAACTAAGAATTTCTTTTAAATAAATTAAGTATGCCACATAACTGGGTAGTAGAAAGTAAAAATGTTTTTCTGTTAAGCTGTTACACAACTGGTGGTTCTGAAAAAGCAGTGAACACAATGACTGCTCTGACTGACTAGCTTAGTAGATGCACTGACACAAGGTTCAATTATATTTGGAATAGAAAATAATCAAACTAAAAATCAGAATGCCTATTAATTGGTCTTGGAAGCGGAGAAAAAATAAAAGGAGACATATACACAAAGATCAAAACACATTAACAATACAAAACAGTTTCACCTAGGAAATCAATGATGGCTGTCTACAAGGGATGTGATCTTAAAAATCCCTCTTTTAGGAATATTTGAAGCCCATCCATTTAAGAACTTCTAGTATTTCTTGATAATGCTAGAATAACAGCTGACTCAAATACATTCTCAACAGCAAACTATTTTACACATTACAAAAAGCAGACTAACAAAAATAAATCAACTTGGAAATTAGTATTTGAGTAACCAGGATTGCAGTTTTCATTGGTTTGCACAAGGAAAAGACTATTACCAAAAGATATCCTGCCAATGGCAGGTTACCAGTGTTCTGATTACATATTCAATAGAGCCACACCACTGCAAAATGTATCATGGGGAACTTCTTGCAGAAAAGTATTCTCTTGGGCTTTCTCTTGATTTAACAGGAGGAGAAGACTGGGAAAAACTACGTTATTACTGTAGAGTTTTTCTCTGCTCCTGTTTGTCTTTCCTGGTCATTCAATATGGTCTTAGCATAACTATTATTCAGCACATTACTTGAAGGAAAAGTAAAACTTCTGTATGGTATTTTCCCTACACCACCATCACCACCACTGCTCCCATTTTTTTTTTTTTTTTGAGAGAGAGGAAGAATTACATCCTCAATTTCCTTGGTAAAAACATTTTTTGCCTGTAGATCCCTCTCTGAGCACACGTGAAAGACTGCAGTTCCACGTATAGTTAATTCCTTCAGTCTCAAAACAGTACAGCTGCTGTTACAGGAAAAGTTCATCAACTTAACAGAACTAACGCTGAAAATTCTCCTGCACTGAGAGATTGGCATTATACATAGAGAGTGTCTCATGTAAATGTTACAGCAATTGCACTCACGCTTGCCTTATCATTTATAGGGATTTATGTTTAATGAGGTATTATAAGATGTCAGACTTAAAAAAAAAAAAACTTAAAAAAATCAAGAAACAAGAAAACAGGGTTTTCTGATTGTGGTTGTTGGTTTGTTTTGTTTGGGGTTTTTTTGGGTTTTTTTGAGTGTATCTAAACCACATTGGAGGCAGTGGCACAATGTATGTTTTAAACAGCTTATAATTTATGTGGTTCTCAACCCTCTCTGAATCAATTCTCTTGCTGTGCACTGATAATCTGAAGTTACCACCAAGGATGACATCATAAGTATTAAAAGACAAGCAGTTCGTTTTCATTTGCGATGTTGCCAAACAATGCTTTAGGAAGCACTCCCAGTGAATCCTGCCTGTACCAACAGGAATACATCTATTCAGAGGAGCTTTTGGAGAGTTATTTAAAAAACATTTTGGGTTTGGAGAATCATTTTAAAAAGACCCAGGCATACTGTTATGCTGCATGACCCTAATAGCTCACTTAAAATTTAAGGGCATGAATCCATCTTTAATTTTATTTTGATTTTTTGTATTGTAATTTATCTTTACAGCCAAAGGGCAGGGTAATTTTCTAGGGAATGATGACAGGCTGGGATGAGCTGAGTGCTCAGAGCACAGCTGTGAGCCATTACCACCACCTGATCGTTAATCTCCAGGAAGCATCCTGCATGAAGGGATTGCAGTTATTGCCCCAAGAGAATAATACCTGGAAAACAATGAGCAGATGGATTATTCTTCTGGGTGGTGCAGTTCCAGTTAGCGTAGGGAAGGCATTTCAGGGAATTACCTCAGCCTGATGACTGACAAATCAGTCATTCCTGCTATTTGCAATCTTTCTCAATATTCCATTCAGTTTAGCATTTATTTACTGCACAGTATAAGCAATAGCAGTCACAAAAAAAATCTTCACACTTGCTCCAGTAAAGTAACCACTTACAAAATTAAGACACTGCTTTCTCAACTATTACCTAAAGAAGGGCTGAATGTCCAATATCCTGCTTGGTAGATGACATTAAGTATTAATTTTACAAGCTTCTGTTTGTGAAGAGTGAAAAAGAATTCTGTACTTGTAATTCCACTGTTTGCAGAATATCATCCACATTTTTGCTCCTGCAGCACTACCCCTGTGGAAATGTACTGCACCCTAATTAGTTATAAGAGTGCTTAGGTAAAAGCTTCTTTAAAAGTAATCTTACCAGATCTCTATTCCTTCTTACCTTCTATGTCCTTTAATCAGAATAAAAATCCTGCCCACATCAGACAAGAAAGACCTGCCTAGACTTAAACTTTCAGTGTGTGCAGCAATATACTATTGTAATGGTAAAGACCCCAGTGTATGAGCATAAAACATCCTATGATAAGACAGGAGGCAGCAGTCACCCACCTGAAATACATGATAAACAAATATGCCCTGGTTGTCTGCGGAATTCAATTTTGCGTGGTCTTTAAATTACCACCTAGCAATATTTTCACATTTCTGCATGTTAATTTTCCCCTCAGTAAGTACAGCAGGGAGCAGTTCTGGGGCTGGCAGAGAACTTTAGAGTTATTATAACCTCACTAAACCCGAACATTTAAATTCACATGTATTAAATCCACTGCACCCAGGGCCCTTTGACAAGCCTAATTTGTTCCATATGGGAATTGCCTTGGTAGAGTGGGAAACTATTCTTTGCAGCAAGTAGCTCACAGTCTTAGCAGTGAGTGTGCTGAATCAGCTCTTTACAACATTGTGCATATTTCCTTAAACAGCTACTGACAGTGTGACATTGTTGTCCTGCATGTGGTGTATTCATTTGTTGTATTGATGAGGAGGCAAAAGAAATTAAGGAAGAGGTGATGGGAGAAAAGGCAGAGTGAACAGCTGTACAAACAAGATTTCATGCTGTCATGCAATGTAATCGTGGACATTCAAGCTC
Source organism: Microhierax caerulescens (assembly GCA_035590215.1). NCBI lineage: Eukaryota > Metazoa > Chordata > Aves > Falconiformes > Falconidae > Microhierax > Microhierax caerulescens. Next base: position 52,885,956 of record JAVJGJ010000059.1, on the reverse strand, counting down.
ATTCTGGGATGCTATCGTACACTCATAATTAGATCAATAACTGCAACATCCCACAGGGAATCTGGAAAAGTGGCTGAGACACGAAGCCTCTGTTCTTTTAGGTTTACCTGCATCTCCAGACAATGCAGCTGTGCTTTTACTTCGAGCCAGGAATGAGTGAGTGGGCGTCAGGAGCCTGCTAACGATGCTGCTCTCCCATGGACTGAGCTGTAGACGGCGAGCTGAACGTGCATCATACAAGCAAGATGTTAGATCAAACACTTCACAAGTAACTGCATGTTCTACAAGAATTGGTATTATCTCCTCACTACTGCATACCACAAAAAATCTTGAAACTGTCCTTCAGAGATCAAAAGTATATAATCATTCAGTGACTTGCATTTTATTCTTACTCCATTTTAGTAGAGGAATTTGTATAGGAACGCATATATCTGAACACTTAACTTTTGTTACTGCCTGTGGCATTACAGCAGACTATTAAATTAATACTGGTATTTTACACATATCCTGCATTCCCTATTTGGAATGATAGCATAACTTCTGTACTAGAAAAGCAGTTGCCACTCCTAAATACAGACTTGGACAGAGATGTTTGTGTCCCAGACTCTTTCTACTCATATGGTCATCTTTTAATTAAAAAAAAAGACCAATTACTGAAACATCTTCCAAGGTCTGCCAGCCTAGCCAGAAAAAACAAAGCAGATTGCCTAGTACTATACAGAGAATTGTGTCAAAGAGATTTTATCAAAGCATCTCAAAAGAGTACAATGCACCTCAACTGCAGATACCAAGCTCAGCAGCTACAGTTGTCTCAGTAGTACATGAAGTCACAGAATACAGTAAGTACATTTGATCATTAATTCTGTCAAAAAATCCTGCTAATGATAATTTTCAGTTTAGAACAGTAACAAGAGCCAATTTTTTGCAGTTAGTCTGTTTTGAAAACACTACACATTGACCTGGCTGCACTCACTCTCTTGCCTTGCTTTTCCCAATACTACTTAATGCAAACTTAGCTTGCCAATATATTCCTTTTGCCTTGTAAAATTTGACCTTTTTAAAAAAAACACCAACTATATAAACATTGATCACAATGAAGTAGTAACCAAAAGAGCCCTGAATTTTTTTTATATTGATCTAGATGTTTTTTTGATACTCCAATGCAACAATTCGTATTATAATGAGCATCACAAAACGAAACATTCAACTAGTTCGCATAGTAGTTCATTATGATAAGCTTATACCATAGCAGTAATCTTGATGTTGCAAGTGAAATCAGTTCTTTTTACATTCCAGCATTCATTGGCCCTAGTTTGGTGTTTATGGCAACAAAACTGCAGCTTGAATTTATGAGGCTCTCTAAAACATTCACTGAAGTGAATAGCTGTAATAAACTTGAGATTAATTTGCATTTTTAAAGGTAGACATCCGTCACTTTTAATAGCCATAAACTCTGAATCTGTCTTTAATTTACTCCATGCTGAGCCCCATGAATAGAGGGGCCAATCTCAATCTCATCCTATGAAAATATAATTGCCTAATCTGCCCTTAGTGCTGTTTTTCTCTTCTCAGATTGCTCCCCTAAATTCTGCTAACTCAATAAGGGGCATTACTATAGAAATATAGGACTCTCAAACACAGCAGGCTCTCTAGATAAGTGCCCTTACACAATATACTACTGTCAGAGCTCTTTGTGATGAATGGTTCTGTTCTGCATTGGTAGAGATTATAGAGAGACACAAAATATCCTGCAGAGACCTCCATTACAGCACACACATTATCATTAAGCTTGTAATTTAACAATGAAGAAAAGTCACAGAACTACAATTAAACTGGATGCAATAATGGTAAAAATCTTTGCTTCCTTTCTTCTCCACACACCATGGTCACTCACTATGATCATGGTTTAAAGCTGCTGTTGCAAGACAAGATTCTTTTTCGTGATCTCAGACTTTACTAGGTAAGGCTCACAAGCATGATTATGGATGATGATGGAGAAATTTTTCTACCGTAGTTTAACACAAAGATCATACAACTTCAGAAAGCAATCCCTGAAATTTTACGCCAGTACATCAGTATTATGTATACTATCAATTCGAGTTCATCTGTATGGCTGCAAACAGCTGATAAGTAAATGTCACAATGTAATATAGCCCTGTAGGGCAGCCACAGACCTTACACAAGGCCCCAGAGATGACGTAGTCTCAAGAGGACACAGCTCAGAGACTGATGGCATAGAGCACTGAATTGCCACGATTCACCTATCCCATGTCACTTACCCTAAAGGTGAGTATAGTTTAATTCTCTCTTCTCTTTGCCCCTAACACAGAGGCACTTACATCCACATCACTTAGCGGAAGCAACCGTGTGCCCACAGCATCCAACTAACCACACAGGCAGGGTTTGGCAGTGAGCTAGCTGGTATGCACCAACGGTGAGCTAAGAGACACCAACAAAAACTCTTCTCCATAAAAGCAATGGGCCTGATTCAGAGCTGTCAAAACAGTTCTAACTAGGAGCTTGGAGTGAAGGCTCCCATAAATCTCTAAAATGGGTTTAGATCGGCATTCATTTAAATAAAACTTGGCTTTGTGGATCAAGGTCATTACATACTGAATTTTCCAAACACACAGCTCCCTGAAAGTGTCAAATGATGCTTTCAATACAGATTCTAAATGTTATTAGCATCACCATTAACCTAGAACAAACTTTTGCGCACTGAGTTCCAAGTACAAGAGTATTAACTCTTAAATACATTGAACAATTTAATTTTGATATCCAATTCACACTGAAGCCAACTGAATATGAAACAAAGAACATCCCAAAATAGTAAGATCAACTTCAAGATGGTGAGGTCAGGTGTATTTCTTTTCTTGCTCTTATTGTTTTTAACAACTTAGGGTGATGTTTTCAATATTCAGTCCTTCAAAGCAACTGACAGACAAGGGGAGAAAGTATTTTTTGTTCTCGCCCTATGTTAATCTATCACTCTTAGGGCTGTTTGCTCCTTTTTTCCACACAGGAAGCACATTCATGATAGGGTTGTTGGTGCAAGCAAGTACCTCTATCCCCAGCTACAAGCAGGTTAGTTTAAACAGATCAAAGATCTTTATAGCCTAACTTGTAACCAAAAACCACTCAAAGTCCCAGGGAGCTGGCCACCGTGAATTGATTAAAGCAATCTGTATTTGTCTTCAGGATATACAAAATGAACACTGGAAAGTTGTCTTAGCTGTGGCAGAGTAAATTGCAAGTGAGCAACCAGCAGCATCTGATTAGTTCTAGGAACAAATGAGAGGCGGGGATTTAACAGGCCTCCTGATGAGCACCATGAAGATAATAGTGGTAGCTGCTCACACAGAGCCACAAACAAGATGAGCAGACAGGGAAAAAACCTGCTCTATGCTTAGATTCTCTTTCAACAGGAAACAATACTGGAGCCCCTGAATTTCTTCTATAAAGGTGGCAGACAAAGGTGATGCAGTGGTTGAGACCATCACCTGTTTGAAAGAAAAAGTACTGCAGAGATGAGAAATAAGACAGCTATGGCACGAGTTTTCCTTTGGAAAACTAATGAAGTGTGTAACTCATACTTTATCTAAAGTATTATCCAGTTGCTAAGCTTTCCTTAAAGAGCACAATTACCAAATTTATTGGCCAACAGCAACTTTCTCCAGTTGAATGTACGTGTTCATGTTTTGTTACAGCTACTTAGACTTGTACCACTAACATAAAAGTACATTGAGAGGCCTAACTGCCCCATGGTAAAACTGGGATAAAGAGCAATACTATACTTAGAAAGGAATTAACCAGTCTTTTAGGCAATTAGTTAATGAAAGCTTCTGTCTTTTGCTGGGCCACCCCCCCCCAAAAAAAAAAAAAAAATAATAAAAAATAAAAAAAATCCTGTCCTTCAAATGGAAAAGAAGTGCTGCTTAACAGAAGACGTGTTCTTGATGACAGTTATAAGCCACTTAGGGTAAGCTTATCATCCTCATCTCCAGCTCACTGTTTTGCAGGTGGGAGTATGCACTACAGGCAAAGTGTGATCGGGTGCCCTCTGGAAGGTGAAATGGGGAGCAGACAGAGCCTCCCTTTAAGCATTTGCATTAAGATGTCGAGGCCAATGGAGAGACCAGTGGCACTTCTCCAGATAGATGTTCAACTAGCTTTAGGTATATGACTTTGCACAGGAAAGAGGGTATTTACAGTGTTTGGATTTGCTTTACATCTTTGAGTCCATGAAAAGTATAAAAGACTTCTGAAGAGTTCTGTGCTCTTAAGAATGCCTCAACTTTTAAAATTTTTTACATGTGGCTGTCAGTTCCATATTCCTTCCCTTCCCCCACTGCTAGACTGCCTACTATTCAGACTAACTTCTGAATCTGAAATTCATGGCAGAAACTATAACACAATGAGTTACAGTCCACAAGAGACTATCCTTCATATTTAATGCCTCCCCCTGTCTCCACAGGATCCTTCCTCAAAGAAGCATCCCCTGGCATACAACAGCAAGCATCGGAAAAAAATATATATACACCTGAAAAGCTAATAAAATCAAAACTGACAGAATTTCAACATTTAGAGCAAAAAATTATTGAGTTTTGTAATAGGTTATTTCCTAATATGATGGTGTATTTTATGCAAGTTACCAGACTCTACGTGGCTCATCAAGTCAACCAGATACACACATACAAACATGTACATTAAAACATGGCACTTGGTTAAGTCATACAAATAATGATATCTACCAATCAGTTTTGCAACAGAAACAAAATTCCATTCTAAAAATTGTTTTTTAAAACACGCATTTGTCTGGATTGAAACGGGACATAACCTCTCATTCTCAGTAGAGGACAAAAAAAACCCCAACCCTACCAAGTCCTTTTCTGTAAAGCTCTTTGCATGAGGCATACAAGAGACATTATTTTATAAAACTCCTTTAAGCTCAATACTTCAATCTCATAAATCCTCAGAACAGAGGCAGCAATTCAGCTACGTTATTTTTTTAAAGCTTAATGGATTATCAGTTGTGTAGGGTTGCACACATCAAAAACATACGCTGAAATAAAGCAATCTGTGAAAAGTAACTGGACACAAAAAGTCAATAAACAGACTATATGAAAAGTACCCATACCTCTTCAATAAAAATAACCAGAAATGGTAAAAAAAAAAAAGCTTCATGCAACATGTTCTTAGATATTCAAGAACTACTACCAAAGAAGAAAGGAAAGCAAAATAATGACAAAATGGCCTAATGCAAATAAAAGGTCACACATGATTGCATGCACTATGGAGCAATGTATTCTTTCAATAGTTGTACTTCATTTACTAAAAACCTGACAGAAGCACTGCTTTTATCATTTGCTAAAGGAAGATTGTTTAGGTAAGTTCTCTTGTTTTAAAAAACAAGAAATATGTATTTCTTCTCACAGGAAAAAATGTTCAACCATTTACTTTTCACATTTGAAGTCTTTTCACTCCCACTTGGATGAAGCACAGAAAATGACTTCAGAAGCTTGTTTTATGTGCAAAGTAATACATCAATATAGAACATTCTTTCTTGCTTTTTTTTTTTTTTCCTTTTTTTTCTTTGAAACTGTACCTCTGTCTGGAGAATTTAGTAATGTTGCAGATGAGGAGGAGAGCCGCTTGTTAATGACTGGATCAACATGTTTCGAAAGGTTCATTGTTGAAACAGACCGCCTGTCTGGATCTAAAACAAATGGAGATAATGCTAATTGACAGCCTACATGCAGTAGTGCAAGTTCCTAGCTCACTAGCGGGAGGAGGAAAACATGACTAGGTCACTCCTGCTCTACCACAAGAACTTTCAAAATAGAATGGAAATCTCAGCAGACTTTGTACAGTTGACTCAAAGACTGGGCACAAAACCATTTAAGTTTAATGTTTAAAATATTCTGTTTATTGATTGTTATTGATTATCATTTAATCAGGTTGAAATCCAAGGATTTAATGGAGGATCTATAGTAGGCAAGATAATATTTCCTTGTTCCTTTCAATATACTTAGAAAAACCTTACTCGTGACTTACAGTAGAAAGCTTCAGGGAAGGACCAACACGATGGGAAATGTGAGGTTATTAATTAAAAAAAACCCTACACCTGAATAAAATGTGACATTTGACAGGGCACTGTTACTAGGCAAGTGGGCAATATCATGATAATACAATACTAAAAGATTAAAGGAAGATTAGTGCACAAGGGAAGCAAAAGTAAGCACAAAAGGAATTAAAAGATTTAGTTAAAAATTCCATAGTTGTGTATAAGTGCTAAACTTCCCACCACAGTCATTTCCTACCTGCTGTGAATGAAGTTGTAGTTAGTCAATCGAAAGCAGCACACAGCTTAGCAGATAAAGAAAATGAGTCTCTGTGGAAAGCTAGACTACTTTCAATGCACATGCCTGGTATGTATGCAGTACTAAAGGGGTTTATCTTGCTTTTAAGTTGTGTACATTTTAGAGCAATATTACATCATCTGCCTGCACAACTGCTGCAGAGGCAGCATCTGCACCTTACTGAGGCTGTGATGGTTATTTCAATACAGATCAGATACACTTTGTACATGTGTGTCATGTGAAGGTTGCTAGCAATGGCAGAAGAGTAGGAATGAGCTGAACAGACCAGTTTATGCTTTTTGTTGTCTCAAAAATACCCAAACAAACAAACAAAAGAAACCCACCAGAAACCCACAAACTAGATGCATCACCTACAAATACGTTGCAAATTTCCATATGGAAATCTGACATTCAGAAGATGCTGGGAGAGTCAATTCTTCTTTTGCTTACATTTTAGCATGTATTGAACCTCAGCACTACTCAGCAAAGCATTCAACCATGCTCAAATGCAATGAGGTTTGAGCATATGCCTAAATGCTCTGCTGATTCATATTCTGTGAGTGCAAAAATATGTCCACATATAATTTTGAAAGTAGATACGAACTCAGGACACTGACAACATGGAGGATGTTGCTCAAATATTATCTTCAGTTTTTTATTTATGACAAGTACACCAACATTCTGTTTACCTGTTCTGACCTAGTGGATTAAAGTACACTCGCTGTGTGCAAAAAATATTTTATAGAAATACAGTACACAAAAAGTACCTTTACTCTCCCCAGATCTATAAACTGTATAGGATTCACTATAACTGGTTGGAGCGAAGAAAGATTCTCCTCTACCCCATGTGATTATTTGCTCACTTTGCCTAATGTTAGAATGACCCAGTGCGGGTACAGAATCAGCAAACTGGGTATTGGAAGTGGGATAAAATTCAGAAGTGGGTTTTTAAAGGAAAAATCTAAACATTATAGACAAGAACAAGGCCTCTGTAGGCCAGCAAGATTATCCCCCATTTATCTATGGGGTATACTGAAGAGCGCTGTGTGTGAGTCAGTACAGGAGACAGGATACTCAGGCTTCATGTGTCGCAGATCTTTGTCAGAACAGTAGGAATGGGATGGGGATTTTGATCTATTATATTTAATCTATAGCTGAGAAAATGTGTAGGATATCAGTAGAGCCAAAGTTTCTGCAGTTAAAGGACGTACTGCCTAAACCAGCTGTCGGACAATGCCAAATGACAACATGAAAAGTCACCTCTTGTATTTGGTATGCCGACATTTCTCTTGTGTCTATGAACGTTATTTAAATGAAGGAAATTGAGCATGAGGATCTGTGTGTAAATGTTGGCAATATGAATCCTATAAATGTAGAACATGCCAAATTCTTTGTTCTAAAAAAAATATTAAAATATCCACAAGCAACACATCAGCCAGTTATATCTGATCGCAACTGGTTATATCTTTGTGTTCATGTGCAAAATAATTATAAATCCTGTGTATATGTAGTATGCCAAAAGGGTTTTAGGAAAGACCAAAATATTCAAATTGGGTCTTCTTGAATTCCAGTAGACAGAATATTATGGTTCATTTCAGTGAATTGTGCCAAATCTTTAGAGTCAGCCAGTAGTAACTCTCCATAGTAAAAATAAGTAATAATGAAAAAATCTGGTACTAACAACAGTTCTAATCTATCAGCATGATGTTAAGCATGCATTGCAACTACATGAGGGTGGTTTAGTTACTGATGATCTCATTTCCTGAGAACTAGCTATGGGTAAAGGAATCAACAAACCACAGCAATTATGTACCAGGTTTTCTAGCACCACCCAGAGATCTGAAGTGGTGCTCCAGGCCTGCTAAATCGAGAAAGGTGAATGATGATTCAAAAAAATAACCTAGGGACAGAATGCAAGACAATGATTTTTCACAGTAAAGAAAATAAAAATCAAGTAAGTTATACAGAGTTATGCAAAAAATAACCTTTTATGAAAAATAACTGTTTATTGAACTTATATATAACAAAGATTTCAGAGTATTCTTTTCTTAATGTTTTTTTCCTCCTTGATGAAAGGCTGGACAAATTGAAGTGTATACATTAAAGTAGGGAGAGAAGAATTCTGAGTACCAGTTTCTGGTGAAAGAAACAAAGGACAAGTTCTCTTTTTTGGGTTTGAGTCATATTTAACAGGGCACACACACATTAATGATTGGCAGATTAAGTTAGAGAGGATAATTGAAGCAAAAAGCATACAGCTGAAATTCTGTTAAGCTTAATTTGCCCATATCTAAGTTTTTCTTGGGGAAAAAAGGCACTTCTAGCTCCCAAAATATCTGTACAGGGTACAGAGAGCTTATTACAAAGAACCATTTTTCTTCCTTGTGTCTGTTTTATTCTTAGTATTTGGTCATTTCCACTAGACCTGTTTTTTGAGCCATGATATTTACTATTTGCACACAGTAGCTCACATTGACACAGCACAAGCACACCCACACATACACAAACAACAGCAAAGCGGCAGAAGCGAGAAGTTGTAGCAAGATAGGAGTTACATAATTACTCAATCCCTGAAACAAGTTTTAACTTCTGTTCAGATTTCTCCTTGTTTACTTTTTGCCACACAAAAATGTCAGAAACATGCCATTGCTAGCAATGATAAGATCAAAAGTAAAGAATTCAAACCAGCATACACTGAATCATCCCTTGTTTTAACAGAAGCAAAATAAATTTCAGTTAACTGGCAGGGCTGGAAGACTGGCCAGCAAACCAAGTCTCCCTCTTTACCTGTGTTATTAATGCGGTTATGGAGTGCTCCTCCCCAGGACCACCTGTTTTGCTTTTGTTTTGGCTTCTGGCTTCTTTCAATTGTGCGACGTACAACAGCTTCATGTCGTTCCTTAAGTACAACAGGATAATACATTTGGATACTATTGGGTTTTTAACTTAATCTTCTCAACAAACCCTGCTACCCTCCACATGGACAACACCTAGCAGGCATCTTGGAGTTGTGTTCAAGCTTATGTGCTGCCTATGAAGACACACACCACAACAGGATTAAGCAGCAATTAAGCCATAAATAAGTTAATATTTTATCTGTAATTTTGAAAAGGTAAGATCTGTTGGAGAACTGCAGAATTGCACAGAAAAAAGTGGCTCTGTTATGGCAGCCACTACACAAACACACCTTAGGGCTACTGCCCACCTTGTATCTCCCACCTACTAAATACTAGAACAGTGGGAGAGAAAGGAAACAAACAAGAAACACCCAACCAAGGATGAGCTGATTTACGCAGGATCACACTCCATGCCAGCTTAACCAAGACAAATCAGCCAAAAGCATATTTCATTACACACTTTCTTAAAGGACTTGTTAGGGCACTTAATATTCTGCTACTGTTATACTGAATAGCTAAGAATTAACAGATAACCATACAAAAGCAACCCAATTTTTATTTTTCTGCAAAAGTTTGTGCAGTGCCATACGCTGTAAACTAGACATGCTCAGTTTAGCTGCATTTGATTCATAAAGTGCACTTCAAGAAGCAGTATCTGTGCAAATAAAATCCTTTTCTTAAATTCCTTTCATACACTCTCATACTGATCATGGCTTATGTTGCATTTTTTCCTTCAACTCTTAAGGAAGTTTGATAGTACCATATCTTACAGTAAAAGCAAACTGAAAAGTGTTTTCATGACCTTCATTCTTACCTTATCTTCTTCTATTCTCTGCCTTCGCTTTTCCTCTACAGCAGCTCGCCTTCTCTCTTCCTTTAATCTCTGCTCCTCTAGCTTCTTTCTGCGTTCCTCTAGGTGTTTCTCGTAATGTTGCCGGGCTCTCTCTTCTCTTTCTAACCAGACTGATTCTCTTGCAGCTGTGAAAAATGAAAGTATTAACATGCTACATGTGTCAAATCATTTAATACAATTTGAACAACCAAGCTAAATGGAAAAACTTATGAACTTATCTTCTTAAGAGGACATACATAATATCCTGATCTCTCCTTATGTATTAAAACATTGTGTTCACGTATTAATTTAATCTCAATTTACTTCCTATGAATTACCACCAGGAATAGTTAAATTATTTGAGCATATAGTTTCTATGTGAAAAAAAAAAAGATTTTTTTATTAGTTTAAAATACCTAAATACTGAAGTCAAATGTATGTGACTACACTTGTTACACAAACCATTATAATTCTCTGACATCTTTTACTGTAAAAAAGGTAGATAATAAAAAGGAAGATAAAACTATCACCACTATATACCTGTAGTGATCAATACAGATTTTTTATAATTGAAGTGGTTGGGATGACAAATTCTAGCACCTGGACTGCTATCTGTACTTACAGATGACCAGAAGCAAACAAGTTACCCACCAAAATAGTCAGTCTAAAGGTGAACTTCAATTTGTCATATAACTTCACTGCTGCACAGCTCTGAACATGTTTCAGAAGTGCTAATCAAGACAAATCAGGCTCCCCATCAGGGTCTGAACTGTCACCAAGGTCCTATCTGGAACACGGGCTCAAATGGTCCATATGAAACCACTTACATATGATACTCTGGACCCCTCCCCATTGCTGTCTTGAAAGCTTCAGGTCCCAGAAATTTTTGTATTCTAAAAAAACCTTGTTACTTGCTTTATAAATTCCGGGCATTTGATACCTCTGGATTTTCATGAACTGACAGATGGGAGTGCAGGAAGAGATGCACATGACAGTCACAAGACAAACATCACTGAGAACCACATTACAAAATGGTACACAGAAGGAGCTCATTGATAACACAGCAGCAACAGGGAACCAGGACAACAAAGCGCCGAAAGGATTTTCAGTTTCCAAGGCCAGCAATAAGGAAGTTCTCTACCTAAGAAGGACACTGTTTTTTTAATTTCAATTGGGGGGGGGGGGGGGGGAAGAAACAAAGGGGAACGGGGGAAAAAAG
>JAVJGJ010000059.1:52861347-52872927 GCA_035590215.1 Microhierax caerulescens | reverse complement strand
GACTTAAAGGGAAAATGAGTATCATTCATCTTTGACTTCTGCATTGCAAACATTTCATGTTAACTCCTCCTTTCTCTTGAATCTTAGATGAAAATGTCAGAGAAAGTTAACACTTTATTATTACAGGATAGGACCACTTCAGATCCTCCTATTCAAAACACACACATTTAAAAATTGTGTTAACTTTTACTCACTTGGGTGATGCTTCATGACTATTTTAACCAAAGTGCTGGCTGACTTACATTCAAAAGTTTTTGTCTCATCTTCAAAGACCTCTGCAATTCTGTTTGGAGCAATATCACATTTCTGTTTCTCTGACAAGCATACTCCTAGCTTAGGATATATTTTCTCCAAAAATTAATTCTTTCTCTTTCATCAACAGGAGAAATTAGTGTATACTAGACACCTGTCTGAAGACAGAAGTTTCACAAAAGGCTCAGTGAGGCGGGGAAATCATGCCTATTACTCATGAGGAGACAAAAAGAAGGAAAGAGACACAGAACAGGTAAAATATTTTACTTCATAAAACCAAATTTGAACAGAACCTAACTAATAATACACTGTGAACAACATGATATTTGAATCATTTTTCCTATTTCAACACTAGGTTTTCATGTTCCTCTTCTTCCTCAAATAATTATTCATTAGTGCTAGACTGTAGTAATCATAGAATCATTGAATGGTTTGGGTTAGAAGGGACTTGAAAGCTCACCTGGTTCCAACCCCCCTGCCATGGACAGGGACACCATCCACTAGGCCAAGCCCCACAATTTTAATTAATTATAATAAATTGTAACTAATAAAGTAATTATTAATGTTAAATAACTGTTAAATTACATTCCTGGAGCATATTACTCTCTCCTTCTATTCTTTCTCCATCACTATTTCCTGTGAAGCTTTTCCTGCTAGTTCTTACCTTCAGAATTGTTTCCTATTTGAGTCTACTGTTACATTTCACTTCTGATACAGAAACATCCAGAAGGTTTGTTTCAGTTACATAGACAGCATTGCACAGATACATACAGATGCTGAGCTTGTAATACTTAACAAAGTCTATAATTTTATGGACTCAATTTATTCTAACATGCACAAACTATTACAATCAGTCTTAATTTCCAGTATTTATTGTTTATCTGTAGATGTCACAGAAATAGATCTTGAAAAAAAATTAGAATCGTTTCCTAACCTCCTCTTAAAAGGAAATCGGGGGTCCATTTCATTTACTGCATGCAAGATTTGCATAGTTTTATTGGTCTTTGTTACAAGCTTTAGCTTCCCTACCTAACTACCTAATTCAAGAATGGAACTAGATTGTTCCCTCATGCAACATCATATGTTTGCAATCTAAGTTAGACTCACCTTCACATAGGAAATGCTCCAGACTTACAACATCCTGTCACCATTGTGTCATACAAATGAATTAAAACAAACAAACAAACAAAAAACTAAACACTGCACACACCCTGTTCCACAGACCCTGAACACACCAAGTAACCCAAACAATGTAGTTGTTTGAAACTGGAGTTCAACCAAATAATTTTGAAAAGTTTTAAAACATCCATTCTCTTTGAAATAGCTAAGAGTAAATAAGGAGCTTAGCAGCACATATCTCATGAAATTCATCTTGCTGCAGCATGTTGGCTTTTACTCAGCAGTCACTTATGCACAGACTCTAATGATCATATCAAGACATGCCACTGCTGCGAGCCAGAAGACTTCCACAGATCCTGAGATCAACTGGATCTTTTGTGCCTGGAATCTGATTACAATAACAACCCGGCATGAAAAGGCTCTTTGGTTCTCTACTGAAAATAAAGCACTTTCTGAAGGATATGAGAAATTAAGAAAAGCAAAGAATAAATATCCAACAACTTTCTTATGTCACTGGAATATTAATTTGCCTATAAAAGACATAGAGATAGTTTGTTTTTTCTGTCATTAATATAAATGGTTAGACCTTCTTGGGGCATTATTTGTGCAGATTTCCACAGGCTTCACCCTGTCATGTTGTTTACAAAGAGTAATGCAAATAGTATATTTGAACTTTCAAGATTAAATTCAGGAAGAGAAAGGCTGAAAATATTTTTGTTTTTGTATGTAGAAGAGTTAACTTTCACATACATTCTCCTGCTGGGAAGAAAATCAGAATGCTGAACCTCTGGATAGAACACTAATCTTCAGCTTTCTGCTCCTCAGAGATGATAAAATCATACTTTTGTGATAAGGAGACAACTCAACAGCAGAAACATACGTTAGTGACAGATTAACCAAGACAAAAGGAAGTGTTAGGCTGGAATAAATTATAATAAAACAAATAGATATGATTTCAAACAAACATAAAAGCTGTCTTTTTCTATCATCTTTAAGTTACAGGCAAAAGGCAACAGAAAATACACACCCATCTGTTAACATCAGGAATCTACTAATTTTATGCTTGTATCAAGTATTTAACTAGTATATAAAAAGATGATTTGTGATATATCTGTTTTCTGAGAAAAATTGTAATATCTGTTTTCATGAATTTAACTTTTTCTTTAGATGGGGAAATAATCTTTCCTGCTTTTAAATTTTAATTTATTTTTTTTACAATATCAATGCCTACATTTTCTTTTATTAGAGACACTCAAAGGAGAATATCTGCTTTGTCCACTGCTTCCTATATACACTACTGACATTATTGCATGAACTTAAGGGCTCAGTTTTTGCCATCTATAAGGTATACATATACAGTGACATAAGTTAGCATCCTTGGCTATATGATGGTATCTTCAGGAAAATAAAAAGTTTAAAGTAACATTTTTTTATTTCATTCTCATGTTCCTATTTATGAATTTACAGGAACTTTTTTTCCTGCTACACCAGACAGAAATTAACAAATTATATTCTAGAGTTAAAAATCAAAGTTTGCTCAAGGGTTAGAAAAGCCTACTCTAAGGTAAAAATTAGGGGTATTAAGCCCTATTCAAAACACAGGTGTGCTTCTAAAAGCACAGCAGTGTGGTTCATACAGACACATACATCAGATGCCTTGCTAACAGAAGGAATCGGAAGATGAGCCTAGAGGAAACAGAAGACACCTCTAAAAGGTCCAATCAACTTGAAAGAGCGGACTGTTTGCAGGATGTGGGGAAGGGGAAATACCCATTTTTATGATGGCTCCTCCAGAAACTATGCTAAGAGTTCTTTCTAAGAGCCAATTCTGGACTCCACTACAGGTACAGTCCAACAAAAAGGTTTTTTCTTGGGGCTGAGACTTAACAACTTCATGATACTTCTCTCCCTTGTAATTACACATATTGTCTGACAACGTGCATGAAACATTCAAAGAAAGCTTGGTCACTGTTCAAACAGTACCTGCATGCCGAAAGCTTAAATGGCATAAGAACATTCACATTAAAGCTGGAAGATACAAAGAAAAGTCACAGCCTGATCTGTGCTTTACCTCATTACTTAGTACAATCTATGAATTTGAACAGTCATGTGATATAAAGACACAAAATGAGAGCATAAAAACAAGAGTAGAAATTGAACCTGGGACATGCCGTTAATACCTTCTGTTTGTTCACAAACTAATAATGCTGGATTAGATTACAAAGCAACATAACTAAGGCTATATTTCTGGCACCTCTGAAGTAACACCAAAATACCAAGGCCAGTCAAGAAACATTCCAGTATTAAGGCACACACAACACTTGAAGCCAATCAATTTTACACTAGAATTAACTAATTTAATGTGGGAGATGTTAACTGCAAACCATGCATGTTTCTTTTGGGGAAAGAAACTAAATTTCCACAGTCATGCACACACACAGAGTACCATTCTTTGCAGGGGTTTTAGGCTGTGAAGGAAGGGGGAGCATGCATCAAGTGTCAAAGCCTCTATTTTCTGTTCATCCATGTGAAGCAAGGGACGTCCCCTCAGCTCCTCTTTTGCTGTCTCTTCTGCTGTCTCTTCATTTTAGTCCTTTTTATTCTGGTTTACTGCCTATATGAAGGCAGATCAGTCTAGCACCACACTTCCTCAGCCTGCTTTTTGCACCCACCCTGGATGGACAGGTTACCTGAGTAAAGATCCTATTAAGTCTTTGTCAATCTTTTCAGCCTCTCCCGATTTTGCAGCACTGACCTCAGCAATAGCTCTCTCCTCTGACTGCCGTTTCACCTTTCCTCACTGCCAGCTCTGTACTGTCTGAGACTGTGATTTCCTCCTCGCTGCATTAGCAGAGAAATGGATCAGTAACGCTTTAACCATACCTAAAAATGGGGATGTTCCACAGAAATGTCTGACTGACTGAATTAGAAAGTGAACTTCAGAGTTGTAATTAAAGCTGAAGTTAACATTAGATTCTCTAAGCTAACCTTTCCCCAGTAGCCATGCTCTGAGGGACATTCAGCACAAAACTTTTTAAACTAATCTTCCTTAAAAATTCTTTTCTTTTCCTATAAATGCTTCTGACACTCAAGTCCTCTGAGGACATCCCAAAACTATTCATATGCTAGTGTCGCTGATTCCCAGTTTCAGTGGGACTTCTGACTGTGGAAATGTTGGATAAAGTTCTGTCCCCAACTGCCAGAGAATAGAATAAGCCAGAAGGAATTCAGTAACAGAAAAAATGCGTAATTTTTATTAATGTGATATTTTTCCAATGATTGCTTTCAAATGAGGGAGGAATACATATAAAGGTGATCTTTAAAATATTATTTTAATGCTTATGCAGTGTAAATATTAAGAAGTTAATGAATTTAGCCAACCTGAAACATAGACATATTCTAAAACCTAAGATTAATAACTCTTCATTTAAGGAGATGTGTTAAGTCAGATGGCAGGATTACCATCTTTTGTCCTCAATGCCAGAAACTAAATGAGCCATGTGTCCTTGCCAGGATCATAATTGTGATTAAAAAAAAGGTCAGTCTTCAAGCAGGATTAGTGTAGATAAAACACACACAGATGTAAGACTTAAAATGATTTTCTTAAGAATAAGGGACTCAGACACTGCAAAGTAAACCCAAGAAATCCTCAACTCTACCGCTTTGCTAGGCCACTCCCTAAGGATATCAGAAAGTTACCTACTTTAAAATCCCAATAAATTTCCCTGTTGAAAAACACATTTTGATTTTTTTATGCCAGTAATAGAGAAACCAGGTTTATGCTAATAAATGGAACATGCTCAGAGACCAACTGGCATGGAACAACTTTCACCTGTACTACTAAACTGCCCTCCAGAACGGTGACAGTACTCCATCAACGCATGAGAATAAGCCTATGGGCCTTGCCTGCCAATTCCCAAACCTTGTCTGGGAATCAGCAAGGAGACAGCTAGTCAGCTGGTGTCAAAACCCTGCCAGGATCCATCCTAACAGTTTAATGGCAAGACCAGTTTAGTTTCACCACTAAGGAATGCTCTTCAGCACTGTTTAGTTTTCCAGTATAGAGACAATCAATACAGTGGAGTAAAGGGTGAAGGCCCCTACTGAAAAAGCAGTAGCTTTTATTAAACTTTTCCAGTTTGACCAGGCCATCTACCATGTCTGCCTTCCTAAACAACTCAGTTCTGACACGTGTCTCACAGAGCCTCCAGTGCCAGTCAGCCTGGTGCATGCAAAGGAACCATAGTGCCAGGCTGGAGCCAGGAGAAGCGTGACAGCTCCCTTCACCCTGTCCTCTAAGAACAGCCCCATTTGACAGCTATCACCCTCACCTACCACTGCCCCTCTTGGGATCCCTGTCTTGCATGACCCAAGAGAGTTGGTCTCACACAGCGGTATCTGACACTTGTATTTTAAAGGACAGATGATCACTTCATGTAAAGGCACTGTGGCAAAAGCACTAGCAGAAACAGCACAAAGCAAAAACCAATGAGCAAGTAACACACTGCAAGCATTATTTATAGAATCAAGTAAAGATTACCCTAATAATCCTTTAAAGGTCTGAATGTGCATATCAACAAGTAATACACACATTACCAAATGGTTAGGGGAATAAAAACCTCTAAGCATGGATGCCAAGCCATTCCTTTATCTTTGTCCACATGAAAAGGCAAGTCTAAGAATTAAGCTAAAACCCCCAAATTGGCACAACTTATGGAAAACATGAGTTGCACAGGAAAAAGCCAAAGAATTCATCTTTCAGAAGGGTTGGGATGGCATTTCAAAAGCAATGCCTTTCCTACAATGAAGGAACTAAAAAAAAATTCCTTTCGTTTTGATGGGATGAATAGCCAAAATAGCATACGTGCCTCTGTGTGCCTTCTATGTTTTCTAAAGAAAGTTCCAAAACTAGATATGAATATATAAAGGTGAAATATATAAGGTGAATATATAAAGGTGAATATATAAAGGGGCGTTTTTGTAGAAGTCTTTTTATTCTTTTCAATTAGGCAGCATAACACAATCCTCAAGAGACAGCAGATACCGACACAATATGCACTCATATTTCCCACTCCCTAAAGTCTCATTGAAAAGAGAAGAGGTAGACACCCAAGTGTGCTAAGTAGAATAAAGCTGCTAAAATACCACTGCCAGGTGCAAGCAAATCCTCAAGAGTGCCAAACACATACTGACCCATTATACCACACTGAAAGCCACATCTATCACAGCACAGTGGAATCTGGAAAAAAATTAAAGCTTGAGAGTAAACAAAACTGGGGGAAAAAAAAGTCTCAAATCAACCCTCCTGTAATAGCAGAATATTGCCCAATAAATGTAATTGTTACTAAACTGGTACTTCTCAACAGAAGGGTCAAACAACTTAAATTTCATTAAAAGATGTATGTGACCTCCTGCAGTTCAAGCTGCTGAAAGTACAAAACAAAACTGTTATTACTACCAGCTGTACATTTACAGAACACACTTTTTTTCTAGGAGCAGAGAATAACTTCACTTGAGATACAACTGCAATTCTCAACTTCTGCTTAAAAAGAAGCCTTTGCTAAACTTGATAGATCCCCTGAATCAAAAGGAGAGGAAATAAGTTTAAATCCAGCTTAATTCTATTAAAAGAAATAATAATAAAAAAATCCTTCCTTCAGTTGCTTTACTGTCACATAGCTGACATTCCAGTATTACCAAAATCCAACGCTAATTTTCAGTAAGACACATTTATGTAACAACATTATACAACTTGACGTTTAAGATAGACAGCTTAGGCATGGGTTTTGCTATGGTTCACATGACACAAGTGACTGATTATCTAGGTTCTGCACTAAAAATAACATGAAGCTTGCATGCATTGTAAAAATAATTGCTTTGCTGTACTGGAACACAAATCTCAAGAGACAGCTCCTAAATCATAATGTTAGCAGACAAATATAGAGATGAAAGTACAATGAGACCTTCAATTTTCTTGTTAGTTCAAAATAATTCTTCATGCAAGAAAATACCCTCATACATCGCAGGGATGTGCAGAACTCCTCCATTGAGGAATGAAGGATTCCATGTCAACTTAGAAAAAAACCCTATGGTTTGATGTCACTTTAAAAATAGGTCATAAAAAATTACACATTTCTCGACAGAAGTCACGTCCTTCCAGTAACAGACATTCATTTATCAACAGCTAGAAAAATCAGAGTTCAGGAAGACTTAAAGACTCAGCACTTGAGTAAAGCATTATTACTACACAAGGACTGAACCTGAAAAAACAATAAATGCAAGACAAAAAGGTGTAATCTATGACAAAGTAATTAAAATGGGCCAGTAACCTCCATTTGCTCTAGAACCTGAAGAAATTAAGGCCATGCATACAATCAACTCCAACTCCAGGAGCAGGTTTTTAGGGACTGGTGAATATCCTGTCATGTTATCCCTTTGAACAAGCCAAACCCAAAGCTTTCCTTTACCCCTCCAAAACAACCCTGGTGATTCAGGCATGGCTGGTACAATGTTATAAGGTACTGTAAAGAAGGAAGGATATTAATGCTATTAAGACCTAGATAGCAATAATTCATGGCTCTCTGGGTTAGAAAAAGCAGCATAACTCTAGCTGGAGTTATGATATAGTTCTATAAACTTATGGAACCTAGAAAATGGAAATAAAGAAATTCTGGTTCTCAAGCCATAAGAACAATGCAGCATCCAAAGAAATCAGGGTGAACAGGTAAAAGAACAAGAGGAAATACTTGTGTTTCCCAACCTCCCAACTGCCACAGAACGTTGTGGCAGCCAATCATACATTTTCCAGAAAGCCATCAATCTGGCTTTACATAATTCTATAATTCTCTCACTACCACACTCTGTAGTGCCCATCACTAGCTGCTTGTTAAGTAACCTTCACTATTCACTTGAACAGTGTTTGTTATACATGCTCATGCCCAGGTGATATTTTGTAAGACATTGGGCACATCTATTTTTCACCTGCTAAGGGTTTTACCTAAGGAACCCCAAGTTTATATAGAAAAATTCAAACCATACATTAGCAACATGTTCTGCTATTCTATTTTATGGCAATAAAGGACACATATTAAGTAGTCTAATCTTAATTGGTAAAATATTCTATAACTTCAAAAAAAAAATGTGAAATTCCATTTACATCAGTGAAGCTTCCTTACAGGGTTTTAGAAATCAACCTATTTTTCATTCAGACTCACAAAAATAATAAGTACATAAAAGGTATAGCAGTGATGAATCTCAAGATGTGCATGAATTAAAGGATCTACTTTAAAGATGTGACAGCATATCTAGCACAATCAGTTTGCTGAACGCTCCTAAAAACAAATTGGCAAAAACACTGTATGCAGATGATAGTCCATGAATGAAAACAAACAAAAAATTCAACATAGAGTAGGCCTTACCTAGCTGTTTTTCTCGTTCTTCTCTCCGTTCTCTAGCAAGCCGTTGCCTATCATCAACCTTTAGTATTGTTGGATGATCTACAAATAGAGGGAGGGGAAAATATTAGTCATATAGCATAAAATCAAATAGTACCATAAACGAGCTTTAAACATAAATGACCATTAAACACTCTAATTATTCTTTCAAAATAGATCTCATTTCCAGAAATCCAACTGGGGGGTGGGGGTGGGGGTCCAGGGGAATGACAATTAAAAACATATGAATGCATTCTAATTATCAAAATCTAAAACATTTCCAAACAACGGACTAAGTTTTATCTCTGAATTCCAAACAACACTACTGCCTGTGAAAACCCAGCAAGAAGTTTTATGTTGTTTCTAAGCCTGTCACAACTTGATTACTTGAGAGCATTCTGACAAAATACTGTCTATTATTATTCCATATCCTCTCCCCAAAATGCATCCACAGAAAATTCTACTACAGTGCTGGTACTCTTCCCACCAGTATTGCCTCTAGAAACCAATAAGCCTTATTACGGGAGACTGAAGCAGCTCAGTACCCAAGCAAAACAGGTTGATTCAAAACACTGTAGCAGTTCAGGTCAATCTTCTGAAGATAGCATGATATTGATCTCCACAGATGTTTAAGTGTACATGTGTTAAAAGCTCTGGCAAATGCATTAAGACAGTGCATCACATGCATGGACTGGTATAATGCCAGTAAATTAATATGATAGTTTCTTCAACTATCCTTGTAGATCAAAAGTTAGCTACATGATTTTATGAAAAATACCCGCAATTTGCAAAAAAAAAATTGTGCCAGAGCCCAGGCTTGACTATAAAAATTCAAGATTTGTTAGAAAAACGTCACCTGCACTGTGAGTTCTCTAGAAGACAACAAAATGCTTAACAGCTAGCATTCTACCTCCAGCCTCAGCAGTGGAGTTTTCCCAGAGAAAAAGGGAACAAAATACACGTTACCAATTCATCTCAGCATGCTGCCAAAACTAAGTTCCTACTCATCCTTAGCCTGTTCTACTAAACCTGGAAAGCTGTTAAGTTTTATGCTTTTTTTCACTAGCACTGAAAAAGTCTGCTTTGAATAAAACCACAAGTAAACAAAAAAACTCACAGAAAAATCAAAAAGATTTCTGGGTATAAAGAAATGGCCTGATTTATTTTAGTATTGAGGGGGACTCAGTTTTTAAGTATTTTAAGATAAAGAACTACCTAGATGTGGGTATTTCTCAAGCCAGCCTAACAGCATCAGTGAGTGAAAACCGACCTTGGGAAAAAGAGACAGTTATGCTTGTTGGAAGGAAGCCATGGGAGCGAGAAGTGAAAGTTTAAGATATGGAGTTGTTAGGAGAACTTGTGGCCTTGTAGATAAGGGAGTTGCTAAGTTGCTGTCTGCAACAGAGAAAAAGAGCTACAGTGGAAAATCACTGAGCACAGCTGCAAGCTGATACATCTGCCCACTGTAAAGGTATAAAAGGCTTGATTGATTTTAATAGTCCTCGATCCGCACTCAGAATCTGTGTTTCAATACACCACAAATGGTGCCCAAAGCGAGGCCTGGAAACAACTAGCTGTCAATCCGGCGGCATAGCTCAGCCGAACTACGGGACTATGTGCTGAAAGGAAGCACATCCAGCACGTCAATCACTATCGCAGGACGAAGGTAAGCAGCTCAGAACTATGGGGACTGCTTTAACAAAAGAGCAAAGAACTGTTTTACAAGTTTTTACTAACATTCTTAAGAAGAATGAGGAAGAACTGAAACGTGTTCTTCTATGGGCATCAAAAGCTGGCCCATCGTTTAATACCACTAACATTCATGCTCCGGAGGTTTGGGACAAAATAGGTGTCCATCTATGGGACTGTGCTACAAAAAATGATAAGGTAGCAGCTACTTTGTTGAGTCCTTGGTGAATTATTTTGTAAACTTTAAAAGCTCATGTTGGCTCACAAGCAAAGGAAGCAGAAGCAACATCTTTGGCTCCTTCACTACCACCCCCTTTGGCAGACCCTGCTGTAAACCCAAAACCTAAACCTGCTGCTACTGCTCTTGTGGCTCTGCCACCTGATAATGATGACCCAGATAACCTTTTTGACCCAGGGCTTATTGATCCAGAGAAGGAGCCTGATTTATATCCTCCAGACCCTCATGATAAATGGGCAGCTGTAAAAGGGCAAGCAAGGCAAGGGGGGGATAGAGACATGCTGCGTGCTTTCCCTGTGGTGTATACGCTTGACCAGGACCCACGATGGGAAGCTCTCTCATATGCTCTTATCAAAAATATCAGGCAGTGACAGACCATGGACTTAGGGCTCCTTATACAACCCACTTAATAGAGTCTCTCTGTGATATTCACGTGTTTACGCCTAATGATTTTAAAATGTTGTTTTGCTGGATAATGACAGACAAGCAATACACTATGTGGGAGTCAAAAATGAGGCAGCTTGCAGGCATCCAAGCTACTGAGAACTCAGCGCTGGGGGTGTGCGACCCATTGCGAAGGTCAATGTCGATGTATTACTAGGGCAAGCTGATTGTAGCACCAACTCTGTACAAACTAGGATTTGCCAAGCGGGTTCGCAGCATGTTAAATGACAGGCACTCCGTGCTTTGAAAACTGTCCCTGAAGCTGGTAAACAGAGGCAGTCTTTTCCCCAAATTAACCAAGAAGCAAATGAACCATTTATGAAATTTTTAGACTGGCTTAACAAGGTTTGGAAAAGCAGATCGATAATGAGAAAGCACGTGAATATATTTTTAAACAACTTGCTA
>JAVJGJ010000059.1:52846104-52861247 GCA_035590215.1 Microhierax caerulescens | reverse complement strand
AAGCAGACTTATAATGAGAAAGCACGTGAATATATTTTTAAACAACTTGCTATTGAAAATGCCAACCCTGACTGTCAGAAAGTATTACAAACTTTAAAGAATCCTAGCATTGATGATATGTTGAACGCTTGTATGAATATTGGGGTCTAGACAGCATGATTTGTCTCTGATTGTGGAAGCATTTGCAGCGCTATCAGTTAAGTCACAGCAATGCTTTTCATGTGGTCAGTACGGCCATCTACAAAAGAACTGTCCAAAAGTAAAAGTAAATAATAAAGGGGGAACACCTGGAATCTGCCCGCACTGTCGTAATGGGCGTCATTATGCCAATCAATGTCGATCAAAATTTGACAGAGATGGCCAGTCTTTGACCTTACTGGGAAACCCCAAGCGGAGCACCACAAGGGGTCATGCTATGACAACAAATCACTCCTTCAAATGTCCCCCTCATGGAGCTGCAGTGTGAATGGAGTGGACCTGGCCACCTTAGCAGAAACAATAATTCAAGAGACATCAGTTGTGTTTATTCAAACTGGCACATACGGTCCACTCGGTCATGGAAAGGCAGCATTGTTACTTGGACTATTCTGTACAACATTAAGAGGCCTTTTTGTGCTGCCAGGGGTCATAGACACCGATTATGAAGGAGAAATTAAAATAATGGCGTGGACTCCAATGCCACCATGTACTACACCAGCAGGAAGCCAAAATGCACAATTAGTATATTTTCTACCCCAGTCACCGAATGCTGCCCATGTAGCATGGGGTTCAGGCTGTTTTGGATCTACGGGGTGCCAGAAATTTACTGGACTCAACAGTTAACTATGGATTGACCCAAATGTCCTGCACTTTACAATCAGGAAAGACAAGAATTACTATGCGAGGAATCATTGATAGTGGAGCAGATGTCACAGTCATTTCTCTGTCACAGCGGCCCAGTCACTGGCCTTTATTAGAAGCTCATGCTTCCTTATCAGGAATTGGTGGTCAAACTTCTCGAAAACAGAGTAAAGTGCTTGTTGTTATTATCGGACCAGAAGGAAGATCCTGGCTCTCCTACCCTATGGGGCAGAGACTACTTAAGCCAGTGGGTATGCATTTAAGCATAGATTTTTTCTAGGGGCCACTATCTTGCAGCGGGTCCCACCATCAACCTTGAAAACAAATGAGCCCATGCGGGTAGATAAGTGGCCTCTCCCAAAAGAAAATATGCTGCACTTACACAAATAGGTGGATGAATAGGCTTCACGTCTCCTCAAACGCTTACCCCCTCTGCAAAAACTGCCCTCGATAAAGCAGTTGTAAAATTAGCAGGTCAAGTCACCTACAGGCAAAAAACGGACCACCCTACCAGCCTTTTCATTTTTTATTCATCAACCCTATGGCCTCTTAGCACAGTGGGTTCCACAAGACATATACCCATTGATTATCCTGGCATGGATGTTTTTACCACTTAATTTTGGAAAAAACAGTTACCACAGCTATTGAAATGATAGCTATGGTTATCCAGAAAGGAAGAGAGCATTTATTAACTTTAGATGGTGTTGAACCTAACATTATCTATTTGCCTCTTGATACAAAATAGCTAACTTTTTTAACTCATCAGTCTTTTGTTTTTCAGTGTGCTCTAGCAGATTTTACAGGACAGGTAAGTATTCATTTCCCAGGACACAAAATCATACAATCCCTACACCTTACCTACTTCACAATTAGCTATCACACCAATAGCTGATGCCCCCACAGTATTCACTGATGTGTCTGGCAAAACAGACCAAGCAGTAATAATTTGGAGAGATGGTGAAGGAAACTGGAAAGGTAATATACACGTTGTCACAGGAACACCTCAGGTAGTAGAACTCTGCAGTAGTCTGTGTTTTCAAATTATGGACTACCCGAATAAACATTATCACAGATTCTGCCTATGTGGCAGGCTTTGTTTCTAGGCTAGAATGCTCCTTTTTGAAGGAAATCTCACATGAAACCTTATTTGCTCTTCTCTGGGAGCTCAAGTGGCTCCTGGATTGACAACCACATCCATATTTTATACAACACATATGCTCACATACCTCCCTACCTGGACCCATAAGTGAAGGAGACACACAAGCAGACAGGCTTGCAGGTATCACGGTCTTACCTGATCGTTTTGCACAGGCTCATTTATTCCATGAATTTTATCATCAAAATGCAAATGCACTGCAACATACATTTCAACTGACTCAAGACTAAGCAAGGGAAATTATACAATTGTGTCCTGATTGTCAACAATTTTTCCTGCACCATCGATTGGAACTAATCCTTGAGGTCTTTCGTCACTTGAAATTTGGCAGGCAGATGTTACCCATATACCAGAGTTTGGCAACTACAAATACGTACATGTTTCTATTGACACTTTTTCATCTTGTGTTTATGTACCAGTACACTCAGGTGAAAAAGCAAAAGATGTTTGTCAACATTTTATTATGGCCTTCACCACCCTGGGAGTTCCAAAAACTATAAAAGCAGATGATGGCCCAGGCTATATGGTGCCTAAGACACAGACATTTTTTTAACAATGGGGAATTCAGCATATCATAGGCATTCCACATTCTCCCACGGGCCAAGCCATTATCAAACACACAAATAGCACTCTTAAAACTACGTTACAAAAACAAAAAAAGGGGAGTTTAGGGTTTACCCCACAAAAGCATATAGCTAAAGCCTGTTATGTTTTGACTTTTTTAAATCATTGGACAGAGTATGGACCTCCTATACAACACCATTTTGGCTTACATAATACTTCAAAATCTAAAGAGAAAGCCCAAGTCATAGTAAAAAATTTACAGACAAATCAATGGGAAGGACTTTTTCTGTTAATAATGTGGGGTAGAGAATATGCTTGTGTTTCCACAGGTTCTGGCCCAAGATGGGTACCCGCTTGATGGATCAAGCCATTGTTATCTCAGTCATCACCATCGTCAGTGCCATGATGACAACTGCATCAATACGGATCCCGCCTCAACCCCAAACCAACATTTGGGTAACCTTGGCCAATCGCATGGGACAGGACACATTATGTCTATCAACCGCTTCTCCAGAAAATCCTTTTACAACCTGTCTGTTTGGACAACCCATTGATGATTGGCCCATCCCCTCAGATAAACGGATCATAATTCAGAGTTTTGGTGATGTGGTTAACAATTGGGATGGTTGGGTTCCATATTTAGCACATGGTGGGATTGAACCACAGGAACTGGACATATTAGGATCTGTAAAAATGGATTATTGTGTATACTTCAACTACACAGGCAAAGATGATCTAAAAACAATTCAATGGCTAAATGCTACCATACCTGCATATAGAAATGCTAGCGCTTGGTGTAATTATACTTCTCCCAACATATCAAGGTCTAGCAATCGCCCACTTAAACTGCCCACAGGATTATTTCTAATTTGTGGAGATCGCGCATGGCCTGGCATTCCCTCCCACGTGAAAGGGGGACCATGTAGCATTGGAAAGTTAACTTTGTTAACACCCAATACATCCATGACTATAATTCATATGTTACGCCGCCACAAACGTGCTACACATGCCTTTCAAACTGATTGTAAGTATAATCTAGAGTTTTGGCGCTCTAGTAAAATCATAGCAGCATCTATATTGGCTCCAGGAATAGGAACAGTGAAAGCGCTAAACATTTTGAATAAGCTTGGCTGCTGGCTTGCAAAACAGGCTAACGTAACTTCATTGGCCGCGAGTGGACTATTGCTAGATGCTGATTCAATAAGGCATGCTACACTGCAGAATAGAGCTGCAATAGATTTTTTATTGTTAGTGCAAGGTCATGGTTGTCAGGATTTTGATGGGCTGTTCTGTATGAATCTGTCTGATCATTCTGAATCTATTCACAAAAGTATTGAAAACTTGCAAGAAGGAGTACATAAACTAGAACAAAGTGGGTTTAACATTTTTGGAAATCTTTTTGGTAAATTAGACTTAACTGCATGGATAAAAAGCTCATTACAAATAGGTGTAGGATGCTTATTCATTTTTATATGTGTTCTGATCTGTATTCCGTGTGAGTTGAAATGTGTGCAAACTCTAATAGAGCATTGAGCCTTTTTTATATATAAGGAAGAAGGAGATGTGGGCATTTCTTGCACCAGCTTGACAGCATCAGTGAACGAAAACCAACCTTGGGAAAAAGACAGAGTTATGCTCATTGGAAGGAAGCCATGAGAGTGAGAAGTAAAAGTTTAAGATATGGAGTTGTTAGCAGAACTTGTGGCCTTGTAGATAAAGGAGTTGCTAAGTTGCTGCGTCTGCAATAGAAAAAAGAGCTACTGTGTTTCTCATCGTTTCTGAGGAGAGAAAATGGCTGAAAGTTGAAACTATGTGCTTCTCCCAGGTCCAGTTCTCATTAAGTGTTAGTACATATGTCCTGGTTTCAGCTGTATTTGGATTTTATTTGCTCATGTTCTGAGCTGATATGTCAGCCTACTGTAAAGGCATAAAAGGCTTGCTTGATTTTAATAAAGAGTCATTGATCTGCACTCGGAGTCCATGTTTCAATATGCCACACCTCGAATACTGTCACCATGAAAGCGTACATGTAAAAAGACAACAGATCCTTTTCATTATTCACCGTGAATACATAAGTAAGCAATTTGTAAAAACATGTAAAGTCAGTCTATTTGTGTGTAGACTACATATCTACGAAAAAGAGTTGCTAGCAAAGTACTACTAGGGGTCATAAAGATATTCACAAAAATAAAACCCAAGTAAGGATATACTAGACAGATTTTGAATAGTTACTTAAATTAGATGAAAAATCAGTGATGTGCATTTTGTACCCTAACAGAAGTTTCTGCATCGGGATGGCAGGATTTCTTGAATGAATGAGTTCAGTGATGACTAGCTTCAGTTTAATTATTCTTGAACTCTCATCAGAGAAAGACTATCATCCCAACAAATCTCAACAACAGCCAGAGACTACAGCCCCAATTAATGACATTAACAGTGATGCTAAGTAACAGCTGCGAGGAGAAAACCCAGAGTAGTTGGTAGGAAGAACACTCAAACATGACAGCCCCAATGAAAGGTGCATCAAGTGAACAAGTTACCAGCAAAGACAAAGGTAATTCATTACCCAGTTACAGATCAAATTTTTAATGCTGGCTGAATAGCTCACAGTGCTGCCATTTATGAAACTATGCCTAGCTATGCCATCGCATAGATTTGTCCGATGTATAGTGTAAATTAACATTTGGCTGCTGTATAAGAAGTGTGCTGACTCGCATGCAGTCTCTTCAGCATGCAGACACAGGTCAAAAGGGTAATAATATTCCCTCTCTTTCGTGGCTGGCACAAAAGATTCACAAAACACGAATTCCTGTAGCATGAGCAATTAGTGCTAGTGGAATAATGCACATACAATATTAATTCCCCTGGAAAACAAGGATTCCCTTCAAGGGCTGTCAGCAAAGTCAATGTAACATCGAGTTGACAGAGAATGATGAGACACTGGGGAATAATGTAAAATCCTGCTTCTTTCAGAATGTACTATTCTCCTTTCAGTGGTTTTTTTTTTTTTCTTTTCTCAAGAGGAGAGATTTCCCTATCAGGGAGAGGCAGCAATTCTTCAAAGAGGCAAGAAGGTTACATGGACAGGCAAACTGAAAAGGTCTCCCTTAAGAATTCCTAATTATAATCAATGGAAGGAATAAAATAAATTTTTTAAGCTGCCCTCTGCCATTCTCTTTGAAGATATCCAATTATTTTTTCTGTGTCACACACCTGATAGTGCTCATGCATACATACACACAGCCCCTCTCCCAACACCCCAGGATGTTAGAACAACCCTAAGAAATTCACATTAAGTTGCAGGCTATGCAGAGTGAAAGTGTGTCTTCAATAACAAGCTATTTTGCATAAATTTGGGATCACAAAGAGCTAAATCAATATTGGCACAAAGATGGGGATAACACCTTCATAGCAGACCAGCGTTGTTTTTGCTCTACAAGAAGCTAGAGCATATGTTGCTAGTGCATAACTTACACTGTTGATTAAAATGTCCTTTCTAAGCCTTGAAAATAATCCTTCATAGTTTTGCTACAAGCCTAACCTCAAACAACTGCATTCTAAATCCAACTGCCCTCCCCGCAATACAGAGTTTCAATAGCTTCAAATTGTGGTTAAACAAGAAAGTTCACTGGGCTTGCTCCCTGTTTTATTTCTCAAGTCTCTGCTCATTAACAACCCACCAGGAACATACCTGGGGGACTGCATTTCTTCTTGTTCAGTAGGAGTACCAGGACAAACATACAAGGTATGTTCTACTCCCTCTTGCTCATATTTGCCATCAGGCAGTAGGCTTAAGATGCTGCACAAAGAGATGGGAAACATCATTTGCAACATTTCTTACAGAAATAATTGATAACTGGACATATGCAAAGCTTTACAGAGAACAGTGAGGGAAGACCCACATGTTGCTGTAGAAGTTGCAGTCTGGGTATGATGCAGCGCATGTGTACTCACACTCAGCGGTCTGTTTAACTACATTTACATAACATACACATGGTTAACATTATCTTTGAGAGGGATGTTTGGAGATTAAAGAAGTCATAGTTCTATAAAGGGGAAAATAATTCTGTATCTATTGCTGGAAATTAAGCCTCTAAGCTACATATGAAAACAATATTTTTCCATAAAATTACAACACTTACTGTGACTTTGAAATTATTTTTAAGAATTTACTAGTTCATTTAGAAGAGCTTAGAAGCCATGAACAGCATTTTGCAGAAATTCAGCATTGAAATGTCAGTCATTTTTGGTCCCTAATTATATTAACAAAAGGAAAATGCAAGCTTTTCAAATCTTCTATACGATTAATACTCACTGAACTCAAGCACAGTTGACATTTGTAGAAATTAGGTTGCAATTTCACTAAATTAGTAATTGTCACATGTACTTACTACATATGGTCACTCAGTGTGACTTTCAAAAGTCAGACTGCTACTAGTCTTCATTCCCATCTATAATCCTATCAATCTCTTCTCACAAATGGCTACTTCCTTTCTTCCCTTGACTCCTAGGGTGCCAATTGCTTATATTAAAGAAACTAAAAGGGATATCAAGTGGAAAACAACAGCCAGTTTGTATGTTGGTTCACAGAGGTGATGCAAGGAGAAAGAAATGTAAACCACAACATTATTTGTAAAGATGAACTGCTTGGATCTCAAACTCTCTTCCCTTTGCCTAGGTCCATTTGCATATGCACTATGCTGTGCATACATTCAGAGTTGCCTTGGACTCCTAATATTTGTTCAAGCCTGTAAGATGCCTTCCAGACAATAATGACATTATTTATAGTGACAGCCGTCACTCCTGTTGCAAACCCCTTGGTTTGGTTTTCAACCAAAACAGTGTGAAAATTCATATGCAGTCTAAAGAAAACAACAACAACCCCCAAACAAACAAAACCCAAACCACCAGCTCTCAGGAACTCTCTTCAACAGGGACTCCCACTAGCTGGGTGCAGAGCTAAACCCTGCACACACGACTCTGCCCTCCCTCTCTCCAACCTCAGGAATTCTTCAGTCCTTTCTACACACCAGCACAGATGAAGGGAACACAAGGAGCAGCCAGGACACCCTCCTGAGAAATGAAAATTTGGAATAAATACCACAGGATAAAGTGGATATTAAACACTACCCAACACCTAGAGTTCTGGTTCTGCCATGGAAGTGGGTAATGTTACCTCCATTCTCTCCTGTTTTTCCCTCTGCCTTTCTGACTGAGCAGGCATGAATGCTGTGCTTTGTGCTGGACCCAGCGCTGCCTGGAAGAGCATGCAAGGTGTGATCTGAATACTGACAGCACCGGGATTGCTTCCCTCTGGGGATGTAGGCCAAAGGTATCCAGCTTGGAGACAGAGGCATCTGTCAGTACAAAACAACTAGTGAGCGGCCAAGCTGTCAAGGAGTCAAAAACGGGGTGCTTACAGCGTGGCTGGTCCTCAGCAACACAAGCACTTACGCTTTGCCAGGCATCTAAACAAGATCATTTATTAACTGCATGTTTTAAGCTTGGGTATCTGAATCACTATACAGGCAGAATTTGGGAGTTTAAGTGCTCTTCTGGATCTTGGTTTAAGCATGCAAGTGGAACAGACTCATGGCTACATCGTGGCTACTCAAGGACTACATGAAGCATTTTAGTTCATAGACTTTGAATTGTGAAAGTGAATAGCAAATCAAATCCACACAATGTACCAATAAGGTGATGGTGAGGTAATGACAAATATCTTTCCACATAGAGTATATTACAGAATACAGCATGCTTTGTGATAAGTGGAGAAATGTCTGAACAGAAGCACATTTATATAAAACTGTAAATCTTTGCCTACAGCAGATAATTCTCATGCAAGCACAGATACAAGTTATAGCCACTTCTGTTGCCTTATCTCACGTCCCAAACCTCAGTCCTAAGCTATAAAAAAATAAAAGTAGGTTTTTTTCAGTTTTGCTTCTTTGCAGTCAGATTCCAGCCTAACTAAATATAAACAGCCACTGATACTAGTTTTCACTGAAACAGTAAGAGAGGTATAAAAGCATCAAACGTTTTAAAGATTCCCAAGACAGCTCTTTTTCATGCACCATTGAGGCAAACAGCCTTGTAACATAAAGCATGTGGAATGGCATACCTGGTTTAGTTCCAGTGTTGCTTTGTCCTGAAGTGACTTTCTTGTCTTGTATTTTAGAACCTTCAGCTGCTAAAATAAGGAAGAAAAGGAAAGCGATTAATCACATTACTAAACAAAAGTTCAACTCTATTATAATAAAACTTAAACACAGCTGAGTTACCTTTAAAACCAGACTGTTTTGAAATACCACTTTAATACTATTCTACACCATTTTGCATAGAAGAAACCCTGAAGGTTACACAGAAAATATTGAAGCCGTAACACAAGTTCCCCTTTCACATTCTCCTTTCACATAGAGACAAGAGCCACAAGAAGACACTATTTTAACAATGTTGTTTTTAATAAGGTGTATGATTTTTTTCCCCATGCTATACTAATGCTATACATGCAGCTAATTTTATCTCTTCCTTCTCAGTGATGCTTCAGAAACCACTACTTGCAGAGAACAGCAGCCTTTTTTTTTTTTTTTTCTTTTGAAAATTTTATTTTCCTTGGAAGAAGCTGAATTAATCACACTGATAAAAGCAAGTTAGTGAGACTAGCAGAATTAAATTGTAGAGTGACTTAGTGAGACTAGCAGAATTAAATTGTAGAGTGACTTTGAAGACACATTCAAATATGTGGCAATGTTTGGATGCATTGAGGAAACTGTTGCTAAAGGTGACTTGCAGATCCTACGTTTCTGAAGGTATGGTACAAGATACTGGTAAAAGCTTCACACACTTTTCACAAATTACTAACACACCCATTATGCAGAACTGAAGAGAGGATGATTTATGATCCAAATGATCAGAGGAGATATTCCCATTATTTTCCATAGATTTTTGATCAGGCCTTATCTGTCTAAGAAGGGATAATTCTGAGACTCTGAATGTCCTTTCAGCAAGCCCTTACAAAGAAGACCAAAAGATTCATTATACTTCAATTCACAACCATGTCCTTGGCTCAGCACCTATTTATAATTCAAAGCCAAGCCAGGAGATCAGATGCCATGATTTTCTCAGCTTATACTCATCTTCATGTTCAAGCAGCTCCACCATAGGAGTGTTTGAGTCCAGAACACAGCAATCTGGGAAGAGTCTAAAGACAGACTGTAAGAATTCTAAGAACCATTCCACACAAAGCTCAAAAGTATTTGCAAGTAAGGATAACAAGACAGTTGTACCAATAAAGCTTAGGGGAAGTAAAAAAACCAGCCAAAACCCCAATTCATTTAAATTAAAATATCACTAGAAATGGAAGCTGGAAAAAACTGATTACTCCAGCTTTAAAAGCTACACAGGCTTTACTGTTTTAGATCCACTTTAGAAAATACAATTTTAAAAGATTTTTTTTTCCAGAAGGCTCCAAGCAATTTCCTATACTCATCAGCTTCAGCAATACACACTCAGGCCTTAGTGCCTCAGTGAGTTCATTCCCTTCATGGCCTGACAAAAGTCCTTGTTTCCCTTTTACCTCCTTCCACATGCATGTTTCAGGATGAACGCAGAGGATGAAAGGTAGCAGGAGAAATCTATGTGACACTTGCTGTACGTTTCTGCTGGGGGGAAGCAGGTGAAGGAAATAGAAAAATAGCTTTTATCAAATTTTAGTGTTCAAGAGCAATGTTTTGCTGAGAGGAACATTCAAAAATCACGTCTCACAAAAAAAGAAAAGTGTGAAATTCTAAGTAATTGTCAAAAAAAAGGCGCTCCCCTCCCTGACAACTGTACTGTCTCTTGTGATTGATAGAAGTAACTACTGTTGAACTTAACAAATTTTAATTCCAAATCACAATGATAATTGTCACACCTTAAAGGCAGCCCAGCAAAATGTTTCAGTATTTTCCCATTTTAAAGGCCTCATACAAAGGATTAGTATGACCTATAGGTAGATGGTCTGATTTTTGGCAAGATAATCTGAGCAACACTGAACACTTGCACCTTCAGGCTTTGTAGAAACTACTGTTATTAAAACCCTGCTTTTCCTCAGTATTCCAAATGAGTGGTACTTAGCCTGAAAAAAGTGTTTTATTCAGAGGAAGTGCATTTAAACTCTTTATAGCTTACAAACTCTTTATACCTTACTACTACATTAACTCTGAGGGAGGTAAACCAGACTTGTTTACTGTCTGAATCAGCCATTTAGAACATTCTCTGAAAAAGTCCTGCTGTAATGCACAGGGAACCTAATAATGATTCCCATCAGCCTGGCCTAGGGCATCACAGAGAAGGGGAAACTGTTATAAAATAGTGAAAATATTGTTTCTGAGCATCAGTGAGAGCATTGATGTTCCAATAGCTTCAGCACAAGTTTCTTTTCATCTCTCACACAATGTATGCACATTATTTTCTTCAGGCATTGTGTCATGGGATTATACAATACTCTGTTCACTTCAAAACAGTGATTTAAATGCCATCCAGATAGACTTGTAACAAAGTCTAAGTACACAGAGTAGTATTTTTTTCCATATTTCCTCTTGTCTGACATTTCCTTGGAATATTTTGTGACACAGCTTGAGTACACATTCATGTGACCACTGATATGACAAGTGATGAAGAAAAGAACAGATGGCACAACCACTAATTCTAATAATGCTAGATATCAAATAAGAATTGGCACAGGTATTTAGTAACTAGTGTAGGTGTGTTCCCACATAAAATACCTCTTGCTCTAAGATGCAAACAGATAAAATCAGACAACTAAACATCTAAAATCCAAACTTAAATATTGACAACTCTGGTTCCAGCAAGACTCAATAACCTAAGACATGCCAGGAGAGATATAGTCCAACTACCTAATACTTGCTCTGCTGCTTATTTTGAACCACTATCTTTGCATGGAGAGAATAAAAGTTGCATAAATAAATGTTAGAAATATGACGATTTTTTCTGTGAATTATTCTGGAAACTTAAAAGGCTGAAGACAGCCTGGGTTATAGTGTAGATATGCTGGGGAAGACAATCACAGAATGCAAGCTGTTGAGGTTGGAAGGGATCTCTGGAAATGATCTCAGTTCATCCCTTCTGCTCAAAGTGGAGTTGCCGAGCAGGACATGCCCAGTTGCGTTTTGAGTATCTCTAAGGATGGAGACTGCACAACTGCTCTGAGCAACCTGTGCCAGTCTGACCACTCTTCATAGTGGACAAGTTTCTCGTGTCTGAACAGTATTTTCTGCATTGCCGTTTTGTGCTCATCATCTCCTGTCTTGTCACTGCATGCCATGAAGAGTCTGGCTCTGTCTTATTTCACCTCATCAGATATTTTCTGATACGTGGTTCTGATGCAGTTGTTGGTGTGGGTTTTTTAACTTCTAGTGTTTCTGATGAACCAAAATGCTAAGTGATTTGGCCAGAGCCACTCAAGAACCACACTGGCCATCCATCCCAGCTAAAGGAGAGATCATATGGGTAAACACTCCACCCTGAGCTTCCACTGAAGGAAAAAGCTGTAAAGGGCTGCACCACTCCACCTTCACTTTTCAAAGACCAGTTTCAGTGAACAGTCTTCCAATAGTCATCCACAAATAAACTCTCTAAACCAGGATGCTCTCATCAGTTATTAAGCCTTCCTCCCCAGGTAAGATGTTATCTAACATCCACCGTCTTCAATAACACTTTTGGATAAGAAACTGAGATGAAAAGTTTTGTCTAAGCAGGGCCTGCAGGGCTTAAAAATATGTGAATTTACCTACCTATCCAGTGCATGCATTTCAGAGAATGCACCCAAATCACCCACTGACTGAAGCGCTGGCAGAACCAAAACCTTGTTTTCTTTCTCAACACATCAATTCAACACTGTATTATTGTGGCTGGAAGCACCCCCACCACCCTTTTTTTTAAAGGTAGAAGTATATATTTTTAATTTAGAAGTAATTTTAAAATTGAGCTGGATTATCCATCTGACTTCAGCCATTCCTTTGAAGTGCTCAGTGCCTGGGTAGCAACTGATGGTGACAGAGCATTAACCTGGTGTAAGGATTGCTCTGAACTTACTAATTTTTTTGACTAAATCAATATCCCTACTACTACATAACCACAACTTCATGCTCAGCTTTATCTAACATGTCATCAAAGCCACTGATGTAAACACCCGCGGCAGGTCACCACAGGTTAATGAAACTCCAATTTGCCATGAGATGAGTTTTGACAAAGAGGCTTCAAATTTGTGGAATAATCTCCTCCAGTTTCCAGAAATACAGATTCCTTAAAGAACTCAAATATTTTTTCCCCTCAACGTTCAGAGAGTTTTCCCTCCCTCCTTTCACCACATGCTCCTCCTTTAGTGTTAGTCACACAGGCCTGCTTGAAATGCCTAACTGGAAGTATGTAAATGTAGGTTTAACAAAGCAGAAAAAGCCCAGACGTACTAAAAATGCACATCTATTTGATGATTTTAAGATATATGCTACTGATAAATGCTTAAAAGGATAGAACAGTACAGAACTCCTATTTTAAGGCAGCTATTGGGGATTAAAATGCAAGTGTGAAACAGTACTATGAACAATACATTCCTTTGGCAATACAAGTTAAATACCTGAGCTAAAGTGGATTTTGTGCTGCCTAAGTACATGAGTATATACTTGATATCAAGTACCTAACAATCACAAAAAACAATGGTAAGAATCTAAACTCAGTTACCATAGCTTCATTTTGTAATAGTAAAAAAGAAATGTTACACATGAAATTTTATTACTTTAGAGTCATATACCTGTGAATTTAGAAGAAGTTATGTCTGCAAAATAGACTGGAGGACATCACCAAAGCAGCATGAAGGATTCTTCTGCCACCTTGCACTCTACATTATTGTGTTTTGGTCTCTGAAGGATGTAGCATGGTGTATAAGACCATGAGTGGAAATCAAAAGACACTTAAACACCTCTCTCCCAGCTCTGCCATTACTATATGGCATAATATAAAACTGAAAACTAGACCTCAGTTTCTCTGTCTGCAAAGAAGGGTGGGGTGGGGATAAGTACTGCTACCAAATACATATGCATTTGTAAACACTGAACCCTGAAACAAAACAGTTGCAGCACAGAATTCAGTATTTAAACATTCCAGAGGCAGAGTTGAAAGAGGGGGAAGCATAAGGCTGACCAGTGTTAAGGAGGATCTCTGTAGATTCAGCTTTTAGTTTGAACAAAAGCAAGTGCAAAACTGATAGGTTATTCCTAAAAAAACAGTTCCAGATGGAATTAATTCTCTTTACAAACCTATAATCAGTTCAGATAAATTTATGTGTTCACATTCACTGATCAATGCTTTTAATACCAGGGTGAGTACCAGCTCCAGAAGGACTGATAAGCAATTTCAATACAGGATGTCGGTTTACCCCATTTCTCATACAGCCATTATAATTACACTCAGTCTGTTCACACAGTAACAGATTCTCTGTCTCAAGTACCTGTAACCAAAGCCTATTTCCTGAAAGGGAAAAAAACATTTCATAACAGCAAGTAGTACTTAAAAAAAAGCTGTTCCATGATCAGTATCTGTCAGATCGAAAAAATGCCTTTGAAAATACTACAGTCTAAGGTATTCATCTTGAAGTAAAGAAAACAGCTGTCTCCAGGTTCTCCAAAGGAGGTCTGTGTGAGCAAAAATAGGAATTGCTAACAATGGGAAGCAAAACAAGTGCAAACTACCAGACTTCAACTTACCAGGTGTCCACTGGAAATAAAACACAGTGGGTAGCAAACAGTCCTGGAGGTTTCTGGAGTGAGTAGAAGACAACTTTGTGATAAAGCTGGTGAGAGAGCCAACTAGGGGAGATGCCCCACTGGACTGGCTGTTTGAAGACTAATGGGTGATGTGGTAGTCAGAGCCTGTCTAGGGCACAGTGATCCTGAATTGACAGTTTTCAATTCTTGGAGAAGTAAGGAGGGGGGTTGGCAAAACTGCTACCTTGAACTTACAGAGGGCACACTTTGGCCTGTTTAGAAGCCTGGTTGACAGAGGACCTTGGGAAACAGTCCTGAAGGTCAAAGGAGTCCAGGAAAGCTGGACATTCTTCAAGAAGGAAGGCCCAAAGGCACAGAGTAGGCTGTCCTCATATGATAAAATAAAAGCTGGAGGGCAAGACCATCAGCCTGGCTGAACAGAGAGTTTTGGATGGAATTCAGAGAAAAAGGAGAGTTTACCACTTTTAGAAGAAGGGCAGGAAAGTCAGGAGGGCTATAAGGATGTTGTTAGGTTATAAAGGGAGAAAATTAGAAAGGTGAAAGCCCAGCTAGAACACAAGCTGGCCACTGCCATAAAAGATAAAAAAAATGTTTTTAAAAATACATCAGAAACAAAAGGAGAGCCAAGGGTAATCTCCATCCCTTACTAGATGGGGTGGGGAACACTGCCACAAAGGACAAGGAAAAGGCTGAGGTACTTAATGCTTTCTTTGCCTCTCTCTACTGTGAGGCTACTCACAGCTTGGATGGGTGTGTTCTTTGCTGGGTAAAAACTGGCTGCATGGCTGAGCCCAGAGAAC
>JAVJGJ010000059.1:52806312-52820970 GCA_035590215.1 Microhierax caerulescens | reverse complement strand
CCCCCCCCCCCCCCCCCCCCCCCCCCCCCCCCCCCCCCCAACAGAGAGAGAGACCAAAGGAAAGCAGCATTATCATTCCTATTTGATCAAATACTTTGTTCAGTTTTTGGAGGTGTATGATGGGCTTCTCATTCTAGTAACGTCATACCTCCCTAAAGACAAGCAGGAAAGACATAAGTGAAGTTATACTTCATTACACGACCCTTAGTTTAGAAGTCATGACAAACAGCCAAACCTTCTATTTCATAGGAATTGCACCTTCAGTTGCCCTTACTTGATACCATCTTTCTGTTAATACAGATCTGCTTTGCAACTAGGCCAGGGGAGTGGGGAAGACAAGTACTTAAGAGGTGCATATAGGACTGTGCCTGTGAATGTAAAGCTACTCCAAGCCTCCTCCCCCTCCCTCTGCATCATTTTACACAGCCTTCCCCTCTGCTTTTGTTTCCCATTAATATTTGTTGGTCACTGTACACACGTTTTAGAAACTGTAGCAGCTCTGATACTGCAACACTGTTTACAAGTAAATGACAGCACTGTCTGAAAAAACACCACTTTGGAGCATTTTATCATTATGAATACTGAGGAACTGGATACCAGCTGGGTATTTTTCTTTTATATTAAAATATCCTCAAAATATAGGAATTTCCCGTTTAATTTGGTAATTCTATCGTTATATTTATTTTTGAAAATAAACAATTAAGTTATATCAAAGTAAGTTATAACAGCCTAAAGGTTTGCCTTGTTTTCTATCAACTCATTCAGTCAGGACCTTATAACAAAATGCTGTCTCTGTTCACATCCTCCAATAATGTTTTTCTTTCTGTGTATAGTTCCATTTCTACTTTGCAACATTATCTGATAGCTGCAGAACTCCACTGCTTTTGCAGATTTATTCAGTTCCCAAAGGTTTTGGCAAAGATACAACAGATTAAAGCAACAGCCTTTCACATCTGAAGTTCCCAATTATGTTTGAAATTAAAGTGAGGTAGGTGGTCTCACCTTACATCCACTGCTTGTTACCCTCACAATTACTCCACAGCTCAGCACCCCCTTCCTCCCAAATCCCCCACTCCCAAGAGAAAAAAACTGCAATCTAAGCTCAAGAATAAAAAAAAAGGAGAAATTCTTGTAACCATCAGGGAAAACAGTTAAGTGCGCACATACATTACTAAACCATCAGATAGTGCTAGCAATCCTTTATTTCCAGAAGCACTAAGTTTCATTTACTCCACTTAACCAATACATTTGAAAAACTTCATAACTTCACAGCATGATTTAGAGATTAGAGAACCTTCCACTCGATTCACTTTCAGAACAATCCCAGTATGACAGCCATAATTTAAAATACTGAAAGCTGCAGACATCAAATCAGGCAACATTTA
Organism: Microhierax caerulescens; assembly: GCA_035590215.1. Taxonomy (NCBI): domain Eukaryota; kingdom Metazoa; phylum Chordata; class Aves; order Falconiformes; family Falconidae; genus Microhierax; species Microhierax caerulescens. Next base: position 52,819,585 of record JAVJGJ010000059.1, on the reverse strand, counting down.
TTAGGATCTCTAATTGTGCAATGAATGCACATGCAACCTGTGCTGGGGCTGTGCTCTCTGAAATTGGACCATATGATGGGCAAGCACTTATCAATCCCTGCTGTGTGCCAGGGCAGGCACCACAACAGAGGGCAACATCTGGAGGTGCTGACCCCTCAGTTTGCAGGATGTATATTGGCTTCCACCCTTCCCTGTTAGCTCTGGACTCCAACATTGTCAAAAAAACCAAAACCAAAACTGATGCTGTTGGCACATGGAATGCAAAAGATGAGGAAAAGCCACATTTCTGTACAGGGACTGTGAGCTGTTGACAACAGAAGGGGAAATAAGGGTCAGGTGATGGTGTTGCACATAGAAAGCACAATAGCATCAAGATACCACAAAATATCGGGCTACTTCCAGGTATATAGCAAGTTATAGCAAAGGAAAAAAAGCAATTAATTTATTACTTCAGATAGTTCAAAGCAAAAAAAAAGGACACTCACATGGCATAACCCAAAGTTTACAGAGTAACCACAGCAGGAAACTACTTAAGAGGAAAACCAGACTCACTGAATGACAAATTGAGACAGCAAAAAAGCACCTTCATCAGAAAGGTTTTGGGTTTGTTTTTTGGGTTTGTTTGGTTTTTTTAATAATTTTTGCTGAGTTTATTCACCAGAAAATGAACTAAGTGGAAATAGAAGGGAAAATACGAAATAATGTTATTGTTTTCATATTCTGCATATACAAACTCAAATAACTAAAGAGATTAAGAGTTATAAAAAGCTCCATTAAATCCCTATTTCAGCAATAACTCCTCACACAGAACTTCCACATTACTGAACATCTTTCTCCAGTTGTCTGGCCTAGGGTAGATAAAGGAAAGGAAAAAGTTGCTGCTACTATTAGAATTGGGGTGTTGCATTGTAGCTGTTGTAGCTAATGCAATCCCTAGCTTATGTAAAATATTCCATTACAGACAAACAGGCTTCTCTGCATATTACCATCTTCAGTTTCCATTATTCTCACAAATTTGAAGTTCAAACTAATTAGACTGAATGATGTTGCAAGCAAGTAGATAACTACACTATGTATCAAGAGTACGGCTACTTACAACCAAGAAATCAACTTAAATAAGTAATCTGGTGTTTTGGAAAACAATCAGCAGTCAATTACTTAGGTATTAATATCAGATACTGAAGAAAGATAAAACCTTCAATTTGCTAATGTAGTTTGCAAAAAAATCAAATCAAAACATCAGTGTACTCACAGATTACTCTTTTGCAACCCCCTGTATCACATTAGACTCCTTAGAATTAATGAAAAAGTTAAAGTACAAAGGAAAAACACTACATGCATCCCACAGCTAGAGATAATAGTGGTTTCCACCTGCAAATTTTAATTGGGAAGCTATTTAAAAAGATTGTTTCTGGAAATATGAAGAGCAAGGTGCTTACCTATTTCATCCATTATATTCAGTACTGTACACTTATTGCACTGCAGAGGCCTACTGTGAATCCATAGCACAAGCCATATCAACTTCAGTCTCCCATCCCACACTTAAAAAAATCAGGCCAGCAACTATGCAAACCCAGAGTAGAAGGGAGGAGGTATCACAGAAGGAAGAGGTGCAGCTTCAGAAAGTGTCAAAAATGTATGCCATCAATATATCCTTTTGAAGTCAAATCTGACCCGCTCTAACCATTTCAGGCCCAACATCTGATCAAAATGGAGTTTGTCACATCCACAGCATCATGAGATTATATCCAAGGACAGGGAGGGGGGAGAAGTCTGCTGAGCACTTCCCCGTGCTCTGCGTCAATAGATTTGGGCTTAGCCTCTGTTAAGCAGCTCAAGCCACCGGTTATTGGTGCTGGCAGCTGTCTACCACACTGCCCCACTTCCTATGTCAAAACACACTGCCTGGGAGAGAGGCCTTGGCCAGTCAGCTCCAACCCGTCTCCCAATAAAATGCAGAAGTAGGACAGCAGATCCTCCATGTTTGCCTTGGACAGACCTTCAATAGTTTAAAATACACCCCCACCCCCCTTTTCAAATAGCTTAGTGCAAAGATCAGTTACAGCAATACTAAAAAACCCAACAAGCATCTCAAGATTTGAGATAGGACCTTGGTTTTAGTGAAGGATTTTTGCAGATGTACATAAGCGTATTGTTTTCTTAGGTATTGCCAAGATTTTAGTATCGGGTGTACTACACAGGATTTTAGCGTTTCTTGGACATGAGGTGATTCTTGACTTGTTTCTATTGGTTTGATAACAAATGAGCCATTTCAACAAGCACAGTGCAGTTGTTAATGTCAAGACTTTGCCCAATATTATGGCAAATCAGTTATTAGCAGCTTAACAGCAACTGCTATATCACTTCCCCTATCCTCAAAAGAAATGGTAGTAGTGCATTCCAGATTTTAAGAAATACCTGTGCTACAGTGTCACATTTTCTATGTCATGTTTTACTTTGCACTGTAAGATATAAAACACATCCGTTTAATTTGACCAAACACCATTCCCCTGAAATTCCCTCTTTATAAGTTTTGTTACAAAATAACAAAGATCAGATTTGTCACACCAACAGGATCACGCCATCATTAGACCTCCCATTTCAATGCCAACACCTTATAAACACTCTGGTTCAACATTAACTATTTGTTAAGCCATAACAACTATTGTACTCGTGTGGCATGAGGGCATCTCCCACCCACTCCACATGCTGGCCTACCCACATGAGCTTAGAATGGTCCACAGAAGTCACAGCTTGGTCCTGTCACTACTGTCAAACCTGGGCTGCAACACAAAAAGCAGCTTTGTGGCTATTATATAGCCAGGGAGCCTGGGAGAGTGGGATTGAGCATCTGATACTGCCAGAGCCTTCCCATAGAACTGTGGCAATAATAACCCCAGAGGCACTAACGCCACTTAGCCTCTCACAACTTGGATCTGTATCTTTAGATGAAAACGCTTCTATTCTCCACTTTTTTCAGCATGTCACTTACTCAAATTATTGGTTCTCATGCAAACATTCTCCTTCAGCCCCACAACTGGTGCAATTCCACCCAGACTTTTGCTGGGGGACCTGGCGACCCTGTGTAGAAACAGTAACTAAGACTCTAGAACTCTTCCTGTGAAATTGTGAGCCTCAAGCAACTAGGTTTTATTGAATATGAGGGAGTTATATTGCTAAACACTGTGTAGTTTGAGTTGTAAACTCAAAACAGAGTGTAAGCATTAATTATCTTTGATTAAGAATACTGAAGTTTAATCATCATTGATGTTATCATCCTCGTTCAGATGACGAGGTAACTTGTTCTGCAAGTGGTCCCCTTGAGGTACAGCACAAAGTAAGGAAAACACAAACAAAACCAAAACCAAGCTCAATCAGAACACGTCCAAAACCACACCATTGATACTAACTGTAAAACAGAATTAAAAACATAAGGAGAGAACGGGTTAAACTACACATACACAGACAGAGGTTCTAAAAATGAAAAGCAGTGTTTGTGGATTCTGACACATTCACATTGCAGTTCAGATCATGCAGCCTCAGGAGGTAAAAGCTATTCTATCACTGACACGTAGGGTAAATTAACTTGCTAATTCACTTTCTAATGCATAGTCCACTGAGCATAGAATTACATAAAAAAGGAAAATGAGAACTCACGTAGTCAAGCATATTAGATTTGTATGGGTTGTAACATTATACAGAGCTTTAAAAAAAAAATATTTACAAATACTTTTTTTTTTTCAAGCAAACCACATCATTCACCCTTAAATCAGTCACATGCACAGCACTGAGCATATGCCATCTTTCTCTAGCACTGCCAGACAAAAGCTACATGGCCAAAAATAGCCACACAGTGTGCTAGAGCTGCTGTAGAATGCCCTAGATACATTTAGGCCATGAAGATTGAGCAGCTCTGCTGCAAGGAAGGGTTATACACTAACCTGCATAATAGGCCAGGGCTGAAAAGAGGGAGGAAGACTAATTTGCATTAATTTTTAATAAATATTATTTAGATAGATTATCTGGATAATATAAGCTGGATATTAATAAACATTATTTAGACAGCATCACCTGAAAGCTATTTACATGCACAGCTAGAATGCATGTGTATATACACAAACATAACAGGAAAAGGTGCATTAAAATACTTGGCACAGGCTTTCTATGAAAAGGTCAGGTAAAGAAAAAGTAGGTTAAAAAAAAAAAAAAAATTACACAAAGCTGACTTTACAAGGGTACAGTTCCAAACTTTGATAGATGTTTACCCTATTTGGTTTCTCAATTGTTTTTTTAAATGGTGTTTTTTTTCTACAGAGATTAGGAAAAGCTAACAGTTGATGTTCTTTCTAGATTAGGTAAAATACTGCAAGTCTAGATCAGGTGAAATACTGCAAGCTAGAAGAGCAAAAAAAGTAAAGATCAGAGTCCTAAGTGTTTCAAGGCATCAAAGAGTAATCACAGCTCAGTGTGCCAGACAGACCCCCCCTCAAATCCCTTGTCAAATTTCAGGCCAATTTACAGTTATCTTTCTCCACCATCCCAGCACTCGATTCAGCATGTTAGAAGGCAGCATCTTGAACCAAAGGAGACAAATGTTACAGCATTGCAATAACAAACACAAAATGCATTTATGCATGATACAGTAGGTAGCAGTACCTAATATAAGGTGTTGAATGAATTAACAAGCTAGTGGCATCTGAGAGTCATCTTTGTAAACTTCAACTGTTTCCTTTCAACTGACATTTGATGCACTGTCACAATGACAAGTGTACGTTTCTCAGTAAAATACTGAGTGTGACCAGACCTAACGCATTTTAATCTCTGCAGCGGACAGGCAAGTGGTCTGTCTTTCTAATGCTACCCTCCAGGTTACCTCTGAGGAAGAAAGGTCAGTCTGAGTGAAGAGATCATTGCCTGTATCAACTGACCGAGACAAAATGGATTTCCCCAGATTATCAGAGGATTGCCCTACACTGGCAAGCAAAGCTTCACCTTTAGCCATATGAGCAGTAGAAAAACAAGAGCTATCTCCATCCATGCCCTGCACCCCTAACTGGCTTGACTCTGCAGATGGGACATTGCATTGCCTGTGAGCCACCTGGCATTTAAAAAATAAAATAAAATTATTAAAAAAAAAATCACACATACTACCAGCTCGTTCTTACCACTCAAGACTACACCCTTCTTTTTTTCCCCAAAATCAATGTGATGGGGAACAGAAGGGATGGAGACTTCTCTCTATCTAAGACAGTCTTGGGAGTCCCACAGGTTAAAAGTTCAGTCATCAACCTTTAAATTGTAAACATTAACCTACATCATCACAGTTCTTACTATATGAGTAACATGATTGCAGTACAGTATATAGTGAGCCAGCTGCTGTTATAACTTGATGCTTAACTTTCTAGACCTATTTCTATGAAGGTTCAGCACAGAAAACACAGCAGAAATGGAAATTATTCAAGTTCAGGCAAGACTTGGTACTCCTGTCATTCTACATTTCTGACAAGGCTATCGTATGCCTAGAGGATAACATATGTAAAAGCAGCAAGCTGTCTCTGCTTTAACCTGTCTTCACAAAGAGGGAAAGGGCTTGGGAAAAACTGCAAGTGCTAGAAAATCAAAGAACGTCTAAAAAAATCAAGGATATGCTCTGCTGCCTATCCTAACAAGTAAAACTTAAGCAAGTTGGCACTTAATATTATTAAAATTGCTTGAAAGGAGTATAATCCAGTCAGTGTTGTCAAACAGCAGTAGAGAAACAGTTTTGGGGGAGATTTCATCATTTGTTATATTCCCTGGACTACCTCTGCTTCATTGCGGCTTTCACTACATTCACCACTGTCAGGGAATATGACCTTAAATTTAAATATTAAAAGAGAAATCCACTGCTACAACAGTTTTTCCAAGTCTTAAGAAAGACTTTCACTCCATCTCCTTTAAAGAAGTATAAAAGGATCTACAAACAAAACCTTAGAAACATTGTAAATGTAGGAAACTGTCCATGTGAAGTTTTTATCATATTCCAGTCCACTGGTACTAAATCAGAAGACTTATATATATATATATATATACACCATATATAGCTTAGTAATTAGGAACTTGGTCACCCAGCCTCTGAGTCTGTAACACTCATATTTGTGAGCACTGTCTAATCATGTGGAATTAACTGCAAATAGAACTGTCACTCTTTCCTTTGTGTCTATAAATGTGTCCATAATAAATTACCCCATCAGTTATATTATCATACATGTACAGAATTATTCATTTTTTTTCCCCCATTTATGTTAAAACATAAATGGATGTTTTTCAATGCATCATTTTTGGTAACCAGGAGGCAGTTCCATTTAAGGGACTGAAAACACATGCTTCCACTGTAGATTCAATGTCCTCATGAAATTTTTTTAGTACATTAACAGAAAAAGCTCTTGAAAATCTGAAAAAGTAGACATTCCCTTCTCCCTTTCCCTGCCCCCCAGCAGTAATAACACAACCTACAGGTTTTTTTCTGTAGAAGTCAATATTCACTGTGGCATGAGAATAAGCAAAGTCAGGGCTCCTTGACTGTACTGTTCACTTTGCTCCTGGTGTACTGTGTGAGCTCTGTCCTTTCTTTACGTTTATTCCCTGTCTTTCTTTACTTTATTCCCTAAAAATAATTAAAAAAAAAAAGTTTACTTTGTGTTTCTTAACATAAAGGAAAGGTGGCCTTGTTAATCTGAGTAGTTTGTTTTTGTTGGTGTTTTGTTTTGTTTGGGGGGGGTGTTTGTTTGGGGTTTTTTTGTTGTTGTTGGTTATTTTTTTAATGCTTTGGTAAAAGTCTCCTTTCCCCATATCAGGCAGACCTGCAGCTGCACGCACAATGTCCTCACACGCCAGAGCCCAAGAGCAAGGCAGTGTATAAACACCAAAGGGAACGATTGGATAACAGCATTGGCACTCTGAGACAGATCACATGTTAAAAAACACTGCCCAAACTCCAAAGAGCATTTGCTGGAAACAGCTGAGTGTGATGGCTTAAGACCAAGAGAAACAATTTAAGGATCCTTTCTGCCCTGTTTGAAAGTTTAATCGCTTCCATGGCCATCCTGGAACAACCTGCATAAGCAAAGCACCGCCAGAGGAGGAGCGGCAGGGTACCTGGCTGGCAGCTGATGGATACTGGCAGCGCTCCACAGTTCCCATTCCAGGAAGAGCAACAAACAACGCATCTCTCTCTGACTCCCCATAAGCCATTTGCCAAGAACAAGGCCTGTACATGACTCAGGTAGTCTGAGAAGTTTCATTAGATGCTAAAGAAAGCACTCTCTGCCCAACAATGCAATCTAAACGTGCAGAATAATTTGTTTGTTTGTTTGTTTTTTTAAAACTCATAATTACAAATTTGGTTGCATAATTGTAAAGAAGGAACTTTCTCCAGCTGTGCTGTTATGAGCCTTAGGATGCCAGTTTGGTTTCAAGAATTTCTACAGTAAAGTTTATATAACTTAAAACACTGGATTTCAGTTAGGCCTATATCCACAGAATACATATTTTTTAAAAAAACAGATATTTTCATTAATAATATGATTATGAGGGAATTCATTTCAGAGTTTTGCTACCCTCCTGCCCAGTGTGCCAGAGGAGGAGAGAACTTAACGGTTATTCTACATGTTTATGTACCTGAGCCATGGCGTCTGATACACTTCAGCAGCCGGCTGCCAGGCGTCACAGCTTCCACTGCTGACCAAAACCAGGGAAGTTCCAGTTACAACAAGTCAGCATTAAGCAGCAGCGTGTGAAGGCTTCACTAGTAACAATGAAAACAGGCAGAATCCAGAAGTTTGAAGTGCTATAATTTGCAGTTAAATAGTGTTAAAAAAAATAAATATAGATATTTATTACCGCCATTTTGGAGTTCCTACAAATGCAGGCTACAGCAGTTAAAGTTGGTTTCACTAGGGAGTTATTGCTTAAAAAACCACAGGAACTTCAGCTAACTGTTCAGGGGGTAGGCTATTTTCCTTAGGAAATGGAGACATTATCCAACATAATGTTTTAGTATAGTGTCATGAAGTATTATATGTGTAACTACTGTATACTATCCGTGGTATGCATGAACCCTTCTGAAACACTACCTATGCACTTTTGTTATAAGCCCACCTGTATCTAGATGTGACTACAAACCTACACAGCTTTTCTGCAAGAACTGTCAGACGCTGCACCTCGCAGGCTGGTGCACGTTTCCTCCAAGCTATGCCCCGTTCTCCTAGCAAACAAAATGCTGTGGAAAGAACAGTCTCTTCTGCATTTAGCTAAGCTGTATATTTGGCAGCTCTTTGAGGAAACAGCTCTGAACTGAGGCATTTAATGAACAGGTTTAAAAAACAGAGCCACACTATCAAACACAGCAATTACTGAGCAGTGAATAGAGCCTGAACAACCATGCGGCAGTTAAGTATTTGATTCAGAAGCGAGAGTAGGTAGCCTCATTACTCCCCAAACTGTTATTTTAAGCAGTTCATAAGCTGCAACCAAAGCCTAGTCTTAAAGCAGCAGCCTCATTAGCACAAGTTAAAGTACTTCCCACAAAGAAAAGAAAAAAACCCTAAAAAAACAGCACAAAACCCCAACCCAAAAAAGCCTCCCAAGCTAGCCAACAACTTTTGGGACTAATTCACTGTTAAATAATGCCGACTTCAGAGACTACACATGAAAGAACTGAGTGTGCCACAACTTTTTTGTGATACTATCTCTAAGGCACAGGCTAACTGCATCAGTACAGTGCTTCTAGCTTTTGTGTTTCAAAGTACTGACTTTGTATATACTGGATGACTTTCACAATCCACCATTTTAACACATCTCTCTCTCTCTCCCCAACCCATGATGCACTGTTTGCAATAAAATAAATGCAGTAGAGTCAAATCCAGTGCCAGGTCCCCACAGCTTAAGCAGTGCAGTAAATTGATAGTAAGGCTGCAAAACAATAAAGACGTTTACTGCCAATAGTGTAAGAACAAACCTAAGAAATCTGGACCTAGTCCAGCATGGTGTCTCTCCAGTTCTCATAAATGTAGCTTTAATCTTTGGGAAACTCTGAAGTGCAAGAAAAGTTAGAAGAGCTAGCAGCACACAAATAGATACTACTCCAAGTAAACAGTGCAATCTTCTGGGAAGCCCAGGCAAGCTGTTTCAACAAAAAAACATGAAGTGGAAAAAAAGCAAGATTTCAGGACTAGAAAACACTATTAAAGGTAGAAATAACTCTTCTTCATAATGCCTTTCTTCCCTGTGCCTGACACTCTTAACCTATCTTTCCATTAAATCCTACAGAGCCCTGTTGTCTGATGAGTAGCAGGCTGGGTACCTCAGGACTGTAGCCCTTTGGTTTTCCATACAAGCAATTCCAGGCTGTGCAGGAGCAGCACTGCCTGTGGTCCTGCCAGCATGTTTCAGCCCTGACTGAGGGGAGGGATGATTCAAGCCATTTGACAAGTGCTCTGCTCCAAACTCCCTTTCTCCAAGTTGCCTAACATCACAGTAATTCCCCACTTTCCAAGAAAGGGTTGTAGAATTATTCCAGTGCAAAATTATACAACTTTTTATAGTTCTATTATTTTGACATATGACTGAATGTGACAGCAGGATGTACAGACTCGTCATTAATTCAGACGATAAACTGATCTGGGATTCAAAGGCTGATGAGAAGCTTGCACACATTTCTTCAAGGCAGCTTCTGGTACCACAGCTATACTTGTACTTGGAAGCTTTCTCATTCTTTGAAAATGGATACTGTTTGTTTCTTTCAAGCAAAAATTAGACTGCTAATTGCTTACTTGCAAAATGCAGTCCAGTTCAATAAAACCAGAGAGATCCGGAACAGAGCAGTAAGTGCTTTCAGTCTGTTACAAAGAGGAAAAAGTAAGTGCTCTAAGCCTGAAAACAGGAGGTCAAATTCACTGCTTCTTCGATTTACTTAGCTTCAGCAGAATTACAACAAGGACAAAGTTGGCCCAGACTTCTAATGTTTTTGCAGAAGTCTTACCATGCATATTCTTGCCAAACAGACTTTTTTAAACATACACACACACCCCGGCACCTCTTCTTACGACAGACTTAGCTTTGCATTACCCATAAGTAGGACAGGATTACGTTTGTGCAAAACATTGGCAGCTTTGAAAAGCATAAACCATTATGTTGCAACTATTCCATGGAATATTTAAAATATTTCAATATTTTGGTATTTGATAAAGGTCAGGAAGCCTTGTTTTTTACTCATACACTTTTTAAATACTCTGTTTCATCTCCTGTTCAGAGAGGGCTTTATTAAAAGACCTGTGGAAGAGGTTTTAAAGACTATGGGGAAGGAGTGCACCTGAAGTCTAGCTTTTCAGTGCTTGTAAGTTGAAGTACTTGAGTCCTTTAATAGGGGGACTCCAACTGAATATAAGGGACATCTTTCTTGTTGTGACAGCAGACTACAAAATTCAGTGTTCATCTATTGGTAGAGTTAATTACAGCAGGCAGCAGTCTAGCAGGGCTTTTCCCGCTCTCTTACTTAACAGCAAGAACAGGATCTAGAGTAAGTCTGCAAGCTTTGTGTTTCATTCTGCCAAAGCCTGTGACGCAACCTATACTGTAACCTTTTCCCACACTCCAGCTAGCATTAATAATCCGCGTACATCTGTATTTGTTTAAAGACAAAGGCCCTTTATTGGGGAGAAAAAAAAAAACAACCAACCAACCCCCCCCATCTCCCCCATAGGTAATTGTTCCTGCTTTGTTTACCTGGGGGTGGGGGAATGCCTTAGAAAGCAGAGAAGTATTGCTTTCTCAAATAATCAGATTTCAAATACTGGAATATTTGCCAATGATGCCTTGCAATACACACCTGTGTGTGTATGGGGGTGAAGGACAGTACCCTACTCGCATAAGGGCAGTTGCAGGGACAATGGCTTCTCTTCATATCAAAAAGTTTAGCTTTCACCCTAAGCACTTCACCACAGCACTGGTTTCTACTTTGCCGCAGAAGCTTGGATTAGAAACACTGGTGCAGTAGCAATCCTTGCTTGCAGAAAGCTTTGGGGATCAGCTGATGTTAAGACATCCCCCAAAAGGTACATCCCCCAAAAGGTACCCTCAGACAGTGGGAACACTTACAGAAACACTGCTGATGAAAAAAGTTTAGCTCCTATCTTCACCAAAATCACAAACCACACTGTAGTATGTTGCAATGCCTCACCTGGGTGGGACAGGGAAAAGAAATACTTTAAAATCTGCTATCTGTTATTTGTGATTTCCTAGGCTGACTGGGCAGCACTGTATCTACAACATTTACCAAAATAAATTCAAACTGCTTAGAAGACCGTAATAACTGATGTACCTACAGCTCATCAAGTCGGTGAACAGGCAATCCAATGCCGCAGTGGCAGCAGACCTGCTCAGCAGATCACCCCAGCAGGCAATATCCACTGCCATCTGCTTGGCCACCAGCACCTGAGCGCACGCAGCTTTTGGCTCTACCGGCACGTGAGGGGCAGAGCTCAGTGGACCACAACGAACATGTTATGCAAGTGGCCCATTACAGCAGCCCTACTCTGCAAACCTTAGTGCCTGAGCAGCTTTGACCAGCTACAACCCACGCCAGCCCTGCCCAACCAGGTCAGCCAGTACAGCATGGGGTAAATGGCAGGAAAGGCACCGCTGCCCATTAACATAAGCCTCAACGCTCCACTTACTCAGCTGAGCTGTATTCAACACAAATTAACTTCTCTTTCAGCAGAAAGTCCAACTAATCTTGAAGGCACACAGGACACCAACACCCCCCCTTATTTTCCTCATTTTATTTTTTCCCCTTAAAAAAAAAAGCATAAAAAATAATCCAGCATTGTACTACTTTACAGCAGCACAAAACAAAGGTATTTGGAAGGTGGCTTCAGCACTGAGCATTGCACAGCAGTGTGTTATGTAACAGGAAAACCAGCTCTCATTGGATTTTCCCATTTAAAGATCCAAGAGCACAACAGAGAGCAAGAGTTTAAGCACATGCACACAGTGATTTCACATCTTTTAATACCTGCAAGTAGCAAAGTCTTCTCAAAAAGTTCACAGGCAAAGCATTTTGTTCTCGTTTCGTAAGAAAGAATTTTGTTACACACATGTATCACAAATATATCTGTTATACTATATATGAAACCCTTTTGGAATATATAATTCATGCTGGTTTAATCTAAAGAACATTCAAGCAAAGGTTAATCAAACAAGTGACAAAAGAAAGGGAGAGAACACTGGGCAGAGAATGGGAAGTAGGTGCACTGTTGCTCAGTCACAAGTAATTAGAGCCTCACCGGCTGGCTGTTTTTCCACAGAGTAATATTCAATAATCCCTACAAAGCCTTAAATATTTCAGTCAGATGGGAAAGCTCTCATTATAATCACTGTTGTCAGGATGTCCTGCAAAACCAAGTTTCCCCTCCCCAGAGAGGGGCACAGAGATTGTTCCTGTAAATGTTACAAGACATGATATTTATCACCAGTTACTTTCTAAGTCACAAGAATTTTCATGTGAAAGGGCACTCTCTGCAACATGTCTCAGAAGGACTGTTAATCAATAACTGGTTTTCCAATAACCAGTCTCAAAAGACAGTTGCTTTAAAACTAAAACACAAGCCTTCCTCAAGTGAAAAACAAGCCTCCGTATTTATATTGCTGTGTCTTCTCTTGACTTTCCTGACTTTCGCTCACTCCCAGCCTCCTCCTATCTGTGTGTTCTTTCACACTACTCCAGTCCACCAAAGCAAGCAGATCAGGCTGGATATGATATGGCAGAGAATTGGCTGAGAATGAGGAAGGACAAAGGCTCTAAAAAATAAGTAAATGCCCCCCACGCTGACACACATTATAAAAGGTTTTGTAACCAAGGAGAAAAATTCAAAATCTTATTTTGAATTACAGCTGTTGTATCCTGCTTGCTCCACAGAACATGTTATATATTAGTATGCAGTAACTCTACCAACCCATTTCAATTATTCTACAACATCATTTTAAGGACTACCTCAGCTCTATTTAAGGACTGATAAAGCACGTTACCAGCATCACAAATACAAAAGTAAACCGTCTCATCAGGTCGCTCCCCACCTTGTTTCTTTCTAAAGCTGTGTTAGCTTACATTGTTTCAAGAGCAGGTGTCTGCTTATGCAACTGGTTGCAACCATAGAACAGTTTGGGTTGGAAGGGACCTTAAAGATCACCTGGTTCCAACCCCCTGCCATGGGCAGGGACACCTTCCACTAGACCA
>JAVJGJ010000059.1:52788703-52806044 GCA_035590215.1 Microhierax caerulescens | reverse complement strand
GGCTGCTGTAAGGTCTCCCTGGAGCCTTCTCTTCTCCAGGCTGAACAACCCCAACTCTCTCAGCCTGTCTTCACAGGGGAGGGGCTCCAGCCCTCTGATCATCTTCATGGCCATCCTCTAAACTTGCTCCAACACTTCCATGTCCTTCTTATGTTGGGGGCTCCGGAGTTATAGTCCAGGTGGGGTCACACAAGAATGGAGTAGAGGGGGAGAATCACCTCCCTCGACCTGCTGGCCACACTTCTTTTGATGCAGCCCAGGATTTGGTTGGCTTTCTGAGATGCTACCACACACTGTCGGGCTATGTTGAGCTTTTCATCCACCAGTACCCTGAAGTCCTTCTCTTCAGGGCTCCTTTCAATCCATTCTCTGCTCAGCCTGTGTTGATACTGTACCAAACCACACTCCTAGGAGCCACAACAAATGCAAGCAAGAGTGAATGCTGAACAAACAGAGGAGGGTAACTTTATCACTAACACAGAGCCCCTCCCTAAAGCTTTTGGTAAAAGCTTTAAAAAAAAAAGCCTGGTCAGGCTTATAAGGCCATAATGTTATTTCCCCTATTTAAAAAAAAAAACAACAACAATCCACCAACAAAAGAGGTCAAAGACATCTTAAAGTACCTCTGCCCAAGAACACCACTGAAAACTGGTCTGTAGACTTCCACATTTCATCAGCAAAACCTTCTTGCCTTGATTTATAGCCAAAAAAATGCCACAGTCTCACCATCTGGGACTACTTTAGTGGTAAGAGTTTGCTACTGGCAATTATCTATATCTTTTTGAAAGGAAATCCTAGGACAAGTTTTCTTAAACTCCATAATCAAAGCCTGGAGTATAATACAAAAAGACCAAATAACAGCACTTTCTCAAAATTTAAGCTAAATCTTCACTGAGTGTTAAAGGGAACTGCTAGTAGCAGCAAAACACACTGAATTCCTGTCTACAACCAGGCAATATCAGGGTCTGTTTGCAGAATTAAGATGAGCATAAATCAATAAATCACCTCTGCAAACCTTGGGGTCAGGAGCCTATTGAGAACTCCCAACACACTGATCATAGAGATGCTGTCTTCATTTCTTGGGAGAGGAAGATCAAATCATCATATCGTCACCTTAAATATTTCATCCTTGGAATGTTGCTCATCATGCAGAGGCCACAAACAAGTGGAGTCTGTAAGGATGGTGATAAAACAGAAGTCTAAAAGAAAAAGGACGTATCCATAAGTAATCACCATGGTGTGAGCATCAGTCTTCTCTATATTGCTTTCCTATGCTCTGCATCAGTTATTGACTACAAAGATTTATATTAAACATACTGCAGTGAAAAGCAAAGCTACTCTGCATCCAGTCTTCAGTGACACTGAGCATCTGAGATGTCATTTACAGTAGCAAACCAGGTAACTTACACGGACAGTGAGGCTCACAGTGACTCCCTGAACACAAACTAGCTGACAGCTGTATTTCTTAAACTTGAGAATAACCCGGTGAAGAAAAATCCTGGCAGAAAAATAAATAAATACACTCTGAAGTATTTCAGAAAAGACAGATTGGAAGTGTAAGAACGTACCAAAACGCTGATAACCCAGGCACAATGACAAGCACAAGCTGCTTGGTCTGCAGCCTGGTTTTATTGCCAATACCTCATTCAGCAGCTGGTGGTTGCTGTCCTTTTCTGGTTTACAGATGGCGACTGCCATCTGCTTTTTCTTTACCCTCATATTTTGCAGTAACTGCAGACTGCAACTAAACACAGCACTTTAACATAGCTAGATGGCTGGAGAAGGTTGTGGGCTTTTTTGTTTGGATGGGTTTTTTAAACACAAACTATTTTTTTCTTCCTTTGTTGCAGGGAATAAAAGTGAGGTAAACACGTTTTGGTTTTTCTAGTGAAAGGGTACACACACAAAATGTGAAAGTAACATTGACTAGAGTTTACGTGGATTGCATGTCCAAGATGGGGTGCACATTCCTCAATGAAACAGATGTTAAAAATAAGAAGGAATGACAGGCATGAAGGTTCAGCGGTTTGTTTTCCACCATACTGCCACTGCTGCTCTCAGAGAGGTGAGTGCACTCACAAGTGCAAACTCCACTGACATAACACCTCTGTGTCTTCCAAAACAGCTCAGATACATTTGATGTCATTCGTGGTGTCTTAGCATACAAGCCGAAATTTAGTACTGTAACTTTCAGC
The DNA here is from genome assembly GCA_035590215.1 of Microhierax caerulescens. NCBI lineage: Eukaryota > Metazoa > Chordata > Aves > Falconiformes > Falconidae > Microhierax > Microhierax caerulescens. Next base: position 52,803,849 of record JAVJGJ010000059.1, on the reverse strand, counting down.
AGTGCATTAGTCAGCATGCAGGCAATGAGGAAACTAACTCTGAAAAAGGAAAAAAACAAAGCTCGAATTGGCTGCATAAAAGGATGACTTCTCATGTCAAGGGCGGGTAACTGGATAAACCTGCATTTCCAAAACAGCCTTCTGAAAAGCTCTCTGAAGCAGAATTGAGAAACAAGATAGCTTTGTACACGAAGATACAATAGTGTGAATCAAGTTCAGTCAGCATTTCTATAATAAACTTTGCTTGTGCAGGAGTTTAAAATAAAGCTGAAAGATCTGGAATTCAAGAATGCAAAAACCTAGACACTTCAGCACACTTAACAGTATGTCTTAAAATGTTAGGAGATTTTTAGGCCCAGGATCTTTCACTGGACTTTCAACTAGTCAGATTGTCTCTGCCCAAAACATCAGCACTATGATCATATTCCCATCAATTAAATTAGAGTTCAGGCATCCTGCAAAAATATTTTTGAAAACGTACGTTACTTCCTCACTCCTTTTCCTCATTGTCTCCCGGCACACAGACAATAAAAATTCTTCGTAATGTTTTCTGTGACAACCATTATCCTCAGATCCTTCAGGAGGCATCCCCATTCCTCACAAGGAAAGAAAGCACATTTCTAGTACAGCATACCATGCCATAGGAGGTGGCTATGGCACTAGGCTGCAGCAAGGCTCTTCTGAAGATATAACTCCACCAGCTGGAGTACTTCCTAGCTGCAGGGGTGTGCAGTGGCAGCAGCCTCTTTCCATAACTCTTTAACGTGAAACAAAAAATCAGCAGTAGATCACAGAAAAGATCTGTGAGCAATTGTACCTGGCACGTCAGATTGTGGAAGGACAGTTGTACCTACATTTGCTTCAGATGTAAGAGGAAGATGCAGTAGAAAGCTGGCTGTGAAAAAAAAAAATAAATCAACATCTATGTGAAGGACTAGGCCAATTCAGACTGCCGTGGTATTAAACAACAGAATTAACAACTGAAAAGCAGGTGGCCAGCAACCAAACTACAAATTCCATATGTAAGTAAGAGTCCCTTCCCAGACTTCCAGTACCTTGAGTGTTTCTCCTGGGTTGATGAGGTTTTTGGGTAACTCAGCTCCTAAGGAAACTGAGTCTTTGTCTCCTCTTCCAAGCTGATTTTAAATCCAGCCTCCAATACACACTACTGAAAACCACTGACTGAGATTAAGGACCAACTGTAAATCCACAACTATGACTTTAACAAGAAACCCCTGCTTTCCTTGAAGCCAGCTGCATAGACACTAGTACCAGAAAAGGAAGAGTGCTTCAGCTAACTAAATTTTTTATTCCTAAGTGAAGGGCATCAACTGGAAGATTTCTATGATTTGGAATCTCTGCTACTTCCCACATTTTACTTCCCACCAGTCTCAGCACGTAGCTGTGCTTAATTTGCTCAAACCCCTGATTTCAAACACAGTTCCCTCTTGTTGACATCTGCACAGGTAAACTCCATAAATTTGACATGAACTCAAACCTACAGAAGCATAGCTAATCCCTGACAAAAACTGTGTTGCCTCTACAGAGCTAAAGAGCAAAACTAGGTTTCAACAGATATGAAACAACAAGAAGATAATCTATTTGACCAGCATTAATAAAAGGGAACAAAAACTTCAACAGACTTTTAATCTGACAAACAACTATGCAGAAAGAATTTGTACCATCATCCTACTGAAGCTACAGAAGGTATTATTCTTGTTCAAAACAATTCAACACAAACACACACAGGGCAGCTACAGGCGCGTGTCAGTATTGACAGAGCAGTTCAGCTTTCCACTAGCACAGCCTGCCACAAACACCTTGTCTCCAACTTTAGTACAGGGACACAAATTCTACTTCCTAGAGAAACCTGCAGCCAGGTTAAGCTGCAGTGACCTGCCTACTGGAACTGTTTATTTCAGCCATTATCAGCAAGTTAATAATTTAAAAGAGAAAGTGTAGCTAACATTCAAGTGCTTCTCTGAAACTGCTAGCATAAAAAGAACATCTGTACATGCAGATCACTAAAATGGAGCTTGGGACAACTTGGATTTTCAGTGGCTGTCATAGGCAAACCTATAAATCAATGAGATGGGAGTTTTGTGTAGAATTTGGTAAATGTGATTCCACTCCACTGGAAGAGAAAAATATTTTGCCTCAAGCAGCAAGATGTGAAAGCCCAGGTTTTACAGTACTCTCTGATTTCATTTCTGATGCTTCATCTGTATTTTTATTTGTTTATTAAACATTGCCCATACCCTCCCTCACCTTCATTATACAGATCTGACCCACAGACATAAGCATCTACTCATACCATGCTTCAACTCAATGCAGGTGAAACTCCTTTGTATGAGTTTCAAGTAGTACTTGACTGCAAAAACTGTGAGATGTGCCTTCAGTGAATGAAGGTAGTTCATTAGAATAGAGCAAATTGCATCAATCATTGTGGCATTTGTTGTCCTGGGACATTACTGTTGTGGCCTGAGGTTGGTTAGACTGGGTTAAATAGTTCCTTAACATGGCTTAAAAAAAAAACCCAACAACCAAATACTCAAAATCCCTAACAACAAAAAACAAACACACAAATATCAGAAGAGAATTCTGATAATACAAAACTATTTTGAGATGCTTTCACTTAAAACTCTTAATTCTCAAAAACCAGAAAAACAAGTTCTGCAGTTGAAAAGTAGAGATTGAATTTAAAGTAGTGGGGGGCACAAAAAGTACTCTCTGGGTAGCTGAGTAAGCAAAGAATATACATGTGTGAGGTTGCACAGGAAGAAAAATTATGTACTCCCACTGATTCAGCTGAGCCCAGCAATAAGTAGGGTTCCATCATCACTTACTTGCTCATGGCCAGAAGCAACACTAAGCCAGTACTCATTAATTTCTCTGGAGTTCAATATGACAAGCAAAAGGTTTTCTCTTAAAAATAAAGCCAGACTTCTACGTACCTGGATACAAAGGCAACTTTGAAGGAGTGAATGGACAAGAGCAGTTTCCGAGCAAGCTTGCAAACAGCAGCAAGCAAGACTCTTGACAATACTACAATCACAAAAACATCAGGGGATCTGACTGCAACCTATTTCTTTTAAAAATACGTGCTTAGCTATTCTCTGTTTTTTTTCACTGCAAAATAAAAACTATAGTACTACCCAGGCATGTGTAATGTGGTACAGATACGTCAATTTCTTCTTTCTATCATGTTATTCCAATGGCAAGTTACTGTGTAAGCCCCATGAAAGAGTATTATTTGCATATTTTCAGAAAAAAAAGAGAAGAATGCAGCAAGACCTCAGGGAATTTCAAGATCCTTGGACAGATCTACCACTTTCCAGGTTCCTCCCTCTCTCCCAGAAGAAATAACTGTAAAACTTACATTCCCCTTTTACACATATTTTCCTCACAGTTGGAATTATATTCCCAATTCAACGTTTTTAAAGCCACTACTTTTACAGTGGTAACAGTGAATAATAAGCACTGCTTGCTATCAATCTTTCATGAGTGGTGTTTCTTATTATATAAATCTTTCCTGAGAGTTGTCTAAATTAAGTTGAACTTCCATCTTTTTGCAACTTCAACAAGCATTCTGTCCTGCAAGTACAGTAACCAAATACTGCACCCTGTTCTCACATGAACAGCTCTGATGAATACTATGTTATCATTTACATCTTGGTTGAAATAACCCTGTTTACTTACAAAAGTTACTTTGTAAAATTCAGTCTTTCCCTAATTAGGATTATCCTCAATTCCCACGCCAAGTTAACCTGAATTCCTCTTAACAACTATCCTCAACTATCCTTCACACTATCTATGTGGTACTGTTTTGGACTTTGCAATCCACATACTCGATGTCAAGTATGCTCCCCAAGCACATGAAGAGATCATGGGCTGTTTCCCCCCTACAAAAACAGTTGACAAAATACATGAATAAAATCCTCCAGAATCAGCAGTGGAAGCCTCTTCTCACAGAGCTGATCTACAAATGTAAGATGATTCTTACCCAGCATAGATAAGCTCTCAGTAATCCCAGCACACACTTTGATGAACAGACTGTGTTACAACAAAGCCAAGTCCTCAGACCTGGGACTTTCACTCTGAAAGCCAGAGGGACTGAACAAATCAGATTTGCTCTACTGGTCTGCAGACATATTCCTTGCTATCCCTGAGACTTCCAGTACAATGTCTTTGCTTTGCTGCAGATAAATTACTTTATGTGAGGATCTTTCTGTCTTTATTACAAATAAGTTATTTTATAGTACCCAGCACCTACAGCAATGAGTGGTGAAATACTACAAAGGAGACAGCTTTGTAGTTGCTTCCTGAAAAAAACACCCAAAACACAAGTTTCTCCTGCATCCCCAGCAGCTGCAAATTAGGTAATGAATACAGGGGCTTTTTAAGAACGCACCTCCCAGATACTCTGAGAATTATTTTAAAATAAATGTCCAGAAAAATCACAGATATTTTTGGACCCATCTTCTTCTGACCTTGGCTAGCAGAAAGAAAGAGGAAGTTCGGAGAAACATTAGCATAACTCACTGGAAGGTGCAGGATGACAAACCACATGCCCAGGTTCTCGGCCCTGCCCCCTTACACAACCAGTATTGTAATGAGAATTGGTACCTTTCCTTCCTTCCACCCACTCTTTCCCCCAACTTTGCCTCAAACCCAGATGGGCAAGATAAGGCTACCAGCTGCCATGAAAACCTCCAAGACCTGACTTTGCTGAGCCAGTTACCAGCGTTTAACCGTGCTGCCCAAAACAAACTGGAGGTCAGCCTACTGACTAGCGTCAAGAGGCCCCATTGAGAGAACCACCATCCCAGGCAGTTTTGGTGGTTTAAAGCGTGGTGGAAGCCAGAGACCAAGCTGTCATTCTGCATCCAGCCTGAGGCACAGACTCCACAGCGTGGGATAAGATTACATTTCCACACCCCATGCAGTACCTGTTTTGTAAGTATACAGTTTCAGTTTCCAGGACTATCAGTTTAATACCCTTGAAGATGCCAAATTCCCTTTTCTTTTGGGTATCTAAGTTTGCGTTTGGGTGTAGACACACAGCAAGAAAAGAACAACTGAATTAAAATTTAGCCAATCTGAGTTTAACAAGGAATATATATTTCCCTAATGCATGCAGAACATTGAGACTAAGAACATAAACAATTATGTTAGAAATCTCCCACATCTCTCTGGATGAACAAATCTTACCACTGAAACGAGCATAACACAAAAACATTACCATCCACGCACCAGCAGCAAAATCTCCTGGTAATCACAGACGTTGCTGCCATGTGCCAAAGGACTGGAAAAAGCCCTTCTCTTATTTTCAGGATGACAAAGAATCAGCGTTACTGTTCAGAGACCTAAAGCATGTATGTCTAGCTTTGCATTAGCAGCAATACTCATAGAGCAGATTAGAGGTATGTTCCCTTGATCAGATTTAAATAAGCAGGCAGGTGAGGGATTCCACTGTTAGGTTAGTTAAGACTTCTTTTCATTAATTTGCCATAAATATCATAAGGTAGCTATTTCAGTTATTATTAAATTCATAATCCAGAAATATGAGCATTACTTTTCTATGATCTTCAAATGTTAATTTTAGAAACACAACGTTATGAACAGGCTAAGAAGATATTCCCCTCCCATCTACCCAAGTGGAAGGAGACAGGGCATCACTTAAAAATTTCATAAAATTGGATAAGTGTTATTAAGACTACATCCAAGGTGCACAAAATCAACAGGGCAGAGGAGGGAAACACTAAGGTGTCTGGAATTGCCTGTGCCTGAATTCAAAGAACGGCTGAGGCCAAAGGTCACACACACAGGACGGATACCTTTTGTTAAATACTAATCTATCTACCTGGACATATCTTTGATTAACATAAAAAGCCACATTCACTTGCTATCTTCAGTAACAGAAACCATATTTATTTTACAACACAAGCTTCAAGGGAATATTCAAGCTGTTAAGTGTATGATTCTGTGCCTATTTTATCTGGTTTCTTTATGGATACAGTTGCAGAACTGCTGGAAAGCTGGTGACTTAAAATAAACCAATTCAAGTGCAAAATAAGCTTCTGCTGACCCCTACAAATTGTATTTGAAGGGTGCACAATGTAGCAAAATTATTGTATTTTATAATGGAAGAGGACAACCGAGGCGGTTAATAAAAGTTTTAAAAGGCAATTCAAAGTAATTTTTATTTGCACTGTTCTACTACAGAACAGCTGGACCTCAAGATCCCACAATAGTGGGTACTATACAGACACATAACAAAACTGCAGGCCTTGTCCCAAAGACAAGAGGAGGAAAGGAAGTTGAAATATTAGGTGAAAAAGCAGAGAGAACTTCCTTTCCTTTGATATGAACTTTGTCAGGAGCACATGGCTACAAAGATTACTGCAGGCTTTTAATAACTGCAGATGAAAAAATCCTTAACATTTTCATTTCATTATTTGTTTACACTGGAAGAACAAACTCATTGACTACCAGACTTGTCAGATTATAATACAGACAGCCAAAGACAAGAAAAGAAACGGCTTTTATCAATTTACAGAAAATCTCACAGATGTTAGCCACTTTATGATCCACATAAATATTTGTTTCCCAGATGACAAAAAAAAAACCCTCTTATACACACTCTAATCAAGTCTTAGTATTCTTATAAGACCTCAATTAGCAAAATAACAATTATGTTAAAACTTGTGATGATATCAAAATATCCTTAATGGAGGAATGAGCTGCTTTATTACTCTGGAGTATCAAATCCATTTAAGGCCTCCTGGTTTTTGAACTGCTGTACAAACACAGGTCCAGCATGATTACAGAAACTGCAGATGAAGACAGGTAGCCCACCTCCCTTGAAGATGATGCTGACTTAGTATGAGATAGAGAGGGAAAAAGAAAAAAGAAACATCTCCGCAGCAGCTGTAGGTGCTTGCTGAGCAAATAGGACAGGTAAAGAACTAAACCAAAGCAAACACTGTAAAGTGGCAACAGAACAATTGACTAAAGACTGAAGAAAGCCACACGTGGGTCCATCACACATCACACACTTCCTCTCAGAGCTGCACTGGAGTGACCTTTCTTGGTAGCAGGGAAGGGAGAACACCACCCTGAATATATGCATTCTCCATGATCAGGCATTCCAGCTCGAACTCACCTAACCACTAACAATGCATGCAAATGTACAGAGGGTAAACAACTACACGCACCAGTGTGCAGATGGGGTTCTAGAGACAGTGTGAGCCATTTCAAGTATTTATTAAAGGAAAAACAAATGAGTGTACTTCCAAAATATCTGGTACAGCATCCTACATTATTTTTCACTAGGAAGTTTTAAAACTACATGCACTTCTAAGTTTGCTGTCTGTGCTTCTGTGCACATTTGTGTACTGACATTTCACAGCAACAACAGAAAAAAGGAATAATCAAAAATGGAATCTCAGTTATAATGAGAGAGGCAAAGGATAAGCACATCTGTATAACTACTACAAATAGAACACACTAGCTAAGTCAACAAGAACTTTTACCCTGGGAACCTATCAGTGCCATTGAACAAAACCAGGAAAATCAGTAATTCTTAGCTTTGTGGACTGTTGACTTTGGACGTCATCCAATGGGTGATAAAGGAAAGTAATATGCTTCTTTAAATTAAAACTCAACAACCTCACACTAAAGTTTGTACCCCATTTTATATGGGCAGTTTCAAATATACAGAAGAGCAGGTAACTATGTACACAAGACCCTAACACATCAGGCATGTTTAACAATGACTAGCAATACATATTTTATCACAACACTCAAATCTGTCAGGTTCTTTGCCACTTAGAGAAAGAAAAAAAAAAGTACAAACTGCAAACTCAAAAAAATCTTACGTTCTGAATTTGTTTCTAACAGCTACCAAGCTACCTATATCCTTCAAGATCAAGAAAAAAACCCAGGTAGCTGTAAATGAATCAGTGCTAATAAATATGCATACCATAAATTTGCTATTTAAATGCTTGCTAGGTTCTCCTGTTACATGGTAGAATGGTAACATCTGAAACTTGAAAGGTGTCTTGAGGCTATAAACTAACATTTGTTTTGTAAACAAACAAAAATATCTGTTACAATCTTTATCCCCCCAAATAAGACCAAAAAAGACTACAAACTAACATTAGTTTTGTAAACAAACAAAAAAATCTGTTACAATCTTTATCCCCTCAAATAAGACCACAAAAAGGAGTGCTCACATAATTGGAATCACTCGATCACAAGAAAGAGTAAAAATTCTAATGGCCAAACTTAATATTCCAGTCACAATTGTACGATGCAGGATCCCTGCCAGACCAACAGAATTTAAACACTATGATCCATGTGGAAAACATCAATGACACGATTATAATATAGCAGTGACTACACAGGCTTGACAGATCTCTGTTATAAATCAATGGCCATCAGCATCCCTCCGTCATCATCGCCACTCACCTATGTTAAACACCATAAATATTTTTCTTTAGCAGTTACAATTTGTTGGTTTAGGGGTTTTTTGTCAGACTTAAAAGTCAGCATATTTGAACAACATGTATTTTTCTATACTCTGCCAAAGGCACTCTGCCCCTTACGCACACAAATAGAAGTATAGCTAATTTTACATTGTCTTTGGCAAGGCTGTCTTCTGTAACAAGGTGGTATTGCATTCTGTATTCTCCAAGCTTACAATGACCTTTTAAAAAAAAAAAAAAAAAAAAAAAAAACAAAAAACCCCAAACCCAAAACAACACAGGTATTTATCCAGACTGTGCACAGAAATCAAAGAAAACACACAGAAATTCACTGATATATTTCTGATGCAGAAACCCTTATCCCTAACTAGAAAAAGAGGGGTTTATATCTAAAAAGTATTTTTTTCTTCATATCCAAAGCAGATGATTGCATAACAATCCAGGGGATTTAAATACAGGCACCTATCATGCACAGTGCATTTGTAGGTGCCAATATGCATTGCCAGACTGCGCCAGTCACTTACAGTCTCCACACAGAGCACACAGAAGAGCTAATAAAACGTTATGCCTGCTGTGCAGCATATTCCACACACAGCCCTGATCGCACTGCAGAACCATGACATACCTTTCAGTCTTTTGGAAATCCCGTTCTTTTGCTGCTCATCTTCTTCATTGATGGTGAATAAACCCAGCGGATTTGGCCTGGCACTTTTCTTCAATCTCTCTTGTCGAAGGGCAGTAGTTGAACCAGGCATGTTGCTGTTGCTTCTTGCTTATTAAAAAAAAAAAAAGTAAGAAACTCCAGTCCCTGCTTAGCCACTAGCTGCAACACTGCCTGTTCATTTGAGCACTTGTAATAGATCCCCTATGGATAACAGTATGCAAACAGCTGACAAATACCAACATCCAGTCGGCAGCGGAAGGCTTGCAGGCTTTCCCCACCTTCAAGAAAAGCCCTAATTAAAGGTACATTGGTTTGGATGCTGCCTGTCACTGTCTTAACCTGTTCAATCAGATCCCAGCCCACAGCTCCAGGTTTCTTGCTGCAGCACCTTTTTTTTTTTCTTTTTTTTTTTTTTTCCCCTGCAATCCTCTTCCAGCTACAGCACACTAAAATATTCAGCACGCAACACAAGAGGAGAAAATATGATACGCCACTGTTAACAGTTGCCCTGACAACACTGACACATCCTAATCAAAAGGGGTCTCTGAGCGTTGCCTCCTCAGCTGCGGAGCCGGCCTTGGGAACGCTGTCTCCTGCACCGCTTGCGGGGAGCTGGGAGCACCTCGGCTGCAGGGGCTGCTCCTTCCTCCTGGCAGGGCAGTGGGAGGATAAAGCTGCGCTTGCACAAGCAGATGAGCACTGAGTGAAAAGAAGCCTGGAAGGCTCCAGGCATGAACCTGCGTTTCGCCAGCTGCCCTGTTTATTCATGTTTAGCAAATTTTAGCCTAATCTAAAACAATGAGTATGAGTCTTCTTCCATATATGCATGTGTTGGGTGTCTCCCCCTCCACACACCCCTTAACTTAATCACCTTCCTATGCAGTGCATACTTTTGGCATTAGGAATGCATACGCCCGCAATTACAGACAGGTGTTGGAGCATTCTTCTCCATGTGTAAAAACTCAAAAATCAGGATTTTTGGCTTGCCCAGACAGCAAAAGGACTTTTGAGTGAATATGCTGTATCACACCATCAGCTTATACGGCATCAAAAATTAACATACAGTTTGCAAAATGGACAAAATACAGCCTGGGTGGTTTTAACGATTTGGATTCCCTTCATATGCTGGCATTCTGGATTTTCTTTAGCAGTTTATGACAGAGCACTTGCTCACAAGTTTTGCAATCTGCATGTTCCATCCTTCACAGCTCCAAATGCCACTATGCAGCATACCAGAGAGAGAGTGAGACCTTAATCTTCATTCACTTCCACCTCTCTAATTCAATGTGTACTCACCATTTCATGGTGAGCTAGTTAAGAAAAGCTAGCTGCAAGCTAGAACACTCTATAGAGTTAAAGTTACAGGATTTTCCTCCACTTGAGATTATTTTTTTAAGAGAATCTCAGTGTAACCGCAGCAGCCACCACAAGATGGCACATACATTAATTGACAGATCTGCAGGTGGCTCATATTGAAAATACAAGATTATACAGACCTATATGATCACTTCAACAACACGGGTAACAATACTGAAGAAGAAGGGTCAGAATCAACATGGTATGTATCACCGTGACCCGGGATGCACTTCACAGAGGAGTCCTGGATCATGCTCAGCTGGCAGGACAGCTCTGTTCTCACACATCTCAGGCTCATCAGCCAGGAGCCCAGTGGATGAAGAAGAAAACAGCACCAGCTGAAGGCTCAGCTGGACCATTCTTCCTCCTCCAGCACAGACACAAAACACCCACGCAATATAGAAGTTTCCTGCAGGGCTATCGGTTCTGAACTAAGCCCCCAGCCCACCTCTGGTACCGATTTCCTCCTGGCCACATCCTGCCACCTTGGACTCTCTGGGCGTACACGGAAGCTATACATGATGACATTTGTCTACAGTTAAAGACACTTTGTACTAAAGGGCGTGGCTAAAAAAAAAAAAAATAAAAAAGAGAAGTTCTAACACAAGCTGTTCTTTAGCTCAGAAGTTTGCTTTCTGGGGTTTATATAGGCTACTACCTTGTCCTGCAAGAGAAAAAGCTCCATTCCTCAAATCCATCCACTTAATGCCTACCACAAATACTACTAACAGTACACACATAGCCACAAAAAGAGGACAGTAGTTAGTACTACAAATACTATTCATACATGCCCAGGAATGTTGCCAACAGAGCAAAAGTAACAGAAAACACTTATATGGCAGCTTAGTTAAACATCAGTTCTCTCCCCATCACCGTTTAAGTCACTAAGAAAGGATTCCTGCCTTTTTAAACATTATGTTCAATCAAACCAATCACCCTGGATTGCAAAACTACTTAAATAGGCATTTTAAAATATATAAGAAGTAGCTAACACAAAAATACACCTGACTGGAGGGGCTTCCAAAGGGGCTTTCAAGTTTACATGTACAATAACTGTTTCAGCGTCGCCATTTCCGTTACCTGAGGGGTCATGGAGAACAGCTACAAGACTGAGAATGTCTTCCTTGGTCCTCGCAAGATCTCCTGCACCCACAAGAGTGACTTGCCCTGAGTACAAAACGTAGCAATGACTAAGTCTGATGCTTCAGGGGCTGGTGAAGATGGATTTGGTCTATGACACACAGGCAACTGAGGCATCGAGTATTTCTTTCTGCTGACTTACTAATGCAGAGGTGAATTCCAACAGACAAAAAGGATCAACGCCACATTCAGCGTATGCAGCACGGTTTTATTTTGAGGCCTCTGTGGTTAGAAACTATACCAACCCACAATATGTTTCCAAATGCCTAATCAAATGGCACTCCAGCCACCTGCAACTTGTTACAAATAAAAAGACACCTATTACAACAGAAGATACTACATAACTTCAGGTACTTGGGCTTTTGTAAAAATACCTTCCTAATAACACCATTAAATATGCATTAAAATGTACCAATGCTCCATAAAACCAGATAAATAATGCTGATAAATCCCCTCCCTCCCTCTGCTGGTTTAGGGCAGAAAAAGAAATTCCTGAGGTATTCCTAACAGGAAAGCTTTGCTTATTTCAGCCTTGTCTCAGCTGTGTGGGAGCTTCTATATGAAAACTGGGATGAAAGTACCATTCCCTTGAAGGAACAAAGTGGTGGATAATTTTAGTAGCAAGGCTGTTAAATTCTTTTTTTTAAAAAAAAAAAAACAAAAGAACCAACCAACCAACAAACAAACAAACAAAAAAACCAAAGAACAAACCATTTGCTTACATAGCCCCTGTTATTAATTTCCCCCCCAACCATTAGTCATACTGTGTACCAATACAATCACAGCTGGGCTTTTACTGATGGGGTGAGACTCTCAAGATGGAATGAGGGCAACTGTGTATCTTGTGGGGACTGGATAAATTCTGGTTTTTCCTTTTTACAACACTTTCAAACTCATTATCAGTTAAACCACTAAGCTTAAAGACACCAACTTTCATCCACTAGATTCCATAGGTATAATTACCTGCACAATACATTATCTGAAGTGCAACAGCCTTAAACATCAATTTGAATAAAGTCTATTAGGATAATTATATTGTAATCTGGGAAATGTAAATATTTATAACAACATGCTAATTGATGTTTCTGCTTTAACATCAGGTATTAAGGTTTATATGTCTATCTAGGAAATGAAAAACCAGTCGAACCTAGTCACCATGATACCTACGCACAGTCTGCTATGGGTAATTTGGTAATTTCCAACGGCTGAAGTCTAGATTTGCTATCTTCTTTCATTCACAGGACTGTTTCAGTTCCTGTAAACTACCTAAACACTACATAGAGCTCATTACTGAGATTTAGAGTATAATGAGTTGCACATGATTAAGTTCATGTCCTACAGCCACTGCCTTGTGAAGCACTCCGCCAGTCCGAGCTTACTGAAGTGAACCTTTTTGCTTTTCACAGTGGGGAGGGAAGAAAAAGGGCAGTATTCAACATAAGTTAGCTAACTAACAGAAACAAAATACCTTATGAAGACAAGACAATTTTTACGTTTCACAAGAGTTGGCAGGCTGTGGTAACTAGGACTGTATGCTTTCAAGAAAATAACACACGATGTAACACTAACTGGAAGCCATCTTGTGCCATTGGCCATGTCAGTTTACATTACTGAAAATTAAGGCAACCAAATGCAGGATCATACAGTATTGCAAAAGGAGCAAAAGAAATTTATAGACAAATTGCCTATAAAAAGCCCTGCAAACAGAAGCACTCATAAGACTGCTGAATAACAATATACAGCTTTTTCCTCCCACTCCCTGAAACACACGTTGTATGTTTATCAAGCTACATTTTCCACGAATTTCATATCTCTCTCCTGCCATTTTCTTAGCAAAAGAGCTAATAAAATACTCTTTTAAAAGAACACCATACCTAAAGAGCAAGCAACCAAGAAGTCAGGGTTTGATGGGGGAACCTCTCACCCCGCCACACACACACAAAAAACCCCAACCACCACCTTCTCACCCACCCCCAAAACACTAAAAAGAAAACATAATAATAATAAAAAATATCCCAACCCCTTAAAGCTTCACGGTCTTACAAGCTCTCAATTTTAACACACACAAAAGTATACTGTCTACCATGATGTGAAACCCAGATATGACCATCAATAGAATAGACCACTAGTTATTCTCCAGCCTTCAAACACTCCTTCTTCCTCATTGTAAGCCAGAATGATTGGGAAAAAAAAAAAATTCAAGGCACAGAAGCATCAAGCCAGTTTCAGAAGCCAGGGCAGTCTGCTCACCAGTGCTCTTCTTTCCAACCGTAAGCTCTCTGAAGCCTAAGGTAAGTTATAACTTCTAGCCTCAGTTTCTCAAGTTATAAAATGTAATAAAACCTTCAGAATTCTTTTGGAAGAACTCACTGATTCTTTTGTCTTTTAAAATATTTTGTATGACCCTACTATTACAAGAGATACTCAGCAACTATTCAACTACTGAAACAATAGAGGGAAGAAACCTTTCGACTGTGAAAACCGCAAGCTAAACAGAGAAGCCACACGTGCTTTAATGCTTTTACAGCATTATCCACAATCCTTTTCTTATCCTGTTCTTCAGTTTTATCCAAAACTGCTAAGAGATGATGACCATTTTCTTGTAGGGTACCAAAAAACCTCAAACACCACCACTACCACCACCACAAAAACAAACAAACAACAAAACAAAACAAAACCACCCTACCAACCAACTAAAAAAAAATTACAAACTTTAGACATCTCTGGGTTACAGTATTTATAAAGCAAAATAAATACTGTACTACTTCTGCTACTTGGATATTGATTCAAGGCCTTTTAACATAAAAGGAATGTTTCCCCTCAATTTAAGTACATTTTATATCAAGAATTAGACCAAGCCAATATATTATTTTAACATATGCTCCTTTCTAGGTTGCCAATATTCCATTGTTATTTCCGATTTTCTTAGTACTGAGAGGTTCAGGACAAGGTAGGCATCTTATATAGTAGCATCAATAAAGGATATGGCATTTTGCATTCATAGACATGGTTTCCCAGCATGAAACAATAAGGTTCCATATGTTTGTTTCTTGGGAAGAAAGATCAGGAAAATCAAGGTACAGTTAAAAGCCCCCATCCTGTTTTGCAAAACAAACCACACAAAAAATGTCAACGTACCTACCCATCAAAACACACAATCATATTTCATATGGACATTTTCAACATTAATCATCTGTGTCAAAAGCTTTTTTTAAGAACTCATTTAAAAATTTATAATACAGACAACATTAGATCATAGAATCTCTCCAATTGGAAGGGACCCATAAAGATCATCAAGTCTAACTCCCTAGTCCTTGTAGGACAATGTGGGAATATATGGACACTAACTAAACTCCAATTTCCAGAAGGAAATTTCACCCTAATTTCCTTCAGGAGACTCAGTTCTTTGCATTTCTCAGTTCTTTGCATTTCCTCTCTACTTCACTGGGTTGTAAATGAGGCCAACAGAAGAGAGAAAGTCGAGCTGGGGGGGGGGG
>JAVJGJ010000059.1:52765584-52780990 GCA_035590215.1 Microhierax caerulescens | reverse complement strand
GGCAGGTGCCGGGCCTTCCGTGCAGAGCCGCCCCGCCGCGGCACAGCCCAGTAGCTGCGGGCGCGGAGACAGGCAACAGGCTCTGGGACGATTCCCGATTCCCGCCGGTGTCTCGACGGCCCGTGGGAGGAGTGGTGCCACCTCGCAGGCCCAGCGGTGCGCCACGTCCTTCGGGAAAGAACCGTACTGCTATGGTCTCACTATTAAGGCACATGCTTCTGAACCGCCGGTCCGCACCCTTACTGCCTACAGTCCCTGGCTTCCAGAAAACGGCTCTGTGAAGAGCTGTCAATGTGTCAGTCCTTCGCTTAGAGGTCATGGTCTTGTTACCTTTCCTGTGAGTTCGCCTAAACTTGCCCTAAGCTACTTTCCAAGGTCATGAGAGTGTTCCTCTTCAGTGTTCCATGACTTAATTAAAAAATCATTTCATTTTGTTTCTGCTTGCAGGTAGTACCAACCATCGGAACTACAGCTGAAGGAGGGTGAATGCATCGGGGAACTGAAGGCACACAGCTATGTCATGCATGCAGGCAAGCAATGGAGAGGTGCAGCTCCCTCAGTCTGGTGCATTAGACAAAGCAAACTTCCACCACCGTGGAACAGAACATCCTTCTTTCACAAACGACTAAGTTCAGGGCATGAGGTCTTCTAGGAGAAGGGAAGATGAATGTTTTGTGGCAGCAGGAATGCTCGAAAACAGAAGGAGCTGCAGCTTGGGTGACAAGCATTCCTTGTGGCTGGTTTGCGGGCAGGAGAGTGTTTGTGATACAAGAACAGGCTGGGCTCTATGCTGAAAGGTGCAAGAGACTCCAAGATCAGCACTGCCTTGGTCAAGTTTTAACTTCTGCATTCTGCGTGACTCATAATGGAAGGGGAAAGGTGTATCTCAGTCAGCCTGAGCCTTGGATTACAACAGCACTAGTCAGGCACCAAGAGGCTATCCAAGTCAAAGGGAGTGGTAGGCCCTAGAGTCAAAAGGTTACCCTCAGCAAAATCCTGCACTAAAACATAACATGTCCTTACAACATCATCTCAGATCCCCCTGTGGTGGTCCACATAGGTATCCACCAGCAGATATATGCAGGGAGCCAGGCTGAGGAGGCCCAGGCTGACTGTCTGATGCACTCTGACCCAAAATATTTCTTCTTGTTTTGTCCAATGATATAAAAAGTAATGTGTCTGGCACAATCTAGATGAAGTAGCCTGAAGCGGGAATATCATGTAAGCTTTTGTGCACAGATCTAGTACATAGACGGATACGCTGTGCTGTTTAGGGAACAACATTCAGACCAGTTCACGATCTCTCAAGCAGCACAAGTGTACATGGCCCAGCCTAGGCATGCATCAGATGTGATGTAGTCTTACAGCAGAGAATACAGAACTGATTGCTGAGTGGCTCTGCAGGAACCACCTTGGGTCTAGTGAAGCCAGCAGTGAACTGCAGGAATTAATTCCCAGCTGGTGCGAGCCTAGGTCTCATGGAGACATCAAACTGATTCCTCGATCACGCTCCTCTCTCTTACGCATAACTGGCATTACCGAGCTCCCTGAGTCACAGAGAACAGGCCACATGCTTTTCATGTATCCGCACACAAATAAAGCAATGCAATTACATTGTGGTCTATTCATGCTGCATGACATTAGAGGTTTTCAAACTGTAGTCATGATACAGGATCATGTTCCCCATAAAAAAAATCAAACTAGGGGAGTTCGTTGTCCTAGGGTCACTTTTCCACAGGTAAAGTTTTTAGTTGCTTTGGATTTTGCAAGTCAACCTCCACCACCGGTCCTTCCAGTGCTTAAAACTACCTTGAAATTGTACTTTTTTCTGCCATAATACCGGCAGAAATTGTTAAACAGTAGCAATGTTGCTCCTGAAATGTAGCTACATTTTTGGCACTTATGCCAAAATCTATCTATGCCCAAACATTGGTGGAACAGTCTTCAACAAAAAAAAAAAAAAAAAAATGACTAAAATTATCTCATCTACATTCTTTGTTTAGCCTATTTTTTTTAATACATAATTGGGTTTTAGTCAGCAAAAATTACTACATACATGTTAGGACAATGTTTTGCGTTTAGAAAAAAATATTTAATTTTCTTTGAAAATACTTGCTAGACCTGAAAAATTCAGGGCAGAAGCTGTTCACTGATTACCAAGGCTTACAAAGAAAGAAGCAGCTTCTTGTCCAGGCAAGTCTTACTCACAATGGAATTTTTTGCAGCTGCCCCATAAGAATCTGATGATACCCAGTGCTAGAATGCTGGAGTGACAATGAGAATGGACGGACAGGGAATATCCACCATCCTTCTTCATTATATGTAAGGAAAGATATATTGTGTAAACAAAATCAGAAGAAAACAACAGGCCACAATGACTATTCAGTGCACAGAGGAAGGACATTCATTTCTCAAGTAGAGCACCCAAAGAACTTTGTTTGGCCCTGGATTGTCAGTACAGGAATTAGACTGCAGGAGAACCAAGAAAATACTCAGTGCTATCACCATCAAATCACTGTAACTTTAACATGTGCCAGAAAGGTTCCCTTGATACTCAGTATGGGTTTTTTTATTCCAATATTTTCCAGTTCTACACCTTTATTATTTTAAAAGTAAAAAAAAAAATAGGAAAAAGTAATCCTTCAGTTCTTTTTATTTTCAACTGTGTATGTCAGAGATAGCTTTAGAACAAGCTAACATTACTGTGGTTCAGGTGTATGCAACTGGTACAGTTCAGTAGTACATAAACAACTCTAAAACAAATGCACCATAGAACTTAAATTACCAAAAATAAACAATATTAAACTATATATAGGGAGTAGGTAAACCCAATTACCTTTAGGTCTTGCACACTAAAAGAAAAATATCTAAATATGATTGAAATTATGAAGTTACACTACAGATTATTGAGATATATTACAAAGAAAAAGAAACTTGAAAAGTTGTCACATTTTGGTTTTGTTCCAGTGATGTACAGTCACATGAAATCTTACATCAGTTTTTCATGAAATTAACATCTGGTTACTTTAACTACAATATTTCATAAGCGTATAATTTTGTTTGGTGTTTGTTTTTAAGTTGAAAAACTTGCATGTAAAAACATTTAAAGTGAAATAATGTTGCAGGTTGTTTACAGATTCCTTATGGATTATAGGAGTAAAAGCAGTCAGGAAGCTGCAGTGTTTTTAACATTGGTAAACAAATACTGGATTAAAGTGCAACAGTCCTTCTGACAGCACACCTGCTCTGTGCTGAAAGGAAATCTTTCCCTCTCTGCAGAGAAGTGCAGAAAAACTTCAGCGTCAGGCATGTTTCTCTCGAAAGTCAGTGATGGCCTTCCAGAGAGTGCATAGCATTCCTCCTCTGTGAAGAAAAATCATAAAGATGCTCAGGTACAAAGATACTCTCTAGCCTGAAAGCATTCCAATTTAGCTGCTTTCTGATTTTCTTGCTCTGGTTTTGACCCATGAAGTTCAGCGGGAAGGCTGACCAAAGGTGAAATTCAACCACGCAATGCTCAAACAGAGAACAGAGTCCTTTTCTGATTACAGTACAGGGCAATCTTTCCACTTTTCAGATGTCTGCTTTCTGGAATTCAGACTTCTGGTCCAAAGGACCTGCATAACTCACAGCAGACTTCCAACATTATGAAAGTGATGATTATGAAAAAAATCTTAACACCTGCTTTTTTTTTTTTAAAAAAAAAGTTTTAAAAATATTTAATTTTAAACTGACTGGACACACACAGAGTGTTCGATAATTTCTATTGTTTCTACTTAAACTCGATTCTGCAGTGACCCACACCATCTGGGCATGAATTTTCATCTAGGTGAAATCTAGTGTTAATTGCAGTCCATGAACAGTATTTCTATAATTACATAAAGTTTTGCTATCTCTACCTTTTTAAATAAAAGCAAGGCTCTAACAGGATATCCAGTCTCCAAGTGTAAGGTAAAAGCTTTACTTTAAAATTTTCCCTTTGCTTTCCTTTAATAGAAAAGCTTTTTTGAAAAATAAGCAGTATCAGCTATTTACCAGGAATGCATCAGTATAAAAAGACATATTTGAAAGTGTTACTTATTTTAACTTAATACTGCACAATCCAATAAATAGAGATTTAGTTACTTTCTCTTGTAACAAAACACAACTCCTGCTCAACACCATTCCTTTAACTGTGAAGCATTACCTCAGTCGCAAACATTTAAGATCATCTCGTGTAACATAGCAGAGAACATCCATTAATGTATAGTCTTCAGCCAAGAACTATAAAAAGGAGTTTAAATGAACGTTTTGTTAGAAATATAGCTTTCTAAGCTTTATATACCATATGCTCTTAAAAATAAGTTTAGAAGAAACCTAAAATAGGGCCAATGTGAGTTATACCTAACAAATTAATCCACATTGTTTCTAGAAATACTGTGAAACTACTTCATTTCTATACTGTATACTTTATATCGGCATACCAGGCACAATTTGAAAAGTGTAATGCTTTTACAGCTACTCAAAACTTTTGTCAAATGGCATTACTATTGTTACCACTGATATCTCAGAGTCTTCTGAGACTCCAATGAACACAAATTAAAGCATAATTAATACCACATGTCACCCATGAGGAAATGAAAAACAACAGTTAAGACCTACCTTTTCAAAAGTGGCATCTAAATTTGATGTGCTAGAATTTCAAGGAACCTTTGATTTGATCTGTAGGAGTGATAACTACATGCAGGTTTTTCCAAGTCAGCTGAAATTCTGAGATGTTCAACACATCTAAAGTTATATAATTTGCTGCAGAGCAGACCAATCTGCTTCAGGAGATTTCACTTCAGCACAGCTAGCTAAGGGTGAACATGTACCCTGTATCTAGGGTATTATCAGCAGGAACAGCTGCAATGTGTACAGACACTGAAAAATTATGATCCAGAGCAATACTGTCTATTTATCAGGACATTTTATTCCCTTATTGCTGATCAGATATAGGAATTAACAATACTGTATCTTTATTAAGGCTTTAATATTCATGGCTTTTTCCTATCCTCTGAAAACAAATTCATCTCAAAATGTGCTAAATTGCAAAGGTTTGCATGGAGTCACAAAACAGTACTGCAGCTGTGTCCAGAGAGTGAACAGTCATTGCTACCTTGTTTATCGTGGCCTCATCGGCACCTTGAACGCTCAGCCAGTTTATGAGATCAGGGTCTTCAGCCCCTGTGCCAGTGGAATGACGATGACAGAGAGACAATCCAGGAATATCTAAAACAACAATATTTGAGAAAAGGTTTTCTGTTGCCAAAGCAACCTATTGTCACTTTTGACTGCCGAAGCACTTTCTTCAATGAGTTTTCCCTTCAAGCTTAGAATACCAGTATCTCCATAAATAAATTATATTATATACAGTTATATTACATTATATACAGTTATACACCAATCACTTCTACTTGGTTAGGGGTACAGTTAAAGTAACGTGAACATTGATACAGATAGATTTTCTGGTCCTCTTCAGAAAATTACCACTACGAGGCACATAAATTTCATAGTGACTGTGTCCACACTAACATTGTTGCATCATTTTAACACTAACATTGTTGCATCGATTTAACTAAACTGTTCAGTGAACTGAAACTGGTGCATAGGCAATGCCTTAGACAGAGCATCAGCTGTGCTTTTGGCAAGGAACACTTCTTTGAACCGCATTACACGGAAACATAAAAAAAAACCTGGAAAGTGCATTGGCACTTCCACTTCTTCAGGGAAGATAGGCATCAAACTCTGCTTCCCTCAGTAAGCTTTAAGTTCTATTTACATCTCACCAATTAGGTCTTTAACTTTCAGTGTAACAATTGGAATAATCTGTAATTTAAAGAACATATAACCTAAACATAGTAGATTACCCTCTTCAGAAATAATATTTATCCTGTAGGATATAAGCCTTGTAATCTTCCATTTAATTACAGTCAAATTTATTAAAACCATGCCATTCCTTGTACTGTGATTAACAAATTCAGTAATTTGTTTTCACAACATACATTCTTACTTCAAAGCAAACCCTACCACAGGCAGCATAATGAAGCATCTTTGCTGAGACTGGCTCAATAAAAAACCCACAAGTTTAGCTGCCACTGTCTTAACCTGCAGCCAGTATGACAATTTTCATTGAAAATTCTCTCACCTATTGGCTGTGACCTAAGCCGTAGGTTTCTGATCTCTTGATCTTTTTCTTCTATAGCTTGATGTAAGAGGACTTGAAATTCTCTCTCTTTTTGAACCAACTCCTCTAATAACCTGTGAGGTAACAGGAAGGAAGCACACGTTTCCTCAGGTAATTTCAAATTTTCAGGAAAGCAAAGGTCACACTACTCTTAAACTGGAAACATTCTGGAAACCTTCTCAACAGAGACAATGACAGACCTCTTCAGCTTTCATAGGAATATCCTCTCACTATATACTTATTATGACCTGCATCAGGACCATAAACATTCACTGGTTCCTAAAGCTATAGCTCTTTAAAAATGAAAAACCCCAAATACATCAGCTTTCATATACACATCCACCTACTAAGCAGGTGGTATGATACAAAATTTCTGTGAAATTTCTGCAGCCAACATTCTGTTTTAAACAAAACTGCATAACCAAGAACAAATATCAAAATGTTTCATAAACCAAGGGCTAAACTTTGTAAAATAATCCTTTGTAAGGAAAAATGCCAGTTCACATCTTTCCAGCAGACATTTTCAAAGCTATGGCAAGGACAGAGCTGTGATGAAAATGTGGTGAAAACTTAATGGTTGCATTTCTTAAATGGGGAAAATACGTTTTCACCCACACAAGGGCTGTCCCTTCCTCACACACTAGGTACTTTGTGCCCACCCTCCTATGCTATATGAAGAGTGAGAAAAGAGGAGGCAAAATACCTTGTGTCCTTTACTAAGCAACTACTCTTGAGAATGTCAAGCAGAAACAAATTGGAACCCGTGTTTGACTTCATAACACAAACACAGAAAGAAACCCAGAGAGATTCAGTGGTCAGCACCTTTCAAACTGGTCAAAGGAAAATAATTACAATACAATGGAAAATTAGCATGAGAAACTGCTGCAATTTGTTATTTTAGAAAAGTGTTTTAGTAAAAAGGAGGACTTGTGAACAATATGTATTCAGGAACTTGGTCAGAGAAATTGGACATGGAGAACACACTCATAAACCTACTACTGACTTCTGAGTCTTAGGAAGTTCTGCCTGGAAAGTATTGCAGCATCTTCATCCCTTTCTTGAAGCCTTTGTCAGCCTGAGAAGTACGCAATAACCATTCCATTTTAGTATTATTTTGTTTCCTTTTTTTTTTTTAATATATACACACATTTTATTTGTTTATACCAGTTGAGCACTGCAACTTTTTTTCTGGGACACTGAAAGATAGGGACATTCTGGAATTCAGCTAGAGAATGTGCCACAAAAGCACCTTACCTGTCTTTGCACAGAAGTAAGCCGCATCCTGCATGATTGCTTTGTAAAAACATCTAGTCCTATTTATAGCTTGCATGCAGGCCTCCAGCAGCACAGTTGCATTTGAGTGCTTATACATCTAAGCCAACAATTTTTAACAAGTCCATGCTGCATGTGAACAGAGCTGCTTTGTGCCTCTACACACACCCACAGCTCAGTGCAGAGAGATTAAATCTCTACTCTGTCCAGACAGGTGTGCAGTCACCTTTCAGTTGATTTATTCCTCCTCTATCCATTCTGGTCGAAAAAGGGCTTCAGGACCAATAAAATAATCAACTATTTTTCTTGATAATTACTTGCTGCTTATGCCAGTAAAGTTTTAATACTTCAACAACTGTCTATTATTTACCTCAAATTTTCTGTATGAATGACAGGATGTGATTATTTGGTCAAAGACTTTGCATTTGAGAGATTTACAAAAGCAAAGTGCTAGAAAACAGTAACTCTACAAATTCATCACTTCTGATACCACTCCCCATCATAAATTTGGGAAGACAAGTGAGCCAGTCTCAATTAATTATGTCTTTAAGTGTATCAACAAGGCAATCAAAATATTTCTCAGAGGTCAGAAGCAAAAAAAATGAATTGTAACATAAGAATTCAAAAATACTGACGCTTTATTGAAAGTGGTACTGCCTAATGAATTACTCTAAATATGGCAAAATTCTTGGACACATTTATAAGTGAAGTGCAATTTGATATTTTAATTTAAATTGGAACAATAACTACAAAGAATGTTCTAGCAGCATAGTAACTGTCTTACTAAAGCCATGTTCTCTTTCTATCAAGGTCATATTCAAAATTTACTGAGGTCAGGTGCTGCAAAAGCTAAAATATCTACTTTAAAGAGACAAACTGGTATATTTTAATGAGAAGGAAACAAATTATTTGGATAAAATAATAGAGACAGATTTGTCTCTGACATTTCTTAAACAACAAAAACCTAAAAAACACTTCCCAGGTTTAAAGTGGAGTATGTGTATTTCTGGGAAAAAAATCCAATATCTAAATGTTTGGCTTATTTCTTCTTTTAAACAACACACCTATTTTGCCCATGTTTCTCTAATGAACAAAATTTATTTAATAAAAAGGTAATGCCTGTGAATAATGACCGATCCTGCTGTAGTGAATTCTGTGCAAAAAACAAGTCTGAAGCAGTTTCCTTGTGGAGTGTAGCTGTCAATTAGCTCAAGTTCATTCCCCAAGAATAACTATAGAAAAGAACAGCAAGTTCTGTCTTAATGAAAACAAAACGTACCACCATTCATCAGCCATACACAGCACATGAAGGAGAGAAAAAGCAGCAGCTTGGCAGCAAGCTCAAATTTTTTTCAGACCTTCCTTGAAAGAGCACCTGAAATCAAGACTGGCCTTAACTTGCATCACTATTGTTTTGAAATAAATAAAACTAATACAAGAGATTGGTCACGGCTAAACAATGACCATCATTTATATTAACAACCTGCAGTACTACAGAATTTTGATAGTGCCACTAGTATTCTAGCACATATATTCTAAAAGCAAAACACCACATACTGTCACAAGTGGGCTAGTATCTCCTCATGTCTAAACTTACCTGTTTGTCTCTAATTTTAGCCTGCCCAGCTGGACACTCAGTGATCTGTGAGCAGCCTGTGAGTCATGGGATACTGTAGAGCTGAGTGTGCTTACACCTGAGGTAGCTACTGCATCTTCCATGACAATGCAAGGCTGTTGGATGGTTTGATTCTGAGGCCGTTCATCTTGGTCTTCTTCAACTTCTATATCGTCTTGATCTGCTGTATCACTTTCAGATGCAAGACTAAAATGTGGCCTCAATTCTGTTAGGAACATTAAAATATAAGCAGAAGAAAAACCATTGAAGATGTTAAACATTAGTTAAATGTTAAAACAAAAGCAGACCTAAGTGACTATTTACAGATCATGCTACAGCTTTGGTTAAACCAGACCTGAAATTTCTGTGGCAAAAGAACAGATAATATTTTCTAGGGGTTTAAAACCACTCAGACCATAACAGCATCTTAGTTTATGTGGATTATTTTTCAGCCTATTGAATGTTCAAAAGCTTTAAAAACTTTAAAAAATCTGGATGAATAGGATTCCAGATTTGGCTAGCATTTCACATCAAATTGTGCTGACGTACTACGTGCAGCAAAAATACTTGCTTAATTCCATTCTCAGTTGTTTGTAATTTCTTAGGTGTCTGAAATGCTTTATTAAACAAATAAACATTTGGGGGTTTATATCCAGCTTTTTATGTCTTTTACATCCAGCTAATCCTGTTGTTGCTATTCTGGCATATTCAGTATTGTCTCATTATAAGAGTACCACATTTACTGAAAAACTATATCCAAAGATATAGAGAGGAAATAACAAGCAGACCCCTTCTCCTGAAAATGAAATATAGCACACTTCCCTTCTACTTATTGGAGAGAACACTGCCTATTTTGTAATGACATTCATCCACAAAACTTTGGACACAAAGCTATATGAGCACGCTGGTTTCCGTTATTCCCTGTTTAAACTACCTACCAGATCTTACCAGGTACGCAAGATACGTACATAAGCTCTTATACTCCAACACAACCTATCATTGCAACAACATCTGTTTGTTAATTCCAACCATTTAATATAAATCTTCCTTCCTTCCTTCCTTCGATTGTGGCTTCTTGCTGCTGAGCACTCCCTTTAGTCTCCTCACCAAAACATTCTTTTTTTCTGAATCACGCTTGGTTTTTATAGGTTTTTGATTTTTCTAGTGAAAAACTAACATGTACATTTCTCTGCTTTACAAAAGGGACATGTGTTCTTTGATCCATTTCGTCTCTTCATTTAAATGCTACATACCTTTTTCAAGGCTGAACATACTGTGCTATGCTTCCTCTAAATTAAAGAAAGCAGATTGATTATATAGCAGTTACCCAAATATTGCTAGGCAAGTATGTCTGATTTGTTTTGAACTTCTGCATCATGCTAGTAAGAACAGAAGTTCATTTTGCCATTATTCACTACCAGGCAGTATAACTATACAACGTGTGCTCTGCACCACTCCTAAAATATCCCATAACTTTTAGAAGTGTTAAGGCCAGAGATAAATTTTCACATTATCATCTTCAGACCAGAGCAAGGGGAAGCAATCAGGGAAAAGGCAAATGATCAGTGCCCGAAAGCTACTAGGGCACCGAGGCTTCTGTTAAAGCTTGACCACATACAGTTAATGCTGATACTGAGCAGTATGGGGAAGAAGAGTCTATTAAAGAGGAATTCTACAGCAATCCTGTTATACAGCAATAAAGTACGTGCCTGCTAAAGGTGTTCGGCATTCTAATCAAAAGACAGATTTTCCTTATGAATTCTAAGTAACACAGAAACCCGATTTATGCCTTGCTGGTCATGCTGGGGATATGGAAAACCCCCACAGAGAACAGGAAGAGCTGTAACTTCGAAATTTTCAGATCCCCTTGTTGATAATTTAAGCCTTAATCCGCTGCAGAAAACAGGAACTAAGTATTCTGACTTCAGCCTTAAAGCATGAAATCATACACTTGAAAATTTCACCATTAATTCCAGTGTAGGGAATGGAAGAATCGCAAGCTTAGAAGTTAAGAAGCAGAAGAGAAACAACTAAACTGTGGAAATAGGTGTAAGTAAATAAAATAGGTAAGTAAGTAAAAAAGGTGTAACAGAATGGGCGAAACAGAATAGTTTCTTCTGCACAGACCCCTCCCCTCAGCTAAGCCATGCATACCACTTCCACAACAATTCCAAATACAATATTCAAACTGCAGGCACTGCAGATTTTTTTTTTTCTTTAGACAGCTTCTGACCAGGAGCCAGAGACTTTTGAGTGCTCTGAAAAGCATATCATTAATCTACGCTTTGCAAAACATCTTCCAAAATGAGCAATGTGCTGGCAAGCGGTCTGTCCTTTGGATTTCAAGGGGCAGCACTGTGCACCTCAAAAAATTAGGCTCCAGAGCACCTTAGCCTACTCCTGCTCACTGTGTTGCAGAGTTGTTTAGGTTACGCATCTTGGAAAGGTGCTTTCCAAAACAACTTGGGCAATACACTGATTAGGTTTTGAGCTGCAAAACAGACTGAACAGGAAAAAGGCCACTGCTGGTTTCAAAATCTTAAGTGAAGCATCATAATCACAACTCTAAAGCATGTTTAAATAGATCAGCTAAAAAATATTTGCTGAGTATTAAGAAATTACTCACCTGGGACCAGAATAGTAATAGCAGTCTGCACAGCTTTTCTGATTATGCTGTCCAATGCAAACATCCAGTGTGGCTTGATGTTATGATTTCGGAGAACTTTATTGACCTAGCATCAGAGAATTCAGTTCAGATATTCTGTGTCCCCCCAACTTAAAACTATAATATCTGTTATCACTATATAAAGTATTTGAACTTACAGGTGCTGTATCAAAGCAGGTGATTAAAACTGTTTCATGTTGTTATTAAATGAAGAAAATAGCAACAATGCCAACTTCCACCATTTTATCACGTCACACAATATTTTGTATTTTTTATCAAGTACTAGTTTCCACGTTAGGTGATTTTTTTTATGTCATCAATACTGAAGTTCATTTAACTTTCATGGGTGTGGACATAAAAAAAGGCATGTGAGCAGGACAAATACCAAGGACCATGTTATGGAAGGCTTGTAACTTAAGCTAATTAGTCTTATTTTTTTGGCATCGTTTTCACTTCTTGTTCTGACCAATACTTACCTATTTTAAAGTACAATTGTAGGAAATATCAAAAGACTAATGTAATGCCACTCCTTCTTAATTCAGAAAATAGTTAATTAACGTGATTTTAAATAGTCAGGGAACTTCAATTGTGTGTTGTGTCATTTTCCCTTTCCTTCTACTTTTTACTTCATACAATCAGATAGTATTCTGCACTAGGCTGCTCCTGATTGCCTACAGGCCTGCTTTCAAACTGCTTTCAGCCATATTCCCAGGTGCCTCTTATGGATGCTCCATGCCACTTGCAAGAATGATTCTACCTTGGGGGAATTTTTTTCCAGGTTCCAAACGACAAGGAAGAAGCAGGTGGGGTGACAGTGCTACAGCAAAGCGCCTCGCTACAGTAAATGGCAATAGAACAGAAGAGACTTGATGCTGTTTTCCAGGCACAGAAGCA
Source organism: Microhierax caerulescens (assembly GCA_035590215.1). NCBI lineage: Eukaryota > Metazoa > Chordata > Aves > Falconiformes > Falconidae > Microhierax > Microhierax caerulescens. Next base: position 52,768,339 of record JAVJGJ010000059.1, on the reverse strand, counting down.
GTCCAAGGCAACAGACTGTCGTAGCAGAACTTGAGAAGTTGCAGGAAGAAATAAATTATATCTGTGTTTAGAAAATTATAAACTTACTCAGAAGCCTTATTGAAAAAAGTAGCAACTATTGCTTACTAAAAAATGTGGTAGGAAGATACTTCACTCTTGGGCCTGCCTAAAAAAGAGAGGAGTTTAAGTCTCCCACATTGTGATAACCTCTCTGTAAAAAATGACTGAAGTTACATGAATGGTGCCTTCAAAAGATATGTAAAAGTTAATAAATGTTATTAATAATGTTATTTTCACTGCCCCAAAGCAACAGCATTCGGAAATGCAGTAAGTATTATGTACTTAAGTAAGTATTATGTACTGTAAGGTACCTGTACTGGGTACTTTGGCTGGGATGGAGTTAACTTTCTTCACAGCAGCCCATATGGTGTTACGTGCCAGACTGGTGACTAAAACAGCCTTGATAACACACCATGTTTCAGCTGTTGCTGAGCTGAGCTTACACAGTGTCAAGGCCTTCTGTGTTTCTTACAGTGCCCCACCACTGAGTAGGCTGGGGGTGGATTAAAAGGCTGGAACAGGACACGGTTGACAAACCAACCGAAGAGATATTCCCTTCCACATAGTATCACACTCAGCAATAAAACTAGAGGGGTAGCTGTTGCCCAGGGACCAGCTGAGCATCAGTCTACTAGCGGTGAGTGACTGCTTTTGCATCACTTGTGAGGTTTGAGCTCCCCCTCATTATTAAACAGTCTTTCTCTTGACCACAAGTTTTCTCACTCTTTGCCCTTTCGATCCTCTCCTTCATCCCTCTGGGAGGAAGCAAAGGAACAACTGGGTAGGGGTTTTCCTCTACCTGCTAGCCAGGGTCAACCAACACAGTACCTGTGTCTCCTCATTTCCATCGCCCCAGCCACGAGATGGCACTTGGACACCGTGCCTGGACTCGGAGAGCTGCCAGCAGTGCCACGGAGCCTGCCCGCTGCCCCACACCTGGGCAGCAGCTGCCCAAGGGCCCCGAAGGCTGGCCCACCGCCCTCAGGGGCAGCACAACCCCTGTCCGCAGGTGCTTTGTGCCTTCCCGTACTGACTCCGGCCAAGACACTGATGTGTTTAGCCAAGTGCAGCCTGCTTAAGAACTGAACGAGCACGATGTAACTGTCAAGAACACGACAATCCCCAGTAATGTGATTCAGCTGTTCACATTACAGCCCAAACCTACTTTTTCTTGGTTGCTGATGAGGATATTGTGGTTATTAAAACTTGTTACCTAAGATTACCTCATTAAGTCCTGCCTGAGAACAAGAGAACTACTCTTCCTCACTTTTAGCAATATCCCAGTCTCTGCAGTATCCAAGGTCTTGATGCTGATTTGGATTTCAGTGTTCTACTATAGAAATCTAATGTATGTCCAAAAGAATTAAGACTGGGCACATACAAAGCAAAGCTTTCATTTCTGTGGGTTATCTTAGTTAAATGATAGAGAATAGTAATGAAAAAGACATTTATCCATTAAAAACCAGTAATTTGTAATGATGAAGCTAACAGAAGATGGTAACATTCTTACTGAAAACATGATTCAGGCAATTATTACTGAACAACCGATGCCCAGCAACATCTCTATCAGAAAGCCAACCCACATATTTGTACTTTTGCCCCCTCAATTTTTCTCTTGACCTTCTAATGTTTGGGGTTTTTTCTTCCAAGTGTCAGAACCGTATTAATGTGAGGCTAAGTAGAAAGGAGAGATTAAGTGTATTCAAAGTGAAAACTCAAAGAGAAAACTTGATTTGTAGAAACCTTTTACAGATTAATTTCACACTTTTGGGTTATTTTTATAAACAGCATCTAATTCTTGTCAGTGTAGTCTATGCAACTACATGCTATGCAATCCTTCCTGACGGCTCTTTTACTTGTCAGAGTGCCCCAGGTTTAAATGCTAACAGAATCATCCACCTCAAATGCCTACTTCCATTGTCCTTTCATTTTTACTACATGACTTCAGTCTGGAAAAGTGATGCCCAGCACAGCTGCATCCTTCTCATGTTGGTTATTCATCTTAATCATGAAGCCTAATTGCTTATGAACTAACATTCACATACATAGCTTAACAAGAAAAAACATTTGCTTTTGGTAAACTATTTAAAGCATATTTGTGTGTGTTTAGTTGCTCACTGTAGAAAATCATAAATTTTGCATTAATCATTGCCAGAAAAGTAACTTTTTTTCTTCCTTCTTACCCTTCTTACTGTAATTTGAAATGAATATGTCTCATTTAACAGAAATCTGCCGCTATCCAAAAATACTAGAATAAGAACTCAATGCAATATTCCGAGGTAGACATACTACTATGGGGACCACAGAGTAGTTTAATGTATAAGTGAAGTTCAAGAGATCTGCATTTATGTAGGATAAGCCTGACATTCAGTGTTGGTCTTATTTACCAGAAAACCCTCCGAACTTTTTTTAAAAGGCTTTCCTGCCTTAGTATTATGACACAATGTTTATACAACTATGCTGAACCTTCCAGATCCTTAATCAGCAAAATCTCAACATTTGTGTTCAGGGCCTGTGTCCTGCCAAAAGATCACATGGCAACCAAACCACACTAAGTCACAGCTGTGGGTCTGGGGTTTTGTTATTGCAGGTTCAAAGCCCTCAAATATTATTGTTTCAGTAACTGTGAGTAGAAGTTAATGAAGTTTTCTTTGCTTCTGGATTCTAGCTTCGTTTTCTTGGGGGGGGGGGGGCG
>JAVJGJ010000059.1:52731426-52749543 GCA_035590215.1 Microhierax caerulescens | reverse complement strand
CCCATCCACAAACGGTCCTTAGACAGATTATCTGACCTGCCCTCTTGTATAACACAGACATGTAGTTTCACATGCTCACTCCCATGCTCACTCCCATGCTAAACCCAGTGGGTTATGCCTAGATAAAGTATTTTTTATTTTCCTCCAAATAAAGACTGCTGTCTTTTTTAACAGAAGAGAGCATCCACTACTTCTCGCACCTTGTTTCAACAATTAATTACTCCCATGATGAAGTCATGCCTCCTAATTCAAATTCCTTTGGTGTCACTATTTAATTACATTTTTCTTCAACAGGTTAAAGAGACCACTAGCACATCGTAATTTCCTCATAAAAATACCTACCCACTGTAATCAAGTCACCCATTGCTTTCCCTTTTGCTAAAATAAACAAATTAGGCATCCTAAGGTTCTCACCACAGGTTATTTTTCTATCTCACAAGTCACTCCAGTAGTTTCTCTTTGTCCCATCTCTTATTTCAGATGTATTATAAAATTCCAATGTCAAAACTAGGGCAGAGGGCTGTCTCTATTCATTATGCGCACTGACTCTCTCAATTAGTTCTGAATGACTCTAGAGCTTCAGGACACCAGACTTTCATGTGACAGGACATGGACTTAGATATTCTACCCTGTTCTCTGCCACCTAAAAGAAAACTTAAAACACCCTAAGTACTGCATTGCACCCAACGGCTCTGTACTCGCTTGTCAACTAGCTGTAAGTTCAGACAGAAACCCCAGGTGAGAATAGGGTGTAATGCCGTACCCAGGCAAGTGAAAATTTAGCTAACAGAGGTGGTAGCACAAGGGCACCCTAAGCTTCAGTGTGTTACTGGGCTCAGGGTATAAACAGATTCCCAGCAGAACCAACATCACCATCTGATCTGAGTTTGCTGTTCGTTGCTGTGCTTGCCTACAGATGGTAACTCAAAGCCAAGCCTTCCTCTACTACAATTATGTCCTTAACTTGTGAGGACAACCTGCCAATAATGTAAATGCACACAATTCCAGCGATGCATGACAACAAACAGGCTTTAAAATTTAAAGAGATGCTAATGCTGCCTGACTATGGTTACACTGAAGTAACTGCCACAAAAGTCACCCTGTTATAAGCACAACTGAGTTCCAGAGTTGAGTACCTTCTCAAGTGAATATGCTAAGTGAAATAAGACAGATTTAGCTATGCTGGTTATAAAAAATAAATGAGGACCATTAAAAAGAATCATTAATTTATAAACAGTATAGGATAGTTTTTTTAAAACAATAACTTGTCTAAATTCTTCCAGAGAATGGATGTGTAATTTACTCTCTTCAGTGAAATGCTACACTAGAAGCCCAAAACTTTTAGCATCCTGGGGAAAAAAGGAAAGTACAAATACCTCTAATGAGTCTCCATCACATTCCCCTTCCTCTGTAGTCTTCCCTAATTCTTCAGTGATACTGTTCACCATGTCAAAAAACCTGTTAAAAGAAAAAAAAAACAAAAACAAAAAAACCTAAAGCAAATACACACTTGAGACAAGAGAACGCTTCTCTCTAATAAATGAACCAAAAGAGGGCTTAAGTATAGTAAGTATAAACTCAGTGTAGAAGTTTGTATGTCAGCAAAAAGAAAAAAAAGTTTTTTGTTTACATGAAGAATAATCAGTCAATATCTGCAGCTTTCCTACTTCTTTTAAGTACTCCTTTTATATGTGCAATACATCCATGATGTCTAAAATTATTAATGGAACTCATATTGCAAAATCTATGTATCAGGTGAAATTCTCATTCTATACCACCATTTCTTCATGTCCAATGAAAGCACTGAAGCATCGTGAGAAGTGCTGAGAGGAGTTTTTGTAGTACAGGAAGGCTAGCTTCAAGTTTTTGCTTGAATGAAAAGTGGGTATATCCTACAACTTTTCATTAAAAAACTATATTATTACCTATGGCTTCTACCCCTTTGAAATAATGCAAGTACAAATACCATGTCAAGCTAAGGTATGACTTACTAATCTTCTAAGAAGTGCTTAGATACAAAGGGGAACAGTAAAAGAATCTGTATGAACTACAGTTGATGAGAGAACAAGCTAGGGACTGAGCTGGGAGGTGGCCACAGCCTTTAACATGGAGTACCAAAGTGATTTTTTTTGTAAAGTTGCAGCCTTTCTTAGCACAAAAAGACATGATATTTCCTCTGGTAATGCCTTTTGGATCATTTCAAGACCAGAGCCCTCAAGCTTACGGAGCAGAAACACAGCTTAGAGAAACTGAGACACACCTAATTTCATGCAACAAACCCTTGCCAAGTTTCCTGTAGGGATATGGTACAATCTTACTTACATCAACATGATGTTAATGTGAAGGAAATCAAGTGTGCATCTTTGTAATCATAAATAAAATTTTAGTTACAATGAAAGAGAAATCTTGCTTAGACCTTGTTGTTACCTGAAATGTTCCCACTTCAGAAAGACCATTTTAAGTTTAGGATGCTTTACTGGATTAAGGGAAACAAACCCTTGTAGTAAGCCTTAATATGATAAGTATTAGCAAAAGAATCCTACAAAGCATATAAAAAAATAAAATAATTTGTAATCACATTTGTTTCTAATGTTTGTCTGAATTTGCACTTTGACCCTGCAAACCTCATACACCTCCAGGGTACTGTAGTATTTTATGTATTATATTTTATTTTTTTATATTATATTTTATTATATTATTTTATAATATAATATTTATATTATTATGTAGTAAAAAAAAGCTTTTGCATAAAAGATGGTGATCACTGAGGATGCTCAGATCAACTTTTGCCATATTTCTGAAATGGTCAGTCTCTGTTGTGCATGCAGATACCATCACAGGCTGTGTTTTCCCTGAAATAACAAGCGACACACCTTCTGCAATGAAGTTCTGTGCAGAAATAGATTTGAAAGTCATCTGAGTTGTGCAGCACGTACAGGAAACAGCATCGTTCTTCAAACTTTGAAATGCTGAAAGAAGAGCCAAAAAGAACATGTTACTGGAAAGATACATTTGGATTCTGCTGGCTATGTCAAACACTCCAGATCAACCCACTTCATATGGCAAAACACCAGATTAAACCTAAGCAGACGTAGTTCCTCTTCGTTGTTAAACTTGACTCTTGTATCCTCCAAAGTACACATTCTGCTGATTGCTATCGTTCAGCTTGCCCCTCTAGTCCACACATTGCCCAAGAAAGAGGAGGAGCAAAACAGTTAATAGGATTATTTCCATTGACCTGAGTCATTTCCAGTCCTGCAGCCAGGATAAAACATTCTTTCAGGATATTAGAAAGCTGGACTTTGAACTCAAATTATGAGTTATTCATGCTTTAGAAATCAGCCACAGCTCAATTCTGAAAAAAACCTTCTGATCAGTTCCTTATGAATTGGTACATTGATAATAATATGTTAGAAAATTATTTTAAAATCAAGTCAACATCAAAAAATGAGGTGAATGACTTTACCACCCTTGCCCACCCACACCTTTCTTAGTTTAGGTTTTATCTGCTATAACAGCAGAACAAAGATAATGAACAAGTATGTATGTCATTTTCTCATGGATGCACAGATGTCCCAACAGAAGAGGTGCAAACTCTGGTACAGTTGTCAGTTTCTACCCCAAGTAGGCTGCAGCTCTTGCAAAGATACAAATTCACCAGAACTGTTCTACCTGTAGGTCAATACTGTGCTCCTTATAGAAAACATTAAATATTATGTGAAATAGTTTTCTGTAACTTTGTCACATGTTGAGTGCCAGGTGTCAAGCTGATTCAGCATAATGGATTGGTACCATATTAGAAAAGAAAATTAAAAAAAAAGATGGCTAGGGGTATTACAAGGGAATATAACGTAGCATTTGAGAAACCAAGACAAATTAAGTCTCCTTCTTAAAATTCTTAGGGTGCTGGACAGAGTCCACAGTCTCTAGGAACATCAGCCTATGTTAGCTGGATCAAGATATCCATCACGTTTGTATAGCACAATAAAATAGAATGGTATTTTATGTTGTGCCAAAGAATTGATGATTTGATTAACATAACAGTTTTTCTTTAAATATCAGGAAATACTTGTAATTTTCCACCTTTAATAGGTGATCCTTGCTTCTTTTTACGATTCCTTTATTGTAGAGCCCTGTAACTCTCGATAAACAAATGGCTCTTCAGACAAGCTGGGACACCTGCCTTTCATAAAGCTACTTATGACAAGAGCAAGCTTCATTATAAAAATATTTGTCTTTGGGTGTGGTGACACATTTATTTTTATGCTAGGAAAAATTTAAAAGTGCTAAGCAATGTACGTATCTGGGAAGGCAGTCACTGTCACCAGTTTATAAATTAACTTTTCATTCAAGATTTTCAAGCATATAGGTAAACTCTCCAGATAAGGAGTAACTGATATTAAACGAGTTACTCATTCAAGTTCCATGTGACTTTAAACATTTTACTGAATAAACTGTCAGTTTAAACCTGACAGGCACAGAAGCCACTAACACAGCAGCGAATAAAAGTGTAAGAATGTGGAGTGTACAGAGGGTAGCCAAATTCATAGATACTTAAGGCTTTTAAGTGAGCATTTACATTGTTTCCATGTTGCTTTCCTCCCTGAAAAATCGTTGCTAAAGTGAAAAAAAGGAAGACTAAAAAAATACCAAGTTATGAAAAGAGACAAGATAATTTGCTCAGGAAATGCCTCATTCCAACAGCTCCTGAGCACACATAGTACCCACTCACTTCTGCAACAGCAGAACTGGGGCTGAATTTGCGAAACTCTGACGACAAACAGGGAAGCATGATGTAGCATGGCCTTGTGCCCAGCTCGTGTGCACTCAGAACTCCCCTTAGTCAATGAGAAATACTGCAAATGCTGCAACTACTGCTTACTAATACTTCCAGATGAAACAGTGGATAACAGTTGCGAGCATTGGCAGCTCCACGGAACTTCTGTCTGCTTTCTAGAAGTGCAGCAATACAGGCACCTCCCATTGCTGTAAATAAGTGGTCTGATGAGATTCTAAGCTCCAAGAACTTTGGATGGAAGATGAACATCCTTGTGTCAATTTTTAAGCTATGAAGAAAACTGGATGCAGACCTGAACCCAATTTTTTCACTGTTTCTAACACTACATTCATCAGCATGACCTCTGAGGCACCCTCCCATAGAAACAACACAAGCAGCAGTTATTTCATAATCCAGCGCTTGTCCTGAACTCTGAGAAAAAAACACCCTGTAGTCTAGCAGCTTCAGTCTGCTACTTTATTTTCAATTTTTAAATTGGAAAAATAAAGATGGTATCTTCTTGCTCATATGATGTTCTGCAGAACAACTAGGAACTTTTCTGGATAACCTAAAATGCAAAGCATCTTGGGGTAGGAAGCATGTTCCAAAAGCTCTGATGAAGCCTTTAAGATTAAACGTACTTTTTGGCCCAATTCGATAGCAAACATTTGTGTTTGAGGTCAAGAAGTCATATGACAAAAGCAGAATTATTTACATTGGCACACAAACAGCTAATCAATGAGTTTAAGTTAAACCCAAATACTACGACTCCCTGCATACGCAGTATGATTATTACTGCGTTGCTCAGAGCTCTATGTACTTTCCAAGTACCTTCACAATTCTTGAGAGCTGAGTTCTATTACTCATAAATAACATGCTGATTACACCAGCTGTTACATAGCACACAGAAGAAGTGACCCCTCAGTCACTTCCTTGAAGTATTTACCAAAAACATTAGCTATTTCAATGTCTCTTCAGACCTTCTGTCTCTTTATGTAATGCAGTAAATATTTATGGAAGCCTTTGTTGAAAAAGCTTCCAAGACCACATACAAAGACCTGCCTTGTATGTTAAGGTGCCACATCTAAAAGCTGGCTCTTACTAGTCTAGAAAGGTTGAGACTCCTCATAAAGCTGGGAACTCTGCCTTCCTAGACCACTTTTAAGTCCAGAAGCTTCAAAGGAGCCCAAAATAGTCTTGATACAAAAATAGATTAGAAGCAGACATGGTTCTGAAGGCTGTCCCAGTCCAAAGAATATCTGCCTTCATAAAACTAGGAAAACACCTGAAAAACACTGAAAAATTAAGTGATCAGAAACTTGCATATATTTAGAAGAAAAGAAAAAAAAAGAAAAAAGAGGCTTATTCAGTTTAATACTTGCATGAAATAAAGATTTCCCCCTGCAGCTCCTCATGGAGGCAGCCAGAGATTTTTCTAAGAATTCACAGTGACTCTTGGCTCACTATGAAGTCTTCCAAATAGTTCTGGACGTATGTGCAGATGAAAAGATTAGAAATTCAATTGACAAATTAAATGACAGTTGACAGTTTAAATAACAAATGCAGGGAGGGAGGGTACACCAGAAACAATACTGACCACAGCATATTTTAATAAGAGGCTGGGGTAAGTGCAATAAATAAAAACTTTTTGTTTTTCTTTTTTTTAGAAGCACACAAAAATATACTGTAACCAAAACCCAAACCAAAACCCAGACTGAACTAAGTGTATCATTGCAGTTTTTGCCTAAAATAAGCTGACTCCCACAGGACTGAATTTCTGTGCCTATTGATAGTTTGGGGTTTTAAGTTACTTTTTGGAAGGAAAAAGAATCATCCATCTGTGCAAAACCATTCTGCAGACATAGCAACAGCTTTGTGTGTATGGAACAGTTATTAGAACAAAGCAATGACTATTTTTAAAAAATGAAAACAATTATAAGATTTCTGGACTTCTTTTAATTACACTAAAGGCAAACATCAAAGTGTAAAGTTGTAGGATGCCAAAGTATAGATAAAGCCTAGGGGAAAAAAAAGAAAGAGGCTAAGATGAAGAACTGATCAGAAGACTCCACAGCAGTGGTAGAATACTACTTTCTTACTATCAGAAGATACAAATTGCAAGGTTGGACCCTGCCAAACAGCATTCACACTATATTCAACCTAGGCTAGCAAAGCAGACCACTAGCTTGGATTTGGCTGTTCTCTGCTGACAAATTGGCACAAAATCCAGGTGAAGCATTCTCCCTAGAAGAAGCCTCCCTAACAGACAGAAAACATTTTGCTGAAATAAGCAAATAGATGGCAAAGTTTCATTCTTTGTCAGTATCTCACAAATCTTGTCCCAAAGAGGGAAGTGTGCTGAAGAAAGATAGCCTTGAACATATAGCATAATTCTCTTCTAAACCAGTCACGCCAGTCTTGCACAAGTCATTCCTGATCCTATGATTTATTAACCCATGTTAGCCTACTCCACATGAATCTTTGGGAGGTTAGGGGTTGGGGTGGTTTTTTGCCTTTTTTTTAAATTTTTTCCTTTCATTTTTTCCCCCTCCTTCCTCTTCTATTGACTGTTCTATTTCTATTCCCTCAAACAATCTTTATGTTTCCACTTTGGGGTCTAGCTACCACTCTGTGTTGACAGACTCCTCTCCTTGTGGGCCTTCTCTGAGACAGTTTTGCTGCCATATCCATAAACAGACACAAATAGAAAAAAAAATAAATAAATGTACATGCTCACACCAAAACCCAACAAAAGGTAAGCAATTAGGATATTGGAGGACACCCTGATCTTGTCAGTCCCTCATATCCTCCGACTCTGCATCCACATGTTACTTCCTGGCTTATATCTTCTGTGCACCAGGCAGCTCCTGGCTGTGATAGAACTCAGGTAAAATCACAGGAGACACTGGCAGTTACTTTATTTCAATCTTAATTAGCACAAAGTGACTACCAACTTTTTGGAAATTAGTCCTTTAATTCAACAGGCTATGTTTTCTAATTTTTTACATAATGAACTCTGCAAGTGGTTATTTCTGAATCTGGAATAAGACTCCTGGGGCTTCACTTTGAATAGGGCACCTGTGAAAGTACCTGCAATACTCTGCTCCAATTCTGTGTCTGTTACTCCACAAGCAGCAGCTTAATACAATACTCATTCTATTACTCTTTTAATTTCAAAATATGAAAGGGAAGCAACTTACCTTACTCCCCTGATGGAAGCAGCACTAAAGTTCCATTCATGGATACCCTTCTATAACATATAGAAGAAAATAAATAAATAAAACATTCCTTTTTATGAATGACACACCAAGTAGGCCTATCTTCCAGACTGAAACTCAAAAGACAGAAAGATAAACACTTGAATTACAACAGCCTATTACCTTTTAACAGTGATTCTTCAGGATATTTCCCTCCCCCCCCCACCCCCAAACCAAAGCAACAGAAGTTCTAGATAGAAGTCTTTTGTTTGTTTCTTCACTGTTTAATCTGTGAACACAATATACTATTTCAGAAAGCATGCAAAACAGCAGCCCTTCTGATCTGCCAGTATAGCCTGGTCTGGGTGCTGAACCTGGAACTACGTGTAACCCTCTGTAAAGTGGGGGAAAAAATTCCACCTCTGAGAATAAAGAGCCTTCTATGCATGCTCAGTGCCCTAGCGTGTGGGAAAACCAGGTGGAGACAGCTACAAGCAAGAAGTCTGAAGCTGGACAGCAAAGTGGGAAATTATTGAAAATTGAAAAAAAAATCCTGAAAAACAGGAGGAATTGCTCAGGGAAGGAATAAAGCCAAGGGTCCAAAGAAAGAAAAAGACTACTAGTTCCCTAGGAATCCAGAAGAGAGCCATAAGAATGTAGCAAAACCCCTAAGAGCTGCTGGAGTAATAAACGGCTGGAAGAAAGAAGCCACCCTATGAAAACACAAGGGGCCAGGCCTCACTCTATTTTCAGATTTTTTAAATTTACATCTGTCACATTCAGCAGAACTGAGTTCTCTTTTGTAGAAAGTCATACTGCTCTATGTTTACGTTCTAATAAAACTGTACTGTAGGAAACAGGAGCCTTTTGTATCTTCTAATGAAAACATTCTCCTTTCAGGAAAAGGTAGAACTGCACCACCTCAAAGTCCTGGCAACCTTGGGATCCCATGACAATACGCAACGTGCTTGAAGAACTTTTGCTTTCTAGAGCTGAATTTCATTTGGCGTTTTAGTGATCTGAGCAATTACAAGGCTCAGAGGCATTTCTTGCTGAGAGGTAATTTATAGCATAAGGCTATAGTGTCAAACAAACATAATCAAATGTATTCCAAAAGATGACATGAAGGTGTGTAGCTTATAGAACATTTCACAAACAGTGAGATACAGAGAAGTCAGAACAGATACACTGCCAAGATAGTTGCACAATGTGCAGGAAATGATAGTGGAAATTATTCTCCCAGCTATAACAGCTTTCTATAAGGCTTCCTACATCAGTTTTCTCCTCCTCCGTAATTCTTTCCCTCCTGCTCAAATCACATTAAAGGTTGTGATGCTAATATAAAATGCATAACAAAACCTACCAAAAATACAAGCCAACATCTTTCACGAAGCACAAGCTTCACACTACTATAATTGTGAAGCACAAAGCATTAACTCCAGTCTCTCTTCAATGTTAGATGCAGGGGAAGGGTCTCTCCAGTGGGGTACAGGGACAGGAGAACAGCTTGATATTAAGAAAAGGTGGGACTGCGTCTTGAACTGGAGGTATTAACTGAAGCTAGTATGAAGTGTTTGTGAAACTACTAATCAAGTTGCCTGGTTCTCTTGCATGAAGAAAGATCACCAACTCAATCCTTCTGCTAGTAAGGAGGGTGTATCTGCACTGTCTTACTTCTTCCTCCACATACAAATCCTGACGCTTTCCAATTTTCCATGCTTGGAAACTCTCTTCAGAGCTTAGGTATTGGTACTTGTCCAATTCCCACTATTGGGAGTAATTTAAAATCTAAATAACTTAAAATATATGTCCTGACAGGCACAAATGCCTCTTATGCTTCTTGAACATTAACTATTATTATAGGTTTTACCTGTCCTTTACATGCAACTCATCTCCCAGATTCATACATCTTTTACTTAACACATGAAGTTAATGAAACACATGAAAGCAATGAAATAATACAAAATTATGTCCCTTGTGATTTTGCCAAGTTTTGAATACACTGGAGTAAATATATCAGGCATGCTATCCAAATTCAGCATCTGTTCTTTAGTTAGGCAAAAGAACACCAACCACCCCAAAAAAACCCCATCAAAACGCATTCAGAAGCCAACACAAAACAGACAGGCTGTTCTTTTTCAAACTTGCAAACAGCACTGCTGCATTCCTCTAACCCCACGCGGAAAGGGCTGCTAAAATATGGCAACTGCAAGGAAAAAAGTCATGTGCATTTTACAAAATATAATGCTGTCTGATTTTTATAGGTGTTTGTTTATATTAAAACTTGGTATTAAAGGCATCAGTGTTAAGATATGCTGCTAAAGAAGCCATGGAAAGGGAAGAGGCCACACTATTTATCCTGGTATTGTCTGTCATTTGCCTATTTATTACAAAATTGCTGGCTGTAGGTTCCACTGAGATCCAGTTCAGATTTGAAATGGAAATTCAGTTTCTTTGTGCATGAAAGAAGCTCATACATTTTGTAATTCACAAACCCTATTCTTAGAGCACTGGTTGAATTTTGGAAAATAAGTACAACCATTAATTTATGGGCCAAAACGAATAGAAATCTGAATCATGAGCTGGTAAAGCTCTGACAGACCTATGGTAGGTAGACTGAAATTGGATGGTTGAAGAAGGTTCCAAACACAACTGTTTAACCTACCCTTGCAGTAGGATAGGCAGTCTTTGCTTGTTAATCAGCCCCTAAAATGCCTGTTTTCAGCCTAGTAAGGACCAAAGCAAGAGTCTTCCTCTCTGCAGTGGGCTGACAGACAATGCATCAATTTCCTGCACATAATCTCTTACCAAATGCAAGTATTATACCTGTTTTATTTAACTGAGAAGGAAGCTGGTGTCTCCTAATTCTTCTAGTTCCTTTTCTCCCTGTAAGGTTTCTGACGGATTCTAAGGACATTGACAAACTTGCAACAACAGACTAATTGTACAGCTGAAGGGGTAACTACCAAATTGCCCACCGCATTCTTTTGATGGGTATTACAGCTCACAGGGCAAGGGTGCCTGTACTGAGTACCAGTCAGATCCCAGGCTACTGAATGTGGTCACCACAGTAAGGATTCTGGCCAGAGCAAAAGTACTAGGGAGTGCATTTACAACTGACCTTGTCTAATGCTATTAGCACTAGGGTGGCAAAAATAGGCAAACACTAATCTGCAGAGAATACAGAGATACACTCCAGAAATCAGGAAGGAGGGGGGAAAAAACCAGAAAAGAAAAAAAAAGGTATAACATACTATAAAGAAACTTTAAAGGTGAAATAACAATTACTAAAACTGAAAATGCTACAAAGCAAAGGTTACAAACTGCAAAGCCAAAACACCTATCTACTGAACACCAAACAGGTACAGACTAATCAAAGTCCTTCTCCCAGTCATAGAATGACTGGGCAGTCAAGTGACACAGCTATGAAAAAGGCATCGCTGAAAGTATCAAGCAAGTAGCTAAAAGATACATGAACGCACCAAGAAATACCATTTTTGGAATATGAGTGGACATGAAAAGGGTAACTCAAGCTGGAAAATCAGAAGTCATGGCAAAGAAACACCAAGCCTCCTTGTTTTGCCCAGTCTCTATCACTTTCATATTAAAGGAGTATTTACCACAGCTGACAAGCAATACTGCAAGTGGAGGAACAAGATCGTTCTGTTTGTATAAGTAATTTTATGCTGCATTATTTATGTGATGGCAGTATATTGTAAATTACTTAGGAAACCTTAAGCAACAGACTTCTTGTACATTATACAGTGGTTTAAAACAACCTGAAAGATGATGAAAGTTAACTTAAAAAATAATGGAGATAAAAGATCCATTGAACAACAGAACAAACAAAGAAAAAATTAAGAATGGCATATTTAAAAAAAAAAAGTATGGCAACATATGTCCATAGTATCTTCCTGTGTGTTACTACAACACCCTTCTCCTTTGCAGAACCCATCATTAAATGCAACCGTTTACATGTTATGTGCCTTATGTACCATGCACACTTTTAAACTGTGAAAAAAGTTACAACAGACATCATGATATACCTTGTCATCGGGCAGCACGTGCCAGATAGATACAGTCTTCTCTTCAGCTTCGCTGTTGATGGAGAGATATGAAGGCTGATAGATTTTTGTTGGTTCTAATATTAAAACCTTGTAGAAAAAACAATTTTTAAGAGATAGTACAAAATATGCAGAACTGCAAAAAGTATTAAAATCTGTTAAAACTATTTCTGTAGTCATATCATAGCAGGAAAACTAGGGGAAACAGAATGAAAATAAAATTTTAGGTACTGGGCTAGTTTAGTATGGCTGACAGCAACAAGATAAAAAAAGCCAATTTTCATTTAGTTTCTTATATAAAGCTAATATGTGTTAATTTGTAGCACATATCACAATCACCCAAATGATTTCTCTGGCAACTATCAGATTTTGAAATCTTTCTGTCACAATTCATTCTCTTGCAATGCCATTCAAGAATGTCCATCTCCCCTGTGGAAAGGATTCAAGGTATACCTTTATCATCTTTTGGTAGGAGTGCATTTGGGTAAAATCAGAAAAACACATCAACCTAGAGCTAGACTGAACTGCTTTTGATTTAGAACACTGTGAACTTTAGCCACCAGATCAAATGATTTTTCTCAAAAGCAACAAGCACCACTGCAAAAGGTTGACACCTAAAGATTACATAAAATTTCCTGGAACAAGTGGAACAAAAAATACAACCATCATGTAAAAGAGATGGGATGCAATGCAGCAAGATTTGGTCTAACATAACCACTCAGTAAAAGAAGCCGGTCACTCTGCCACTTCAATAATGTTCTGGCAGAATTACCTGCAGATCTTTAAAGCTTCCAACATGCTATAAAGGAAAAAGTAAACAAATTTTGGCTATTTGAAGAAGTGTGGTCTCTCATTAGAACGATCTATTTTAGATTTCCACTGGTTAAAATCTGAAGTCTAAACCACCAAATCCATATTGCCTGTGTTGAAGGTATTTTCATTATTCAGAATATAAAGTATTGTTATTAATTCAGAAAAAAACTACTCTCTTCCACTGCAGCATGCATAGGAAGACTTCTAGCCCTCAGTGTTTAGCTGAAAGACATTTATAAAATAGGACTAAATTAAAAATAGTTAAAAAACTGATAATCTCCTTCCCTTCTTTCGCCCCTCCCTCTCCCATAAAAGCTCAAATCAAATATAATCATCAAAATATCCAAGATACAGAACTTCTCATTTGAAATTTTTGTGAGTTCAAAGAATTGGTTTAGGAAATGACCACTGACTGGGGAAATTTGGTTGTTAAAGAAAATGTATTTTGAATTAAGAAATTTAAAGTGTTGAAGCTGCTAAATGGCAGAACCAGGTCTCATTCCTAGTATAGCCCTAATCCAAAGCTGGTTTAAAACTTAGTGAAATTAATCAGTAGGAGAATAGAAAAGCAATAGATGATCAATTTGTATACACAGGTGCTCTCAGAAATGCAGGTGTTTTTACAAAAATTAGTATATGTGAATAGAAATTGCTTGTTCAAAGACTCAGTGTGCTTAAAGGATTGTGTGAGTTAAAGCAGGCAGAAAGAAGATCATGATCCAAGGAGGACCTTGAAACCGAGGCAGAGACTGGAACCAAACAGATGAATCAACTGGGACAGGGTCAGGTGATAGATTCGCAGAACTGACAAGACTAAAGGAAACTTCTAAAAACTTCAGACATTGACTAATGATTTGGTAAGTGCATATAAGCTGTGCTGTATCCCTTTGTTCTCTGCCACTCACTGATGTGGTGGCCCAACTCTGAGTTGTGATTAAAGCAAGCCCAGTCAGACCCAGGTCTGTGTGAATTTTTCCTTCAGCATTGGTCTATGTCTATTTGAAAGAAAAAACCAACCATATAGACCTAAGCAGAAAGTCTTCGAAAAAGCCAAGGCTTAGAGTGAAATCTAAGCCATGTCACCTCCCACAGAGTCAAGGAGGTCACAGATACACTGGAAGAAGCGCGAAGCCAAATTTTGAGAAGTACCTAGGCATTTAACCCTGTAAATGATGACCAGTGGGATTTCAAATGTATCATTTAACATCTCCAGACAGTCACAATTCCTAAAATCTGGGTTAAAACCATTTCATAAATCGGAGTCTTTAGCCCTCAGCAAGTTACCCACATACCGTGTCATTTCTTCCACTGAAGGCCAAAAAGAGGATGATGGCACTGACGCTACCAAATAACTGACAGCTAAACTAGTATGGATGGACAGCAAAGTTTTAAAGTTCAAGCTCTGAGAACAATTCACAATACGTAAATCTGCAAAAACCTTCTTTTAGAATAAATTATTTGCAAGAATTTGGGAGAAGGGAGGGAAAAGAGGGTTACTAGGTTTCATTTTGGTAACTTGTTGAATAGTGTGATTTTCTCTTTAAATAGGCACAAATAGAACTTGTGTATTATGGGAGATCACGTATGTCTGTCTGCAACACCACAATAGTTTCCTGTACAACACAATCAAATTATGTGGTCACTGGGTTTATGTTTTGGCTCATGCTATTGCCATGATCATTAATAAAAACCCAAAGCATTTGACTCATTTTATACGTCAGAGCCTATTTTGTCTCTAATTGTATCACTTCATCAAAAATCTAAAAAGAACGGAGCCCTTGCCTTTTACAAAAAACAAAGGGTTCAAAATATTTTTTGCTTCCCTGCAAAACTTTATGCTCATTCTCCTTGGAGAAGGAGAACCAGACTCCCTAGAGTCTCATGTTGCTTCCACTTTACTGCCTCAAGCTGTTGCTGTTCAAGACTGGAGTCTTCCTTATGGTTTATTATCCCATTTACAGGCTGAAACCAAAAGAACTGTACGAAACAATCATTATGCATTTCCAAGTATCTAGGAGGCAACAGAACCACTATTTAAAACAAAAAGCTGTATTTGCTACTGGTTAGCTAAAAGGAATACCCAAGACATTATTTCCCATACATACATAGTTAATACGTACAGGGAATAAAGATATTTTTGCAGTATACTTTCAGGGCATTGTGCAACACCCAATAAAAACTTTTAGCAAAATGTTTGTGGAAGAAATTAGAAAAGTGTGTATATATATACACATGTTTATAGTGCAATGTTGTTGAAATACATTGTCTAGTTGCTGGAACAATAGATTTCTGACTGCTTGGGCTGGTGTTTAACCTCTAACAGAGCACAGGCTTAATGGGCAGTAGGTTATGCAAAGCCTGCTGAGCTAGAAAGAGACTGAAATTAAGTATTTTTGCTTCATAACATAATATAGCTAATACAGTATCTCCTGGAATACACTGCAAAGGTTTGCTTTACAAGTATATCCATCGGTAGCAAACACTAAATAGCAAAGTTCTGTCTTGACTTTTTACCTCATTACTTTTGTATGGAACACACTGTGCAATCCCATTTGTTTTAATTAATTCCACATGGCTACAGCCTAATACGCAGGCCAAATACATTCCTTCTGGACAAGCAATTTATTACCTGGCAATCTAGACGCAAGCAGTGTTTTGTGTCTATTTCTTTTGTGTCATGATTTATTTTTTTTTAAAAAAAAAAAAAACAGCAGAAAAACAACAAAACAACCACTTACTGGAAATCGAACTACAGACACATCTGTCTTTGTGGCTTCAACAAGGAAGTCCATCCAGAAGTCCACAAGTTCCTGTTTGGCCGTGTGTTGTTCTGGAGTTAGTTTCTTAAAATGCTGATATATTAAAATAGTCTCTACAATAGACTTCAGGTACCTGTGATAATCCAAGCATACACGGTAAATTTAATACAATTTGTAAATAATGTTGTCTCTACCTTTAATCACAACTGAAGCACTCACCATTGCAACACCAAGGCAGGGTAAGATTTTGGCTCTCTAGGATTGATTTTAATCTAGCAATTCCCCATTTAGCACTGGAAATATACCTGCTGTATTAGTAACCTGAAATACAAATTAGTTCCTCCCTGCATATATTCCTGATCCCATATACTGTCTCCTATCCTGAACCACAAAAGCTTCATGAAATAGTGAAATCCTCTACCTATGGACCAAACTGAACCCATGTGAAACTCGTTTCAGTAGTGACCAACATCAGATAAAAACTCAGGTGATAAAGTCCACTAGTTTATCTTTCTACACTGTTCCGCCTTCTGCATTGTACCTCCATTGGCAGCTGTTTAACACTGATTTCTAAAACACAATATTTCTGAAAATTATTATCCTATCAAGATGGCAACAGCTATGCTAAGCAGCCTTTTGGCCTTGCTAGGGAAGGATAACAGTGGTACTGAATGTCTCCCCTAAATGCAGCTCATCCCTCTCTGCTGTTCTGCTTTCTGTGGTTGATTTATGGGGCTCCTCATAACACTGCCTTCTCTTGGCATTTCTGAAGAAAAGTTGCAAACATAATCTTATGCAATTTTTATTAATACTACAGCAACATACGCATGCTTAAAGAGGATTTATCACAGCTACAATTAGGCTATTCATGGGAACTGTTTCCAGGCCTACGACAAGAAGGTATAATGTGAACTCAGAGGCCTTTTGGAAACCGTTCCACAGCTGTGCATTTTCCAATCATCCTTAGGCTATGGGGATGTCTAGCTTAAGGTACTGTACGTACTCCCCTTTGCACCAAGTGGGCTCTGCTGAACAGCAGGCAACAGACTGGGGAGGAATTGCTCACAGGAGAAATCCTTCCTGAAGCACAAATGAGTGTGCTGTATTTTCAGAGTTTAATCCACAGGCTTAAACGCCAAAGGCACTGGTACATAAAATCCTGACAACCAGGCATTCAAACTCCAGAAAATTCTGCCAGGAGACTTCCAGAGGATGCTATCCAGCTTCTCAGTAAAACATGCACATAGCAAAACTGGGGAACTTTGCATATAAATACACTGTAAACAGCATTTATAAAACATGTGGTCAGAAAATTCTTAATTTTAGCGGTTTCCCATATTATATCAATATAGAAACTTAGCATTTCCATATTTGAGCATACATACATATATTCCCCTCTCATCAGCTTTTGGAGGCACCTTCTAGCCTTTATAAAAAAGGCAAAAATACATTGGCTGTGACATATGCATTCTTTCAATTGGCAGTGACAGCTTTTTTAGTCAGGAAGGAGTCTTGCTTCCCCAGCTAGGAGGATTCCAGCCCTCTATGAGTAGGTGACCGATACTTACTTGCTGTCTATATCCAAAGCAGAACAGGTTCCAAGAGCCTTCTGTCAGCACACATCTCTTGCCCTTTGCCTAACAGATGTTGAGTCTGTAACCCTAGATTTATAACCCTTCTGTTAACTGAATGTTAATCTGCATTCATCTCAGTCACAATGAGATGCAATTTGCACCATATAGTTCATTCGTGTTCAATATCCTAAAACAGCTGGATGTGCCACAACCATCACAGTATTCCAAGGTATATGCGTGCCTCTAGTCAAGCTGTCTGCATTCCCAAAAACTTCCAGGCAGTTATGACTAAACCCACAAGCCACCACCACTTCCCTTCAGCAATGTAACCACTGAAGTGTGGTGCCTACGAGCAACTCCTTCCTTCCCCCTTGCCCACAGAAGGGTCTGGAGCCAATGATGAATCTGCCCTTCTCAGACATCAAATTAAAGACCCATATCAAATCTATTCCTGAATAAGAGCAAAAGGGGAAGAGAGTCCCTTGCCTGTGTAAAGTACAGTGAAACAATACACAGACATCAAAGTCTATTAAAAACCCAAAACCAATCTCCTGTCAGCTAAATACAATGCTGAATGTGAAAGCTGAAGGGGTCCAACATCTTAACACATAGCAATGTACATGATCTCATTTATCACCTTACCATGCTGGTGCTTTTAGCTTAAACAGCTTTTCTGAAGCCTGGATCACTCTTATATGGTCATTAGCCAACATACTGGCCCCCAAGAAAGATCCCACTTCCCAGTAGCTCTGCAGTTTCTCCAAGCTCCCCTTTTTACCAAGCAGGCTGCTGATCTTTACTCCTGTAGTAAAGAGAGTAATAGGTCACAGGAATGTATTAATGCAGTTTTAAAACCACCGTTTCCCTGCTCTGAAATCTATTAATGGCTTAAATTACTGTAGCCTCTCCATTTCAATAAAATAAGATGAAAAA
>JAVJGJ010000059.1:52699738-52731326 GCA_035590215.1 Microhierax caerulescens | reverse complement strand
TAAAATAAGATGAAAAACATACTTACCAGTTAATGTTATATGCTTCCAAACACCCTATGTGGTAGCAGGGTTTTTTTCCCCTCCCCCTCTTCCTAAAGGCCTCTCGAGAAAGGAACTTTAAGACATCATGTCAGGACAAGGCCACAGTCAGATTACCTATGTTCGTGCATGGACCTCATCTGTAAAGGTAAATTGGGGCCTTAGGCTACACAACATAGCTGTAAAAACTTAACAGATGCTGAATAAGGCACCTATTATGTTTTTTTCTGCTTTGTTTTTTTGACTTACAAGCCCCAAGCCCCAAACTTACCTTTATAGACAAGGTCCCATGCAGAAGGAACAGATGATCCACTGAGCTTCTTCCAGCAATGATGTTCTTTTAATTGCCGCAAGTCCTACCCCAATGAAAGACATCTATTAATATTCATAAGTCCCTTAGCAACTCAAAGACTATGGAGAGCCTCAGGTTTTATTTTGACTTGCTAAGTTTTCTGAGAACTACAGGTTTCCCTGTGGCCTTCAGGATGATTTTTAGTTCATATTAGCTGCTAAATATTTATACCTAACGCAAGAGATGCTACACCATCCCCCACAAACAAAACCACTTGCAGGCTACAAGACAAGCCTCTTCACCATCATAGTCCTTTATTCACTTTTCCCACACTACTCCACTATGAGTTTCCCTCCCGCATCACCTTCCATCATCCTTGATATTAAGGCTCAGTATTCACAAGAAATTTCAATGCAACTGTTGATCTTTATTTTTTCCTTAACCTTCCTTAAGTAGCTAGCAGACCAAACTTCATACTGGAAGCAGCCATAGATCTTATGAAAATGGGTATCATTACATTAGCTGCATTTCAGTCTACAAAAATCATCTTGTTTTCTCATGTTGTTCAGATTTTTGTGTCATCAATATCACATAATAAATGTTTTTAAAGTGTGAAATTGTATTCAAGTGGTCTAGAGCCCATTTCACATCTATATTTCACACTTTGTACTCTCTCACTAACAAGAAATTGTCTTGCTTGAGTAACACCCAGAACAAAATAATACTTAAATCGTCTAAAAACATTACTAGTTCTCTTCTTGGGAAAGAAGGTTGTTTAGTTATACCTGAAGAGAAAAAAAACACAGTGGGTTTTGGAAAATATCTCAGATCTACTTGAGACCTGACGCAACGTACATCACCAACATCAACTCCACAACACACAGCAGTGACCGTGTGTATGAGCTCTGCAAGGCTTTAAGGCAGGGTGCCATATACAAGCACGTTGTCAAGAGACCACTTGAGGATGTACACCTACACTTGGTGATGTAGGATAGGAAAGCGGAATTTGTGTTAAACGTGCTCAATTTCAGTTGGGTTCTAGAAACCCAAGCCTACATGCTATTTACACAACACAGTAAATCATGGTAAATGGAAAAGAAATTATCTTCCCCAGGATCCTAGAGTAACACTGCTCAACAAGATCCTTAAAGGCTGAAGGGCTCAGCTAAAACATTTGCACGCACATGACAGCAGCGTAGAAGTGCAGATAGACACCCACTAACTTCCACAGGCTTTGAATGTGACCTCATCACAGGGGCAGTACGGAACTGGTGTCACAGGGATACATTAATCATTTCAGACAGGTCTAGCTCTGCTGGAAGGAAGGGGAAAGGGAGCAAGTGAGCTGTGTGGAGGGCCCCGGCTGAGCACCGAGCAATGGCACTCACAGTTGCGGTGACTGCTGACAAACTATCACAAGTAATTTGTCGCAGCCAGCAGCAACACTGCTCTCTGGTTCACACGTTTGCATACTCTGCCATGCTTCATTGCACCTGCAGGAACACAGCCATGCCAATGCTCCAGTGCTCCAGGTGTGAGACCAGAGCCAAAGCCAGGTACAAACCAAATGTGTAGGTCTGATGAAAAGTACAACTCGCATAAGGAGGGACTGGGATTACAGTGTGGCAGGTCAAAGTGTTTGTTAGCAGGGTAAGACTGGTGACAGCAAGGATTTTGAGTCCCAGGTCATGGAATAAGGGAGAGCTACAGGAAGGTGGCAGAAGAAAAGATGCACGTGTAGCAGCAATGATATCTAAGGACACCAAGTTTGGGAATCATTACTGTTATGTAACCTGGATGAATGGGAAGCTTTACCCAAGTATTTGGTGAAGCAGATCTTATTACCCTAAAGAAGACAACATCACCCTCTTATCAAATTCTTCTGTGAAAAATGAGGTACTCGGCACTGAAACTCACTCTAGATTACCAACCTTCCTCTACAAATTTACTTACCCCCGAAAGGCAAGTTTGAAAAATGCAGTTGCAGTGTGGAGACATTAGCAGCAGGTTCAAAAGACTGTAACTCTAGTTTATAGAGGTAGGGGGTTGTTCTGTTTTCAATGGATTTTGGGGTTTTTGGGGGGTAGGAGAACAAAAACAACCATTCTATGCAACTATGCAAAGTGAACACCTTCATGAATTTCACTCTGAGTTTGTAGTCCCCTCATATAATTTCTCTTCTCTAGTTTATTTTTATTTCACCACCTTCATAAGTTTTCTTCAGAGTATGAGAAGATCCAGGCAAAGTCAAGACATTAACTCCTTCCATGATAAACTTGGCATTCACAGGCAGAGATAAAAAAAGCAGCAACTGAATTCCAGTATATTTTCTCAAGAATGTTTTGCTTTAAAAATAAATGAGCCAAAATAGAGGAACCATTAATGCCAGAAAAGCTATTGTTTTTATAATGCCAACAATATACCCACAACTTGCAAAGAAAATAAGATACAGTAAGTAGATATTACCAGTTAACTACTACTGTGAAGGCTTTATAAATAAACTGCTTTCCCTCCTCAAATATTGACAGAACAATTTGTATTACAGGATCCTTTTGTGTCAAAGCTGCACAGCCTGCAGAGATTATTACTGCCAATGCAAGGCACTGCATTTCAGTTTTGGTCTCAAAGTTCTGCAAGTTTGTACAGTTAAGAAAGCAATAATATTCATAAAACAGAAGGAGGATTTTCATTAATGCTTCACATGATCATTTAGTTGTGAGCTATTATCTGACAAGTAGAGGTAGCAATTTCTAGAAGGCCAATTTTCTGATCTGATATAATAAAAATTCTCTTGGATGCTAAACTTAGTTTTACTGGAGTTATTACACTGTTACCAACACAATCAGATATGCGTCTTCTATTTACAGCCTCATGCACTCTCTGAAGTGCTGTTAGGGACCATATCCTTCCTCAGCCTTTCCCAACCTATCAATATAGTTTCCATATAACCTGGACTGAGACTGGCTCTCACCTCTCTCCTCATCTCCCATCAGAAGACAAACTTCCTCTGATTTCTATGTGCTACAGATAATGCTGTGGGTGGACACCAAACTGAAAGCACTGGCAGGCAAATCTAACTACTACTAACAAATTGTCTTGTACATGCAGATCTAAACAAGAGGTGACATTTCCCACACAACCTCTGCAGTTTTGCTTACTTTTTGTTTAAAACATTGTTAGCCCAAGACAAAGAAAATACTAAATTATCCTTAGAATCTAGCACAACTCAAGCCAGCTGACAAACCTCATTGTACAAAGACAAAGGTAAAGTCTTGCACCTGTGAAAACATAATCCAGCAGTGCAACACAGGCTGGGATCTACCTGGCCAGGGAGCAGCTCTGTGGAAAGGGATCTGGGGGTGCTGGTGGACAACAAGCTCAATATGAGTGCACAGTGAGCTGCTGCGGCAGCAAAGCAAGCCAACAGGATGCTGGGTTGCATCAACAAGGGCATCACCAGCAGAAATAAAGAAGTGTGAAAGAAATCCCACTCTACTTAGCATTTGTCAGACCACACCTATACAAAAAAAGACGTGGACAGGCTGGAGAGGGTGCAGAAGAGGATCACAAAAATCACAAATGGCCTGGGAAGCCTGCCATATGAGGAAAGGCTGAAAGAACTGCGTTTGTTCAGCCTTGAGAAATGAAGGCTTAAGGGAGACCTTAAGGCACAAGACTTTAAATTTCAGTGCAGGAGATGAACGTATTTATCTGACCCAAAAAACAAGATCTCAGGCACTCACAGAAGTGCAAACACAGCAGATGGGGCAACTCTATGCAGCCTATCACATCCAAATTGATACTTCATTCACACCAGAGAATTTCAGTTTCACTTCTATTATCTACCTGAATGTATCCATCTCACTCTAATCTTCACACTTAAAAAACTTCTCTATCTAGAAAGTTACTTCCAGGCATACAGTGCACACCTAACATCTGAACTACAACAGTGACTGACTGCAGATATGTTCTGTGAAGAACATTGTTTCCGTCTCACTGGATAACCTCCTCAGGAGGCAGAAGGACAAAAAAGACTTTACAGTAGGTCAAGAATTATATGAATTCATGGAGAAGAATGCCAGTTGCAAAGGATATGTTACCACATATTACAACATACAGTGCTTTCTCCCATACCTTCCCGAAGTACTACTGATTAGTCTTGACTTTGCACTCTCCCCAAATCCACCAAAATCACAAACTGGACACCTTAATTCTTCTTTCTTAAACAAGACATGGGTTTTTTTACATCGAGTGTGGTGAGAAATTGGACCAGGTTGCCCTGGGAAGCTGTGAAAGTCCCATCACTGGAAGTGCTTGAGGTCACGCTGAGCAACCTGAAAGATGTCCTGGCCCACAGAAGGGGTGTTGGACTAGATGATCTTTACAAAGTCCTTCCCAACACAAACCACTCTGATTCTACGAATACAGACATTCAGGAAACCTCAATGAAAACACCAGAAAAGAAACATACTTCTCTCAGCCCACCCCAAGTTCAAGTCAAGCACATTTTCCTCACTCCTAGGATGGACTTTTTGTCCATATTCCATACAGTTTTACTGGGGTTTTTGTCTGGTTGGTTGTTTTAAAGAATGCTAGCTGGAACTGGATTCCCCCTTCAGGTGCTCTTGCTTCACACAAATTATGCCATTTCAAAGAAGGGCTGTCAGTTTTCACTAAGCTCTGGTAACCAGTTGAGACCCTGAAACTGAAAGCAGGTCTTCATCACAGTGCTCACCAGCAGCCGGGTAGGATCAGTGGTGGTGCAGGAGACCAACTTAAACATTCACGTGCTCACTATCAAAGCATTCATATACAACCACCACGTTTCCCCCCTAATACAGTGGGTGGTGTCATACTTTCACTAGAATGTGATTTCATCGTGAATTTGCAAGCTATAATTACCAACTTTCCGTAGCTCAAAAGAAGTATCAAAGCAATGTCCAGCTGCCAGGAGGAGCACTGCATAATTAATTCCTGACTGTAACGTTGGCTCTGACTCAAATGCCTTCTTGAACCTAGAAAAAACAAACATACAAGTTTACTTTCTAAATAATTCAATATAACAGGGACATAATTACACTTTTAGGTTACTTTAAGTGCTTACCTTCTGTTTACACAGCAAGAATCCATGGAAGCAAAAATATTTTACTGTTTTCCACACATGCTCTGTGGTTATTTTTAGGAGTCCGCTATTTATACATCCTCCTCCTGTTTCCTTTCCCCTTACACAACAAGCACAGACCCTACTCATCCATCCCAGTGAAGTATCTTACTACATTTCCACTTTTCTTTGAGATTAAAGAAAAACAAGTAATACAATCAGCTTGTAAGAGGCCTGTTTCACAGTTATTAATAAGCTCATGAATTTACTCTTAAATATGTGAATTTTCACTGACCTGAAACCTTAGATTCTGTTGTGGCTCCGCTACAGCAACACAGAAATACCAAAATGCCTAAGCACAAAAGCAAGTGATACAAACACATACTTCACATTTAGCCACTATTTCAGCTACTCCAAATTTTATTCTTTACTGGGTGTCTCATTGACATTGTCCTTATGAGTCTATTCACATAGAAAAGGCCTATACCAGATTTTATTCTCAAGAGGAAGTGAGTGAGCAAGAGGAATGGCAGTGACATTCGCCCAGCCTGTATCTTGTCTTAAAAGTCATCGAATGGTGCTCACACAAACACAGCACACACTATCCCCGTGCTAGCAACTCAAGTTGAGGTGAAAAACAGAGAAAGCAGATCTACAGTGCTTTAAACTTGTTATACAGGACAAGAGCGTTTGGTTGCAGATATATATACACACATACACAGACACACCTCCCTCTTGAAAGGAGCGGGCAAACAAGACTATCTGTGATTTAAGGAGCACGAATGATTCAGTCAACACAACTCTGCCACAGGAAGAGCAATGGAGCTTAAGTTACTTTTAAAACAGAATGAGAAAAATTCAAACAAATGGATAATATAAAAAAACTATTAATCAGGTTGTGACATTAATACATGAAGAAGGAAAGATAAATAATCTATGCAAAAACTAAGGATTTGGCTTCCAAACCATGCTTTGACATGTAAGCAAAAACTAAGGCATTTTGATCCCAACAGGCCAAAAATATGGGCTGGTTTTAATTTTTTATTCGTTTGTTCGTTTTCCTGCTCTAATGATTCAGGACTGTGCATCCTTTAACATAAGCTCTGCTTTCCAAAACTGCAAGACAAGCTCCTCTTCAATCTGCTACATATATATTCTTTCCATACTCCAGCTGCCCACCTCCAAAGAATTTGATCATTAGACAAGAGTCTAGTCCTCTAAAAAACACATGATGAGCAAAGAAGACTCAACTAATTCTTTTCTTTCATCACCTGCCTTTCCTCTTGTACAGTGAGTTACAACAAAATGAGCAAGAAACTACATAAAAAAAAGTTTGCTCATTTAAAAAAAAAAAAAGACAATAAAAAACCTCACACAACAACAACAAACCCCATAAAAACCCACCAACCAAACAGGATGACACTATCACTGATTCTAACCACACATAGCTAGAACAGACTGGTTGGCTGAAATAATCTGTTTGGAGATAGAGCAATGTTGGGAACTGGACTCCCTTTTTTGCCCTAGAGATCTTTCATGCTGTAATTCTCATGCAATATCAGGAAAATAAGAGAAAAGATTGACAGAAGAGGAAAAAACCTTGACTATAAATATTTTTGTTTGAATAGAAGTGACTCTGTACTTTGACTTTTTTGTTTTGCCCCAAAATGCCTAGTTTCTGGCATGACTATCAAAATTTCTCTAGTTCTTGGACAGATATTCACACAGCAGAAATTCATTTTTCTAGCCATCTTTACATGCTACTCACACCATGAAATACTGGCATCTTGGACCTCTATAGTCCTATTTACCTCTCCTAAATCATTACAACCAAAAGCATAATTTTATATTTGGTGCAGTCCTGTGATGACATTCTTAACCCTGGTTACATCCATACAGCCTGGACAGTAAAAATCTACAAACAAAAAATAAAAATAACCTGTAATAATTCATTTTGAACAAATGAAAATATTCACAGTTCCCTAAACAATTCACAAGTCACATCTGTTGACTAAACTGATTTACATTCAACTGGTGCAAATGCTGTACATCGTCATGCCCCAAATATCACTGCAGGAACCCATGCAGTATTGCAGAAAGACCGTAAGGTTTCCAAGTCTGCCTATAAAGCAGAGGCTGGCTTAGCTGATGCGATTATAAAGGCCATTAAGAAATTGAAAGCTGACACTTGGGAAAACGTTGCAGTGCAGACACCGAATTAGGGAGGCAGCAGTGAGAAGTTTTGAATAAAGACTTGATAGCTTTGGTAAGTGTGATTTATACTGTCAGTATGCAACAAGAATGACAGTTAATTAATCTTTCATCTCTTCTCTCACATTTATTTGAAAGATGTCTTTTATTCTGCTTTTCAATTATCAGGAAAGCACACTGCCTACCTTTTTGTTTTTTTTTTTTTTTTTTTTTTTTTTTTTTTTTAAAACAAACTGAAGGACCTTGACATCACTTGTTGCAAAACCAATGGTTCTGCTGCCAAATACTCACTATCTTAGGCAATTCACTACACTTCTCTTACAGACTCATTTCTTTAAGACTGAGATAAAGGTTATGTCAACATAAAGTAACACTATGACAGAGACATTGTTCCTGCACACGTCTTCCCCCGTTGTGGCCTGCTGTGGAACTAGAAGAGGTCTACTCTTTCCTAAGAGCCTTCCACTGAGTTATGAGTCAACCCTTCAGCCACATCAAGCCTGTTCTATGACTAACACCAGAATTTGAATCAACATCCAGCATAAAGTACAAACCAAAAGCAACTGGCCCACTTGGTACAGCTTCCAGCCAAACTCCAGCTTGACTCAACAGAGACCACCTTCTTCGATGGCAGCCGGCGCATGGAGCAGGCTGTGTTGGATCTTACTTGCCAGAGACTTCAGGGATTATTTAGGGGCTGGCCCGTCAGCATCCTACCCTGCTGCAGGAGCTGCCAGCCTGCTGTTCTTTTCCAAACTGGTATGCCTGACTGCAATCGCTTCCCCTCATTAAACGTATGAATATCATGACTGCTAAGATGCATCTGTTAGGTGTCTTAAAATGGCTATGTGAAATACCCTAGAAGTAATTACCACTATTATACATGTAATTGTTCTCAGTTCAATTACATTTGAAAGTCGCAAAATTTATCTGTTCATAAGGCAATACGAATCAGGAGAAAGCAAGATGCACAATAGCAAAAGTTATTTCTATTTATTCTATTAAGCCTGTGATAATGCCTAGTATTTGTACACAGATCTAGTTTTCTTTTTATATTAGTTAATGACATTAGCAAAATATTTCTTTCAAAACAGAAACTTGAAAGTTTGTCATGGGATTTGCCTTAGAGAAAATAATTTTTTTATGTAATCCAAAAATATGAAGGGGGGTGGGGTGGGATGACAGTAAGCTGCATTCATGTTATTTCTTTAAAAAAATCCAGTAGGCACTGCAAAACAGTAAAGCATGACCAGGAATTATAAACTGTATTTGTATTTGGAGGCCATAAATGGTAAACAATTTTATCTTATCTTTTACCAAAGACAGTTATAATCTGAAGCTTACTGAAAACAACTGATAAATGATGAAGGGAGAAGAAAACTTTCCATTTTAAGCATTTACTTCAACAGGCAGCTGACGAGCACAAGACCA
This sequence comes from Microhierax caerulescens, assembly GCA_035590215.1. Taxonomy (NCBI): domain Eukaryota; kingdom Metazoa; phylum Chordata; class Aves; order Falconiformes; family Falconidae; genus Microhierax; species Microhierax caerulescens. The sequence goes on along the minus strand of JAVJGJ010000059.1, from coordinate 52,722,252 downwards.
GAATCAGGACATGGTGTGCAGGATACATAAACACAATTTGTCTGTATCCTCATCTGGATCATACTGGAGAAAAGCTGCTCATCCTGACAGAAGCCTAGGATGGTATCCAGTGCCTCCATTTTTTAACCTGTTCCACATGATGAAATTTTAGAGCACTTCAAAAGCAAAAAAAAAACCCACCCTATACTTGCCTCTAAAATTAAGATAAAAGTTTGTTTAGCCTATTGTGTGCTTCTTTGACTACCAATGGTACTGTAGTCCACTGTAATATGCATATACTATATGGTGATGATGCCAGCATGAATTTGAAACAGTCATATTGCTTGTGAGCATGGAAACCCCCCAAAAAAACTCCCAAAACCCCACATTTCCTAAGCATCAGTGCAGAGTTAAAACTCAGCACCTTCAAGCCTACCTAGCTAATATCTATCAGATTGCAGATATACCAATTGATTCACAGCTGATTATTGTCTAGCCCAGATTCATAAGAGTAATACAATTCCTAAGAGTAATAAACAGACTTCCCATTTGGGAAAAAGGAGGAAAATATACTCGGATGAGAGCTACCAAAGTTTCCAAGTCTCTGAGCCACTTCAAGAACTTTGTGGAACCAGCTCTGTGTACAACATAAATCTCTCATTCTTAACAAATAAGCAAAGAAGATTAGAAAATTCAGTATCCCTTAAGTATGCCAAATATTTGGAATGAAAAACAATTTAAATATATTCTTGTTTAAGGACTATTTTCCCAAAGCTAAAAAAAGGACATCATCCAAGAAAACAGTACTCACCAGAATGTCCCTTTGTCCCTGCTTTCTGTATCTGTGAACCCAGATTCCAAAAACATGTCCTTGTAAATTCGACCAACCAGGCAGTACATATCTGAAGCTACTTGGTCTTCCTGTTCCACTAGGGGAATCATAATTTCTAGAGCTTTCTGTCTGTCTCCGGGCAGATTTCGCCTATTAAAACATAAACATTTTGATTAAAAACCCAATAAAGTTAACAAGAAATACTTTTTTCATGGCCATATTTGAATACATATGACTTCATTCATGTAAAATGTGCTTCTAGACACACAATTCTCCCCCACCCCCTTCCCTTTTTTTTTTTTCTTAATATCATGGGACACCTTTAAAAAAGCACCCAAACACATCTTCTCCCTCTCATGAAGCGTCAGCTAGAGGCAAAGCACTAGCAACAGCAACAAGAGCCTCAAAATAAATTCTTAAAAAGATCATGTGTTACTTTCTTACAAAACTGAAAGATGAAATTTGCTTTCATGTCTTAATATTTATTTCAGAGAAAATCATGCTTTAAAGGAAAAGATTCCATCTTGAGTTTGTGATTACTTTTTTTTTTAAATGTACATTTTGAATGTGAAGCAAAAATCATAGCGCATAAACTTGATTGAATTCCCATGATGAGGAAGGTTAAGAAGCTAAGCTAATAAAGGCAATATTAACAAAAGTACTTCAGACAAATAAACCACATAATTGCAAGCTTTAGACATTTCCTGGTGACTCACAGTTTGGATACATAAACCATTCAGTATCAAGAGTTCAGAATTTTTTACATATTTGTGTACTGAATAAGCAAATGACCCCATTCTCAGCAAAAAACTTTTCTTCGGTGGTTTAGGGAGAGTACTATATTCTTTTGGAGAAATTGCTTGTAAAATTTGAGTGGCTACAACTTGAATTGGGGGCAAAATATAAAAGTGGTTTTGTATCTGCCTTGCAGGCTTCGCATGGAAGAAGCCTGCAAGACAAAGCTACCTCAGAGAGAAAAAAACCATCAAAACCCACAACCATCTTAAAGGAGATACTACTTGATCAGACGTTCAGTAACAGATTTTTTTCTTCTTCCTCTACAAGAACATATCAACATTTTGATACGTCTGCACAGGCAGTATCAATGTCAAACCTGAGAGATCAGAGCACATGTACTTTAAGTGATACTTAAACTCATGAGCTCTGAGCTCATGTAAGTAGCTCCAGATGTGAGCGATGTGGAAGAAAAGGTTTAAATCAAAGCAGAATGTGTAACACAGAGGACAAATGAGTACTTACAACATAACAAAAATAATTATGAAAACAGAGCAAAAGCACTTGTTTAAGTAGACAGTATAAACTGCTCCTCTGAGCAAAAAAAAACAAATAGAGTGTGCAAGCCTACATGCTGGGCCAACCTCTACTGATGTCTCACCCCGATGAGAAAGGCACATGAAACCCATTGCTGTCTCTTCCCAACCTTCAGACCAGTCAATTTCTAACAGATTAGGAAAAGCTCCCTCAGACTACAAAGCTGCAGGAGGCTCCCCAAGTACTTCTAGAGCAGCACAGCAAGCCTGGTGTACTCCTTTGAGATGGACAAGTGCTCCCAATCCCAAAAACCCCAGCGCTCCTGGCTGAGCAAGTCTCCTTCACGTCTGCGTTAAGTTCCTCTGCCAACTGATCACTTCCCAGTTGATGAAGGCTGGCTTCCTTTTGTTTTCTCATACTGACCACTCAAAGTAAAGCAACAAGGGTAAGTCTCCAGCTTCTTTATGGTTTTTTTTTGGCTGACCTCCATTAGAGAAGGGCAATTTTCAGAATGGAGTTTCAGGTGGATAACACTTCCACATCTTGTTTCAACTATCACTAATCCAGATCAAACCCATAGCTAGTTGAACCTAATGAGAACAAAACCAGTAAGGCACAACAGTGTTCTGTAATATGAGCCATTTACACTTCGATGGTCTCCAGAGTCAGAGGTCCCTGGTTTTCTTTCTGCTTACTCTTCCATCAGTGCCCTCACACACTTTCTTGATTTAGGTCAGACTAATCCTGACTAATTGAGCTGCTCCATCCTTCCGTACTAATGACCTGGATTAGAAGCAAGAGAGACAGCTTCTTTCACAGCAAACATTCGGATGTGCAGAGTATTCCAGACCTGCCTTAGCTGAGAAAATATCCTCTGTATTCCCAATAAGGAGAAGGCTACAGCCAGCCCAAGCAACTCCTTGACATACACCAAAGCATGAACATTTTCATGGCTGTCATGGATTCCAGTTGAATGTACAATCTGGAGAAAGAAGTGAGAGGCAAATCTGATGTGACCTCCTTTAGAGGTACTGTGTAGACCTTTTGTATGACAGATACCTTCAAAGGCTACATCTTACAGACCTTTCAGTCTGCAAGAAGTGCCAACAGAACCCATGAAGTACAGGGATCTGCCTGAAAAAAAAAAAAAAAAAAGATGGTACTGCAGTTTTGCAGGATTTTAGTGCCCCTGTGAACTAGTCAAGTCCTGCTTTCAAAGGTGACCTTGCTTTAGAAAATTATCACTTGTTAAAACTTCAAGTGACCTTTGTGAAGGCTATGTAGAAGTAGCACACCCATACTGAATTATTTGATCTGCAAAGCCCACACATTTATGGCGAAGGAGGAAGGAAAAAGGTACAATATTTGTAACCTTCATGTACCTGGTATAAAGGAACAAGAAAGTACCTAGGCATTTTATTCAAACAAAACAATGCCTGGTAGCTGGGGGTTTTATTCTTGGTTTTTGGTTTGTTTTTTTTCTTTCAAAAACAAGTTTGTTTTTTCAGCTAGTTACTTGTGACATATTTTGACATCACTTTGACATGATAGGCAGGTTTGAGCATCATCAGCAAACCTGAATAACAATACTCAAATCTGTGAGAAGCAGAAAGATCTGTAGATATTTCCTTCATTTGAGAATTTCAATGGCTGCTGAAACCTGGTCTACTCTTCTAAATGTTAATAGAAAAATGTTCATCATGGTAACAGTGAGGGAGCAGAAAACCTCCAATTTCCTCTGAAAAACTCCCCTTTCAGTGCCTTGCCCAATTGCTAGTATCCTAGAAGAAAAATCTAGGCTTGGCTCTCATTTAACTGGAGAAAGTAGTTTCTTCATGTGGCACATTTCATGCATGATATGAGAGAATATGTTAAATTATTATTAACATAAAATCTTCTTATGGACATTTGCTGAAAGTTCTCCTCCTGCCTCCTAACGCTACCGGAACTCAGACTTGAATAGGATGATGCCTAAGTTTTCAGAAATGCTGCAGCACTGCCACTTACATAGTAATGTTAGAAGTGTATTTTACAGAGGTGAAGTACTGCTATGTATTTATTTGCCGATTTAGGTACTGAATGGAAAAACGATGCAAACCTAAGGAAAGACAAATCAAACACTCCTGCTAAAGGAAAAGGAACATAATTTGACAATACGAGAGAAGAAAAGCCAGGATTGATCACAAAGCTCCAGAGTCCCCGAAGTTGCTGCAGTGAGAACCCTAGACCTGCATATGAAGATTCCAGTAGGGAACTTCACCCAGGATTACCAACCCTCTGTGAAGTTTACAGTTCTGATTTGCTATTCAACAGCACAAGGAAGGGTGGATTCTTACCTGTTCAGTGCAAATGCATAATGAAGCCTCACATGGTGGTGGGAAGCCAAGTCAAAAGTAGGCAGTTTTTCTAAAGTTTTCACCAGTTTCACAATGGAATCATAATCCTTCCAAAAGAAAGGAATAATGAAGTTTTAGGTGGCTGTACTGAGACATGCCTATATAAAGTCCTCTTTGGCCTAAGCACCTCTTATTTCATACTAAAAAGTATTTTCAGTTTAAGTTTCAGTTTCTTCAGTCTCAAACTGTAAATAGCCTGGCACCCATCAGAAATGTGAACATGCACAGTATTTAGCAGAGAAAGACATAATTTGGTCTCTTGTACTGCTTCAATTTGGACCTGTGAAAATTTTAGTACATCTGTTTCATGATTAAAATTAGCTTCAGGGGCTGAACGCATATCAGAGTTCATATTGTATAGACATTATAATGCTAACTGCATCTGAATTAAGGCATCCCAAAACTCTGAAGTAGGCATGAGCCACAAAAACAAAGTAAGAGAATCTTTCAATACACAGTTTTCAAAGTAGCTTATTCACTGACATTTAAAAAACAAACAAAATAAAACTGAAAAACAAATCACTTCAAAATGTTTAAGAAGAAATAGTTGAAATTAGATATAACAAAGTAAGTGATTACTAGCACCGTTCCGGAAGCTGAAATGCATATGAACGTGTTATGTTTCCATGAGAAATGTCACAAGCATGGTGACAAAGAATACATATACATAGCAGAATGTTAACATAGCCTTTAAGTAGGGCACACTATGCGCTGTCCATCACAAAATAATACTCTGATGGCAAAGAATTATTTTATGTTGTGTACTTTTTAGGTGCCGTTACAAAATAACACCACTTTTCTGCTTACGTAAAGGCACGCTATAAACAGTGCAACTGCAAAATATAGTAAAAAGTGTCAGTGATGATATGGCAGAAGATTTTTACTAGTGTGCATTATTCATATAGTTTGTTAGAAAATCTGTGCAAAATACACCAAAAATTTTGCTGAGAATGTCATTTAATTCACTGTGGTTTAGATCAGGGGTCCTCAAACTATGGCCCCCAGGGTCCTCAATCCGGCCTCCCGGTATTTACAGACACCCCCCCCACTGGGGGTTGGGGGGGGGAAACGAAGCAGCCGCAGGTGACTGCCTGCCACTTAATCCGTGTGCCGGCCCCCTGGTTAAAAAGTTTGAGAACCCCTGTTTTAGATGATCTTTGAGCATAGGATTCATACCTGGATGTCTCTGTAGGACAGCAGCAAGTTTATCACAATGTCAGCAGACAAAACTTCGACATTATCCACCCGCTGTCGAATCCTTGCCAGCTCTGCAGCCAGCTCCTTGCCCGTGTAGAGGGTACGGGCCTTCCTGATGTCATTCAGAATGGATTCTCGGAAATATTGGCTGGAGGGGAACAGCTTCACATAAGCAATTTGGGACAGGTCCCTTGCACTTGTTTTTCTGGCCCTGCAGCTCTCCCACAATGTATATGTGGAACATTTATTGGTAATGCAGTGTTAATGGAGAGATTTGGTCAAGCTAAATTATTAATTATCCATTTGTCTCAACAGAAGGAAAAACATCACATCACCCTGAAGCAAGACCTGACATTTAAATTGCTAGCAGGAATATATGAATTTTACACAGGGGTACAAGAAGACAACTCACCTTGAACTGGCCTGTGCCACTTTCAAGAGCTGAATAAATCGATCCACCAGAGGTAAGCATATAGGCCCAAGCAGTGACTCAAAACTGGGCTGCATCAGTTCTGTTAGTCCCTTCATAAAACTGCTGTCACAGCAGTACACCTTGTTATGTGGAGTTATCATATAAGGAACAAATATGTAGTTACCAGTGCACATCTGTAGGGAAACAAGGTGCAATACTTAGGGAAGCTATGGTATGACAAGCCTAAGCATAAAACCACCCCACATGCTACCAGCAGAAGTCAAAGGGTGATCTGCTTGCTTCAGCAAGACCAAGATTTTACCTATGAAACCAAGGATTACATAAATTGAGTTCTCCTCTCAAATATGACATACACCTGAAATGTATTCTTTCAGATTTCTGAACTGCTTCTGCAAGATAGGTCTTTTTAGAAGCATTGTGTTGACCTTACAATAGTCATTGGCTTAACAGCAAATTAATACTGAGGGCACACTCCAGTCACCCCGCAGTGGCAGGCAGACTCAAGCAAAGCTGACGTACACTCTTTTCAAGGTGACTTGATGTCCAGAAGAGAACAAGCATTCTGCAATCTAGTGTAGTTAGGCTCACAGATGCTGAAAACAGTAACACAAGCTAGTTGCCTCACAACAGGAAAACTGTGGAGGAAACTAATCCTCACATGAGCAGCAAAATGACTCAAATAGTTTAGTGTAACAAAGACAAACTAAATTCCCTGCTATGTAGCAAACCTTCTGGGCCACTGGGACTTATAACTACACATATTTCAGAATAACCACTTATTATTGTTTTAGCATTGCTAAACTGTATTGATTTCTATCTATCAATGTATGACAGATACTTCACACATACAAAAATAATTTTATCTTCCAGGGAGGCAAGATATCTGGTGCCTGTGGTAAGTGTGCAAGTACAGATTTATGCACACAGAAAGCTTGCTGAATACTTGTGGTTCTGAAGGGTCTTAACTATGAGACAGCACACCATCAAAATCAGGAAGACTTCTGCCATTTAGCTCTTAAAGCTGACTCCACTACTGAAGTGGCCAGCAGCTGCCCAGCAAGAAAAGCCTTAAGAAAGCAGTTTTTGAGACCCATCATTTTGGTACCCCTAAATTACTTCCAAGGTTAATTACTTTCTGGTCAGCTTATTCTGTTCTCCCAGAGGTCAATAAAGCAATGAGGACATCACTTCTGAGACTCCCCTGGCAAGCTGAGCTCCATGCATTGAGAGAGCAGTGTACTGAGTAGTTTTCAAATGCACAATACCAGCTGTGTGCTTAAAGCATGCATTTTAACATGCATAACTGATTTTAAAAACATGAAGGATTTAGGTACTCTAATCTGTATAAATGTACGTGTACAGATATGTCAGTAAATGGGTTTGTATACTGATCAGAGATTGGCTATGAAGAGTGCAGGAAACTTTTTTTTTTTTTTTTAATTACACCTATTATACCATGAAGCTGTAAATCCTTGCTATAAAGGCAATCCCACCCCTACTTCTGAGGTATATAGACAAACTGCGTAAACCTTCAAAGTAATCGATGCAGGCATTAACACAAGGTCCATTGAGCTCAACTAACCCAGAACTTAGTTGGAGATTATTGCAAACACAGACTTGCACAAGGATATTAATTTAGTCTTCTTCCCCCGACAACTACAAACTATTACAGCTGAATAGCTAGAACAGATTTTACTGTGCATGAGTGTAGCAGAACTGGGAGGTGTATCACTGTTTTTAAACAAGCAATTAAGGAGTGTGATGCTAGAACCCAAACTTCTCATCTTCACAATGGAGAACAGAATGGACACTTTTGCTCAAGAATATGACAGTATGTAAGGTGATCACATGGTTTCAAGAGTAAATGGCTGAACCTTTAACCCTGCTAAAACCTAGAAAGCCCCACAGTCAAAAGCAGAGAGGAAATTACGGATTTGCTGGAACTGGATTCAGCAATTACAGCATAAGGGTGGGCAGTACCTGGCATAGGAGCCATATTAAGCACAGGCAGAGTATTCTTAAACTTTCCTTTTTTAAATAAAGGAGAAAAAGGTTGGAAAGTCAGAGCCAAGAGAAAGGGTCAAGTAGCTACAGATATCCTGGGGTATTTACTTCCTGATGTTTATTCAGTGCCTCAAAAATAAATTCAAGACTGCTTGCAGGAAGGCCTTCTCAGACCTCTGGCATAGTGTTTCCAAAGCTCAGGTCTTAAATAAAAATCAACTCTGAAAAAGGATCTTTCCAGCTTTTGAAATCCACAGAAACCAAAATTTATCCTGGCATAATGGTCAGGCCACCTACAGAGACAGTGCTGAAGTCTTCATATTTAATCCTACGAGCAAGAAAACTACTCGTCCTGCAGAGGCCAAGTGCCTGAGTCCACTACTGAGCAAAAGGTCTTATAAACTGATCCCACGTGCACCCCCTCTGTAGGAAGCAGGTATCTATTTCAGTAGAACAAGAGAGCCAACAAAAATTAGTTTGCATGCATATTTCCAGTTACCTGAGGGGAAGAAAAAGCTGGTTATTTTATAAAGCGTGCTACAGAACACATGCAGACCCGGTAGCCTTTGGAAGCAGTGGACAACGCAGAACCTAACAGTAAAAGACAGGAGAAACCACTACATGGGAAGAAAGCAGAAGAAAAGAAAATAAATTTCCAATTGTTCAGAGGGCCCCCAGGGTTCTCAGGGAATTGTCTCAAGCTAGAATCTCACCTTGATGCTCAGCAGCAAGTAGTGTGGGAATTGAATGGGCTTTCCCTCAGCTAGGGCATTAATTTGGTTGTGAACTTAACCTAGACATTTACATTTTGTTGGGAGCTCTGTATCTCTGAAACCAGCCAAATTTGGCTGAAATTCATCAGACAGACAAACAGGCAGATACAGAAAAGAGGGTGGAGGATGAAAAAACAGTACAAGCTCTTAAGTTTCATTTCCTTAGGAAACAGGCTTTAAAAAAAAATAATAAATATAGAGAGAGAAAAAAAAACCACATGCAGTAAAGCTAAGAAATACAAGAAACATTGACCTCAATTTCACTTTCCAAGCTAAAGAGTACATTAGATATTCAACAGCTGAAGCTGAAAAAGGTAGGCATGCAGTAGCTCTGGTAACAAAAGAGGAAAAAAATAATCAAAAGTTATATATTATTTACTAAAGGTGGTAGTGAAAGAAAGATAAGGTAACAGGATGGCAAGGCTGCTCTTGCGTAATAAAGTCTACAGTCTCCCACTGTGGAGAAACATACTTTGTCACCATCACAAATTCTAACTACAAAGAGCCCAGCCCTGACTGCGTTCGGACAACGATTGGGACGGGAGCCTGAGAGGACCTGGCTGTGGGGGCACCAGCTGCGGAGCTGCTCCAATGCCAGATAGCTCTAAACCTTCTTCCCCAAAACAAAAAAAGGGCATGATTTGCTTCTTTCCTCACTCCCAGGCTACGTAACCTCTGCCTCAGCCACTTCTACTTCCTTTCTCAACTTTCTTTGTCAAAATACAAGCTCTATTAACTTAAACCTGAAGGGATCAAGTGGTCCTTCTGGCACACACTTCCCAACTGCTCACACATTTCTCTACATATTGACAAGTGCACATGATTCCACTTGGAAGTTTAAATATATTCCACTTATTAAAATCTGCCCTGTAACACTCCATCCCAGCTCTGATCTCACAAACTCTGATATTCTTTCCTAACCCTAATTAACTTCATTCTATATTCTAAGTCTGATGAGCACCCAAGATAAAACTGTTATCTTCCTTTGATCCATTCCTCTGACTCACCATACCATGTACAATGAAAGTAATAGAATCAAACCATTCAAGAAAAATGGGCAATTTTTAAAGGAGTTAGCATCTTAAATCCAATGACAATATTCTCAAGGACAACATCCTTTAAAAAAATTTAAGTAGCGTAAAGGGTCTTCAAAAGTGGGTGGGAACAGACACCTCAGTCAACAAGAGGTGCTATAATTTTCATTTTCCAAACCTCTTTCTTTATAAATCACTCATTATTTAAGCTTCAAAAGCTCAAATTACACTAATTACACTAATCACTAAAGTGACTGCAAGTCACCTGAGTTGTAAACTGAAAGGCATTACCGAAAACATTAGGGGCTGGGACAGGCCATGAGTGCGCATACAGGTAGTTACTATGGTTCAGCCTGCTGCACAAGAACTCAGGACATTAGATAAGGTAAACTTGGCCTGAGGTCTCAAATCAGCTGAACTAGTTATATCTAGGAGATATGAACTTACATATCACTGAAGGCTTTGGGCCAGCACACTCAGTACCTGGCAACATCAGGCCACCTTCTGAAAGACTGTCTGTGTCATAGCCCATTTCATTAAAGCAGTCAGACTAATCAGAAGGCAGAAGTACTGGCTGGAGCCAGGTACACATGCACACGTAAATGCTTACCACAAAGTGACAAAATCTCTAATTCATTTTTGCAAATGTTTTAATTGTTTTGTATTTTTCCAATTCCTCACTTTCTGTGCAAAAGTAAACAATTCCAAAGTACTGTGTAATTTCAGTTTAAATACAGCCGTAAGATCATCTTAATAGCTCTACAGTTACAGAATTTAAGAGTATCCTACTCCTAGCTAGACCAACTGGTCACTGGAACATTAAGCACTTCCTTCTTGTTTGATAGCTTCTGAAAAGAAATTAATATAGCACCAATTTGTATTTAAAAGATAATTAAAATGCATAGGATACAGTTATATTTTAATTATCACAATAAGAATATAAAACAGCCTTTCTTTCAATATCACCCTCTAACACAGAACTGTTACTTGTAAAAGGGAAGCCTTTGGGGACTTCAGTTTGGAGACCATGTCTTCTTAGAAAGAACATCATGCAATAAGGTAAATCCTGTTCTCTTCCCCACAAATACATCTGACATAATACAGAAAAATTTTCTCTGAAAGTTGTACAGATTAAGACAACATGGTGCTATACAAATGAGTATTTGAGTTCTGCCCAATCTTGACTTTTACTTCAAAAGGAGGGAGAACATTTGCAAAATCTCAGGGTGTACCGATGTGCAGTCCTCTCAGTTCCCTGAGGCTCTTCTTTACCAATGCTGCGCTGTTGGGATCATTTAACAGTCAAATATTGACAAACAGAAGAAAGCTGCCTTCAAAGACAGTAAATGTCAAAGAAAACAAAAATCCACCAAAACAAAACCATGGTTTACTCATGGATGGAGAAGCTAGAAAAATCCCATCTACTTCCCTAAGCTTCAGGTCAGCATCCAGTGTAACTTTTTCTTCTTTTTTAATAAATAAAATCAGCTGAGGTAATAAAAATAGCCAGTGTCTGTCACAGTAGGAACTGTTCTTCCTGCTGACTCTCTTCAAATTAAGATCAGCTTTTTCGCATTTCTCCTACTAGTTCTTTTGAGAAATATCTGCTCTTATTTCAATTCTTCCTATGAGATTTTTCTTAAAGGTAATTCTCTGACTGCACATGGTGTTATATGTGGCAGATGGCAAAATCCTAAACTAAGTTATTAAATCTATTCCTTCCATCCCCCAAACACACAGTAAATCAATATGTGCTGACTTTTTAATGAATACAGACTGAGTTTGGGTTTACTTCAAATCTCACTCACCTGAATGACAGCCTTGCTCTTGATTTGAAAAGGAACATAAGTAAGCCTCACACCTCAAATGAACTGAAGCACAGAGACTGGGTCTATTCTTTTAAATACTTCCCATTTTCTTTGGGAATATTTTCTTTCTTTATATGCTCAGCAATAACATTCTATTGCCGCCATGCCACTTGTTAAAATCCTAAATACTTGTTAAAATTCAGCATACACTGTATATGGTCCTTTCATCATGTTCACATAGGGAAAAAAGTTCTAACTTTTTCCAAGGAAAGTACATGCCAAATATATTAATCAAAGAATTCAACACATTGTAAGAATGAGCAACAGATAATGATGTATTATAAATAACAATAAATAATGCAGTTGTCATTATCAACAAAATATTTACTGAAGGTTACTATCTAGCATTTTTACATACTTGAACACCAAAAATCAAACTGTTCCCAAGTCATCTGTCAACTGGCTGAGGTGTATCAGAAATATTTCCCACTTTTTCCACAGTGGAAGAGACTAACAGCTAAACATATCCTATGGGATCGGCAGTATTCTAGCAGTACCTATATGGAGACCCCAAGCTTGCAGACAGCTCTGGCATGCCTCATCCAGGGTCACCCATTCTCCTGCTGAAAAAGCACTACACCAAACTGCCTCCCAAGCTACACCTTAAACGGGAGGCAGTTAGGAAGGGCTGTGGAAAAACAGTAAAAATAACAATCTCTGACCCCTCCAAGTGTCAGAAAAGGAAAACACTAGTAAGAGTTGCTTAACCACTAACACCAGTGAGTTGGCTGCCCAGCAGAATGGTTCCTACTGCTGCCCAGTCGGGCCAGCAGCTGTACCAGTCTTGCACCCCAGGCAGCTCTCAAGGCTATCTGTCACTTCAACCTGGTGCAAGGAAGCAGCCTGAACTGAAAGGTAAGCACTGTGTTAAGGTGTTACTTACTGCAACTGGTTGCAAACTGTATGTACAATGCATGCACATTAAACTTCCTCAGAATCAGCAAGAAGTGAAGTTTTAAAAAGTTGAATAAACGGCCATTTGGAACCTGACCTGCAGCTTTTCTTCAAAGTCGGTAAGATTCAGACTGGGGAGAATTAGGATGAAATAAAAACTGGCAAGCCAAAACAAGCAAACTACAGCCATGAACTGTAACCTTTATACCAACATCTCCTTGTGACTGAAACTCTACCAGCAATTTCTAGAATGCCTCTGCTGCATGGTTAACCTCAAAAATCAGATAACAGCAAAAACTAAACTTAAGATTTAAAATATCAACATAACTGCCTCCTGTTGAAGTATTACTCCTTGTAAAAACGTATGGTTTGGGTATTAGTGCAGAATTTGGAAAAAGTCCAACCAAATAGCTATAAAACCACATATAACAGGAAATGAGCCTGTTATCTTGCATTGCTCTGCCCTGAAAGGCTCCAGGCAGCTTATCCTAGCTTTGCAACATTGTATTGACTTATTAGGAAGCACAAAAATCCAGTCAGAACAAAGAACAAAAACAGCTGGTAATGGATTGGGTTATTTTTTTTCCTCCCCACCACTTTCAGGGATACAATGTTCAGGAAAAGAAAACACAAGGCATTTCAGTTAGACAGATATATATAGAGGCTTGTTTTGCAGCTTTTTTTTAAATTTCCTGGTGCCAGGGATACCACTGTCCTGTTACAGGTGATGTTTGTGTGCTATTAAAAAACATGTTCCAGAACAGCAGGACTAAACTCCTGGTTTATCCATATGTGAATTTCATTTTTTTTACGTGTGCAACCTCACATAATCATTCATATAACTATTCTTGGTAAGGGTGGGCATCATAGTCACAGCCTCTCAAGAACAGCACCTTTGTCATACCCATTTATCCAACAGTCTTACAATTTAGAAAGAAACCTAATATTCATGAAGCAGAAATTATACTCAATAGTTAGGCATGCACCAGCATTGTAATAAGTCTAGTTCCAGGTAATTTGGCTGACAATGTCAAAAAATGAGGAAAAAGGAGAAAAAAAATAGATCAGTTGCTAAAGCCAGTTTCACCGACATCCCTGTTCTCACCCCCAGGAAAATACTTCCTCACAGAAAAGATGTTATGTGGGTGTGCTTGAAAACATCTAAGACTCTCAAGGAATGCATTTTTTTTGCAGCATACATTGAAACACTTCCAAATATGATAAATGACAATTTCACAGCCACCTATCCAAATTTAAATGGAAAACAGAACAATCCTTTCTCAAACATATGAAGCCCAATTTACCATACGCCTTGTTGGGCTTCAGGGACTGTCATTTAAAAACAGGACAAGATGACAACATCTCCCTTTTATTCTACTTACCAGTCATCTCCTGCTGGTCTCCTGCTAAGAGAGCTCTTCCCCCTACCCTCCCAGGGACATTACATTAGTCACACATCATTTTCCCTAGATCCTGGGCCACCAGAATAAAATTACAGAATGCAATACAGTCATTTGCAAGAATGGTTTTACTGTTCTCTTTTGTTTTGTGTAAAGGCCTAACTGGCCATTTGCTCCACTTTCATTAGAAAAGTATGAGAGATATTGACTCTAGCATATCATTCACAGAATTCTGTGGGTCTCTGAAAAGCATTTTCTGGTTAAGAGCTATACAGAAACTCTGTCTGGAACCCTCTTTGCTTTTTTTTTTTTTTTTTTTTTTTAATAAAAAATAATATGCAACTTAATATGCAGCATTAGGGCCAAAGCTTGCACTGGTTTTGAATCCATCTTTAAAAACTCTATCACCTATAGTAGATAACTGCATCCTTTTCAAATAATTATGTTTTATAATGGCAGAAGTCAGTACTTAATCCATGAATTTCAGTGTTAAATAAAAAAGTTAAACCAGGAATACTGCAGGTTTTATGGCAGTTTTAACACTGTGGGAAATAAAACCTGACCAATTTCTAAAATTAAATACGCCCCTTAGAAAAGTTTATTCAAATATGGAATTGTACAGCATACACAGAGCACCTCAGGATATCTGCACACTACTGACTAACCACTATAAAATTATATCTTAGCATATATGGCTACCAGTAAGTCCCAAAGTGAAGCCAAGAACAACTCAACATGCCAGAAATACATTCTGACACGACCAGCCCTGCTGCCCCAGAACAAACCACACTGACAAAGCCGTTTTCTCACAGTCACAGGTCAGCCTCCCTTGAACTTGGGAGTGAAAAAGGGAAGGGGGATTTGCAAGGCCAACCTCAGAAACCAGAGGGATGCCAAGGTGCAGAAACCTACAGTTTAATGATTGGCAGTCACTGACAGACTACCAGGTTCTGCACTACACTAGGACTAACTGGCTCCAGGACTCAGCTTCTAGAAATAAATATACACACTCTCTCTTTATAAAGACACATATTTTCATAGCTGTAGCCATGGGTTTCTAAAATGAGCATCAGTTTCCAAATAACTCTCCTTTTCAATAGAGCATTTTTTAGAAACACTGAAGAACACTGTACAGAAAAAGGCAATAGAAAAAAAATATCAAAATGACAGATGTAAATGGTGTGTGAAAAAATATGACAGACAAGTAAAGGCAGCAAGGAAAATACCACTGATAGATGGAGGTAAGAAGTGAGCCTGGTACCTAGCAACGCAGTGATATACACAGATTTGCTGCTAGGACTTCCAGAATTCTGCACTAACTCTGTAAAATACAGTAGGAGAGCGTTACATGATTCTAGTGAAAACCAGAAGATAAACAACATTAAATGGTACAGATGTTTGGAATGCCTAGAATTCAACCAGCACTCAGAAATCATACTTACATTATTCTTCTGGCAAATGATTTCCTGGAATAAAGAAGAAGAAAAAAAATAATGTTGATAGCACCGATGAACTACTAGGAAAGATATCTGATCAGTATGACTTGCTAGTATTAATGTTTACAGACACATGACAGGAGAATGGTGGTTGGTAGATATTTTCTATGCCTATCAAATCAATATAAGTCAAGTATTACCTCAGGAGAGACAAAATTACTATGGAACCAAACAGATACATACATCTTATATGTATATCCAGGAGGATATGTACTGTGTGCATGTGTATATACATATATACACATATGTACATACCCCTCCCTATATAAATTTTCCTAGAGGGATGCTGTCCCAAAATTGATTATCAATACACATGTACTCACGTTTGAGAAAAATATCCTAAGTAACATTTTGCTGCCAGCAGAAGAAACTGTGAAGAATAGTAAAAGCAGTACTTCTGCAAGGTTTTAAAATGTTCCAAATCTGGTTGAAATTCACATTGCTCTAGTAAGTCTGATGTAAAGAATGTACCTTCACTTTTTACACGTAAAGTTTCAGAGAACAAGAAGCCACACGCAGATGGCACACTGATCTGGGTGGTACAGCCCAAGTGCGGACCACTTGCGGACAGTGACTTTGATTTCAGGAAGATTTGTCAGCAAGTTCTGACCCCAGCAAATGATAACACTGCCAGATTTATCAGAGAGCTACGCTACACCCCCACCACTGGGACCACTGTACAGCTTAACCTATACCATATCATTAAAAGCACACACAGTGTCAAACCAAGGCGCCTCACACTTTTCATGTTGAGTAAGTCAGGCTTCCATTAAACTGCTTTTCACGCTGTTGAGGGGGCATGTTTCACATACAACTGTTGCTAGTTTCTGAAGTGTAGGACATAAATATCTAGTCAACCCCCCTGGCATGGGAAGGGACATCTTTCATTAGATCAGGCTGCTCAAAGCCCTGTGCAACCTGACCAGAATGTTCATATAGAGAAACATTCCACCAGCTAAAGTTCACCTACATTGCTTTGTACCCCATTTCCTACAGCTTCATGATAATTTTCAGGTTTTGAATTTCATTTTTTTTCACCTTCTATGTAAGATTAAAACTGCACACACTCCTGCATTGCTTCTACTCTGTCTGCTGGCTCTAACAAATACAGGCACAAACATTGCCTCCAAAGATGCCCAGTCATGCTCATAACTATTTTTTTCAGGCAGTTACTAAATAACATGGGAAAGGTCTTGCTCTCTGACAACTTCCCTGCAGACTATCACAAGCAGAAACATGGGGCAGCTCAAAGCTGAAGGCAACTGAAGAGAGTCTTTTCAGTGGGCACTGTACTGGTGGCAACTGGGACATCCAAGTCTCCCCATACAGAATTGGGCTTCCACTGGCATCAGTGGAACCCTGCAGGTGACCTATTTGCAAAGTCCAACTCCTAAACTAGTAAAAAGTTCTCCCAAGTTCCCAAGGAAGACTGGTGCCTCACTCCAAGTGATTTTTCAGTGGGGATTTAGGTATTTGGCTCCTTGCCCAGTACAATGAAATTCTGCTCTGTTTAAACCGTAGATCATTGTACTTTGTATCCACATTGTATCCACAGATAGGTCTTTTGCCACTAGCAGTTTTATTTTTAGGACTTTTATCTGTATACTCTTTGTATTACAAAAAGAAAACTAACTGGATTGAAATCAATCCAGTTGGCTGAGAAAATGTGGAGGGAAGAGCAGGGGGAAGAAGCTGAGTTACTCAAGGTATGTCCCTTCCAATAGAGGGCCAAGCTACAAATAACGGGACAGTCAAAACCAAATAGCCTGCATAAGCTAGAAGCAGTGGAAGCAAACCCTCCGTGACAGGCAGCAGTGCCCAGACTGCAGCGCACCTCACTGCTTACTTGAAATGCTTCTTTTCAGCAACGCCTAGAATGGAAGCACAATAGCACTAAACACCTCCTGACCAAAGCCAATGAATCTAAGGGGGCGGGGAGGGGGGGGAAGTAATTCAAAGACTGCCACCCCAGTTGTCTGCCCTTCCCCATGCCCATGGAAGTTACTAAATCTTTAGTACAGTTGCAGGAAGTAGTGTCGACTCTTTGGCTGACACCACTCACAGCCCCACAGATTATCTTAAACCACCGCCTTGCCTTAAACCAATGTTTTGCACTGTGAATCGTGGCTCTAAGGACCAGGCACAAGTTTTGGTTTTGCTAATGCTGCTGGTAATCTCCAGGCTGGAAATCTCCTGATGTAAACAGCTGTAACTTAGCAAGACATACCAGAGACCATCTGGGACCCCATGGTGTTTGGGCAGAAAACTGCTACTCCATACAGGAGCTAAAATTTAAAGATTATTGTGCTGCCCCCTACACACCCCCCTTCTCACCTGACTGTTACTACTCTAACAGTTTACCCAAAACATCAGTAATTCCCCTGAATGACCGAACCACGTGTTCCATTTCTCATCTGAAATTTATCAAACTTCTGTTTCCGTAAAGAGATATTTAACACCTAGATATATAACTGACTGTGATAAAGTCATCTAAATCTTTCTTTGGGGAAAACAAAACTGAGTTTTTCAGCATTTCACTGTGGCATGTTTTCCAGGCCTCAGAATATTTTTGCTATTCTTTTGTGAACCAGAAGTGACATCTGTATTTCCTATGGAAACAGAGAACCTATTTCAAGAGTTGGACCAACTATGACTTGCACCCTTCCCCCCCCCTTTCCTTTCAGAGTTACCTTCAGTGACTGCAGAGACTCCGCATTTGTATCACAATAAAGGATAATGTTGTTAGCCATGCTGAAGCTCTCCCTGACTCCCAGGTGGTAGAACAGAGAAGGCTGACGGAAGGCATCACTCATCTCTACAACAGCAATATCTGCAGAAAGAAATTAAGAATTTATTGTCAATGTCACACGTTTCTGACAGTCAAATACTTCTAGGCCATGTCTCTTCACACAATTTGCTTTGATAAGACAACCTGATTATAAGTAGGATGTAAGAGATCTAGAGAGATTTGCCCATTTTAGCAGTTACATCAGAATTTTTAATACAGTCAGCAGGATATGGTTGAATTTTTTTTCTTATCTTTCTTCCTTTCTCCCCACCACCCCCACCACCCCCCACCCGCCTTTTGTTTCTTTAAATTAGACCTTCATTTCCTCAGGTAAAAAGGGGTAAAATATTACTAATCAAGAAAAGGCAAAAAGTTCATTTGGTGCCCTGAAGATAAAATGTTTGTTTGATCTACACATGATGATTGACGACCTTATGGAAAAAAAATGAAAAATTACATTTGATGTGTTTTTTCACCCCGTGTGCAAGCTGCAATAAAAATTTATGCAACATACGTACATCACTGCAGAACATACTGTAGACATTCTGTATTAGAACTTTGGAAGAAAACAGCTGTAAATTGAAAGGCAAAGGTAAAGTTCCAATACAAATTACTATTCAGATGTATTTTGATTCATATAGAAAGATGAGAGAGAAAGAAAAGGACAAGTTGCAGCAGAAGAGAAAGAAAGAGGGAAGAAACTCTCATATAAGTAAGAACTTTACTGTGCAGAGAATTCTGTTCATTTCATAATAAATTTTACCTGCATGAATAAAGCACATGCACTATGCTAACAGAACAAGGAATGTCAAATTCTCTTAAAACTTGTGTTTTGCTTGCCCAGATTCACACTAATGTAAAAGTAAAATAACAGGCAATTATAAAGTGTTAGCAGAAACAGTTAAGGCTTCCATTATAACGGGCAGCATATTTGCACTGCAAAAGTCTTGTCAGATCAAAAGAGCAAAACAAGAAAACTGACTCATCTCCACCTCTGGTGCAAACATCCTTCTGTCTCTTCACCCAATTCAGGTTTGTTGTTTCCTTTCAGAATTCCAGCCTGACCCTCCCAAGAGAAATACACTTCCCTTAAGCGTAGAACAAGAAAAGCAGCTTGGTGTCTCCCTGTTTTCCCCTTCTTCAGGATGCTTTTATGACAGAAAAGACAGATAGCAAGACAAGCTCTGTAGGGAAAAAGCTTATGTTTATGTTAGGTAGCCTTGAGTTTCTCTACTCTAATTGATCTAATAAGAGATTCTACCCCTAACCACAACTTTTCACCTTGCCTATTACTTAGATCATCAAAACTGTAATGAAGATATTCAATAAAAGATAAGCCTTGTGCCCATGCTCTCAACTGAGAAGACAGTAAGGGTAATCTTCTGCAACTTGTTGAAAATTAACATCTCTGAGACATCTACTCTTCAGTCATACTTTACTGTAACTGGCCTACAGGCTCAGAAATTATTAAAAAAATGAAGAAAGATACACAAGGGGACAAACAAGACAAAATTTGCCTATACAAGCTTAGGCTCTTCAAGAAACAATAATAAAAGAAAGGAGACTAAAATGGTATAAAAAAGGATATTTTTTTCCTCCTCAAAAATCTAGTATTACATTATGTTTTCATAAGTTTCATAATTTTTGTTCTAAGAATCTCCCTCTGTCCAATTTCATATAAATATTTGCAGTACATACCTTGTCTTTTATCAATTTTAGGAAACTGGGACATCACTAAGAACAAACACCAATGGCAATATTGCTACTGTATTTTGTTGGGTGAGATTAAGGCTTGTTTATTTTCTTGAAGCTGCCATAATACAAGCTCTATTTTTAACTACACTTATTCACATGAAAGTCTCATCTTGAGCAACTGTAAGTTTATGGTACATTCCTGTTACACTGAGCAGCAGGAAGATTTGCATAATTTGCCATGACTTAATTCTCAAATCTTGCAAGATAACGTGTTTTCACTAGAGTTGCAAAACTAAGATTAAAAGAAAAATATTACTTAAGAAAAATAAAGTGAGAGAGCCTAATCAAAGTTGGAATATAGTAAACACTTGAGAAATCTGATGTTAAAATGGCAAGTTCCCAGGACCATGAAGACAGAAAGCATAACTCTTTAAAAAAAAAAAAATATCTGTGCCTCTGTGTGTATATAACTGTCAAGATCAGGTGGCCAAATCCATCTAACACAATCTGACTCAGGGCCACACT
Organism: Microhierax caerulescens; assembly: GCA_035590215.1. Taxonomy (NCBI): domain Eukaryota; kingdom Metazoa; phylum Chordata; class Aves; order Falconiformes; family Falconidae; genus Microhierax; species Microhierax caerulescens. The sequence continues at coordinate 52,701,666 of JAVJGJ010000059.1, read as the reverse complement.
GTAAGAAGTGTTCTTGGGTCCTGTCCTATCTCTATCATAGCAATCCCAAAAAAAAACAAACAAAAGCCTGGAGTTACTAAAACAGAGGACAGAAGGACCACAAAAATAAGGAAACATTTGTAAGAAAAAATTACATTAAGATACTGGTATAAACTCTGTTGTGATATTTGTATTTCTTCGTAACTAAAGAGGATCTCTTTCCTTTACATGTTAAGATTTCTGTGAAATCCAGGTCTTCTGGATAATCTCATTTGATAAAGCAGTGTCCTCCTTAGAACAGGTCCAACTTCTGTGAAGTTTTCCTTCTCACTCTAGCAATTATGTATTTTAAGATGCAGTTGTCATTCACAACAAAAAGGTCAGACTTTACAGTCCAGGCTAGCCCTTCAGGCTGGTATCACAGTTTCCAAGGGGAACAGCCTAATTCTTACCTGCAATTCCAACAAGCTGTAAAAAGTATGTGCACTTTTGGGATCAGGTGCCCACCCACTAAGAAAACCCACACCCTAAACCAGCTCTTCTGACAGACCCATTTCTGACTATCTTCTCCCACATCAGGAGCAAAACTTATCTGACCACATGAAGGATCAGAGTTTGGAGCACTGGTCGGAAGTTCAGAATTCAAATACAAAGCAGTAAATGGAAGCTCATTAAAAAAAAGGGTATCTGTAATGATTCCTGTAAAGTGCCTGAGATGTACTGTCAAGTGCACTATAAAGCAGCTAAGTACTATCTATATTCGGTTACATAAAGTGTGATCAGGAATCCAGCAAAGCTGATCACAACTGATGGTTTTCAAGAGAAATCTAAGTCAAGTAAACATACACCAAAATTCCCACTAGTTCAGAAGATCCAGGATTCACATAAGCCCAAAAGAAATGTTTGGTTGTCAGTACATAAACTGCCAGAATCCCTTTTATCAGGTTCTCACTCCCCCCAGATGAAATTAATCTAACAGCCTGATGCAATGAAAGATAAATTCACTGGAGAAAAAAAAAAATTAGTATGTGAGAAAATGGTATTTCAATAAAGGTGGAAGAATTATCTCTACAGTTACACTGGAATAAAATCCCCTTATGAAAGTATCTGCAGTTTCAGTGAGTTTCAAGGCAGGTAATAATTGACCCTTCCAACACCTAGGCCCTCAGAATGAAGCACTCTGAAAACCAGGGACTGACATTTCATTTCAAACCACAGAATGGTCAGGATTGGAAGGCACCTACCTCTGAGGATCATCTAGTCCAACCCTCCTGCTACAGGAGGTTCACCTACAGCCGGCTGCAACAAATTGCATTTGAGCAGGTTTTGAGTATCTCCAGAGAAGGAGACTCCATAGCCTCTCTGGGCAGCCTGTGCCAGCTCTGTCACCCTCAGGGTAAAGAAGTTCTTCCTCATATTCAGATGGAACTTCCTGTATTGCAGTTTGTGCCCGTCGCCCCTTGTCCTGTCACTGGGCACCACTGAAGAAAGCCTGGTCCCATCCTCATGAAGCTCACTCTTAAGGTATTTGTAGTCATTGATAAGATCCCCTCAGTCTTCTCTTCTCCAGGCTCAACAGGCCCAGCTCTCTCAGCCTTTCCTCATGAGGGAGATGCTGCAGTCCCCTCATCATATTTGTAGCCCTCTGCTGGACCCTCTCCAGTAGCTTCTGATCTCTCTTGACCTGGGGAGCCCATAATTGGACACAGCACTCCAGATGTGGCCTCACTAGGGCAGAGTAGAGGTCGAGGACTTCTGGCCATGCTGCTCCTGATGCACCCCAGGATCCCGTTGGCCTTCTTGGCCACCAGCACACGCTGCTGGCTCATGGGCAACTTGCTGTGTCCACCAGGACTCCCAGGCCCTTCTCCGCAGAGGTGCCTTCCAGCAGGTCAGCCCCAGCCTGCACTGGTGCAGGGGCTGCTCCTCCCCAGGTGCAGGACCCTGCA
>JAVJGJ010000059.1:52627384-52657647 GCA_035590215.1 Microhierax caerulescens | reverse complement strand
TGATTTCATTTGTCTCTTGGATAAATACAATCATAATAATGACTTCTAATCAGTTTTCTCTCTCTGTAAAAAAATGAATCCATTTTTGCTGATACAAAGCTTTAGCTTTTCATTCTGGGTTAATGAGAGAATCACAATTTAAAAAAAAAATCATTTTTTTATTTTAATTTTAAAAATCATTCAGGGTTAATGAGAGAATCACAATTTTTAAAAAATCACAAATTTAAAAAAAAATCTAAAGCATGGTTGTCTTGTCAGCTCATGCAGTTTTCCTTGTCTTTGTAAGCCATTAAGAACTGAATTTGTAAGCAGGGTATACACAAATGGTAAAGATCTTTAGGGGTAGAAGGCAATTTATGGCTGGAGATAGAGAGGCTCGGGTGATCCACAACTGTGAAGTTAAGCTGGACTCCGTTGCTCTGTGTGTGTGCACACGCACATATGCAGGTGTGTGTCTGGGCTCTGAGGTTAAAGCAGACGTTGCCTTTAATATGTGTAATAGTTACAGCAGAATTACTTGATCTTCTGATATTTCAATGAGAGTAACTGTGCAGGTTTTGCACATGATGAGTACAGGTAATGCATCATAATTTTTCCTTTCATTGAAAGAATCTGGAGATAAATTGCATTTAAAATACTGTTCACTTTTCTGCATGCCAAAGGTATGCGTCTAGGTACTTTTTCACAGCTGGCTTGCAGAGAAAGTTTTTCCATGATTCTGGTCTTCTAAGTCCATTTTTAAATGGACCTAAAGCTACTACTACTATAATTAGATGTTAAATAAGTATCTTACCCTGTCTCCTCTTAATCAAACTGGAGTTTAGAAAATAATGAAAGTGTTAGCAATAAAATGAAGTGGTTCTTATTTTCTTTTCTAATGAAACAGCGATAGTAAGTTCTGATTCCTTTTTTGCATTAATCTATCCTCTGTGTCTATAATGTGCTTGCTGTATTTGGCATGAGTGTCATCATGTAATAGCTGTATGGAATACAAACGAAAAAATAGTTGCCTACTAAGTACTAGAGGATTAACTATATCCCATAACTGATTCAACAATGTTGTGTCAATTTCTCTTTGTTTCAGGTGACCAGACTTTAAGAGTTTGGGATGTGAAAGCTCCCAAAGTCAACCTTGTGATACCAGCCCACCAGGCCGAGATCTTGAGCTGTGACTGGTGCAAATATGATGAGGTATAAACCCATTTGTCCAACTGGTTTCCCATTTGAACCACTCATTAAATAGCGGGTCTTTTTATGGCAACATTAATGCATCTTCTCTTTAGAAAAATATGTCTAGTTGCTTTGTTGCTTTCACTTACTACTACATCTTCAGAAGAGCATTGTTCCAGCAGATGGATGGCTCGAGTAGATCAGAGGTTTTGCTTATTCTTTTGCATAGTGGACAGAAAAGTCCATAGTGGAGAAACAGATTGTATTTCTCTGTTCTCTTGAATTTACACACTGGAGACCTAATTTATGATTTATTCATCTGTATTGTTTGATTTGTCTAACTTCTGTAGCCAATGTGCACATCACTGCAATTTAATAATTAAATTGTCCTGATACATCTGTGTTTTATCAAATCATCAGAACTTGCTGGTAACTGGTGCAGTTGACTGTAGCTTGAAAGGCTGGGATTTGCGGAACATCCGTCGACCAGTGTTCATCTTGCTTGGTCATACCTATGCTATCAGAAGAGTAAAAGTAAGTTGTATTTTATTCCCTACTGACCACCACTGAATTGTTAAACAATCTTTCTGGAAAGCAGTAATATTTTATATTATCTAATGACTAGCAAAAATAAAACAGGTGTTGAAGATTTTACATGCTGTAGTGACTGTTCTTGGAAACCTTCAGTTCAGCACTGTATAAAACTTTGATGTTTGGCAGATTGCTGAGATTTCAAAGTAAATGACATCTTCAAAGTCAATATATTTCCATGAGGAGTGTTTGAGAGCTTGGGAGAGTGTTGGGAGGTTTATTTCTGATATGTTATATGGCATTTGAGATAGAGAAAATACCTTTGCTTATTCGTTTTTTAAATGGTGCTGTGCCTTTTTGTTTCTGTGCAAAGGGTCAATATTCACATAAGGCAAGGTATAGAACTCATTGTGAATATGTATTTTTGTGTAAACAAAGGAAACATTAAAATGTTCAAAGAAATTTCAAAACTTTGTGCATGAAAGTCTACAGATGGCTGTCCTGGATCTGTGTACTACTAGATCACCCACCCACAGGGATTTGTTCTAGAGGCACAATGACATTTTTTTCATATTATTCAGTGCTTATTATTTTTTTTATATTTGTCAGATAATACCTGATCATTTTAAAGCCTTTCAAGAACAGGTATGTTTATTAATATATTCTGGGATGGCTGAACTGGCAGAAAAAAATTATCCCAGCTCAGTATTTTGCTTCACGTGCCCTTGGAATTTTTAATGTGTGTCTAACAACTTTAGAAGTTACTGTGCTTAGGTTGTAATTTGTCAGAAAAGGGAGTGGTTCCATATCATAAATCCTGTTTGCAACCAGATAGCCTGGGAAGCTCTTGCTCTTCCTTATCCCAGCTACCCTTGTATGCTGTCCCCACTGGTGATGGCTGTCCAGTCTTTTTTTCTGAATTTAACTCCTGCATGACCATGCTCTAATCTGGCTCTCTGAAATGTTCTTCGTAGCAGAAGAACATTTTGCAGTGGTGTTCAAATTTGCTTTTCCTTGTTTTTTAAGCAAGATAAGTTTGCAACTCCTATTTGACAGCCATTTAGACAGATGAATCAATACGGTATTATTCAATACAAACTGTCATATTCTTACTCTCTGACAGTTAGTGGGATCTTTTAAAAAACAGCTCTGCCACTAAGGGATTCACAGCACATTATCTTCCTGATAAAATGGAGAAAGTGATCACAGAATTGTTACTCACCATAACCTGTGATAATGGAACTTGATGGGACTACAGAAGATGGGTTGACAAACAGATGGAAGGACTTTTTTTTTACGTCAGATGGTAGACTTCTTGAATTAGCTCTCTGCAGAAGAGGTTGCATAGGCAGGCAGTGTCATCAGGTTTATGGATAGCAGCTGGTTGATAAACAGATACCAGAAAAGCTGAACAGGGATAGCATCTCTAATTTTTCTATTCTCTATAATCCTGGGCTGCATTAGGAAGAGCATTGCCAGCAGGTTGAGGGAAGTGATCCTTCCCCACTACTCACCACACCAGCAAGACTGCATGCAGAGTGCTGGGTCCAGTTCTGGGCTTCCTAATACAAGGGAGACATGGACATACTGGAGTAAATCCAGCAAAGGGCCACAAAGAAGGTTATGAGACTGGAGCCTCTATCCTACCAGCAGAGGCTGAGGTAGCTGGGTTTTGTTTGCTGTGAAGAGAAGGCTTAGGGAGGATCTTATCACTGTGTATGAATGACTGGGGGAAATGGAGAAGACAAAGCCTGACTCTTCTCAGTGATATTTAATGAGAGGACCAGAGGCGATCAGTACAAACTAAAATACAAAAGATGCCGTGTAAACATAGAACACTAGGCTTGAAGACTGTTGGCCTTACCGCGTAGGGTATCTTTTATATTCTTATAGTCTCATCTGAGTTTCCATTTTATGGTCCATCATGCTCCCTGCTTTCTTAAAATGCCTTGAAATTATTATTATGAGTTGGCCAGCAGTAGAACTTTCTTTTCACCAACCTCTGAGATCAGTTCACTGAGTGGCTTTAAGGACATGGTGGAGAGGCTGTGTATGCATATGTGTGCAAAGGAGAGGTATATGACAGTATGTGACTTCTGTTCCGTCTCAGCAGGATTTTATAGCTTCCATTTCAAGATAGACAAGGTCCCTCTGGACGTAAGATAAGAGTATGTGGGCCAGCATTTAGAGGTGGTGCAGCATATCTACACTTGTGTGGTATAACTCACCAGTCACACTAAATGTAGAGAGAGACCTGCATGCTACCTAAATAGAAGCAACTGTCCCTACCGATGTCCCTTCCCCCTACATTGTGTTGACACTAGCAATTATAAAGCTGTGCAGCAAGCTGGCTCAGCTGATTGCTCTGAGTAAAAATCCTGTCCCTAAACGCGACTAGTTTCTGTCTGGATCACTAAGTTGTCACAGTTTGTTGCTCAACTGCACAGTTGCAAGCCCTGACACAAAGGAGGGGGGTCCGGAGCACGCAGCCTGAAGTGGACAGTGAAGGGAAGGCCATGACTCTTGGCAGCAGTGCATTCTTAAATTGGCTGTAACCAGCCATGAAATCACTCTTCAGCTGTCTGTCTTTTGTATTCTGTTCACTTGTTCAGGGTTGTATTGACTGTCAAATCTGAGGCTGGCAAGGAATTCTACCCAACATGATACTGTTGGGATTCCTGCAGATTTCTCATGATCTTTCACTGCAATACAGGGCATTATCAGCACACTGAGGTCATCTGGAGCCCTTTTCATTGGTGCATTTGGCTGACTTATTCTTAGCTTTGCATATTCTTTGTATTTTGTATTCATTGCATATTCTTAGCTGACTTCAGTCTCTTATACTGAAATGTAGTTATGGCTTTTGAGTTTACCTAAAGATATTTAGATGAATTATCTGTGAAATATTGGAGGTCAGGCTGGGTGATATGTTGGTCTCTTCTGTCTGTATACAACTGTTCAGGTGATAACATTGTAGTATTTTACAGTTACGTGGAACAGAATTTTAAATTACTATCTTCACTTTGTAGCAGAAAGACATTGTGCAAATTCTTTCAACTTGTATGTGGAGCACTCTGCTAAGTATATTGACAGAGTTTGCTTAGGTAAGTTTCTAGGATACTTAAGGTTTATGACAGCTTTTCAACTTTGACAAGATGGTTTTGCTTCATCTGAAACCATGTGGATAAAGATGCAAAGGGGGCATGCAGGAAACATGCCTTTGGGTTTTGCTGCCCATCAGACTGCCTCTTCAGTATTCGTATTCTTGGGATACAGAAGAGAAGGATGTTTTGTTGTAATTACACACACCCCTCCAGGAAAACTATAGGAAATCTGAGGAGGTTAAAGTTCAAGTGTGCACATCCCTCAGTTCTGCTACAGTAAAGAGAACTCTGTCAGCAGAGTTCAGCAGGCAACAACATACACTGCTTCTTGGCAACTTGGGCAGTTGTGGCAATAGCTCAGGCTTAACTTTTGACTTCGCAGTAGCTGTGAATAATGTTGGAAGTCTTGCAAGAAGAATCTTACCTATGAACCATGAAGTGGGAGACCTGCTTTTCAAATTGAAGTTATGTCAATGAGTTGTGTACTTCCTGCTGAGAAATACTGACCTTAAAACGGTTGGAAATTGAGGGTTACCAAAAAGCTGGAGCCGAGGTGAACAATTTTTACATAACTGCATCCTTATTCCTGCAGTGTTTAGACCTGTCTGCAAGAGATCGTAGAAGTGTGTGTCCCATTAAATGCCCTGCAGGAGGCGGGGAAATTATGAAGTGAGCTTATACTGCCTTCAATTTATCTCAAATTTTCCCATTTCTGTAAATAATTTCAAAATCTTAGGATGTGGAATTGATGACAGTAATATACTTTGCATTCTCTTCAGTATGGCACAAATTTTCTCTCTCAGAAAAGAATAAACTGGTCACATGGCTTTTCTCAAACTCACTTTATATAATGAGATGATAATCAACTTGTCAGCCAAAAGCAGAATTTAATGACTGTTTATATGACTGTCCTAAAACTTCTTAACTTTACAGCAGGGTTGTTTGGTACTGCTGTAATGAAATCAAACCAGACCAGGATCCCATAGAGCATTCCTTGTAATTAGAAGCATAACGGAGAAATTTGCTGATGTAGTCTGTGATGTGGTATGTACAAAGACAGTTTATATAGTTAAACTTTGGTAACTTTCTACATATTGTAAGTCTGTATATGTTCACAATGATTTCACTTTAAAAGTTGTTCTGTTTCATTTTCTTGCAGTTTTCACCATTCCATGCAACCTTATTGGCGTCTTGCTCCTATGATTTTACTGTGAGGTACAGTATTTTTTTTATTGGATAAAAATGGGAAGATAACATGTTTTAATGTAGCTTGCAACAGAAGATAGTCCTAGAGTGGACATACTGAAGTGCAGTTAATGTTGCTATTGGATGTTTTCTCTTTGTAAGCTATGTTGAAAATGCATGGGTTCTTCACTTAAAGGCTAGCTCAGTCACTCTCATGAATCGTATCTGCTCTGACAGATGCTTTCTGTAATCCTTTTCACATTGTTCTGCTGAATGGAGTTGCATCCAGCTGTGATAGTGTCTGCTAAGAAGGTAATAGCCTCTTATATTAATGTAGGTGGGTGACTTTGTAAGTTTCCCTGACATATTTTTATTTAAGCTTTTTATGAACAAAGTTTTTGTCCTACCAGTATCTGAGGAAGCTTGAGTATTGTTCCACAGTGTGTATGCTCAAGTTCTTTAGACAGTACTTCTGCAAGTTCCCCTGGGTACCTAGTATATCTGATACTGCTAAGGTTTTTATAGTACCACTGACTTAAAGCTGATTAAAATCCTAAAGAAGTTTAACTTCATATTAGGACTTCTCTGAGATCCACAGTGTCATATGTCAATACTCTATGAAGTACATTACTAAATATTTAATTCACATTCTTTCATCTACATTTTAATTTTATAACATAGACTGAATATAGTAAGCAGTAGATTTACAAATGGGAGAAGCCCTCTTCCCCCACAAGTGACTGCGAAGTTATTCCACTCCCCCAAATCATCCCAATTAATATCACTTCTGGTTGTGTCCCAAGTGATCTGACAACAGACACAGAAATGTTCTGTTTCCTAAGGGAAATCTTGCTAACTCTTGGTGCCTGTACATGTTTCTAAATCAAAAATCTATATAGTCTCGTGCCATAACATTATATTAAGTTGCATCATGAAGTTAGTGTGTTAAGCATTGTGGGAATTCTGTATAATCTCTTGCATAGAAGAGCGGTATAGCTGGAATACTCTGTTTTCATCCAAGCTCTCGGTCACAGCTCCCAGAACGCAGCTAACAGAAACATGCAGGTGTGCAAAGGGGTCTGAAGCTCTGCTGCAGATGGCGTGGGACTGCTTGAGGCAGTGCAGGTGACAATGGTGACATTACACAGGGAGACAGTTGCTGGAGCAGTTATCCCTGACAGATGTGAGTCCTCAATTTTGATAACACTGGCGAGGATGTTGCCTTCCAGGTCTTAGGCTGCAAGGAGCATCTGGTGCCTCTTCCTGGCACTGGGGGTGATGGTGGCTTCACCTGTGGGACATGTGTTCTCTTTGAGGTACTGGGGTAAAGGAGCTGCAGGAGGAGATGAACAGATTGCATACCATCAAGGATAGGGAACGCAAGACTGACAAGGTCTTCACAGGTATCCTTCAAAGATGAGAGCTCAAATCCCACAGTGCAAGGAAGGAGGGACAGTTAGAGACTATTCTTTGAGAACAGAGGGTAAGGATAAAGATTCCCACGATGGGGAGGGCTGGAAACTTGTGACTTCTGGCAACACAAGTTGGAGCCAGAGAACAGATTTAGTGTCCTGGAAATGGGTCAGCAAGAACAGGCTTGGTCTGGGGAGGTGTCCAAGTCAGCTGAACCTGTGTCTGCACCAGAAGAGAAAACGTCCATCATCACTGGAGACTGCCCGTTGGTGCATCCCCTCTTGAAGTATCTGTCTGTCAACCCAACCTGATGTCTTGGAAGGTTTTGTTGCCTCCCTTGGGTTGAGGTCCAGCATGTTGTGGAGAGACTGCTAGGGTTGGTCCAGATTCAGAACACTGCCTTTTCCCACTTACCTGTATGGGTTCTCATGTTACTGAAAGAGGTGACCACGAATGTATCGAGATTGGCTACATGGCACTGAGGGCCCAGGTGCTGGTGTTCATGATCCTGACAGTGAAGGAGAAAGGTTCAGGTAGGAAAAGACATCTCCAGCAAGGCAACACTCAGCTGCATAGCTGGTATCATAAGCAGAGCTTTGTCTTTTACAACCACTAGGTCCTCTTTTAAGTTATCAGGTACTGCAAGGCAGGCATAAGGTCCATCTGACAAAGTAGGGCAAGAGCATCTTTGCCAATGGGCTTGCTAGCCCAGTGAGGAGTGTTTTAAGTGACAGATGTCAGGGCAAAATGACCACAACCTGAAGAACAGTGAAAGCATGGGGCTCAGAGAAGAGTATGGGGAACAGCGTAATGCCAGAGGCATTTGCACTTTGCCTGTGAAATCAGCCTGACACCTGTGTACAGCAGAGGAGATAAATGTGGAATTAGAAGTCCATGTGCATTGGCAGAGCTGTGGCTTCTCCTCTTGGGGATTATAGGGAGACAGTGGAACTGCTCACCAGACTGGAGAGCTGCAGTGGATAAAGGCTCCTCAGGAAAGAGAGTCTAGGAAGATGAGGTGGTGAAATGACTTAATTGTGTTGTCATCTCTTCCCATTTTTTACACTAATTATATATCCTTCAGGTTTGCCACTAATGCACTTCATGCAGTACTGAAATCTAGTGCAATTTCAGCTCTGACATTTTCATATGTGGAAACTGTCAGTAAAGATGAGCACTAGCTCATATATCAGGGTGTCTGTAAATGCAGAGCTTGGGGACCGTTTCACAAAATGCCACTCTAGGGATTTTTTTTTTCTGTGACTAGGGACAGAGGGCAGATTTGAAGAGATGAAATACAGATTTTTATTGCTGCATTTGGTATGAGTGAACAAACAACAAAGAAGGCAGGTGAAGGACTTTGGAAAAGGTGGCACAAGCAGAATATTCTGTATAATGGAGGAAACTTGTTACCACAACAGTTTGGGAACATCTCTTTTAAAGACTGTAATATAATAACTATGTTGTACCTCTACCATGTACCCTGTACTGTCATTTACTTGGAAGGAACATAGCTCACAGTAAGAAGTCAAGTTCACTTAGAAATGTTTAGAGATTGACTGGATGCACAATACACTCCACATTCACATATGTGCACTCATGCTGTCATGTATGTACATGCATATACACACACGTGTGGACAGGTGAACATGACTATATACACATACATTTCAACTTCAGAACAAAAATACTTGATACATATATGAAAGGTGGAAGTAGGGAATCCAGTACATGGTATTAATTTTGGATCTTGTTAAATCTACACAAGGCCAGTAATTTGTTAGCCACATTTGTTAATAATTCATAGAACAGTATGGTATGAGAGTCCTTTAAAAACAGATTAATTGATGCAAGCAGTGTTGTTTTAATAGCAGCTTAGTTATGATATTGTTCTTTTTTTCTTTAACATTTCTGTTTCAAGCTCAGAATTGTCTGTAAGCATTAACATATAGTGGATAACTAGGTATGGCATAGCTTACTGTTTAAACTCTGTAATCTTAAACATTAGTGAAGATTTATAGTTTAACCAAACAAAGGCAAACCTTAGATAAGTTTACCAAACTCCCATGTAAGAGGCAAGGGTTTTGTTTGTTTCGGGTGGAACAGCTAGCTTGGCACATAATTGTAACTGGATATCTAAAACCAAAAAATAGTAGGTTGAAAGCAAAGTTAATGCTTAGCTTCATCCTTTGCAAACAGTATAATGATTGCACGTGTGCACTAGAGCCAAGCTGCTGAAAACTAGTTCAAATGCCAAGTTCATAGTGGGGGCTAAGAAAAAGAGGGTGTAGATTTGAACTCAAATTTTTACATAATTGAGTATAATGATTTGGATTTAACCCCTGTCTAGTAAATGCATCATTGAGAAATTTTTTTTCTGTGCCATTTCCTTACTCTTTGGGAGAGTTCAGGAAAAATGTAGGTTAATTAAAGAGCAGTATTAACACAAATTAATTGTTAAAATGCCAGGAAATGCACAAAGTACTGTAACATTTCCAGGACTTATTTAGGTCTGTGTGCATGTTCTTAAATGTTATCTCCATCAAAATTCAGTTTGAAAGAACATCAGTGTCATCTCTTACTGGAATCACTATTTTATATTTTTGGACTCTCTTCAGTATAAAAAAAAAATCTTTGTGCATTAGGCACAGACAGGGCTCACCAACATCTAAACAGAAGATCTGATAAATTATAGAATTTCATTAAGCTGGTATCAGGCCAGATCTTGAAATGTATTCACAGAAGCTTGCCTCTGAGGCAAAAGGTGATTTTTGTTGAAAGTTGTACTATACTGGACATCATGTCTGCAAGATTCTTTAAGGGAATCCACTATCTCCAGCTCTCCATCAACTATGTACGGTTCAGTAACCTGGATCACAAAGAAATCTTGAGAACTTCTGCAATAATGCTGCTCATAAAATAAACTATTCTTCACTTCAATTAATTATTATTGTCTTTTTTCTTTTTTTTTTCTTTTCTTTCCACGTGGAAAATGTCTTCCCACTGAACAAAATGCTTGTCACAGGTGTTTCTAATGTGAAACTGAAAACTCTGCAGTAGAAGAACCTATTAATTTAAGTCTCAGCTGGTAATAGCTCCTGCATCATTATAAAAAGTCTTCTTGATAGCAGAGTTGCTAGTAATAGTCAGAGCTTTGGGCATTACATCTGATGAAACTAACAAAATTCAAAACTGATTGTACTTTTCAATTATGATTTAACTGTTGCAATTATAGAGCTAGTCAAAGTCACTCACATATCTGTTCTCTTGCATATTTTCTTTTTTGGATTAAAACAAGAATAACAATTTAATGGTAACTATTTTGACATAAAAACGAATGCCCAAGTTATTGTATTTTTTAAATTTACTGGCATTTTCCTGCCTGTACCTACTAGTTTTCTGTGAAATAAGTATTATGAGATGGAATTTCTCTTAAAGTGAGGAAGGTGTTGGCTGCAGGAGCTACTCATCAAATGATACAACCTCATAAATAGATTAATATCTTTTATATATGAAAACAAGTTTTCTGGTGCTATGAATAACGCTATAATGTTGTTGAAGAATACATCAAAGGGATATTTATATTTTTTCATTTATCTTAATAAACAAGTCTCTATAAGTGTTAAATATCTGTAACTAAAACCTTCAAGTATTTATACTTGAATATTTAACTGTGGCAGCACCTAAATACTTTTTCTTATGCAAAGTGCATATTTTTTCTCCTGAGTAACCCTTTTTACTTTTTGATTGTGAAGTTATCTATTAATTCTGTTTGTCATACAAATACCTTTAAACCTTTCTCTACAAAAGGTATCCTGTCTGTCTGGAGGGCAAAGTTAGGGTTTTTTTGTGGACAGATGAGGAAACAAGTATTGAGAAGACCACACATACCTACAGTATTATCTGTATGTTAGTGACAACCACTTCAGTACTTCTCAGGCATCTGATTTACCCATTTTTAGCCAACTAACCTTTCTCAATCTTAATGAAGGGTGGGACATGTCAAAGTGAACTGAAGATCCAGCCTAGAATTATGAAACTAAAGGATGGGGAATATTTAGAAGCTCTGATGAGACCATATATGTTGCTAAGTTAGGTGTTTGTATCCCCTTCTAGTTAATTCATGTTTTGGGGAGAAATCGGGGAACAAAGAGTGAGCTGGATAACTTCACGCTCATAACTACACTTAAATTGCTGTGTATTGGCAGCAGTGAAGTTGTTACTGTTGTATACCGACCAGCCCGTTGGTAGGCTCATGTCTTTATCTTTCCAGGTTAGAGTAGCGCATGATGCTGCATCTTGAGCTGCACCTTGATTTGATTTAAGCTAAAAGTACTGGAGAAGGCGAGTACTTGCCTAAGTTGAGTTTCTCATTTGCATTTCTTAAATCAGATTGAACTTTTTAGTGACAAGAAATACCTTCCTTTTGTGAGCGTGCTCCGTTTTTCAGGGCACTCTGTTTCTGGTTTGGGATATTTGGTTGATACCTGAATAGGGTGATGATAGAAATACATTCTCAGGTTGGGTATGGGCACATAATGATGATGAGAGTTGTTCTTAAATCATTGTTTTGAGGAAAGTGTTAAAGTTACTGGTAAGTTTTGTAAATTTAAATTTCTTCAGAAGCAGAAAGGATACGATAAAAGCTAGTAACTTGTTGTTCATAAAAGAAGAATTGGAAAAAGCATAACTTGCAATCTGCAATTTTACTTTGTAGAAGAACATTTGTATGGGATTTCATTGTCAGGACATCAGCTTATGTGCAATAAGAAAAAACAGTGGTGCCTATGCAGTTCTATTAGAGTAGGGTCTTAAGTGTGTAAGTGGTGTGCTTTGTTGTCCCATACAGTACATAGGAAGTAAACTAAGAAGTTAGCATTTCAGCAAGAATTGCTTCAAAATAAATCATATAAGTTCAGTCCTTAGGGGAGAATTATGCTACTGGAGCAAACTCAAAAGTAAAACCTATTTAAGAATTACTTTTCTGGATCCTCTTCCATTTGATTTGGCTTTCAAGCAGTTCTTCCTCTTTTCTTTGATGCTTATGAAAGATAGTACTTTGAATAAAGGCTTTCATCTATACCTGAGCTGCTTCATAATGTTGATAGTTTACTGGAACTGTAATGAAATAATCTCTTAAGGATATTATTGTGGAAATAGTTAAATGTCCTCAGTTAATGACTGAAGTAACAACATTGCCCTGATTGGCCTGTATCCAAGGGTATCCAAGCTCAACTCTAAGTTCTGCTCAGGCATAAATTTTTCTAGTTTGCAGGAAGAATGTTTACAGGTTTGCACAGGGATTAGAGAATGGAAGCAGGAGAATGAATGGTGTGATACACATGTAGTAGACTAACACTGAGTTCTGTGGCGTTCTTGAAAACTTCTTGTTTATATACATCCATATGCTACTGTGACTTCTGCCTGATGCAGTTGCGCGTACATGGTAGCTTTAGATGTTGAGTGGGCTTTTATGGAAATCAGCCTCTAAATAGTTGATTCACACCCACCTAAATATATAGTGTATGAAGATGTCTTCTATTTGAAACGTAAGAGCAGTAGTAAAGCTTTCATATGTAATTTGTTGTTGTTGTTACTCAGAAGGAAATGGACTTGAGGAGTTGTGTTGCTTTTGCTTCCATCAGTGCATTTTCCCTGAATCATTTCCTGAAGTAACTTTTAAACCTGTTGAAAACTTAATTAGATTTGACAGGGAAGTTGTAGTCAAAATTCACTAAGCTTGTACCAACTTAATGGAAACTCATGAGCATACAAGAGAGAGAAATCCAAACTATTGCCTTAAGGAAGGCAAAAGACATAGCATGAGTTCACCACCTGCCTAATCTGCTTGCTGACCTGCTGGCTCCTCAGCATGCAGCAACAGGCTGCCACAACGCATGCATCGTCCTACCTTGTACAGACACTGGAACCTGAAATGGTACTTGCTGCCTCTTCTTCCCAGCAAGTGGTAGAGGCACAGGGGCAAGAGGCAAGGGTAGAGTGGGGAGGAGGACATGGCAGGAGAAACTATTTTGAGGGCTGGTAAAAGTCTTCTGGTAGTAGAGCACAGGAGATGTATGTAGCAAGACAGATTTCCATGGTATTGCTATGGGTGGTACAAAGTACAACATCCATAGGATGACAGACTTCCTTTTCACATAATGGCTTGTTTAGAATAAGTAGTCCACTTGCAATGTATGTGCAGCTTATGAATTGCATGTGAAGTATGTGTAAAACAAATAAGAAACTATCAAGAAATCAGGGAAAAAAATATACTTTTAACAGTTCCAGTGAGAAAAAGTTTAAGAAAATGCACTTGTTTAGGTTACAGGGTGTATATGGCAGTGACTGCCACTGTGAGTTCTAGTTTTAATGTACATAATATAGGTAAAAATGGCAGTTCCATCTAAGTGGCACACCTGTGATTATACAGGCTGTACAAACCCTGTAATGGACCCTAAAAGCATATGCAGTTGTCTGGCCCGCTGCTGAAGTTCGTGCTCCCAACCAATTCAAATAATGCAAGCACAACTATTTGCTGTGAATGCATCTTCATTTTTCTGTACAGCTATCACGATGGGGTAAACACTGTCTTAGAAAACCTGCATTGCACTTTCAGTCTTCAGAATGCAATGGAAGTTCACTCTGAGGAAAATATTGTCACCGTGCTAGTTTTGGAAGCTGGGCTGTAGATAGTGGTTTTCACTTTGGACTGCAAATTTGTTAGGGGAGCCATCACTGATTTGTCGTCAGTGGTTGTCAGTCCTGAAACTGTACTTTTTTTTTTTTTTACTTTTTTTTTTTTAATTTCACTAGTAGTTATTTTTGCGTCAAAAAAAACACAAGTCCCAGACAGCCTGTTGAACTTAACTAAGTTGCAGTACTTGGACTATACTTCTGACTTTTTGCAAGCATGACTCCATTCAACAAACACCAAATTGTCCTACTATTTTTAAAATTTATCAGAAAGTTTTTTCTAAGGTTTTTTCATGTAGATCTGAACTTGTCTCCTTTAATCTTAGTTTTCAGTTATGAGCATCTGTCAGTTAGTAGACAGCTAATGTGGTAAGAAAGGCTACCGCTATTACTTAGAAACAACAAGGATTTGTTTCCTTATCTTCTTATGAACAAATGTGAGAGGATGAAAATGCTGAAATGGTCTTTTGCTTGTCTCCTGCAAACTAAGTTGTTTATCTTAGATCTCAGCTACTAGGAAAAAGTTAAGAGGGTTGTTGCCATAGCATAGCCATTGTGCTGATACCACTCTGCTCCTTTATGAAGGAAATAACATCTACATGTTAAACAAACTGACCCTGCTGGCTCCAATGTTTGCTATTTTACCTGAATTGGTTTGAACACACAGTGCTTTCAGTTTAGTTGGTCTGATAATGAAGTGTTCTTATTAAGTATTGTCACTTTCCCCAATAGGAGCAAGGCAGAGACACCTCTGTGGTTGTTACAAAAGTAAAGCATATGATTGACCACTATGGAGAGGTTTGAGCTGTAGAAAATTCGATTACAGCTGCCAGCCCATAAAATGTGCTGTGCTTTGCAGCCTGTGGACTTTTCTAAGCAGTACATACAATGCAAAAAAGAAAAACAAATCTTTCTTTTGTGCCATCGTGTGGTGTCTTATCAGTGTGTTACTATCTGAAAGTTCTATTCCTGAACTCTTTTTTCAGGACTGAGATTTCTTGTACCTATACTTTCATCCCATCTTCCCTTACACTTCTCTTATCCTTGCTGTTAACACCATTGATGGACATTGCATCTAATGGGGCAGCAGCTGAGAGAAGTAGAGCACTTCAGAAGTCTATTTTCTAAGCATTTATATCAACCAAGGCTCAAAAGACAAATTGCTTTTTGAAATATAAATTAGTGGAATTAACCATGTAATGCAACTATCTTTTTTAGTACAAATTTATTATTAAATTATAATATTAAATTCTATTCTACAGGAACACAATCTCAAATTTGAGACTGGGAATGACTAATATCTCTAAATGAATGTGTAATTTGCAGTAAATAAAGACCTTGTGGTGAACAATACCAAAACCAGAGAAAAATATAAGTTTTGCTAACCTTTTTCAGGCATAAAATTCCTCAACCATCAAGAAATATAACAAGAGTATTCTAGCCTACATTTTGTTCTGTTTTAATAATGTCCCAATGGCAGCTCTTTGGTGCCAACTTTGATCTCAGTTTCTGCAACAGGAGACAAAGATCGTTTTGCCCAGTGGGGTTTAATTTATGCAAATCAGCAGATGGCTTTGCAGGAATATGATTTGTTATGTTTCCTAAGTGGATGAGTTTGCTTTTTTAAATACCCTGGCAGCAACAGATTTGTCAATATCTTGCATTATATTTTTGAAATGGCCTTTCAATTACTTTAATTGTGGTTTGTTTGATTCCCCACCCTCCCACCCCCTTCTCTCTCTCCCTCCCTCCTTCCTTCTCTCTATAGATTCTGGGACTTTTCCAAGCCTAACCCTTTGCTGGAAACAGTTGAGCATCATACTGAATTTACATGTGGACTGGATTTAAGTCTTCACAACCGTGGTCAGGTAAGGGCTGGGATGAATTTACTTTTCACTTGCCTATTTATAGCCATTGGGGTCATGGCTGGACTGCAGGACTCAGATCCTGAATAAGAGTCACCAGATTGCAGAAAGCTTCTGGAAGTGAGTCTGGATGAATGCTTATTAAATAAACCTCACTGCAGGTCCATTTTTATTTATAAATCAGTTACTTGTGTTGGGTGGGAGAGTAGGGCAGGACAGACAGAATTGCAAAACCAGATAGCTGGAAGCCACAGTAAGCTCAGGGAAAATGAGGTAGTTTTATTTCAGAAAGAAGCGTTAATAGAGAATGGCCTAGAATGATCTGAGATACAGAGCTTTCTATATCCAATTTAAACATTGGTAGTGTCACACGTGATACCTAGACCTGGTTTGTTATAATATTGGGAATACTAGAAGAGGCTTAAGATGTAGTTAGAATTCTAAACCCCTCAGCTGTTGACAGGAAGGACTGGAACCTGTTTTATCAAGGACACTTACTTATGTTCTGGTGGTTCTAGGATTCTCCTCTGCTTCTCTTGCTACAATCATTTCTGGTTTGTAAACAGAGGATTGTTGTTTGTAGTATGAAGTGTTTTCTTCAGGCAAGAAAGGCAGAAAAACTAAGTAATTATTTGCTTTAAAACAAGAAAGCCTGTGGTTTTCACACAGAAATTACTGTCACCAAGTTAACTGTAACTAGTGTGCTACTGAATGTGCCACAGATATCATTTGCATCTAGATTCCTTTCTAATTCACAGTGAAATAATTTTTTTTTCCCCAGATAAAAATTACTTGTAACATCTGCTTTGAAATTCTGATTGGACAAAGCAAACAAAACCATCATAATTTCTGCTACTTATAAAAGACACAGGAGAAAGGTGTAAGTTTGGCAAAATACTTAGCTTAATGCATGTGAAACTATTCTAGCCAAATGCTAGCTTGAAGAGTTTCCTGCCTGGTTGCTTGTTCCTTTTATTCTATTGCCTCAGAGGTGCTGCAGTAATTGTTCACGAGGCCATGCTGTGAACCACATAGGGAAATTTGTAAGGCTGTAAAAAAAAAAAAAATTTAAGGTTCAGGTTATTTTTCCTCAAGGCAGGGCAAGAACAACTTAAAAGCCAGTTGCTGGGAATTAAAACTGTCCCAGGTGAGTGCATAGCTACAATTCTGGCTGAATTAGGTCCAGAGGAAGCAGCAAGCACAGCGTAGTACGTTGGGGCCTTACTGTGCTATATCACTGCAGACTGAGCCCAGTTCAGCTTTCCATGAAGCTGGTGTGGGGTTTGCCATGGATCTGAATGAGGCAGTAAGATTCGTCTTCCTTTTGTATTGAGGGTGTGATCACATCTTGATTATAAGCCTGTTGCGAAGCACCCTGTGTGTTACAGAGTGGGGCTCGGTGGATGGTCTTTCTGACTGACTGGCTAGATATGACCTTTTTTTTTTTTTTGGTATGATTTACCTGTCAAACTTGGGAGTTGCTGCTGTGTGGATATTCTTTTGTAACTGCAATATATGGAGTAGTCTTCTTGGAACAAGTAACTGCTCATTGATGATAGATAATGAAATGAAAGCGAACAGCTGCACATACACTTGTATGTTGGAAAAAGTAAAATAATGGTGTGCATACCCATCTACAATAGGGCATTCATGCATTCAAGTATTTTTTTTGCACACAGAAATTCTACAAGTCCAATGTTGGACTTAATACACAAAATCTGTAAATCTGGGGTACATATCCATATCCACTGCATGCCAATGTGCTTTCCAGACAGAAATTTGGCATCTGCAACAGATATAACATCCCTGGTTTTTTTCTACTGAGTTGATTTAATGTATTGTGAAAGTTGGATATCACTGCAATGCAAACTGTAAACATTCTGGTTTTCAAAAGAAGTTGAAAACCTTCAGATAGAATTAAACTGTAACTACAGAACAAAGAGGAAATGTAACCCACATTTTTAAAAACAGAAAAAAGGAGGACCCGGCTAACTACAGGCAAGTCAACCTTACCTCTGTGCCCAGCAAAATCATGGAGTAGATCCTCCTGGAAACTATGCTAAGACACATCAAAAATAGGGAAGTGATTTGTGACAACCAGCGTAACTTCAGTAAGGGCAAATTGGTCCTGACAAATGTGGTGGCCTTCTACGATGGGGTTACAGTGTATGTTGGTGGATAAGGGAAGAGCAGCTGACATCATCTACCTGGGCTTGTGCAATATATCTGACACTGTCCTGCACAACATCCTTGTCTTTAAACTGGAAGGACATGGATGTGATGAATGGACCACTTGGTGGATAAGGAATTGTCTGGATGGTCACATCAGAGAGATGCAGTCAACAGCTCAATGTCCAAGTGGAGATGAGTGACAAGTGGCATTCCTCGGGGCTTCGTATTGGGACTAGTGCTGTTTGACGTCTTTGTTGATGACGTGAATAGTGGGGTCAGGGCAATCTGAAGCACGATTACAGACTGGGTGGAGAATGGATTGAGAGCAGCCCTGAGGAGAAGGACTTGGTGGTGTTGGTTGGTGAGAAGCTCAGCATGACCTGGCAACGTGCACTTGCAGCCCAGGAAGCCAAACATACGCTGGGCTGCATCAGCAGGAGTGTGGCCAGCAGACCAAGGGAGGCGATTCTCCCCTTTTACTCCACTCTTGTGAGACCCCACCTGGAGTGCTGCGTTCGGTTCTGGGGCCCTCAGCATAAGGAGGACATGGACCTGCTGGAGCCAGTCCAGAGGAGGGCTGCAAAGATGATCAGAGGGCTGTAGCCCCTCTCCTATGAAGAAAGACTGAGAGAGTTGGGGTTGTTCAGCCTGGAGAAGAGAAGGCTCTTGGGGAGACCTTATAGCAGCCTGCCAGTGCCTAAAGGGGGCTGCAGGAAAGCTGTGGAGGGACCTTTTACAAGGGCATGTAGTGATAGGACAAGAGGGAATGGCTTTAAGCTGAAAGAGAGAGGTTTAAATTAGGTATTAGGATGAAATTCTTCACTGTGAGGGTGGTGAGGCACTGGAAGGGGTTGCCCAGAGAAGCTGTGGATGCCCCATCCCTGGAAGTGTCCAAGGCCAGGCTGGATGGGGCTTTGGGCAACCTGGTCTAGTGGAAGGTGTCCCTGCCCATGGCAGGGGGGTTGGAACTAGATGATCTTTAAGGTCCCTTCCAACCCAAACCATTCTGTGATTCTATGGTTTCAGCTGTACAGGGAAAAACAATTTCTTAAAAGCTGAAATGATGAGTCATGATGGAAGTTGAGTTTTTGATTTTATCTTATTTTATTTTTTTGAGGTAATTTATTTGTTTGAATGGTAAAAAAGTGTCACAGAACCCAGGAAAGATGAAAATCAGGGGTATTTTTTGACATGTATTTCTTATGAGAATTTGATATAATAAAAAAATATTTATTGTTAGTCAGCTAAAACCTCAAAGTCAACTCCATAGTCAGCTCTGAAGAGAGATGGCATTTACATTGCTAGGAATTAAAAATTACAGATGTTTGGATAAAACTGTTTCATAGATAAGAAATCAGTCTGAAATTACTTTTTACAGTGGCAGAAACTTCTAGTGATGGTGGATCTATTTTTTTTTCAACATTTGGGCCCATCTTTACTTTTCTGGATATTTTTCTGAGCCTGCATTTACCTTTAATGCCAGACTGAGATGTTAAGTTTAATTTTTGTTCAGGTGTTGGCTTTGTTGGCAGCTTTCTGGTGCTTGACTGGTGTGTTTCTTTTAGCTGATTATGATACAATCTGCAAATCCAAGTGTGTATCGCGAAACTTTGGCTAACTAAAGTCTCAAACTTCTATTCTAATGCTCTTTCTAAAGTAGTCTGTTGTATCATTTATAGGCATTTAGTGTTGACTGGAGCCAAACTAGAGGAGAACAGCTAGTGGTGTCTGGTTCATGCGATCAAACAGCCAAGCTGGTATGTTGATTTTCTGTTGAAGGTGAAAAATGCAGTTTGTTTTGGATCTGATATTTCTTTGTGTTAAGAACAGCACTGATTCACTTTTCCTCTTCATTTTTACACTGAGACTGAAATTCTGTTTTAACTGAGATACTGCATTATCCTGCAGTTGGTATCAGTTCAAACATACAAATTATTTTCATGATGCATGGTAAAAAGAAGTTCATTTAGTCCTTTTTGTATGTATAAAGCTTTTTTAATGTATGAAACTTTACTTTCTTATTGAATGTGTACTTCAACAGTTTTCTTTTTACTTTATTCAGTGGGATCCAGCTGTGGGGAAGTCATTATGCACTTTTAAAGGCCACGAAGCAGTCATTTACAGCACTATATGGTCTCCACACATCCCAGGTTGTTTTGCATCTGCCTCAGGTAAACATGATGGTAAAGAGGTTCTCAGAACAAAAAAAAACCCAACCTGTATGTTACTAGATTAGTTCAGCATTTTGTCCAGCAGATGGTAGTGTGTGTCGTACATATAAATGAAAGAAGACAAGATAAACATACTGCTATGGCTGGATTTATAGGTTCTGTATGATCTGTAAATCATCCTGTTGGCCATTTAAACAGGGATCAGTAGTTTTCTAGCAGTTACTTCAGTTACCTTGTGGCAATTTTTTCTGTTATTTTATGTAGCTCTGTTCCATCCACATTGCTCTTGTTGTTGACCACTAAATCATGTTTTATGCTTTATTTTGTGTTCTGGCTTACTTTTTTTTTTTTTTTCCAAAGTATTTTAAGTGTTAGTTGACTGTTAGCTCTGTGAGAAACATAGCCAGTTCCCACTGAACTGTTTTAAGCACTGCTGGAGATCTCTGTGCCTTGTTTTTTGGGAAAGGTGATCATCAGTTTTGCTTTTCTGCTTTGGCCAGTGCTATGAATTTTGCTGGTCAATACAATCATAATTGAGTTGGGTATACCTGAGGCAAAGGGACTGTATGGTGAGATGGCAGTGTTTTATAAACACTGCTTCTGCTTCAGAGACACAAGGAGAACTCTGGAGCGAGACCTGGAGCCTTGCTGCTGACTTAACTGGGTAAGGGGTGCTGTGAGCCACAGAGTTTGCTTGGGAAAGAGAGGGGCAGTAAGACACTAATGCAAATATTGGTAGATTAACTTCAGCGACTTAGATTTCTCTGATTTCAAGACTGTTAGACCTTTGTACTTGTTTAAATAGAAATTGTTCAGCTCTTATATCAAGAGTGTAAGCAAGTATAAATATGTTTTCCTGTTACTGAAGTTAAAGAGAGACAACGAGTACCCACAGGTACTGGCCACCATCGTCTTCTATGCGAAGTTTGATGAGAAAGTGCATATGGCTTTCATAAAATTTGAGTCTGGCTATTTCCATCTGACTCTGCTTGCAGGGTTGAACTAGAATGACTAACAAGTTACGTGTATTTGTAGTGCTTGAAAGCCAGATGCTGGGGCATAGGTATTTTCAACTTATTTAAAGATTCATTGGGGTACACTTAGTGAGATACCTTTAACCAAATAGTACTTAGCTGGTATTTTTGTAGTATATAGTTGCTTTTCAGTACAATTGTTCAAACAGCATACAGGACCCAATCCTGTAAGCTTCTCAGATCCTATTAAATAGGTAAGTGGAGAAAAAAGTGCTTAGTGTTTTTGCAAATTCTAGATGTTATGATGGTCTCTTTAAAGTCCTGCTCAGAAGCTTCCCCTCCATGGTAGTCTTATACAAAATTTCTGACATTCTGGGTGAACTAAAGAGCTTTACTGATCCAGCTAGTTATTTCAAATTTGATCCTCTAGACTATGAAGCCAAATTCTCTTCTAATACATTGGCACTTGAACAATTTTGGGAAACATTGATTGTTAGATGCTCTATGTAGTGGTGTTTACACTGGGTACAGCAACATACACTTGATCTGTTTTTTGAGTGACTTAGTGGATGCAGCTGTTGGAAGTTTTGACTAAAACTGTAAAGACTTCCTATTCTTTTGTGAATTTTACTATGATTATTGAAAGGGACTAACACATATTGCTGGAGCCTGAAGCTAGTTGCAGTCAGTTTTCACCAGTTGATGACTCAATAGTATTTTATAGGGAAAAAAACATGCACAAAAGATGCACAATATTTTTCTTCCCTAAGTACTTCTTAAATGTGATAAAATTTTACAGTATAATGCAAGGTATAAAATCATTAGCTAAGAGAGAATGAAGTCTTCAGAATGACGGTGAACTTTCTTGTGGTTTCCAAAATAAAACATCTGGTGTGCTTCTAAATAAAATAACTTAAAACAAAGGCCTTGCATAGAAGTCATGACATGCAGATGTGGAAGATGTTTCTTACTTGCTTTTGGGTTTAGTTTCCATTGGAATTTTTCTGTGGTTTGATTAGATTCCTTCATTGCAGAAATTATATACTAGAAGTTTTTTTCTTTGATCAGCAGGACTGTGGGTAGTAGAAGTACTCATGACCCTCTAGCTCTGGGTATAAATGCCATTTCCTTATAATAAGAAAGGCGTATCATCAGATGGTTTATGTTCAGAGCGTTTACTTCACTGTTTAGTGTTTAATGGCACTCTACTCTGTCAGTCAAGATATGTGATGAAAGTGAAGTGGAACTGTTCAGAATGCTGGACCTCACTTGAAACTTGCTATGGTCCACATACTTTATAAGCATGACAAAAAATGATGGGACAGAAAGCTTAATTTTACTGATGATTCATCTACGGAGCTGAAGTTGAAGCCGAAGAAAAACTGCAATCTCAACATGGTAACACTGTCTAATTTGCAGCTGTTCCCTTTGATACACTTGCTGGAAAGGTTGACCCCCTTTTTTGTTTGTTTTCTGATCCCTTTTGCAACTTTGTGTTGTCTTGAAAATTAGTAACTGAAACTGAATCTGTAAGGAAACATCTTGTACTTCTTTTCATCTCCCTTGGTTTTTTAACTTTTTAAACCGATAGCTTTTTGAAGAGTATTGAAACACTCTCTTTTGAAGAAGGCTGCACAGCTTTAGGCTTGTAGAGTGTGTGTGTATGTGTGTTCTTTTTCGCCACTCCTGTCGCCTTTGTCTCATCCCACCTCATACATACTTACAACCACGGGCTTATTCATATCTTAGTAATACATAGTCTTTGCACTTCAGACCAGAAATGAACTGTTTCTTGTTGCAGCATCTTCAGTTTTGCCTGTGTTAATAAAATAAGTTAGGTATGTAGTTAACCATAGTATAAAAAAAAATTTTGGTCTTGAAATGCTTCCAATTTACCTAAATTTAAGTAAAGCAATGCATGAGGGTTGTTTTTTTTATTATTTTTTTTTAGTGTTATTTAAAAAAAAATAAGGAAGAGAGATGGAGGTTTAGGATGCTTTCCATGCTTCAGCCTTGCCCTCTTCCTGCTTTTATTTGAATCCACATAGATGCTAGCAGAGCTTTAATTTCCACTTAACTGATTAGTTTGTGAATACTGAAAACAGAAAACCACATAACTGCAAGCCACAGTAAAACAGCTGCTCAGAAGGACCATTATGTACCTAGACAACTTTTGCCTGAAGCTAATTGGGTTAAATCTTTGCTTTTGGAAAATTACTTTCTCACACTATTATGAGACTAGAAAAATAATATCAGTGAAGAAAATGAGAAACCTAAGACTGCAATATAAAGCAGTTGAAAAAAGATTTGATACTAATTATACTTCTTTTACTTCATTAACTCTCCAGTCTGAATGCATACAGGAAAATGAAGTTTGTCTGTAGTGGACAATAAAAAGCAGTTAACTTACAGAAGATAAATATGTCTGACACTTCAGTTAAATTAGCTTTTATTCAGCATCTAATACACTTCCATTTAACATTTACAGGCACGTGTGAGGTACTTTACAATGCTGTAGTTTTCATGTACAATCATTTGTACTCTCAAAAAGCAAGTAAATGGCTTATCTTTTTTGTTTGAAATTAGGAGTTCATAGTAACAGAACAAATGGTAAATTTTGTATGTGTAAATAACAGCTGTTGTGATGTCAGTAATGATTTCTGAGCTGATAAGATAAGCAGGATGTTCAGGTGTACATGTGGCACCAAACCAGAGTCCTGGCAAATGTCTGCCTTACACTGAAAAAACAGTGATGTGGAAAATGTCGTTAAAGCAGTGACATAAATGTTTAACAGCATTTTCATGGCTAAAAGGGTTTAATGAGTCATTGTGTCATTTGCCTAAACGTGTGTGTCTTTTTTTTTTTTTTTTTTTTTAACCCAGAGAGCACATTGGTGAGAAGCACATAAAGTGCCACATGCACACAATATTAGTATATAGGCAAATATAAAGCAGTTCTATGAAACGATTTTCCATGACTGTGGAGCAGTAGGCCTTGGTCCTGTGCTTTGTCCTGTGGTTTATAAAAAAAACATCCATTATAATATCAACTGTATTTATTGCCCTTTAAATTTAACAGTGGGAAGTAACTAATGAGTACCATTTTACCCTTATCTGTATAACGGCAGTATTCTTTGATACAGATATGACAATGGCAAATGAAAATATGAGTGGTTTGGATTTGACAAAGCCCAGATTTAGAATAACTGTTAACTTCTATCTGAGCTATGGGACCTCAGTTTTAATAGTGCATTAATTTTTAAATCATTACCACACTCCTTAAGTTGACTGGTTAGGGCACGTACATAGTTTTCATAACATCTTAAATACATAATGAATAAGGGAAAAAAAGTGTTTCTTAAATCTGGCAAGATAATGTCTTTTTTCATCAGTATTTAGGTCAAATAATTGTATTCTTTGCTCGAAGACTTATTTTTCAGACTGAAAGCCCAGGGTGAAAAATCTTCTCATACAAAAACAAGATGTGATCATTTCTGAAAATGTTTTATTATGCTGACAAAAGTGTTCGGGAACTGTAGCTTTGCTGGTTTACAAATGAACTTGTAAATCCAGCCTCCACTCTTTGTAATCCCTTGCATTCATTGCTAGACTTTAAGGTTAAAATTAAAAAACATTGTTTATCTCATATTCTGTTTTATTGCCAATCCTGGCATAGTGAGTTGCCTTTTAAAAAGTTTGTCTTCTTGCCTAGTGGTCTTAGTGACAAATGTGTGTAGTTAAGGGGTTGTCAAGCTGTAGTTTCACAAATCAGGCTGGCATGTAGTCTTGGCACACCTTTTAGTGTTTGGGATCCAAATTGTGAAAGAAAACTAACAATGAACAAATTATTTGGCATGAAATAATGAGCTGGGGAAGGTGTACATTTACTAAGAGGATGGTTACTGAATTAGTTGGAATAGCCTTGAGTGCAGCTCCTCAATAAAGAGGTGTTTTCCATGTGTAAGTTATTGGACCAAATTTGGGGTTGTCTGTCTTCAGCTTTCTAAAGCTTCAGCTTATGTTCGTGCTTCAAAAGTTGCACAGGGCAAAACAAGGAGCTGTTGGGGAGTGGGGCTCCATCCATCCAACGTACATCCAAAGATGTTTGTGTGTGTTCAGGTTCCAAAAAAACTGAAGGAAATAATTTTCTGTCCTTCTATGACAGTCATGGGTTCCAAAACACTTCACTAGAAATTTATATTCCATTAGCTTGTGTGGTGTGGGTCCACTCATTGCTTCTTACAAGTTCTTTGCTGGTTGCTTGCTTATTGAATGTGCTAGAAGAAATGCCATTATGAACAAGGTTCAAGGCTTTGCACAAGTTGGTCATTTTTGGAATACAAATCCTCAAAAGATAAAAAAGAGGCTTCAATTTAGTGCATGGTACCTTGTTGTACAAATTGAGCATCTAGAGAACAAACTGACGGCAGTTACTCTGTTTTGTTGCAGTTTAGCTGAACTGATGTTTATGCTAGAAGGTATTAAAGTATATAATTGACTTGCTTACTTTGTTGTGTTGCACCTATGTAATGAAGTGAGGTGGGCATTTTCATTTGCAATCTATTGCTTCAAGACATACCAGCACAGTAGTGAATTCATCCAAGCCTTGTGCTCAGTAAGTTTTGCTAAAACATCCTTTGATGTGCAAGCTGAAATATTTCTCAGGAAATGAGTTTAGCCCTCAATTTATAGTATGTGCTAACCATAGTAAAGTATTGTATGCAGCACATGCTAGAATGTAAAGCACTTTTTATATTAGAATCTTGCATTGTAAAATAATGATTAAGTGTTAAGAAGGAAAATGCATTCACAGGTTTTTACAGTGAATTAATACATGCTGGGTCATTTGGGTTTGACCTAAGTATCTAGCTAATATTGCCATTTTCTGAAAAATCATTTAATAGTAAGTCATAAGTTAAGTCAATATTGAAATAAATATTTGGACCCAAGATTTATGTTTAATCATCTTGGAAAACACTGAAATAAGTTTTCACTGATTTTTATTTTTTTATTATTATTATTTTCTTAAATCAATTTACTCCTTTCAGAAAAAAAATTCTGATGAGGTCTTCTCTGAAATAACTTAAAGCTCTTTCAATTCTTAGCTTTACAGTGTTTTGTATCAGACCAAAAACTTACCAGTTGCAAAGTATGTTTCCACTGGCAGTTATGTTTATTGGCTATCTAGGTTGTGCTACATGGAAGTAGATTTTGTGCATTCAGTAGAGTCCTGTTGAATGATTTAAATAAAGCTGCTATTCATGTCACTATTTCTGTCTCTTTGTGTGGAATCTCACGAGCTTTATTAATCCTGCTCTAGGTTTGCTTCTGCTGTTGCTGTGGTTTAACTCCCGCTGTCAACTAAGCCCCACGCAGCTGCTCGCTCAGTCCCTCCTCAGTGGGACTGGGGAGAGAATCGGAAGAGTAAAAGTGAGAAAACTTGTGGATTGAGATAAAGGCAGTTTAAGTAAAGCAAAAGCCACACATGCAAGCAAGCAAAACAAGGAATTCATTCACCACTTGCCATGGGCTCAGCCATCCCCAGGAAAGCAGGGCTCCATCGTGTGTAGCAGTTACTTGGGAAGACAAACACCATGACTCCAAACATCCTTCCTTCTTCCCCCAGCTTTATATGCTGAGCATGACATCATATAGTATGGAATATCCTTTTGGCCAGTTGGGGCCAGCTGTCCCAGCTGTGTCCCCTCCCAGCTTCTCGTGCACCCCCAGCCTGCTCGCTGGCAGGGCAGCAAGAGAAGTTGAAAAGTCCTTGACTTAGTTTAAGCACTACTCAGCAACAACTAAAGCACCAGTGTGTTATCAGCGTTATTCGCATCCTAAATCTGAAATGTAGGTACAACATCATACCAGCTTCTAGGAAGAAAATTAACTTTCTCCCAGCCAGAACCAGGACAAGTATCTATGACAGAAACAGCATGATCTTTTTAACATGCCTAAAAAGATGGGGTTAGTGAGTCATTAGATTTGAGTTCTGTTCTTATTCTCCCACAATTTCTGTGTCGTTCTGGCTAAATAATTTAGTCTGGTTTAGTATTTAAAAATACATACAAGTAAGCAAGTAACGTCAACTTGTAATCATTCAATGGCACTGCAGAAGTACTTACTTTAATTGAGATTTCACTGACTTTTTACAAGGGCATGTAGTGATAGGATAAGGGGGAACGGGCTATAACTGAAAGAAGGTAGGTTTAGATTAGCTATAAGGAAGCAATTCTCTACTGTGAGGCTGTTGAGGCGCTAGAAGGGGTTGCCCAGAGAAGCTGTGGATGCCCCATCCCTGGAAATGTCCAAGGCCAGGCTGGATGGGGCTTTGAGCAACCTGGTCTAGTGGAAGGTGTCCCTGCCCATGGCAGGGGGGTTGGAACTAGATGATCTTTAAGGTCCCTTCCAACCCAAACTATTTTATGTTGTTACGCTTTATATTCCAATACTTCTGTCCTTTATGCTGAATTCTTTTCCTACAGTAAATCAAGTATACATTTTTTGGTGGGTTTTTTTTTTCCTCTTGATAAGAGATCAGTGTCAGAAATAAGTTTTCTTGCTTTAGAAATTTAAAAAATGAATCTGATTTTTTTTTTTTATTATTTTTTTTTTTTTTTTTTTTTTTTTTAAGTAAAACACTGAGCTAGCTACTTTAGTTCTTGAAAAACATTGTATCTGTCCTGGTAGAAACTTTTTTGCCTTCAGCTAGTGTTTAAGGTTTCTTGAGTTTTTAATGATCTCCCAAATACCTAGCTACTTTTTATAGCTAATGTTTTACCTCTGCACTGTTTGGCAATGATTGCTTAGGTGGTCCTTACCACAGGACTTAGGAGATTATCGTTTATGGATTTGGGTAAAATACATCTGTGATTAAAAAGCCAGTGTAAAACCTACATGAAATTTAAATCTTAAATAAACTGTATCTTTTCACTGTTGTACATTGTCATTCACATTAGTGGTCTTTATCCCGTGAACGGGGATGATGTACTTGTAGATTAGCATCTCTTTCAAAAATTTTGAATAGATGAGTATATATTGTGTAGTTCTATTGATTCGTCCAAGATTTCACAAATATTCATTAAAATGAAAGAAAGCAAGTACAATATACAAACAAATCTGGAATCGTAATTATCTAACAGACCAGCAAAAATCTGTTGCCATAGAGAAATTGCTTCTTACAAAAATAGAAATATTTTGTGGGGGAAATGTTGGCCACTTTTTTTGCTTCCTTACTTTGGTATGCAAACTGGCAGTGGCTGTTAGTGAATATGATTGTACTAGGTGTGCTTTAGTTGTACTTTCTATTATTATTATCTTACTTCTGCTTTGCCATATGGAAGAAATGTATCCTTTGAAGTGCAGGTTTGAAGGAATCATGGAAATGTGGAAATTCTAAAAATTTTTACTGCAATTTTTGTTGAAAAGAAATATAAATATATATATAGTGAGGTCATAGAAAGATGTTTGAGGTAAAAAAAAAAGTTTGTTAAAATGTGTGTTAGGATTACACTGTTTAGCTTATCAGCCTTTTTTTTCTTTTTAATTAATCTGATTCTTCAACTAACTTAAATGGAAAAATTGGATTTGCCTTTGGCTTTACTTCAGCCTGTTCTGTTCACAGAAAGGTTCACTTGCATTTTATGTTATTCCATTAAAAACATTTCACAAATAGTGCCAGCCGGAATTAATGACAGCTAAGTCTAGCATTTTCAAAGAAATAAATAAAAATAATAATAAAAAGGGAAAATAATTCTTTTTCTTGTGCATCAGCATTTTCTATTAAAAAAGACATAATTGGAGCAATTGTATATTTAGTGTCAAAATTGTTATTGGCTGAGTAACTTACTTTTCCAAACGTTTTTGGCCCTCATAATGCTACTGTGGCCCATCTCTGTAGCAGTTCATTCTAGTTCACCTGGATTTATATATTTATTTGCTTGGGAAAAATGGTCCTGTCTGCAGTGAAATATGTGTTTCCCCTTCAAATCTTGTGTTATCTGATGAAATTAAAATAAAAGCTTTTTAAGAAGTCCATTATAATATCTCAGAAAGACTTAAGACTCAAACTGAAACCTGTCCTCTGCAGGCAAGCAGATAACAAGACTAATGGTGGGTGGATGAGCATAGTACCCTTTTCTTGCCAAGACCCTGCTGGTTATGTTCCTTCCTCTCCATATGTTGGCCTGTTTTTATAAGCGCTTTAGTGATGTCTGGGGCTTCAGCTGACTGCAGGGTGTCATTGTCAAAAGTGCTGTGCATATACTGAGCAGCAGTTTTACTCTTGGTGGTACCAGAATCGATGAGGGGAGTTAAAATTGTGAGAAATCATGTGTTGTTCCCACCTTACAGGTAGGGAATTTATCCACCAAGAGTACTGTATCTCTCACAGTCATGGAGTCTGAGGAAAAGCCAGCCAAGCGTAAGAGCAGAGCTCCCTGTGATCTGTGTAGCACCACAGCCATAAGGCCAGTCTTGTGTCTGGTGGTGGAACCAAGCTCACTCTAGCTTTGTTTTTGCATTCAGACTTTGCAACCATTTTGTGTCTTTCTGCAAAGTCTACAGGGTCTGGTAGTTCCTGTAATAAGAATATTGTTGTGGCTCTAAGGATGGGTTTGCTTGAACTGTATGTGGCCAGTTTCTTGAAAAGACCAATGATTTTGTGTGCCCAGCTGTATATTTTAAGGCAAATGTTGACCAAATAGGCATTAAAACCATCAAAATGCTTGTATCTAAACAGCATAAAAATCATAATTATTGATGATAACCAATCTGAGGATTTCCAGAAGTGTTTCTGGCAAACATCAG
This sequence comes from Microhierax caerulescens, assembly GCA_035590215.1. Lineage (NCBI taxonomy): Eukaryota > Metazoa > Chordata > Aves > Falconiformes > Falconidae > Microhierax > Microhierax caerulescens. The sequence continues at coordinate 52,627,558 of JAVJGJ010000059.1, read as the reverse complement.
TAATTTCTTCAGCAGCAAGGTAAAACTGTGTTTTTTAAATTTAGGTAGTATTGATACATGATTTCTGTAGAAATCATGGGTGTTTGGATACAGCTAGTGATTTCATTTGTCTCTTGGATAAATACAATCATAATAATGACTTCTAATCAGTTTTCTCTCTCTGTAAAAAAATGA
>JAVJGJ010000059.1:52613962-52627373 GCA_035590215.1 Microhierax caerulescens | reverse complement strand
ATGCCCCATCCCTGGAAGTGTTCCAGGCCAGGCTGGATGGGGCTTTGGGCAACCTGGTCTAGTGGAAGGTGTCCCTGGATTTAAAGGGTCCTTAAGTCCCTAGACTTAAAGGGTCTTTAAGGTCCCTTCCAACCCAAACCGTTCCATGATTCTATGAACACTTACTGAATAGTTGTTCCCAGTATGAGCATTTGCAACCTTTCCCTTCTAGATCAATTCAACAGAGACTATTTGCTTAAATTTTCTGCTGCTTTTCCCAGTGTGTAGCTTCCTTCATATCTGCTCTCTATTGAGACCTGATAGTGATCCCTGTTCATTGCTGTTCTATGTGCATTTGTATGATTTGTGATTTTCATTGCGTGCTTTATAAGGAGTTACGACTTGAGATTTGAACTGCTTCTCTTCTCCATGCATGCACTGTATTTTATTCATAATGGACAAGCTATTCATTTATAGTCAAATTAAGTACCATTCTGGTCATTAACCTTTGCTTATGTTCTTAATGATATATTTGTTGTCTAGCCAGATGATATTTTCTTTGGCTTTGTCCAATGAACTTAAGCATTTTTAAAGTAGCTTTTACATGTCAAGGAAAAAAGCTATCTACTTTGCAAAAGTGTTCGAAATAGTTGCTGTGGTCTAATGCTGCTGATGTAGGAATTGCAAGACATTCCTGTGGAACTGATCAGGCTTTGAACAGAATCCATAGACAGAGGGTAGGTGCATGCAGGCAAGCTGCTGGTTGTACAGTATCCTGGTAAGGGGAGGCAGCATGTGGGAGAGGGATGTGGCCATAAGGAATGGGTCCCAGGTTGTGAAGGTAAGTAGTATTTAGATGAAACAGAAAACTCCTTTGTGCTTAAATAAGATTCTGATATTGATTCTGGAGTATCTGCCTCTACATAAAGTGAGTGTTTGTTGAAAGCTTTGCATTTTAATAAAATCAACTGTTGTTAGGTTTGGAGGTTTTTTCCCACCATGTTGGTGTCAGGTTCACAGCCATTTCAGACAACTAGCAAACAAACATTCAGGTGCATAGAAAAAAATGTGCATTTTACAAGGCAAAGCGTTAACAGAAGTGGTCCTCATGATACTCGGGGCATTTCTCTGTTAAATTGGCAAGTGCTGATGTGAGAGCTTGCAAGGCAGGTTGCCCAGGGAAAAAAATACTCCCAACTCCAGCTTTCAGCCAAAGTATCTTTGATACACCCAAGAACAGTGACAAGACTCTAAGCGCCAAAAATCTTTTAAAATTTGTTATGGTGTGCAGTATTCAGAACTGAGCAAATCCATTTACCTTGTCAGCAGTATTAAGAGTATGCAATTTTTTAAACCAGACATGCTAGTTCTTTCCAAAATTTTGGGATAAGAAAAACAGTGAAAGCTTGCTCCTTTCCTTATACACTAGATCGGCATAGGATGTATGTAGAGAATATGAAAATGATAATCAGATAGATGGCATTCCTCGCTAGGGGCTGATAACGCTAGACCATATACTGGAATTATACTCTGTAGCTCATTGGATTTCTTATTTTTCTCCTGATGTTTACTTTCCCTGTATGTGATCTGTGAATGTTCTGATGAATTAAAAGTATAATACTCCTTTAAGCCTAGTTTTTAGTGGGATTTTGCTGTGCTTACCTATAGCATGTAAGCATGAATGTAACTTATTTTGGTATTATTTGTGCAGCTTTATTTAAAAGAAGCCTTTTTCTTCTGTTGTGGGTCAAATGTTATATAGCAGTCATGAACTAATTTTAAATGTCTTTTAGGCAATCCATCAGTGACACGGATGAAAAATACAGATAACTGTGAACATTCACCACTTCTTGTCTTGATTCTGAAATTATTTCAATAAGTATATAGAGATTAGAAAATAAAAATGTACCATGGATTTCTTTTAAGTGATGGACAAAAAATACCAAACCCTTTCTGTTGTAGTTCTAAAGCTGTATTTTGCTCAACAGAAGTGTAAGAAAAAACGAAGGTCTGAATTTTGACGACCTTTTTCAGCCTACACCTCAAGTCTGTTCTTAACTCTGTAAAGCAGCCAAGGGAAAGTATAAAATAATGTTTTCCACTGAGCCAAGCTTTCTGTCTTACTGCTAGGAACATGATAAAGTATCTAATGGAAACAGGAGAGGAATCTTTCCATTTCTCTATACTTTTTATGTTACAAACAATGCTGCTATTCCTAAATTGCAAGGATATGTGATTTTCAGTGGAAGTGATGGCAAGTAGTGCAGTGGCTTAGAACACTTGACACATGAAGAGCAGATTAGACATCTATGACATGCCAAGTTAGAACAGGACTTCAACAATACTGAGGAAACTTTGGAAACTGTTCTGTACCAAATAAGGATAAACTTATTATCCTTAACTGACATAAGAAATGTCAGTTCTCTAGTCCAGAATTGTCTGTTATCTGAATGCATGTTAAAGTCTAGGTTTTAGAACAACTTATGTACAACATGAATAGTGATTTACAATTCTCTTTTACTGTGGTTGTGTGTGTTTAGGTAGTAATTATACTACAAATGGGTAGCTAGCTATCTAAATAGCTGTTTGTGTCAACACAGTCTGGGAGGCAAACTTGTTTTCTTGAGCCCTCCGTGTGCCTGCACCTCCTTGTGTACGTAGATTAGTTCACATAAAGCGGGTTTCTCTTATTTCTTCAAAGCAGCTGGAGCTCTGGGATGTATCCAGTGCAAGAAAGGGCCTGGCCCCTGTTATTCTGTATTGCATTTGGAGATGGTGAGGGATGATACAGCAATACATGCACAATACCAGATAATATAGAGGCAGTGGTAATACCAGTGCAAGTACCCATGAAAACAGTAATATGCTCTGTGTTACACTGTCCTTGTGATCCAGCTTCCCTGAACCTCTACCACCTTCTCCCTAAAGCTGTGGGGTATTACCAGCATGTTGTGCCATACCACAGTTGGCTCCTCCTTCTACCTGGCCAGAGGCAGATGGAACTGAGCAGAACTGCTTTGTAGCATCAGTCTGTTGATCCCATGAAATGCTGCTGTACTGATGGTATCATGAGTTTCCTTATGGCATCAGTATCACTAACATTAAAATTCTAAGAAAGCTGTAATTTCTTACTAGTTGGAGGGAGGTCATAGCCAAACTGTATACACTTAGCTGCATTCCCCTGAAGGAAACTGAAATCTAGTTCTAAATTCTTCCAGCTTTATGGAAAAAATTTTGATCATCTGTCAAGTTTCAATTTACAGGTTTGTTCTGCTTCTGCAGTTTACAGATATGCTCAGCTTGTGCAGTGTACCGCATTAGCTATGCCAACACAGCAATCAGGGGAATGGACAGGAGAGGGGCTGCTGAGGATGGCTTAACCAGTAGAGCCAAATATAAATGCAGATGTCTTTAGTGAGGCTGTTTTGCTCTGTGTTTTGCTGTTAATTTAAATTAATTGTATGCCCTCAACAGGCCCAGAAATGTTGACTTTTACATAAAAGTGGTTACATTTTGCAGAAGTGTACAGAAAACCAGACTTTCTTTGCTTTTTTCTTTTGATCACTTGCTATTATCTTTTACATTAATTGCCAAGGAACTGATAGGTTCCACCCGGCTGTTGTGGCTATCACACTGCTGTAATTATCTCTCTCTCTGTACTTCATTTTAGTGCTCCTTATGGTCCTTCTCTAGGATGCTACTAAAGTTACACAGTTAGTAAACAGTTAGTTAACAGTTAGTAAACAGTTAGTTAGATCCTTTGAGATCCTACTTAACTTAATTTCAGAGTGGATTATTGCATGGAAAGATCAAAGTTAACCAGCTGCAAATGTTAAACCAATTTGAACTCCTTTACAGAACTGGAGGGGGGAAGGAGGTGACATTTCTTCCTGGTGCTTATTGTATCTTTCCCAAACTGTTAAAATTAAACTTTCACTGTGTAAGTCAAAACTAATTCATGACTAATGGTCACTTTCTGCCAGTATCAGAGGAAGTCTCATACTAAGCTGTTTGGGAAGGTTGCTGTCAGGCATCACAATTCTGTAAAAGCTGCAAGTGTACAGAGAGGAAAATGCACTTCAATTTTGTTCTGAAGTACTGGGAAGAGGTGGGAGGCAGCAGTTTCTTACTCAAGAAGTGCGTTGCTTGTGCTTTGTATTTGATTGTGGCCTACAAAATACTTCCTGCTTTAGTGAGCCTCATCTTTTAGTCAGTGTAGTGAATTTTGTTTATTTTCTGCACAATCAATAAATCTGTTTGAGAATTCCCAGTGAATTGCACTAGTGAAACTCAATGGAAGACAACAGGATTTTGCAGCTGTTACTGAAAACATTATTGGGTTTATGATTATCTGTGATTATATCCCAAAAGGAAATAACTTACCCTAACTCTGAGTTAAGGATGAGTTTGACAGTTGAATAGAGTCATTAGAAAATGGTTTCACTGCATGTACATTTGCGTGCATTTGGGGTCACTGAGGTTAGTATCAGCATAGAAAGGCATTTTGCAGTTCCACTGTATCTTCTACAGAACTTATGTTTACTGATAAAAACAATTCTTGAAAGGCTGGGGAGACGTCTTTCCCCTTTTCTATAAAGTACAGAGGAATTGCTACAAATTTTGTGGAGATTCCAAGGATTTCTCTCTAACCTGCAACTTGTATCTCAATTTCCTTTGCATCTTACTGATGAAATCCATATTCACAAGACTTGTATTTAGAAATACGTAGCATGACTACAAAGTTGTCTCCCTGTTGCCCGTGTCAGAGCAACAAAATAAATGTTGGGAGAGCTCCCTGTTCTTTAGATCAGTTCTTTGTGAGATATCTTTGCAATCTGAAGAATAATGCCCCTTGAGTCTTTTATCTTTTCTCTCCTTAAGAAACACATTTCTTAAGCAGGATTTGAAACATCTGTTTCGGATAACTGTAGTTTGAACCTAGATCTTAATAAGAACTTCTGGTCCAGGGTTTGTTTTCTTCTGTCTTTACTGGAAATAATAAAACCAATGTGTGTTTTTTCAAAAGTAAATTTAAAAATGGTGTTATTGCACATTGAAAATAAAAAAGTTTTAATTTACAAACTCATCACTTTCACTTTCTTGTAAAGGTAGTCATTGTGTGCAGTTCACCCCCACAACTGTTGACCAAACAAAAGGCCATACGAGTGGTTTGGATAGGTATTCCATGCATTTAAAACTCGTACGTGATCCATTATGCACTTAATCAACCAGTTTTAATGATCGCCTGTGAAAGTAATTTGATAAGTAGCAAACCTAATAGCTTGCTTTATCTCTACTTAATCTCCAGCCCACACACAGAGAATGCTCGGGACCCCTCAAAAATACATAAGAATGATATAGATATACCATTAAATTCTGTATGAAATGACACAGAAGATAAGAAACTGAAAGAGGAAGGGAAACACAATATTAACGGGGGAGAAGAACTGAATACTTTTCCTGCTGTCTCTTCTACAGAAAAAAAGACAGGTCTTAATTAGTTTTATTTGAAAATGGGATGAGATGGAGGAGAGCTGAAAAGAGAAGTGGGTCACTCTCAGACACATTTTGCGTATCATCCAGTGATTTATTATGAGCACTCTGGAAGCTGAATGGCACCAAGATACTTCTGGAACTACTAATCTAGAGAGGGCTGTATTTTCTTCTGATTCTCAAAGTTTTTAGTTATTCTTTTGAATGTATTTAATCTTGGTTAGGGCTTGGGGGGTTATTATACCTTCAAATATTGGAAAAAAAAAGTTAGCTGCTGACTTGGGAGCTTTCTCTTGCTTTCTTCTGAACAGTAAAGAAGCAGAATGTCATGCAGGTAATTGTACTAGACCGAACAGATTGCCCTCGGGTGCTGGCAAAGGTCTCAGTCTATTGCAAAGCAAGATGATTGTGATGAATAAGAAACAGAGAGCCTGTCAGAGGAGTAAATCAGTTAGTGAGTCAATGGAAATGGCTTTGATAAATGGATGGATATCAATATTAAATTAATTGGTGGGAAACATTGTTAAACTCTGAGACAAGGATAAACACTTCAATAAAATACAGGATAGCTGTTTCATTTGAGTTAAAATAGGAATTTCTAGTCAAGCAATCTAGTCAAGCTTTCTGTGATGACTGCATTTTTTTTGTTTGCTTGCTCTTTGGCTTTACTTGAAGGGAAATACAGTAATCTCCATTTTATGTGCTTCAAATAGACTTGCTTAAATCTCTACTGGCAGATAACTTGGCATGATACTTATTCTGCAGTGATAACAGTACAGTACCCCTAGCATATATACTAGCACTGCAACTTTGCTACTGCAATAAATGCATTAGAGACAAGTAGTAAATGTAATTTCGTTAGACTGCCTCTGTCCCATGCAGCTTTAGGTATACTTAAAATCACTAGGTTTAGAATGCTTTTCCTATTTACATTATTTCTTGATGTAAATTACCAGTCAGCGTAAGGTAGAATTTTCTTGGTTTACAGTTAAGTTCTAGTTATTCTCCTTTTCCCTGCAATTTCTGATACTTGAAAGTTGTTATAGTAGAATTTTATTCTATAGTTAGAAGAATAATTTAGTACTCATAAATGATAATGAAAATTGCATGGCATATGGGTGTCCAAAACATTCAATAGTATAAGTATATTATAATGTAATCAGTTCTTTTGCAGCTGAAATAAACTGTTTTCTACTCTGTTTGCATTGTCAGCTTAAAAAAAGAAAAAGGTTTAAATCATTTAAAATTTTAAACCCTCTAAATACTGAAACCAGTGAGATTTGTTTCAATCTGAGAGTAAAAGTTGGCCCCAAGACAGTGGACATTTTCATAGAAAGACAAAGCTCCATGCCTTCACGTTCCTAATGGCGAGGGCCCTTATCAAGTAAGCAAGTAATATGCAAGTCTGTTTTCACTTTTCCTTTGTCTTTCATCCTACCACAGGATTGTCTTTGCCTGCTAGTAATGTCATTTTATTAATCAAAACAGAAACTTTAGGAACTTATGGCTTTTTTTATGCCGTATTTATTTATTGTGGTGTGCTGGATCAGCCCTCATCCCAGTGGAATTCCTGCTGCTATTTTAATATTTAAATTAAGTAGCATTCTGTTTCTTAAAAAAACACATGGCTAAAGTGCTTTAAAGTGTATATTTAAAATGTTCATATGTCACATGAGAACTGATATTTCTAGATGCTTTTAAAGCGCTTATTTTCAATATCCTATGTTCCCCTTTTCTGGGGAAAGGCATACAATGGTCTTAAGGCCATTGTATAAGACAGGTCATAACAAAAAAGGCAAAACGAAAGGAGAAGACATTTTGTAAACTGATGCAGTAGCTGCATGAACAGGCACTTCTCTTTCTGCCAGAGTTCATTTTAGTCATTTGTACCTGAGGCAGTGATAATCTATGAGATACTGCAAAGGGGCAGGTAGCAGCGGTCCATCAGTTAATGCCAGATGCTGCGTTGTTCACTTACAGTCGTCCCCTTTCTCTTACAGTCTTGGCTGTATTTTGGAGAAAGTATTACAGAGAAATGGAAATGTTACTGCATTTTGTAATGCTCTTCTGTGCTGTGGTGTCCCAGTTTCCCATACATATCTGTTTGCGGTTCTCTGCATGTGTGTTCTCATCTAGGTTTCTGGTATCAGTGTTCCATTATAGACTTCCTGCTGCACAGGAGAACTTGATAAACTGTTATTTGCTGTAGCTTTTAGTTTCCTTTTGTTTGCTGGTTATGTTGTCATCTTTCGCATACTATCGTTAAGTCAATGAGTTGGGCAAATTACTGCAAGTGATCCTTTTCAAACTCCCTTTTAATATCCCCTGTTTATTTTCAGCGTTGCTAGATTAAACGGTTCTGTAACTATATTTGTTCAGAGGCTACTTCAAGGATGCTAATTACATTGATAACAGGTGGGAATTCCCATGGGATTTTTTTCTGAATGTTATCTCTGTTTCTTGGGGTTTTATTAAAGTGGAAAGTGTTGCCTGTAGAAATACAAATACTGATCCAGAGCTGTAGAGAGTATTAAAAAACCTGTGCTTTTATGTGATTGCCAGTTTCTACACAGTGTTTAGTGGAGAACTCAGATTTTCTTTTTGGTATGATTTGGGGAACTGCAATGCAGCAGAACATTATATTACACAAAGCTTTATTATGTTGTATGAATAGGCAGACACGTTGTCAAGAGATTTTTTGATCCATTTAGATGTATATGGAAAGCACTTCAAATAACTAAGTAGAAGCAGCTAAGGAAGCAATAAAAATGAATAATAGTGCAGTATAGTAAACACAAAATGGGCTAATTATAGCCTGAAATCAAATATTGAAGTTGGACTTCCAAATTTTTAGTGTGCAGCTGTTCATTCTGGCTCTAGAAGAGAACAGGAATTGCAGTCTGCAGCAGAAGGAAGCTTGTTGTGCAGAGGATCCAATACTGTATCCTTTGTGATCCCAACTGGAAAGGACATAAAGATAATGCAAGATGGATTCAGCCAGATTTACTGGCATGTGTTTGTGGGGCTCATCAGCTTTTTCTCTTTAGCTCTCCTCTTTCTTCTTCCCTTTGCCTTAGTTCTTGTCTCCCACAATATTTTGTGAATATATATATTACAGGTCATCTACTTGAGTAATTGTCAGTGTGGTTAACCCTTTCACTGTGTTACAGACTCGAAAGTGAATTATCGGGTGCTTTTCAAACCTAAAGCATTCTGTAGCCACCTTCTGTGGAATCTTATTTACGAAAATCTTTTAATGTTGTAGAATTAGGTTAACCTTCTGTTTTTGTGATTTTAGGTTCAAGCCTGCATTTAGAATAGAGCTTGGGACTTGCAATTCAAAAAAGTTTCAGTTATATTGGAATCAGTTGCTGGGTTTATAAGGTGCCATTGACAGAAGCGGCATCACTTCTTACCAGACTGTTGGGGTCTAGGGAGTGCTTGAAGTAATACCACTACCCCTGATTCTCAGTGCTCAGCAAATAGACAGTCTCTCTTCTCGACAAAAGACAATACAGTCATCTCACAGCTTATCTGTGTGAAACTGAAGTTCTGGCTTAATTCTTCAAGAAACTTCTGCATGATTTTGGTCAATTTCTTTTTCCATTCCTCAGCTCTCCATTAGGAAAAGATGTATAAGAATTTCCCATACTTGGAAATACAAGAAAGTTGTTCAGATTTGGTCATTAAGTGTTTAGCTATCATCATAAAGGGTCCTGAGACCCTGCAAAGAGAAGAAGCACCACAAGGTCTGGACTTCTGTGTGTTCTTCATTTCATTCTCAGTTATATTCTTTAGACTATTTGGAACAATCACTTGAAGCCCAAAGGTTCCCCGCTTTCCTCATGGAGAGTATGAAAAATAGGAGATTCTTAATTTTCATGCATCTCAGTAAAGTTAAGACAAAGCTTTGAAAACCAAACCCAATTGCATTATTATATAATTTTGAAGAATTGTAAATCAGAGTACCAGCCAGCATTAACTCCACAATATGCATTAATTTCTTGTAAGCTCCTTCTGGTTTTGTGGAGATAACACATATGAAGGATCTAAATAGCTTTTGTTTGCTTTGTAGGTGGTGGACTGTGCTTGGGATGAACTAGTCAAGATCTATACTCCATCGTGTCTGGCAGTTCCTGTCTAGAGAAAAAGTGGATCGGACCCACCAAGAACCTTTCTCTCATCCCTCGTGACCAGACTTGTGCTGAACTGTCAACGGTGTCACTAATCTTAGTATCTCTGTTTAGGTAAAACTCTGTCTGAACAGAGTGTTATGCACTTAAGCATGTGGAGATTTTAGGGCTTGGTTTACTGTACCAGTGGTATTTGAGCCAGTGAAATGTTCAACAGCTACTGAATGGCTGAAGAGTTGCCACAGCAGATACGAGCTGGTGTCTTTAGAGTAGGATCACCAACACAGTTTTGTGATCTGTCTGGCTAATGAGAGCAGAAGCCTGAATCCTCTTGATCCTTATAAAGAATAAAAGTAACTGGCAGTGTATTTTGAGATAATGTTGCTGTAGAAAAGAAGAGGAAAAAAGCATCTTTTCACTGTAAAGTACTGTAAAGTCAACTGAGGTTTGTACCACTTGGATGCATTTATATTTATATGTTTTGCTGTGACTCACTTTGCATTATGTTCTTGTGCAATATGATGAATAGTCTTGATAGACAGTAAATGTCATAGTTTATAGCCAGCTGATTCATTTGACCATTTTGATTGCCACTTCACAAAGATGGTAAAGATTATTTTAATATGTTTTTCCAGTTAGATGTCCTTGAGAAAAACAGTTGATGAAGTCACATAGAAAGATAGTCTGATATTAGAGAAAACGCTTAGGAAAAAATGAAATACAGACAACACCAATTGCATCACAATCCTCAGAATTCAGAGATTGGACAACCCTCTCTCCTATTGGACTTGTCTTCTGTTTTCACTTAGAAAGTTTTTTCCTATATTCAGTGTTTCTGGAGCTCTGACAGCCTGGCCAAAGTGAAAGCTGATGTCCAGACCAGTTGAACCTACATACGTGCAGAGTAACTGCATGGTATAAGCATAGCAAGCAGATCCAGCGTGGGCAAGCTATTGCACTTAGAAGAATAAGCCCAACATGTTATGGGTATGTTGAGTACTTCGACTCCTCAGCCCACATGCTGGTATTTTTATCTGAGTTTTTCTGGGGCAAGTAGAGATGTTCAGGTTTTATGCCTCTCCAGTCTCCTTTGAATACTCTTTCAGGATCCAGCTGTGTGAGGCTTCTCTCTTGGTTTCCTGCTAGCTTTTTGGGTTTGGGGGTTTTGATTTGGTTGTTTTCTTTTTTTTTTATTATTTTACCTTAAAGCTGTCTCCCTTCTGCTGTTACCCCATATCAACAATCTTTACCATCAAAAGACTTTGCAGGTCGGGTCTTTGCAGATCTTTGGTCGGGCTTTCATAGTCTTCTGTTAATGAATGCTGTAAATTTCTGGGCTGTACCACTCGTATATCAAGCAACAGCAGACACTGCCAGACATACTGGATGCTTTGAAGAAATGAAAGAATTCAGCAGAGCTAAGACCTGCAAGTTGCAAGGAAAGACTGATTGTGCTGGTTTGGAGCACGTAGCATGTATTGATTTGGTGTTAGGGCAAGACAAAGAAACCCTCTTCTGCAACATGAGAATCTGGAACCTGGTAGGATCTAAGATTTTTCTGGGTCAGTGCAAACTGGCTCCACAATGCCATCTTCTCAACCTGAATGAAAAAGTAGGGGGGGTTGGGTTTGTTTTTTGTTTTTTTGTGACAGTGTGTTGCACCAAATTCTATATGTTTACTGCACTTTAGTTTTGTGTGCTGAGGAATGATACAACGATAAAGCTGTGCTGCATACAGCTTTCAGCAATACCATGGACCATAAAATCTAATTTTAGGCATTAAAATTGATTATTTCAACTTTAATAGTTGCTCCACCCTTCTGCTTTATCTCTTTTTTTTCTGCTTAGACTGCCACTTACTTGTCTGAGTGAGTGGAACATTTTGGTGGGGGTATGTATTTTATATGCATGTTTCTGGGGGGAGGGAGTGAGGGAGAGGGACGTTCCAAATGCTGCCATAGGCTATCAGTGGAAGGTCAAATGTAGAAAACCTAGCACAGCAGGGGCAGGAATTCTGAACACGCACACTCAACATGGATTAAACCTTTTCTAAACTGCCTTCTCTCCCCTCATACCCTGGTTAGCTTCAGTGCTGAGGGTTGCTGCGTCTGGATTTAATTCTCTTGAAAAACGAGTGGATCCAGAAGACGCACAGAGTAAATAAAAATTGTGGCCTTTAATCTTCCTGCTTGATCTTTGAATGGAGGGAATGTGCTGTAACATTTCTGCATTGTAACACAAAACCCAATCTGGCAATAGTTGTTGCTGATTCTTAATTCTCAGGGAATGGTTGCTATAGTTGTTGTAAAGAAATACTTTTTATTTTATGGCCATAATACTAGTTTCTCTTTTTTTTTCCATTTACTGAAACAGATCTTTAACAACAACAGTCTTAAGTATGTAAAGTGTTCTCCTTTTAAACCTGCTTCTGTGGAAGATTTTGTTTTATGGGAGCTCATAGGTTTCTCCTTGGTTCAGGAAATATATTGATTACTCATATTCTGAAGGAGTGGATTTGCAGTTCTACAGTGCTATTAAATTAATTGCACACAATGTCTTTGGCTACACTCTTTTGTTCACTTCCCCAGTTGAGAAACGTTGGTCAAAAAGTAAATGCAATGAAAGATACTGAGAGTATCTTTTAAGGAAAGAGAATCATCATCATCATGGTTTATGTCTTGTATGAATACTGGACAACAGTCACATTTTTCCTTTGTACTTTTAGAGACTATATGCAACTTTGCCTAGCTGTATGTCAGCATTTTGATAAAGGAAAGCTATTTGAAATAGTCGTGTCTGCTTGTGCAGACTACGTGTCAGTGATGAACTGCCAAGTGCAGTGCTGGCCTCAGATTTTGCTGCATAGGCGTGGGTGTACTAAGCCTTTCAGTAGTACTGCTCGGGTTTGAATGTGCTCAAGGTCATGTGATGGGGAATGGATGTAACTGCACAATGCTTCCCCTATATACTTCATAGTTGCATTAGGCCCTGATTAAAACAAACTGTCCATTAAACATTTTATATAGATCTTTACCATTTTCATCCAAGAAACCATTTTAAAAAATGATGTGCTTAGGAATTTGACATCAATTTGCTCCACACACTGGGTTTGTTTTTTTTCTCATACCCATGTTATTATTCGTAGGTGAAATGCAGAACTGAGCATAATTTGTATCAGAGGATTAGAGTTAAAGCATCATAATCATCTCATTACTGTAAGGAACCACAGAGCTATCTATCCATTACTATGATCTGTGCCCCACTGCCAGGTAAAAAAATTTTAACAGTCAACTTATGAACTGAGCACTGTCTCTGGGCAAAAGAACAGCTGGTGTGGGGGAAGCTCCTTCACTGCAGTGTTAGCTCAAATGGTGTCTCTCTGTTGCTTTATCCAATTCCTTCCCAGTGAAGTGCAGGAGAACTCTTCTGAGTGTGGAATGGTGGAGAGGCAGTGGGAGACTTGTTCTGGGCCTGGCCTGAATCAATGCTGAGAAGGGGGGGTTTGGCAAGGGACAGCACCTTCCCCTTCTCCTCCCCTTGCTTTGTATGGGCAAAATTAGGAGCACCATGAGAAATGTTGCAAGAGAAGCTGGCCTTGCAACACAGGTGAGTTCCAAGAGATAGGATATGGCACCTGGGACACACGCTCAAGTTCCCAAATTCAGTGTTAGTGCAGCCTCACCTTGTGAGTGCTGTGCGCAGTTCTGAGCCCCACAATTTAAGAAGCACGTGAAGGTCCTTGAATGCGTCCAGAAGAGGACAACAAAGCTGGTGAAAGGACTGGAAGGAATGCCCTACAGGGAGCA
>JAVJGJ010000059.1:52592661-52610462 GCA_035590215.1 Microhierax caerulescens | reverse complement strand
CGGGGGCTGGCGGCGCTGCCGCCCTTCGGGCCCCGCCTGGCGCGCCCCTTCGCCGCCGTGGCTGCCCTGGCCACGCTGCAGTCCACCCTCACGCTCTGGTCGCTGCGCGGCCTCAGCCTCCCCATGTACGTCGTCTTCAAGCGCTGCCTGCCCCTCGTCACCCTCCTCACCGGCGCCCTGGTGCTCCGCGACGGCATGCCCTCGCCCGGCGTCCTCGTCGCCGTGCTCATCACCACCTGCGGCGCCGCGCTGGCCGGTGAGTGCGACCGCGACTGCGACAGCACCGGAGCGACGGGACGGGACGGCTCGGGACGGGACGGGGCGGGCGGCCACGCCGCGGGGCGCCCCGACGGCGGCGGCGCCTCTGCACCGGCAGCCTCCGCTGCTCCGGCTGGGCTTTGTGGCGGGACGGGGCGGGCAGCGGCGGCCCGGAGGGAAGGAGCGGGGATACGGGGGCGGGCAGCCCGGGGGGGCAGCTGCCGCCCCACTGGGGCAGGCGCAGCCTTGCCGGGGTGGATGCGGCACCGCTGTGGCCGGTACAACCTTACGGAGATAGGTGCGCCCTTATGGGGGTCGGTGCAAACCTATGGGAGTAGGTGCAACCTTAGTGCAGCCCTACCCGGGAAGGTGCAACCCGATGGGGGGAGGAGTGGTCCTGCGGGAGGTGGGTGCAACCGTACAGGGGTAGATGTAATGTTCCGGGGGCAACTGCTGCCCTGTGGGGGCAACTGCAGCCCTGCTGGGCTAAGTGCAACCTTACGGGGATAGGTGCAAGCTCAGGGGCCAGCTGCAACCGTGTGCGGCCAGGGGCCCTACCTGTGCTGGTTTCCAGCCAAGATGTATGTGGGGTGGGAGGCAAAACTGGCTCTGTGTGGCCCAGCTACACTCCTGGGTTGGGAGCTGCCCCAGGGAATGGAGCACACACACACACACACACACACACACACAGACACAGACACACACTCACAGACACAGACACACAGTGGCGAGTGGTTTAACCCGCAGAGAAACCTGACAGGGGTCTCAGCAGGGAGGCTGGTGCTGTGGGCCCCCCCATGGCTTGGCCTTACTGGGGGGAGCAGGAGGGCAGAAGGAGGGCTGGGGGGCTGACGTGCCAGTGCTGGCAAGACAGTGCCCAGGGTTGCTGTGTGTATGTGCCCTTTCTGCTGCAAATCTTCCATAGTGGCTTCGCAAAGGGGAGAATGCATCTGATTTTGCTTGTGGGATTTAGGGGGAGAGTGAAAGACATTCAGAAGGTTTGCAGCATGAAGAGGTAAGTGTGTCCACCCTTGGGACAAGGGTGACAAATCGTAGGAGTTATGGAAAGCGCACTGCTGCCTGTTTTCTAAATATCCCCCAGTCCAAACCAGTGCACTCTTTCTGTCTCGCATGCAAAATTTGTGTTTGTTTCTTTCTGTGACTCTCCCAACAGGAGCTGGTGACCTGACAGGGGATGCTATGGGCTATGTGACAGGCGTGCTGGCCGTGCTGATACACGCTGCCTACCTGGTGCTCATTCAGAAGACCAGTGTAGATAGTGAATACGGACCCCTGACAGCGCAGTATGCCATCGCTGTTTCAGCCACTCCTTTTCTCATCATTTGCTCCTTTGCCAGCATGGACTCCATCAATGTCTGGTCTTTCCCAGGGTGGAAGGACCCTGCCATGGTATGCATCTTTATTGCTTGTGTCCTGATTAGCTGTGCCATGAACTTTACCACCCTTCACTGCACTTACATTAACTCAGCTGTGACCACCAGCTTCGTAGGGGTGGTGAAGAGCATAGCAACCATCACGGTGGGCATGGTGGCATTCAATGATGTGGAGCCCACAAAGTTATTTATAGCTGGTGTAGTGGTCAACACCTTGGGGTCTGTCATTTACTGTGTGGCCAAGTACATTGAGACCAGGCGGCAGAGCAATTATGAGGACCTGGAGAAAGAAGCTAGAGAAGAGGAGGGGGAAAGGCAGGCTGGGGACCAAGGACTTTTCGCGATGGAGGCAATTTCCCAGGAGAAGGGGACTGAGGAAGCAGCAGTGGAAAGATCAGCCATGGGAGACAGCCAGAGTGGAGAGGAAGAGAAGGATGGCACTGAGAAACCTGCCAAGGGACCGGCAGTCCAGGGAAAAGCCACCGGCACACAAGAAGTGAACAGGAGCTTGCTGAAGGATGCCTATCTTGGAGTATGGAGGTTGGTGAGGGGTGCTAATTATATAAAGAAGGATTATTTGATAGAAAATGAAGAACTACCAAACCCTTAAAAAGCAGGTTTGAAAACCTATTGCTTGAGGACAGACACCTGGTTCTCTGTACAGGGGGAAAGGCAGAGCATACATTTCCACATCAGTACCGATGGATAAATCCACATCACGTAGGATGACTTTACCTCATTGTCAAAAAGCAAAAGGTCAGAGTTTGCTCATGCTTTGAGCTTGCTTTCAGCTGCTTTCAGTACATCAATTTAGACCCACTGCAGTTAAAGGTGCTGAGTCCTCTGCTGTGGACACAGAGAGGGTTGAGTAATGGGAAGTCGTGGGGTGCTTGACCAGCAGCCTGGGCTACAGGGGACATCAGTACCACTGAGTTGGTCGGCAGTGCCAGTGGCACAGCGTTGGCCTTGTAGCTTAGGTCGTGTCTGGAGCCCTGTGACTTTAACACCATTGGGAGGCTCTGTTGATGTGCTTCCATTTCTCTGTCTGTCCAGTTTAGGTACTCTATATAAATATATGCCTACAATATATAAGCTCCTCTTAACTGTACTTTTATGTGATCCTCTGTGTCAATAGAACTGCAACAGAGCTAGAGGTTGTGCCACTTCAATTATATTGGTGTAAAATCACCCTCTTAACTGAAGAATTGAAACTCCCCCTGATTTGGCAGCCAGGCTGCGCCTTGGACCTGGTTTACATTGGGTGGTTTGTGTCTTGAGTAGAATTACTTTTGTCTTGTGCTGGTGTACCTGAAAGCAGAATCAGATCTGAACTTCTGAGAAACATTGGTTAGCAAAAGGTTGGTTTTCTATGAGCTTTAACCACATGTGGCATTGGGAATATTGGCTCGACCCAAATAAAAGAGTTGGGAAAGATTGGTATGTATTGATTTGATTTGATTTGAGAGGCCTGTAAAAAATTAGGGATACAGTCTGTGTCTCCTTGTACCCTAAAGCTGGGTGAATCAGAGCCTGAACTGGAACCTAGACGTCCTCTCCATCTTCCTCTCTCAGGAGTACAGGCTGATAGCAGAACTGGGGACCCCATCTCCCTGGGATTCCCAGGGGTGTTTTTGCAGGACAGTTTTGCTGTATCCTGGCGATGTGCTGGGACATGGCTTTGTGTATATCAGCCCCCACTGTCCCTGCGCCATGGTGTCCAGTGGAAGGAAATGTGGGCAGGCAGGCCAGAGCTGCAGTGTGCTCCTGGCACATCCCGCAGCTGAGCACTCGTGGGCCGGGATGCTCGGTGTGCTCGGCAGCGAGACGTCTGTGGCTTTGGTGGAAGCTGCTCCCCTGTGCCCGGACTGTCCCCACGCGGGTGCTCCTGTGGGAAGCAGGAAGCAGGTGCTCCAGCAAAGCCTCTACTGAATGTGCTAATGTTTTGTACCACATACATTTAACGGCAAACACGGGGGAAACAGATGTTTGTGTATTTCTTAGCCTGGGGATACCCTTTCGGTAGGTGGGGGTCTTTGGGTCAAGCCTTTGATCAGAACTAGGCAGAGAAGAGATTTGACTCTGAGTCTTCCTCAGGTGCCCCAGCCATCAGGCCATCTTGACCACAGGCTGAAGCAAGCTGTTATTATCTCCTGAAAGAATGAACCAAGTTTTTTTGTTGTTGTTGTTATTGCTATTGTTGTTGTAATTATTATTAATTTATTAAGCCACTGAACTGAAAATCAATTATTCCCACAGCCCTAATTAATTAGTGCCTAGCCCAATATTTTCTCAAGCCAAGGCAGCATTAGCCTCACAGCGCGTTCAGCACTGAAATCCGAAATGAGCAATTTAGCCAGCAGGGAATATTTGCAAAACTGGTCTCTGGGGGAGCTTTAGATTCTTGTCAATAAATGCAGGCAGAAACATGGGTGCGACAGTATGTTTTCTGAGTGAGTGCATAAGTTGGGTGACCTGTTATCACCCCATGAGTTTTGAAAGAGATGGCTATAAAAACATTCAGGCTAAAAGCCTGTAGCTGCTGAGCTGGGGGATGGGGCATGGAGATTTGTTCATCACACATTATGTATAGCTAGTGGTTAAGAGTCGAGAGATACTGGCTATATGCCAAAACACGTTTACTTTCTGTTCAAGCTCCATATGGCACCTTTTTCAATAAAAGCACTATTTATTGTTTATAGGCTAATGTAATAGGGTTTTTGTTAGTTTTTCAAATGCATCCTAAAGAAGTTTGTGCCTATGACTTACAGTTCCAGTATTACTGAACTCATTACAATATTGAACTGCATCGTAATCATACAGATGGCTGAAGAGAAACTCACATTTCTGGTCTGTCCTCACTGTGCTCAGTGTTTTCTGTCCACAAGAAATGTGGATCTTTTTACCACCTGGATGCCAGTCTTAGATCTCATAGTGTGCACTTGCTGTAGAAAGCTCTCCCCCCGGTCTCTTGTTGCAGGACTTTTTCCTGGGGGAGTTCAATGTTTTGCCACTTAACTGTTGTTGAAGTATTAGTAGAAACTTGCGGAAATTCCAACAGCTTTGACTGTTAAAAAAGCTGCTGTTACGATGTTGTACATTTGCATGTATAGTTGAAATGTGATCATATTGTATTCTGTTTATACCTGTAAATTCCCTAAATTAAAATGGGAATTTGGCAAATGCAGTCCACTTTTTCAGTAACAGAGACTGTCACACAAGAAAATAAAAATACTGCCTCGTGCTGAGGTATTTTAATAGGATCAGTGGAAGACTGAAGAATGAGATGTGGGAATAAAATGCACTGCTTTCCAAAAGCCTTCTGGTTTTCTTATTGTTGCCACCCCGGGGTGCTCAGTTTTGGTTCATTTATAGTTATTCTTGAGCCTTTATATCACCCAAATTTCCTTAACACGTGACCGCACACTATAAATACTGTCATGGACAGAGGGACTGAGGACGGACAAAGGAACACAGGAATCTGCTGTGGCTGCGTCCTCTGTACAGTGGTTCTCCGCAATGATTTCTTTGGTTACGTATTTAAGATGGTTTAGTGTCACTAGCCTAACTGCTGTAACTTTAAATAAAAATGAGCTGATGCTTGTTATTAACAGTTAGATTATAAGATCATTCCATTATTAGAGGACTTAGTACTAATTTTATTTTACAATGTTAAGAATTTTTATTGCCAGCTACATGTCACATGGCAACCCTAAGAGCTGACTTGAGCATCACTTTTTACCTGTTCACTTTGGGTGAAAGGTGTGTGATGCACCTGTGGCTGAAACTGGGATGCACCAGACACTGGGGCTGGCGGTTATCGCAGAATTCATCTTACAGTTCCACACAAATGTGCCTGCAGGACAGTTTAGAGAAAGAAACTGTCTGTGTTCCAGGATAATGAATGAACCTAATGCACAATGACTGCTTTGAGAATAAACATTAATTTCAGTGTCAACACATCATCCAGTAACACCTGCTCTAGCACTACTGCATACGCACGCACATGCACGCACACACGAGTATGCATGCAACAGGAAAGCGAAAGCCAGACTGTCTGTCTTTTCTAAAATACATTATTTTCTCAAAGAAAATAAAGAGAGGCCAGATTATTTGGAGGCAGGGACAGTTAAAATCTCTAAGGATAATTAAAAAATATTTGCATACATCACTGACAAACTGATCTTGCATTTGCCATCACTTCCAGAAGGAAAGTGGACAGGAACCTACAAAAAAGCAGGTGACAGTGAAAGAAATTTTGCAGTTTATTAAGCAACACTTCACAGCCCTGTGTACGTCTGGGGATAGTTTATCGCCAGTGCTTAACAGCCTCCCGTAATTTGATTACAGCTCTTTGCTCCAGGCAAAGGCTTCAGTAGGCAGAAAGGTGCAAAGCCCTTCAGCTCTCCTCTCTAAATTAACATTTGAACATTTTGCTGCTTGTCATGGTGAAGGTTAACACCACAGATTCCTGTCCCCTTGCCCTCTCTACCTGTGTTCCATACTATTTCACATACCACTTTGAGGTTTCTTTTGTGGGTTTTTAACCGGCAGCTGCCAAGTGCAGTGCAGGCAATCAGCTCTGCCTCTCAATTAGCTGCTATATTCATGCTTCGGTAGCTTGTTGGAGGTTATCAGGAGGCTTTTCACTTCAGCCTGGCTCCTGTTGGGAACTGGTGAGCATGCACATGCCCTCCTTTCTCTTCCCTTGTTCCTGCTGTATTTCCCAAATCTTGTTTCCAGTGTCCAGCCTGAAAACCTCTGCCAGTGGCGGATGACTTGCCACAGAGGCTTCTGCTGTATGGTTTTGGGGTTTTTTTTCTTCTTCTTTTTTTTATAGAAGGGCAGGGAGGGGATGGACTGGCAGGACCTTGTGTGCCCAGATTGCTTCTTGTACCTTTGTGCGCCTTTCTGCACACCAGCCCCCTGCTTACCAGCTCCCTATATAGCTCAGCCCTGGCTGCGTACCAGCTTCTTGTGGAGCGGGGCCAGGGCTGCATCCCAGCATCCTGCGGAGCTGGGCTGTGCGCAGGACAGGCAGGCACAAGGGCACTCGCTCTGCCAGCCCAACGGTACCCACATCTCCTGGTCGTGCACACCGGTGTGGGTGTTTATTATATGCATAAAACCAGAAGGAGATTTTTTTCACAGTAAAGAGCATTTTGAGTAACAGAGCTATAAACCTGAAAAGGGGTTGCCATCATTGTTGCTGTTGAGCCAGGCTCATTTTTATTTTTAGGTGGAGACTAAGAAAGCAAGTCACGCTTTAATGCCAAGCATTGTGTTTGCAGAGAGAGGGAGACTGCCTGAGATGAAAGCTGGGGTTAGAGAGCATGAAAACACTGGTCGGAAGGTACATGGGATTGGGGTTGGAATATATGGGGAAAAAATGAGAGTTGCAAATTAGGATGGATGGGGAAAACGGGAAAGTCTGCAGAAAAGGAAAATGTTCTTACATGGAAAGAAATAGTCACAGCATCAGAAACCCAGGGCCAAACAGTGCGATGAGTCTGCAGAGAATGCACCTGAACCTGGGGCCCTGGAAGAGCGATACACATGAAGGAGAGAGGCAGAGTGAACAACCTGGCTGGGGGGAAGACGCGTGGATCTGCTCTTTGTCATCCTGTGATTTTTTTCTCACTGGACAGATTGCTCTGGGCACATTAATTGTGTTGATAAGTTTGTCCTTTATCAAATAAAAGCAATGTCAGTTCTGTTCTCAGAATTACACCTGTTTTTTATTAGGTGCTATTGATTTTGTTCCTGACAAAACAAGGCAGATTTCAACAATTTTTTAGCAGAATGCAGGATTTCTCTAAAAAAGGGTGGTGACTGGTAAGGTCACAGACTATTTCTTAACTGACACAGGGGTCAAATGAGAGAGTATAACGAGCTGGAACTGGTCTTGATAGTAAACCAGTCAGGTTTACTGGCTGCTGAGTATCATCAATAAATAAAAAACAGCTACAGGGCAGTGTGTATATCACCATTTACTCCTGTGTATTGAATCGGCTTAATTGTCTTCAGTGAACTTTCAGCCTTAAAAGTATCTCTGCAAACCTGTCCTTGTGGTCTGCACAATTCCAGACCATGTATTTTCCCTTCTGGTTGTCACAGCACTAGCTGACCTGGGCTGTGAAGGGGAGAGAGGTTCCCTCTGTCCGTGCACCTTCTTGAGTGAGTGAACATTCAGTAGCACAGAAAAGGTCCAACAACATGTTATTACAAACATAAGAAAAGAAAAGCAACTAAATATGTCCTTATCACAGTTTTACAGGAAAAAAATTGCATTTCCTCAAGCGTAGCGGCTGACAGGCCACTGGGTCTGAATAGTCATTGAAAACCACAAGGCTGATGCACATACAACACACCACAACTGACACTGCACAGTCATACAATTTTGGCCCTGGGATTTAAAATATTTTCTGAAACAGAAGAGACTGGAATGCATTTGCCTGGCATCTTGGAAGAAATCACTTAACTTAGGAAAGTTGGGGTGCAGGTCTCTGTGAAGAGCTCCTCTCCAAAGAAGCATCTTTGCCAAGCTAGCAGCACATTTCAGGATTCCTGAGGCAGGGTTGGACTTTCAAAATTTCTCAATTGTTTGTTTGTTTTATTAATAGCAGTTAAGCATTAGAAGAATGGTCTGTAATATTTGGTCTTATCCTGGGGTGCCTTTTCGGTGCTGAACTCTTCTGAACCACTAGAATGTTGCAGTGGCTTGATCAAACCAGGGCTAATCATGGTGCATCCAGCTCTCTCATCCAACATGACCAGAGCAGGGTTTTTTTTGTGTTTGGAGGATCTACTTAACAGTGATTAAGTATTCTTCTATACACATAAAGATCTTCTATAGAATCAGCTGCTCCAA
Source organism: Microhierax caerulescens (assembly GCA_035590215.1). Classification (NCBI taxonomy): domain Eukaryota; kingdom Metazoa; phylum Chordata; class Aves; order Falconiformes; family Falconidae; genus Microhierax; species Microhierax caerulescens. Next base: position 52,601,942 of record JAVJGJ010000059.1, on the reverse strand, counting down.
GTATTCAACACTGCAGTTCAAGAAAGACACTAAGCGACAGCTAGCTACTGAAAAGCATCTTGGTTTCATGTGTATGTATCACACAAAAGTTGTTTGCTCTGGTTTACTATGTTTTCCTTTAACACACAGAAGATGAAAATGACAGCCAGAACTGGCTTTTCAACAGAAGGTTTTGCAGGAGGAGTTCTGGTGATTTGCTATCAAAGCTTTAGACTTCCCTCAGTTTTATTTACTTCGGTGCCTTTCCTCAAAACTTGCAAATGTTGGTCTTGACTGAGCTTTGGTGCTGGTTTGGCACCATTCTTTTTTTATTCTCCTTCTGCAAACTTCACCTTTGCCTGTCCCCTGTGGCGGGTCGGGTAGGGCACAGCCTGGTCCTGGGCCTGGCACGCACCCTGTGAGTCCTCGTCAGCCAGCAGACAGAAAGCATCAAATCCCGCTCTCCTGGACAAAGGCAAGGACATACTGTTCTGTGATTGAGCTTCATTTATACTGATTTATACTCATTGGGAACAAGCACAGTGAGCAAGACCTTCAGAGCCAAGGAGGCTTCACTGCATCCCCGCATTCAAAGCATGGGTCCAAACTGGAGATTATTTCTTGGTGGGGCTCCTCTTGGTGCTTTGTATAGGTCCAACTTGCTGGCACGGAAATTGGTGAACTTTTTTTTTTTTGAAGACTCGGGCTGCTGTGTGAAGGCAGATTCCCAGGTGGCAATGTAGAGCAGTCACTGCACCACCGGTGCTCTCATTCCTTAGTCCTTGCCTTCATACCAAAACGTTTAAGCATATGTCTGCTCTGTGCCTTGACCAAGCCTTCATTCAGTAGGACACAAACCTGAATGAGAGCATTTTGCTACATGAGGGGCTCAGTAGTGGCTGCTGTTTCGCTTCCCCAACCTGAGGAGAGGGTTAGAGGTGGGTTTTGGAGTTACTTCACTGTCCCGCCAAGCAGAGGTCTGTGCTTGAGGAGCTACCACTCACAATTCCAGCAATGCAAAGTCAAAGAAACACCTCTGCCACTCCAAATCCGTTTACTCTCATTGCTGTGGCAGGACGAACAATGCTAAAAGCACTTGCTGCAAGAGAAAGGAATTGCACGTGCCACTCACTGGGTTGTGTAGCACAGCCGTGCCACTGGCCAAGGGCCACCAGCAGCCAGGGCTGTGCCAGCACCCTCGAACAAGCACAGCTGTAACTGCAGAGGCTTTGGAGAGCAGCTCTTGCCACTAATGCTGCGTGGGTGAGCATCAGTCAGGGGTTTGCCCCTTTCCCAGAGCATCTCGGAGCTGGCACGCTGCAGTTCACTCGAAACCCTCCCCGCACAGGCTCAGGTGTTCAGTGGCATCGTGGTGAGGGAGGGAAATGGTACAAATTTTACCTGTGGAATCCAGGCAAGCTATTACCAGAGCAGAAATGGTTCCTTTATTATGTTGGCTTTTTTTTTCCCCCCAGTCACAGCTCCCTCTATATTTCTGAAAGGAAAAATGCAAATCCGCTAATAGTTTTTTTAGAAGAAGAGATTTATTTAAGAAGCAAGTTCCTGCAGGCAATACAGCGCTGGCTGAGCTTGCAAAATAATTCAATGTATGGAAATGATTAGTTAGTGGCTGCCTTATTTTCATTGCCTCTGAAGTGGCTGGGAAAACAAAGGTGTAAAGGTAAGGACTGTAATAAGGAATGAGCTCTGTAAAGCAGCTTTGCTACAGCGAACCTTCGAACCCATTTGAGAATGTCCGGGATTCAGCATTATTCTTGAGCTGACTTAACAAACAAATTTGGAATCTATACACTTGAGCCTTAGAATAAAAAATGCTATAAAGTCAATCTCCTGCAAGATGAGGGGTAGCCAGCTGATTCCCATGGCGCAGGTGGCACTGATATGCCCCTGCTATCAGCACACTCTGCTGCAGTGGGATATCTAATTTAGGTAAGTGTGTTCCCAGCATTAGGGTGCATGAAGTCCGACTGAGGGTGTCTGCCAGCAGAGACGCACAAGATCAATTTTGCAGATTCACGCAGAAAACTGCTCTCATTTTAACTAAAATGCTAAGCTTGAGTAATAATACGAGTATTGTAAGCTATTAAGAAAGAAGGAAAGCCAAGGGAAGCAAAAAACCTAGAGTCCCTTGAACACATTTCCAAAGATTTACAGTGCTGTTTCTCTGCATTTTTCAGTGAGAATAATGAATAAATTGAGTACTAAAGTGATGGACATAGATAATCTTGATTGTTTTAAATCCAGTGTCACTATCTGATGCAAATGTAGGTGCAGGCAGCCCATGAGGTGCTTCAGCAGGAGCTACTGGGGTCTGAGCCATCGGCATCCCAGTGCACCACAGCACTTTCAGGAACACACAGCTGGCTGGAGCAGCCCCCCATCCATGGCACACGGGGACCCGGGAGACTGGAAATAAACACAAGGACTCTTTCTGTCCAAGGACGCCTTTGTGTAGCCGGCAAAATGTAAAACTTCACAACCATTTCACATCGAGGGTCCTGTTTGCTGCCCTCTTTCGCTCAGGGGCAAATCTCTCCCTACCCACATATTTTTGTGACAATGCCTAAACTGGCATTTACATTGCAGTATTGCCAGAAAAGCAAAGCCAGCTAGGAGCGTTTGGGGGGGGGGGGGGGGAGGTTTGGGCCCACAGGTTTTGGACCACAGCCTTTGGGCTAATTTAGTCTTCTTTGTTTCTGCTAACTTGCTTTCTTAAAGACTGGTGAGGGTTTGGGTGAACTGCTCTATGCGCTTTTGGCTTGTCTGATATGTGAAATTAAATGATCCACCAAAGCTGGTACTTTTTTTACAACATTTGTGACAGGAGTTGCTGTGTTCCAGGGCTGGTGTGTACATTTAAATGAAGTCCATTAGGCTTGGGCTATAGCCAAGTGTTTCATTGCTGGGCTCTTTTCAACTGTAAACAGAACTGTGTGCCCTCTGAAATCGTGGGGTCGCTTGCTTTTGCAGGAGGAGGTATGAGTATTTGGGGGTTTCATCCATTGATTTGTACTGTGGCTTAATTCTGTAGATTTGGTGAGATCAATGTGCTTCAATAAAAGTAAAGAGCCTGTTCTCTTCTGTTACACTGGCATGGTCTCATAATGCCAATGAAATTGATCGGGAAGAAGTTGGTTCAGGACAAATAGGTCCCTCGTGAGCTGTAAGCATCTCTCCCGGTCAGGAAACAATCGACATAAAGCTGCAGAGCTGTCTGCTGTGGCAGCAGAGAGAAGTATAAAAAAGCTCCTGTGAAGGCAGTGTGATTTGGTGTACCTGTCACAGGGGCTGCTGAGGTGTTGATATCTGTCTTGTTACAATTTCTCGTGTTGTGGAGCAGGTTCCTGTGGGAATTGTTCTCCACTTGCATTTAGGGATGTTGAATGGAGAGCTTTTTACCGATTATTTTTTCTCTTGATGCTAAACAGTTTGCGGTCATTTTGTCGTTTCACCCTGTTCCCTGTGTCCAGCCACAAACTCCACTCTGGGAGATGCTTGCCTTTTGAGTTCAGATGCAGTCTGCAAATTGTGGATCTGCTACTTGGCAAAATTCAGGACAAGGAATGTTTGATGCAGGAAATGGGGAGCAGATGAGCTCAGTGGGGGCTAAAAAGTTCCTCCATCAATGGCAGATCCACTTGAGGATATAACTGCCCTTCTCCTCCTTCCAACTGCCCAGCGACAGGCTCTTTCCATCTCAGTCACAGACTTCCTTATAGCAAGTCCTGAATAAACAGTGTATGGAGCTGTGGGACTGAAACCTTCACTGCGTGGTGGGGAGGGAAAAACTATAAAGGAATATCCATTTCTTAAATTTAAATTTATTTTTTAATTAAATATTTAATAGTGAGAAATTGCTTATGCACTAAAATTAGCTTCTCTATGTAGTACAGCTGTGCCTAGACATCCCGATGTACGTCTACTGTGCTAGACAGACCCTGCGAATTCCTGGAGAGTGTTACACACTGGTAGAAGCAATGTGAGCATTAGACCCTCAGCTGCAACCAACCCTGAACTGCTGAGCTTTCCACGTTATCTGACACGCCATCTAGCTACACTTTTAACTGTTCTGTCTGTTAGCACTCCCGCATGGTGATCAACAACAAATAAAACACACAAGTGAAAGGATGCAGAAAGGAGCTGACCTGCCTTGGCAGGAGGAAGATGATGATCATATTTCTGTAATTCTAGAAATGTTTGTGATTACAGAAATTACAGAAATCTATGATTTCCATTAGACCCTAGCTCAGTTAAGCTGTTCTGCATTAGCAACCAGCAGGCTCGGCAGACCATGGGTAGCGGGGTTTTGTAAACAACATTTGCTTCAGTTGTCCAAATGGTCCTTTGGGTGACCGCATGTAGCTGTCACCTCTGTCTCAAACAGCAAGGGGCTAAACCCACTAAATAACACAGTCCATGAACCGACTTTAAGGGCTGCTTCTTTTCCTTTTTTAATCCCTACTAAGGAAGTCCAGTGGTTCAGAACTGTTCATTGCGTGAATTAATTTTGACTTGGTTTGGTACCTTCAAAGTGAAGAACTGGATATCGGAAAGCTGGCAGACAAAAGGCAGAACATTAATATTGGCATTAATTTGAATTAATTTGCTTTAAGTAGGAGCATCTCAAATTAAAATAACTGTTAGTTGAAGATCTGAAATAGTTAATCTTTAGTTTAGCTAAAAGTTATTCTTCCGTTATTTACTGTTCTGCTGCATTTCACACTGTCAAATCTTGCACCATTGGCAGGGCAGGGCTGGTCTTGCACCGTTGGCCCTTTGGCCATATCTACACTGCAAGTGGTGCAGAGTGACTGTACCCATGTTATATGACTATGCAGTGCCATCAAGGGCAGACTGGCCTTGTCTACATTTGGCCCTGACTTTTCTCTGGGTCTCATTGCCCTCAGGTATAACTATCATTTTCATTGTGGCTTTTCTTTTTCAAGTAGAATGAGGTGATACAATGTGAGGACTGTGCTGTAGCTCTGGGTTCAAAACAAATAGAAATGCTCTACACTCAGGAGGCAGTAGAGTGGTGGCACTTGATGCCAAAGTATGTACTGGGAGCAAAAAGTTTACTTTATGACATAGGTACGTGGAAGAGAACTCCACAGAGGGTTAGTAAATATGGAAAACTACACATAGATCAGGAAGTCCTCTGAGATGGAAATATGTTGTCTGGAGAGTATTCAGAGGAGGATGTACCATGCACAGCCTCCTGTTCTGATCCCAGGTACCTGTTTATGGTGCTGCTGAGGATGGGATACCAGGGAAGACGGACCTTTGGTGTGATCCAGTATGGACATTTGTACGTTCTCTCTAATGCCTTCTCTAGGAACAAAACATGTAAAGGTTTCCTCAAGGTATCCTCCATCTTCAAAGGTCTTATAAAACCTGTTCTTTAGCAACTTACTTACTCCCTCTGCCCCTGATCCTTATTTTAAGAAATGTGCTTACCTGCTGTTAATTTCTTTGTTGCACTCTGGCTTGGATTTTATCCTCTGCTATGCCAAAATAAAACCCACTACTGCATGCTGACTCAGCATGTTTAGAAGTAAACAAAGATCCTTGCAAAGACCATTGAGTTCTGGTGAACTTACTCACCAGCAATCAGTGCTTTCAAGTGTATGCCCTGCTGGAATCCCCCACCTCCTCAGCTATTAAGCACTGCAGTAATCACAAGCAGACATATAATAAGGATGATGGACAGTGCCCACTTACACCATCTTCCTAAGAGAATACCCTGTAAGTGAATGATGTACCTGCTCCAACCCCCTCAAGCAGCTACACATCCCCCAGTTTACAAGCACAACATGGAGCTGTGTCAGTAGATAGTCACCAACACCTCCATTTTACTAGTCCCACCCATCATGTCTACAATACACTTGCCTAGAATTGGGCTGGTGACTGGCTGTGCAACACTGAGCAGTAGCTCGCAGCTGTAGGAGGTAACGGCCCTATACGCTTCCCCTTTGTGTATCCCCCATTTGTTTTCTGCTCTCACATCATTTGCAGGCACCAGCTGTTTGCATTGCATGATGGAAGAGATGTACTTGGGCTTCAGGATAATTTGTGACGCAAAAAATACTCAATAGTTGCTCAAAGTCGTAATCTGGATGATGGATCTAGCTGGATCTTATGTGTGGCAGCAGAGGACAGTTTTAAAACAGCAAGATCCTATAAAAAAATTTACGTACATGAGCTTTTAATGACAATACAGCCCAGAGCCAGGTGCTTCCAATAGCCCAGGAGTACGACGTTCAGATAAGCCATGGCTGCGTGTGTGCAGAAGGTAAGCAGAGGCATGGCTCCAGGCTCAAAGATGCTCCTGGGCTCTGCAGTCAACCATGGCTGACTGAAATCTGTAACTGCATCTCTAAAATAATCCCAAGGGTGCAATAGTAAAATGCCTCCATTGATTTTTATATTTAGCATTTTAAGCTGAAGACTAACACTTGATCTGATTTGAAATGACTGAATTCAATGACAATTTGATTCACATGGCTGAAAGGTCTGTTAAAGCACCACAAGCTGAACACATGCAGGGCTGAACTTTCCAAAGGTACAAAACGAACAGTGTTACAGAGACATGTGGCCGTAGATGGCAAAACTTGATTTTTATTGCTCTTTCTCCCGTGGAGCTCTCCACCCCTTCATTAAGGTGACCAGCCCCTCCCAGGGGCCACAGGTGTGTATATATGCTGAGTAGGTGAGACACAGACTTCCCTGAGCTATGTGTAGCCAACAGGGCTGCAAAAAGCGGGATGGGGGCAGTCATGTGTTGCACCTAAGACCTGATCTCAGGAGCTGAACCCTGCACCCTCCGGGTGCACCAGCCAGCTCAGAGCTCCAGAGTTGTCTCCTGTGCCTCAGACATTGCTGACAGTCAGAGCCACCACAGTGACATTCTAACTGCTGCGGTGAGGAGACTAGAGCCCACCCAAGAACCAGCCAACACGTGCTCCTTTGGTGCAGGACCATAGGTTGCTTCAGCAGCTGAGCAAATACCTGTTCCCACTGCTAATCTTAATTCTGGTCCCTTTCCTGAAGCCAAGGATCTCAGATGGTTCAGCTCCTCATCTCTCCATGTCTGCCCAGATTAGATATGCTACTACAGTGCTCACCAAAGAGTGAGGTGACGGTGGGACCTGGTCTAGGTCTTACTGGCCAAGGTTGGATGTAGAGGTGGAAACTGGTAGTACATTTGAAGTGCTTTAGATGGTTGGTGGTCTGACTGAAGTGGTTTCAAGTTTGGCCAGTGCAGAAGATCAATGACTATGGACTTCAGAGACAGCAAGCATCTGAGGAGTATTTCTGTACGCACCTGGACATATGTGTGTGTTTCTCCTTGGGCATGTAGTTGGGTTTTTTTTTCCTTGTGCTTTTGCAGTAAATGCACAAAGGTTTAATTTTGTAAAACAACTGACACAACACTAAGTGGATTATACCAACTTTATGTAGTGGAAGGGCTCAGGAATACAGTCTTGTGGACTGATAATATTTAGAATTTGCATCCCAGAAGTACCTGGAGGACACAGACAAAACCAGGTCCCTATTGTGATAGGCTCTGCTTGTACAAAAGAGAATCTGCCCAAAGACTTTGCAATCTAAATAAAATGTGGAGCGATCCTCTGCAATCGTATGTGCTACTAGAAGATAAAATTGCATCAAGTGCATAATAAAATTGCTCACAGTTCACAAACCTGTCAGGGCAGGTAGATAGCATTGCCTCATCTAATATGTGTTTCCATCCGTGGGTATCTTATTAGTAAAATACGTTATGCAATATTCCTATTCATAATAGCATGTATCTGAAGAGAGGAAGATGAAGTAATGCAGAGAGCTCACGGTGTAGAAGTGAGATAAAGAAGATGCAGCAAGTCCTCCTGTAATGCAGCCGCCCAGATGCTCTTCTCCTCTTTACAGAAAAGTCCTCTGAGCTCACGGTGCAGTGTCTGCAGTGCAAGGCTCAGCTGTGCTGTCACTTGGGATCATACTGCCTGGTGCTCTGCAGCAATGACCTGAGCATATATATTGCAGATGAAAAATGTTGCTGTTACCTCTGACAACAATTTTCACTCTTTGGTAGAAGAAAAAGATTTCTGCTTCTGACTGTAAACCCAAGTAAGACAGAGTGAAGTTCAGGGTCTTTTTCTTAACAGTTTCTTGCTTCAGAGAAACACTCCTGCCTGTTGAGTTACTGGTCACATAGTCTTGGGCATGTATGAGCATCACTTACTTTAGAAGACAGAGTGTGAGTGGTAACCAGATTTTTTTTATGTGCTTCATGTTTAGTTAATGGGAATTTCACAGATGACTCCAGTGGGACCAAACAGACCGATAACAAGCTGTCATTTAAAAAATCCTGCTGAATTTTGTACTGTGACAGAAGATGTTTAATGCATTTCACTGGTAAGTATTAGTCTATGCTATACTTCTGTACTATGAGTCTCTCGTGTTTTGGAGGCTCCCTACTAACTAGGTTTCAAAGATGGTATTTCTGTGGTAGCATAACAAAGAAAGAGCAGTTACAAGGTGTAGAAGACACAGGTTAGTCCTCATTAGCTGTGCAAAAATTACCAAATGGCAAACTTCAAGCTTTAGACAAATTACTATGGGCACCAAGTGAACAAAAGAACTGAAATGCCTTGCCAAGAGTCCCCTTCAGATGCACGGCCTCACTTAGCATTTCCTGTCTTAGCAGGTCCCGGTTGGTAGCTTGAGCCTCCAACTCCCACGCTTTGGCACCCATCCATGCCCCGAGGCACCTGCAGGTCTGCATCCCTCCTTGGGGCAGAGGACTCCACCAGGGAACAGGGAGCCTTGAAACCAGGCACTGCCATTCCCAAAGTCTTCTGCAGGGCTTTGGAGTTCCCATTCCTCCTCTGTAAAATGGGTTGTGACACTCCTGGGTTGGTCTGCTCTGGGGATTAGTGTACAAGTTACTCTCAATAACTCATTGTTCCTGGGGAGATTATCTAAGGTACGGATTGCCTCAAGTGCAGAGACATCTGGTAGCTCTGTATGACAGCATGGGATTACTTGGGCTGATTTTTATGGGTGTAACACCACATGAATGGAGCTGCACTGCTCCTGAGCTGCCCAACTCACACATATGCCTGCCCCTAAAAGATCTATTGAGCAGCTTTCTGTACTTCTGTAATGTTTTGGTTTGTCTTTTTTTCTTTTTCTTTTTCTTTTTTCCTTTTTCTTTCTTTTTCTTTTTCTTTTTCTTTTTCTTTTTCTTTTTCTTTTTCTTTTTCTTTTTCTTTTTCTTTTTC
>JAVJGJ010000059.1:52552626-52589284 GCA_035590215.1 Microhierax caerulescens | reverse complement strand
GCCACAGCGCCCCTGGGGCTGGTACCCCGCCCCGCCGGTGGCAGAGGGACCCGAGCCGGGCCGTTGGGGGCCAGCCCTGCTTCTGGGTGGAACGGTCTTTTTCCCGAAGTCCTTGTGTCTTAGAAAAGCGAAGGAATAAAGGAACTTACCGATTCCGGTTCAAAGAAAAACGTCTTGTGGTGGAGATTTGTCAGCGGTGTGTGGGACAGGCAGCGGCTCTCTGCCAGGGCATCCTCAGCAAGCCAAATAGTGACACGTTTTGTGGCCATGCTAAAATATCACCCCAACTTTGCAAAATTTGATCAAGGATAACATTCTCCAAATAGGCAGCAAGTACTTACAGCAAGCAAAAAATACATTGAAACCTTCTCGGGGAAAAAAATGAGGAATGGAACTCCTGACCACCTCCCACTCACCTGCAGGAGCCTGGCAAGCGCCGGGCTGTGGGGACCACTGGACAGGCATTTCGGGGTGTCATGGCTGGGGTGCATGGGGGAGAAGTGGGGTCCAGGAGCCCAATGGGTTTCAGTGCTCTAACTCACTCTGAAATAATCAGCGCACACAAAATACTGCCATGGAAAAAGCTGTCACCCTACCTAAAGCTTGTCAGTGGCTGGGCACTGCTTCTGGATCTCACACAGTTTATTTACTGGTGGGTTTAGACAAACCAGTCCAGCCTCCAGCTGCACTGGTGTAAAACTTCCCTTAAATGTGTGTGTGGGGTGGGTGCTGACAGGCCCGGAGGCAGCTTCTCAGCTAGGGACCAAAAAGGAGAGGGAAAAAGGTTTGCAAGGTATTCATGTAGTCCTGTATGCCAGTTCTTGAAGATGTTGGAATCCAGCTGTATATTAGATGTGTGTTCTTCTGAAGTTTTCAGTCTTTCCTATAGAACTGCTGATATGGCAGTAACCAAGTCCTGAAACTTTCCAGGGCCCTCTCTGAGTGCTGTGTCACACTTAGCAGACTTCCTCGTAAGAAGACATCTTCAAGAAGTCCTGGGTGATATGATGTACCGTTACACTGTGGGCAAGGTTTGTGGCTGAGTTTTTACTAGACTGACTAGCAGAACCAGGAAAAGTATAAAAACTTGTGTGTGGAGAAGCCCTTCTTTCAGCCCTGTGGCGTTATCTGTTCTGCAAGTGCACACATAGTCCTGCTAGTTCTGAATTTCTAGATACAAAGAAAAATGCATTTCAAAAAAAATTGGTGCCAGAGACACAACTGTTTGGGGATTGGGGCTGTTTAAAGTATTGTAGCAAGATGCTGGGCTAGCTAGTCTTGCAGGAAGGGTGTAGGTAGGGCAGGTGAGCTGTGTGTCCTGAATCTGCAACTGTGCTTTGAACTTTGGTGTTTGTCCCTGGAAGAGTTTCTAGCAAGTCCGTACTGGTTTTGGCTAGGATAGGGCCAACGTTCTTCATAGCAGCTGGTACAGTGCTGTGTTTCGGATTTGTGACCAAAGCAGTGTTGATAACAGAGATGTTTTAGTTATCACCGAGCAGCATCAAGGTCTCCTCTGTTTCATACCACCTGATCAGTGAGCAGGCTGGGGGTGCACAAGAGACTGGGAGGGGACACAACCAGGACAGCTGACACAGCTGTCCAAAAGGATATCCCATACCATCTGACATTGTGCTCAGCAGTAAAAGCTTGAGAGGAGGAGGAAGGGGGGACATTCATGGTTATGGCATTGGTCTTCCCAGATAACTGTTACACATGATGAAGCCCTGCTCTCCTTGAGAAGGCTGAACACCTGCCTGCTGATGGGAAGTAGTCAGTGAATTCCTTATTTTGCTTTGCTTGCGTGCACATCTTCGCTTTCCATATTAAACTTTCTTTATCTTGGCTCACAAGTTTTCTCACTTTTACCCTTCTGATCCTCCCCTCCATCCCACTGTGGGGTGCTGAGTGTGCGGTTGGGTGGTGCTGAGCTGCTGGCCGGGGTTAGCCCACAACAAGGTCTCACAAGAACAAAATTTCAGATTGGACATAGGAAAAAAATAAAAAGGAAAAGGAAAAGTATATTGAGACAAATGTGTTGAGGAAAACGATACAGGGCATGTCTTGGCTGCGTGGCTTTCTGCTTCTGAAATACAGAAACACAGAGAGTTTGAGAAACAAACCTTCCCTTTACCTTCACTTGCCCTGAGATCCAAGCCAGTCCTTGCTCTGCATGTGGCAGTGCGACCAGGGGCCCTCGGCTCAGCACCGGGGCCGAGCCAGCAAGTGCTCACACACTCCTGCTCCCCTCACCTGCCAGGAGGTGACTCCGAGTATGAATGTGTGTCTTCAGCCTCCAGTTTCTGCTGGCCTGCTTGTGGGTGGATGAACAGCTGGTTGAACAGCTGGATGAACGTGTCCAAGGTTTCTCTCGGCTACGCTAATGAGATATTTCCTGTAGAGGAAAATTCCTGGCAGTGTTGGACGCCTCACGGATAAAATTACCCAGCTAGCTGAACCAGCTAAGACTGTTTAGCTAGATACACTAATTTTGGTGACTGGAAATCACACAAGATTATAAGCAGTCCTTGAGATCAGATGCAAAATCATGAGCTAGCCTTTCCAAAGAGGTCTCATTTGGAAATGAATATAAATGTACAGATGAAAGTGAGCCTGAGCAGTGTGTGTGCTCATCTGTGGTTAGTTACAGAGCCAAGACTGCTCCACATTTATGCAGTACCCTCAGTTATGCGTCACACTCATGCTCCTTTGCAGCAGCCTGTCTGGTTTAGCCTTCTGTAACATCACTGTATGTTGTAATGTATTCATCTGAGAGACATCCACTTGATTACTGGTTTTAGATATTGAAATAGCATGCAGATTTCACCCACTGCAAGTTTTTGGATCTGTAGATGTGGTCACTACACACTGGAAGGTTTATGTTAAATCTGTTAATCTGTCATTTTTGTCCTTTTTTTATTACTGAAAAAGATGCAGAGGAGGTGAGATGGCTCTGAACTGTTCTCCAAAGCTCTTACAACCTAACACAGAAATGAAGGAGCTGAGAAAAAAGGGACTGAACAGTGGGGTTCAGCACAAGTCAGTGTGACCAAGTTCTCAGTCATCTGCTCTCCTTGAAACTCTGTGACTGGTGTGAGTCTGGGTCTCTACTTCTTCCTGCACTGCAGGCAACAGCTTTACAATGTCTAAACGCTGCAGTGGCTTTAATCCATCCATTTTGTGATTTTAACTTCCTATTCTTTTTGTGAAGAGGTTTTCAGTCAATGGGCAATGCCCCCGACTGGCCTTCTCACCTCGTGGGAAGACTCAAACGTCCTTGGTTTCTTTAATGGACAAAGGGCCTAGACACCATCCCTCCATCTGAGGAAGCAAGGGCTTTGGAAAGGTAGGGACACCTCGTCTTGGGGCATTCACGGACCTGGAGCCAGGCTGCCAGGTGCTGCCCTGGCCTCCCCACTCCGTGTGATGCATTTCTGGCAAGCAGCTTTTGTGGTTTTGAGAATGAATCAAAGGATTTCCCCTGCAGCTCCTGGTGTTTCTGGTAAGAAGTTGCAATGTGTCTTGGCAGCAAAATGTTTCCTTCAGTTTTCTCCTGTTTCCTTCAGTTTCACTTGTGCTGCAGCTGAACAAAAACTGCCCAAGGCAGAAGCTGAGTCCCTGCATGTATTGCACTAGGCAGACAAAAGCTGAGAGAGGGTTGGGGAGCTTTCTAAATAGTAAGCACGGAGTAATAGAGGCAGAAATAGAAAACAGGAAAATAATTTGTTTTGCCTGAAGTCCTAGTGAAGTGTGCTGCAAGCCTGAGGATTAAATGCTAAATCTCTGTCCTGGATCTGAACTGCTAACAGTGTTCTATCTCTAACTGAAGCTACTTGTCCATGTTGGTGTCTGTGCTTGTTGCTGTGAGATTTCTATTTTTCATGGCTAAAATTCAGACTACCTAGTTCAGGTGCTTAATTTAACTGAATTTCAACTGTGTACACTGTTGGTTTTTTTTTACCACTAGGAACACTGGAGAGGGCACTGGATGGCAGACTAGCAAGATTACCTTGGTGAGACTGTTAGGACAAGGCCCCTACCAGCTCACTCAGTGAGTAGCCTCATGTGCTGTCTTGCAAAAGAGACAAAACCAAGTAGTAATCAAATCAGACTGAAACAAATCTAGCCATCTGCCCTGTGTCATGGTCACCAAAAATTAGAAGATAAGCAAATTTACATACCTAGTGTCAATGAGGTTGCTTGTTTTGGTCTTTATGTGTATTTCCCAGGAACTCTGATGGCCTCACTATAGCAGACAGCTTTCTGATAAATGCTAACGAAGTTATGAGGAACAGACCTGTCTTCTTACTAATTAAAAACATAACAGTAAAAAGCTAGGGAAAACAAGCCACAACTGGTCCATCCACTTAATGGATTTTGATTATTGCCATTTACTGGAATCAGGCTTTGGATCAGTCAGGAAGCTTGAAGATGCATGTTTCATCTCTGTTGGTCACTTAAAATGCTGACTTTTAAGGGAGCTGGTAGTGACATGACCTAGTTACTGCACCAACTACAGATGATAGGTGGGATGGTTTTGCTCTTACAGGATGGACTTCAAAACAATCACAGGTATTAAGAAGACACCCAGTAACAGGAGATTCTGCTTTGCTGAATGCCACAGAAATGTCAGGAAATGATCCAGTGTTAGAGACTGCTCCAGGTATTCAGAACAAAATCTTCAGTTCCCATTTGTTATCTTAATTGCATCTTCCATCAACTGTAGGACTGCACCCCCTTTCATGGGAGAAAGTGCAGTTTCTCTTCCAAAAGCTCCAGCCCTTGGCAGGAGTGTGCAGCACTCAATGCAATCACTGATGATCTCAGGTGCTGACCACCACGCTGTTTTTCAGACTCTCCAGCCCTGGCAGAAGCAACGGATTTCTCTCCCTCTCTCATTTTTCATGTGATGTTGAGAGGCAAGGTAGCAATTTGGCAGTGGTGTCTAAACGTCCTGCTTGCTCGGTTGGCCAGGATGCACGCTGGATCTGAGAGAAGCACTAAAATGTCAAGATTTTGCTGAGATTTCCTTTGAGGTTAGCTAGGAAAGGAAAACTGGTGTTAACCTTAGCAGACTTGAGGAAACCTAGCATGGCACAAGCAGCAGGGTAAAACATCTACTGCTGTAACAATGTGCCGTGTGGAGGAATGAAGCTGGGTTAATTAACATTGATAATATACAGCTGTGGGCTGGCTGCAGGGGCAGTGGGCTGGCTGATGTGGATAAGGTGCAGCTGTGGCTGGTTCCTGATGAGCAGTTAAGTAGCTCTAAGGGGTATGGAAGAGGAGCAGCTGATGAAGAGAGACCTGGAAGAAGCAGAGAGAGTTGCCCTGGTGGTAGGACAAGGAGAAGGATGCAGTAGAGGCAAGAAGCAGAGGTACTGGCCTGAAGAGTATGGAGAAGCAGCATGAACAGTAGAAGCTGCCTGATGGTAAAAGTCTTGTTGCAGCTACTAGTTTGTTTGTGCTGCAACAGTGCTAGGGTAATGGAAAAAATAGAGTGCACAGCAATCAGACCGAAGGCCAGCTGCAATGTAATATCACACAGCTGTTCTGCTCTAGAGGAAGGTTGAGGGTTGGCTGCTCTGTGTTATTTAATCTAGGGTCAGCTTGTTTTTATTAATGGTGTTGATGTAATCTTGGAAAACAGGAGTATTTTCTTACTCCATAAGCATACTCTGCATTTTGAAAAAAATCAAAGGTTTTGAGAAGCATGCTTAGATTGAACTTGTGTTGATTATGGAAAAACTTCTATTAAAGGTAATGGTGTAAGCAGGGTAGAACTGGTCTCTCCTGAGAGACCTGTTTATAAGCAATTTTATTAGTTGGCCTAATGGAAGTAAGTCTCTTCTCCTTGCCACACAAATCAATTGTGTTTATTAACTGGGTAAAAGGTGATAGTCTTGCCACACCTCAGTGTGCTGGACTGGAATGTGTTTACAGAGACCTGGGGCTGTTTGTTCTGACAAGGACTGTGAGGCTGGGTATCTCTAGTTTATCAAAACTGCAGGTGTCAGGAGTACAATCGTCTCAAAAGATCATGATGAAATATTTCTGATGTCAATGGGAAATTAAGAATGCTGCCATATATAGGAAGGATGCAAATGGAAGTAAATTAATGTTTAACTAGTTGTGTAAGGTACGCTGAAGGTGTTGTGGACTACCTATCAATAGATATATACAGTAGATGGTTGGGAGGTTTTTTTAGGTTCTTGCTCACATGCACGTTTTAAAAGCCACGGTATCAGTTTGCTGACAAACCTCTGCTTCCTCAGCAGTAGAGGAGCATACAGGCCAGCTCACTGCTGGTACCAGAGGCTCAGCAGAGTGGGTGGCATTGCTGCAGGTGGCATTGCTCCAGGCCCTTTCTTAGCAGCTGCAATGATGTCCCTTAGCAAGCAGGAGAATGAAAGGAGCAGAAGTCAGGTTCCCTACCACTACCACTGCTGTTCTCTAGAAGTATTGTGTTTTCTGTAAGGATTACAAGCAACGATTTAAGTGACAGCTTCAGGCAGAGGCTAAACTTGTAGCTATATTTAATTTGGAGCCCTTTGCCAAATGCTTTCGTTATTGCATGTTGGGAATCTTAGTAGATAAGTGCTGAGATGCAGGCACTCCTATTTCCAGGTGGTAACAAGTTCCTGCCAAGAAGTGAGCAGAAAGTCCCTGATACTGTCCTGGGGCAGGCATGGGGCTTATCTGCTCATCCTCAGCATGATTGAATTCCTGATTCAGTAGAGCAGAAAACGACCCTTGAACAGCCTTTGCTATTTTCCTTTGCTCTTTGGCAATGCATGCCATCTTTACTGCAACAAAGTGCACTGCTTGACATTAGTTTTGCTGGCTATCCCTTCCTGGGGACATCTCTACTGTGAGGCAGCTTTTTGGCTACAGCTTAAAAATGTGAGGCCCAGCAGACGGGGTGTAGGGGGAAAAGAAAACAGCATTGAGCAGCAGAGCAGATTGCTACCTGTCGTTTTCCACAGCTAAAAATTATGGTGGGGTCTAAAATTTCTGAATAACCATGAAAGCGCTATAAAATTTACTAAAATTTGTATTATGTCCTTATGGAGCTGGGTAAATAATAAACATTTGCTTCCATCATTCTGTGAGCTATACAAGATCAATCTTGCATACCAGAGAAAAGTTTACCCCAAGCGTTTTTAAGATTTATCTTTAAAACCTATTTAATCATAAAAATTAAATGGTGCTAAAATTAAGTGGTGCTAAGGAGCAAGTTCTCTTCTTAAAGCCTAACTTAGTCCAGGAAAATGTCTCAGTGAATACTGATACTGGAGGTTTTAGAAAGTGGAAGTCTGTACTTGTTCTCTTTTTTTTTTTTTTTTTTCTTTTGTACTAGAATGGGAAAAAAACAGTGAGAAGTACAAATTACCAAAAATCTTTATGGTTTCTAGGTGTATTAAACATGAAAATTACTTCCTACACTTACTGCTACGTGATCCTGGGATGATGAAGCTTGAAACCAACATGCAAAACCAAAGCAGAAGAATCTTGACTTGTTGCTGTGTCTTCCTTTTGTGGAGAACATTGGTATTGTGAATGGACAATGGGAGATAGCTGAACAGGTTTAAATCTTTGACTTTGCAAGAATGAATCACTTCAGACATAGATGCTGCAATTGTTAAAAAATATGGTGCTGGGAATAACTGTTTAACTCCACTGTATAGATGAGCCAACATTTCTTATTTAAAGGGGGGGGGGGGAAAGGATTAATCATTATTAAGACTTGACAGCTTATAAGCATCATTATACTGTTCAGCACATTCCAGGCAAGAAATGTCACCCATCTGTTAGCATTATTGTTGAAGAAAGACGAGCTTGTTTGAAAGACCTACAGGCACTGGAGAATTTTCACAGCCCTTGGTAAATAGTCAGTTTTCCTTGTTTTAAAATTTTCAAACCATGCTGCTGTTCTATTTAAATTTTGACTTGCTTCACATTCCAATCATTTTTTCTGGTTAAGCCTGTATTTGCAGGTTAGACCTGCACTCTCTTCTGCTAAACTTCGATAAATTTTGTCAGTCCAAAATTCAGGAATCCATTCCTCTTTAGGGAACTGCTAAAGCATAAGATTACCTTAAAAGTTAATTTGATATCAGTAGAAATTGAGCACGTTTCTGTGCAGTCATTTATTAACGATGTAATTTGAAGTATTTCCTTGCACAGGATGTTTTCATACTGTGCATTTTCTAGACCCTGAGGATGTCTTTCAGAGCTCTTGTTGTACCTACTTTAATATCCATAGAAAGAGCTGTGCTATCTCATTAACAGTTTTACTCTTTCCAGAGCCCACCTCTCCAACCACTGCACTTAGAGGTGCGTTGCAAATTACTGGACTGTCACAGATGCTAATGCACTGCTGGTGGGCCACTCCAAGAAACTCTGATCCCCACTTTTGCAGAGAACATGCTCATCTCAGCCTTGTCCGGCCACCCACGCTCCTTTCTTGGTCCTCTGGTGAGGTGATGAGGGTGCCCTGTGAAGTCCAGGCAATCCAGCTGCTTGTGTCCAAGAACCACGGGATTTGGTTTTCCTCCTAACAAAGTGATCACCTCCCGTTACAGGTCACCCTGTGCCAGCTGGCAGCGTGCACCCCTCACGTGGCACTGGGCAGGCCCTCTGGCTGCAGCCCTCATCGCACCAGCACGCAGCTCACCCCCTGTTCCTGCCTGCCCTATCCAGACTTCTTCATCTACTGCTTCTGATGTTTTTCCAGGGACGCTGTAAGTCAGACCACAGGGACCCTGCATTCAGCTGCCTGGTTCAGCCTCTCCCTCAAGAACCCTGTCACTCGAAGCTGTAGGCAGCAAAACCACACTTACGAATGATAGTTCCTTTTCCAGAACTGTGCATGCCCACACCTCTAGCTATCACTTTCATCAGCATCAGGTGTTACTTTGATAGCTAGGTTTCCTGTTTTTCAAGCCCCAAAGAGCACTGCTTTAGCCTTTTATAGTAGTATTTGCCTTCCATCTTCTTTTGTAAACTGGATGCAGGTTTTTTTTCCAGTAGTGGTCACATCAGCTCTGCAAACATGGGTAAATTTTTTTTTTTTTTCATTGCCGCAGTAGTCAAGAAACATACATCCTTTTGTCCTCAACATTCTGCTACTTATTTCTATTAATCTCTCATGTAATTTTCAAAATCGCTGGCTTCAAGGCTACAAGTACCCTTACATTTTAGTATGGTCTGTAGTCTTTGCTTCCACATTTATGGCCTTGCTTTTGGCTGCATTAAGACTACTAAATGTGACTAATTAAAGTTTAATAAAGTGTAATAAAGACTTGGAGCAGCTCTCTTTATCGCTTAGAACATCCATGTAATTAAGAGTTGCCTCTTGTCTGAAATATTTTAGGTAGAATTACAATTTTACATGGAAGTGTTTTGCTCCTGGCTGACTGTTTGCCTTGCTGAAGGTACCATGTCTGATCAGTTTCATTTATTTAATATAATTAGAAGATTTTAAGAAAAAATACGAGTAACTTTGAGGATATTAAAAAAAGCCATCAACAGTTTACTAAATCAACAGAAATTGGCACAGTTTTTTCTGCCTCATCAATTCCAGAACTTGATTAGTTGACCCAAAAAAATCTTTTTCATATAAGTTTCTTAGCTTCATTTACTTTTTTTTTTTTTACCCCCAGCTTTTTTTCTGCTGTCATTATCCTCAGAACAATTTTAAGGTGTATCTTATAAATACAAAGGACTGCTTCCATAATCCAGTATCAGTTCTTGAATTTTATCCGCATTCAGACCACAAGGAAGCAACACTGGAAGTGCTGCAAACTTCCACTAAAAATATTTTGGTGCAAAAATTAACTACTGTTTCAAAGCATAAATTTATCATGATAATGCAACTGTGATTGCAAGAATCTCAAGTCTCATGCCCTGATAACATGTAATGTTAACTAGGAAGGCAATGCCTTTTCATTTTCAAATACAAGAGAGGAAAATGCAATATGACTGAATTGTAACTGAAAAGGAAAAAAAAAAAAGGTAAGATGCAGAGAAAGGAGATTATAATGACAAAAGAACTGAATGAGGTGAGACTCTATGGTTTAGTCACCAAATTTTGATCAGCAATAACTTGATTATGGTATGTTGTGTCCTTACATGTAGTAACCATTAGTGCAAGGGTTGTTTAACAAAAAAAAGCAGCAGCAGGCCACAGCAGCTGGCAAGTAAGGCCAGGGGAAGTACCAACCAAAAACCAAGGCATATCTTCCTCTTCTAGGAAGGTTGGTTGGCAGCAGCATCAAACTATTTAGGGAGCTGGAGCATCCTCATCCTTCCATATGGAAGATACACACTAAACACAAGTGATT
The DNA here is from genome assembly GCA_035590215.1 of Microhierax caerulescens. Classification (NCBI taxonomy): domain Eukaryota; kingdom Metazoa; phylum Chordata; class Aves; order Falconiformes; family Falconidae; genus Microhierax; species Microhierax caerulescens. The sequence continues at coordinate 52,578,941 of JAVJGJ010000059.1, read as the reverse complement.
AGTCTTAGGGCAGCAGTAACTTGATAAAATTTAATGGACTACAGATAAAAGTAAAGAATTGTTTTCTACCTGTGAGTTAGAGGCCCTGTATTGCAAAAAATAATTAGGAGATTGTGCCCAAAGAGGCTAGTTAAGAAATCTTTAGGAAATACTGAAAAAGATTTTGGATGACTTAAATGAGGCTGGTAGTAGTAGGAATTTCAAACTCTTCCACCTCCAATTATTTTCTTCTTTCAAACTGACCTATAACGGTCTTCTGTGAACCTCCTGATGCACAAAGGCATTGATACAACATAGCTACATGATCTGTGTTTTTATTATAAAAGCAGTTGAAGACATTTTTTTACATCTGATAAGGAGTCATCAGCATGAAAAATTTTACTGTCATTTCTGGTTTTAAAGTCTATAACTACAATTGAAATATTTCAGAGGATGAATAGTCACAGAAAATGCCAAGGTCATGCAACAAAAACATTACCTGAGAGAAAAGATATTGGTAAAGGTCTTCCTTCAAAAATACACTTAATGTGTACCTAGTTTGGATGGTATGAGTTTTAAACACTACAGAAAAGGTTTTTTTCTCTCTTTTTTTTTTTTCTTCTTCAAAACCAAACAAATTATGATTGATTTTTTTTGGTGTACAAAAAAAAAAAAAAGGTCTATTAGGTGGAAAAGTGACAGAAGGCTTTGAAAAGCAAAATATCATCTGCCTTAATAGGCAATTTCTCAAATATCCTGTAATTTTACTACCCTAAATAAATATCACATGATACAGAGAAAATATGAACTTATATCAGAAGTCCTGGTCAGGACATCAGATAATAAAAGAAAGCCCACAGGTCCACTTTCTGGGCCTGCCGCAGCAAGTGGGATGCATCTGGAGAAGCAGTGGTGTGCCTGGGGCAGACTTCCCTGTCTGACCTGGTCGCGCCAGCCTGCGTTAAAGTCGTTGGAGAGGAACAGAGACTTGCAGGACATGAGTCATACAGATGCTGTGCTGTGAACGTCTAAGGCTGGGTGAGACATGGCCCGTCTAGTAAGATTACAGGCATTTCTCTGAATCCCTTTGTGCCATAGTCCCCCCCTGTTTGAAATACATCTAATGCTGGCTGCCTTCTCCCTTACGTCTGCTGAGCTTGCAAGCACACCTGCTTAAAGAATTGTTGCTGGTCGCGTATCTGCGTTGCACAGTATGGAAGGGACCCTGCACAAGACCCAGACAACTCTTTCAAGATAAATAAACAACAGCTTCATTAAGTAGAATATTTAGGAAACAGAAAAAAAGTACATATTAGAATGCTCTTCGACAGCTCAAACCACTACAAGTAGCAGGACTGAAACCTAGAAAAGATTGCGTTATGTCAAGATACATGAAATACCCCAGCAAAATGTCATATTGTTGCTTTTTATTTGCTGAAAATAACTGCTCTCAAACACCAGTAATTTGTTTTGGCAGGAATTACAATGTGAAAGTCATGACAGCACACTGTGTAAAAATATATGTATTTTTAAAAAGAAGACAGTTTCATAACCATCATCTTTTACCTGAGAGGCTTATGATGAAAGTCAAAAATCATTCATATAACGCCTGGAAACTGTTATAAATAACACCTCATGGACAAGCTTATCAACTGTGATGGCTCCAAAAACTTCAATACATTAAGATGTATTTGCTCCACTAAGTCCATCACTCTCTTTGGCAAAGTAAACAAGACTTTGCATTTTGAAGTACTTCAGAAAATCACTTTCAGTCTTCCATTTCTACATGCAGTTCCCATTGTTCCTTGAACTGCAGGAGATACATTTCTTGGTCCTCCGATGATTCTTCAGGTACCTCTTTCTCATACAATCTGGACAAAATTCCTTTTTTAGGATCGCCACACTTGAATATCCCTTTACACACCTGATTTTCAACACTGGACAATGCAGGGATATAGAGTCTTCCAGTATGAGGATCCCAATCTACTACTATGGTCTGTTCACCCTCTTTCTCCATGAGGACCTGTGCTTTTTTTTCCATCTGAGGATAGGATGTCTGCCCAGATTCTTCTGTATCCAAGTCCACCAAGTTGATATGGGTCTCAGCCGGCAATTCATCTGCTGCATCAACCATCTTCAAATTAAGTTCCTCCATTTTCTGTCCCAAACAAGGGTCTGCTGCCCTCAAGTCTAGTTGGGGGCAATATGGCTGTCCTACTTTTATATTAACCAAGTCCCCCAAAGCAACCTGTGGCTCACCTAGTGGCCCACTGGGAGCAGATGCCTTCTTTTCTAGTTTCTGAACGGGACTGAAATCTTCAGCCCTTACATCATGTTCATACTCTACAGTCCCTGCATCCTTCTGCCTCAAAGTATTCATTGTTCCAGGCTGGCCACAAGATGGCCAGTTCCCAGTTTGGTCCCATTCCACTAAAATAGTCTCCTTGTGTGAAATAGCAAGCAAGTGTTTTGCTTCCAGCACTTCTTTTGAAGGCAAATCCCTTCCTTTGGTGCCATTGTAAACAGTGTAATAATGGGGACTTTTCTTTTCAGATAGATGATTGGATTCCTGAGATGGTTTGTATTCATCCACGTTAACTGTGATAAGGTTAACCACTACCTGTTCACATGGTATGAAAACCTTTTCCTTGTATTTGTCAGTGTAGTGCCATACCTGGAAAGCAAAAAAAAAATTTATTTGAATGAAGTATAATAAAAATATCATTGCGCTGCTTCTTATACTGTCATATGTTTTTAAAAGATAAGGCTAGGCTAGACCTTATTAGGAGGTTATTTCAATTTAGGGAAGGAGGAAGTTCATCATATAATCATCTAGAAGTGTTAATATGTTCCACTTTTTTTATTCTTGCCAAAATAAAACTATATTATGACCGACTCTAATATCCCTTTTCTCATCTTCTCCATGTCAAAATAATGGTTAGAGCAATTTATCAAATTCTGATTTTGTTTCCACCATCATAAACCCAAGTGACTTCGGAGAAAATGAGCTGTCCTTGGGTCACACATTACAGAATCTATTCCACTTTTGAACCAGTAAAAAGGAAGTGCAGTCAAAACCACATCCCACAAGCACAGAGGCAGGTACCACGTTAAGGCACAGCTTACAGAGAATTAAATAATAGCAGGTTTCCTTTCAGAGAGGAAGCTACACATCAGGTTGAAGTGCAGCGTATGGAGCCTGCACTGTGCCTTCTGTGACAGGCTGCTTTTGAGACTGTGATAAATCATCTAGTTAAACAACAGGAATCTTCCTGAAATGAGTAAGATTTCTAACAGGAATAAATACTGTATAAGCAGTCACTAAAGGGAAGTGCAATAGAAAAACAACCAGAAGCTGCACTTCAGTGCTTTCAAGCTTTAATGGAAGACTAAGACCACTAATGGATGTACCAGATGGTCTGAAAGCTCCTCCAGGTCAGAAGTGCTGGACCAAAACAAACTGCTTGTCCCACCTCCCCCTGACCACATGGGGTACACATGTGGAATGGTCCATAGGCTGGGAAAGCTGGAGAGTACCATTAAAATACCAGGTCTTTATTCACCAGTTACTTTAACATCAACTGAATCCAGAGGTGGAGGAATGAAATGCAAGTTTCAAGGTGGTCATAAAAAAGTGCAGTGGACATTACCCACCCACTCCCAGAATAAAAATTACATATTTATTAGAGAAAAAAAATTCCTGGAGTTGGGAGTTTAGTCCGCTATTGAGTGGGAGCTTTTCATGCAGTAGCCCTTTACGTTCCTGGACTGTAAAGAACTCTGTCCTGCTAGCTCTCCAAAGGAGACCAAGCTACCTCCCTCTACCATGCTCTGCATCCCAGGATAAAGAATAAAGATTAAGAAAGACAGAGAAAGACTTTTTACAAGGGCATACAGTAATGAGGCAATGGTTTTAAACCGAAAGAGGGTAGATTTAGACTGGATATAAGGAAGAAATTCTCTACTTCTTTACCACGAGGGTGGTAAGGCACTGGGGAACAGGCTGCCCAGAGAAGTTGTGGATGCCCCCTCATTGCAAGTGTTCAAATTCAGGCTGGATGGGGCTTTGAGCAATCTGATCTAGTGACAGATGCCCTGCCCATGGCAGGGTAGTTGGACTAGATGATCTTTAAAGGTCCCTTCCAACCCAAACCACTCTGCAATTCCACGAGTCTGTGATAAAGCTGGTGCCTTGTCAAGCGCAGGAGGTGTCTCCATGCACATCTGAACACACTGCAGCAGCAGCTGTTCTACTCCTGCACCCACAGTCCCCCTGTGAACATTCCTCTTATCGCCTCTGTGCTGCTCTAGATTTCTTCGGAAAGATCAGCACGTTGAAACCAACTCCCTTATACCTCCCATCCCAGGGTGTCAGATCCGATTAACAACTAAGTGTTCATTCATCACTGTAACTGCGTGTTTACGGCTGACCAACTTGTGTAGAGGCAGCTGTGAGAAAGCTCTGCTGGGCTCGTGAGCTGGAAACCGGTAACATTTCTTAGATTTTATGTGTTCTTTCTAAAAACTAACAAATTTTGCAGCTCTAAGAAACTTACAAACATTTTTATGTAGAAAGTGTATTTGGGCTGCTTAAGAATGTGTTTGTTCATACATTTTTGGGTATTAGCAAATGGTGCAGTATTTGGAAGTATTCTTGAAATCCAGGTTAAATTATACACATGATGCACATGTGCTAAATCCTTTTACAGTCACAATTAAGTGGAAAAATCTGGTAATACCCAGTAATAGCACAAGAAAACATAATGGGGTTTTGGTACTGCTTAATCATCTTCCCTTCTTGTTTCTGAATTCAACCAATTAATAATTTTTATTCACTGAATCTCTGCAGTGCTTCTTCCCATATAAATTTAGGGAGTACTGACCTCCTAACAGAGCTTGCCTCAGTGCCCCTCAGACCTTGCTTATGGCAATGACCCTTCCCAAATGAACAGCTCTGTTCTGATCCTCATTAGCTCTGGTCATCTCAGATGTGCTCACCTTTTTAGACAGTTTCTAACTTGAATTATTACTCTGCTTTTCTTGCATTTAATAACCCTCAATGCGATGTTCTTATCTTGAGCTGAGTGGCAACTACAGCTTTCATTTGCAGCTAGCTACGGTTCCCTCACAGCTGACTTGGAGCCCTGGAAAATGCACAGCTCTGCTGTGAGTGCCAAGGTTGGCAGTGACCTCCTGCGACAGAGAACACTTACCAGGTTTGTTGGATGTTTCTGTTTGATGACATGAATATACCTGTGCACACAGTAGCATGTCACTGAAATAAAAAGGACAGCCAGCAGGATAGGCAGAACATATCCAAATATGATTGTTATAGTCTCATCTGCTGTTTTATCTGTTAACAAAACAGAAGTTTTCATTGTACCGAGCAATTTTTTACTGTATTTGGATAGTAACGTGTGCATTTACCACATTGCTTTTTGGATATGGAATGCAAACATTTTAGATAAACAAGGAATTTGCAGGAAATTAAAAAAAAAAAAAAAAAGAGACATCTGAGCTACAGGAGAAATTTTTATTATCATCTAAATTATAAATTAAATTCTAAAAAGAATTAGCAAACACACACCCCCTCAGGTTCTCCTGTTGCTAACTTCAGACTGACCCAGCTCTACCACTACCAAATCCCATTCAAGGTAAAAAAATACTCTCCATTTACTAAGGCTCAAAGAATGCAGGTCCTGTTCCTCAAAAGTACTGATGTACCTTCCGGTCAGTAGATCCCAGCTATGTTTTATTAAAGGCAAAGATTTTTTCATTGGTACAAATGCACAGAGAAAGGAAAAATAATGCAAGCTTTCACTCTTAGAAAGGATACATAAAAAGACTACAAACTCCATCACCATTTTTTTCTACCTTGCATCTTCTTACTCTAATTTGCCAGCTTACACATACCTTTCAAGGTGGCAATGCAATATTCTTTGGAGAACCCACTGTGCAAAAGTGGTGTGCTTACATATATCTGTGCACTGACACAATAAGCTGTTCCAGGTTCTAACCAGGGCACAACCAAGGTATTGTTGCTGATGGAGAAGAACCACTGGAAGACATAAAAAAAGATACTTTTTTTTTTCCCTTTTAACTTCTTGGTTACAGAAAGGTGAAGATGAAGACAGGCTGAGAGAGTTGGGTTGTGCAGCCTGGAGAAGAGAAGGCTCCAGGGACACCTTACAGCAGCCTGCCAGTGCCTAAAGGGGGGCTGCAGGAAAGCTGGGGAGGGACTTTTTACAAGGGCATGTAGTGACAGAACAAGGGGGACATCTTTAGAGCTGCAAGAGGGTAGATTTAGATTAACTATATGGAAGAAATTCTTCACCGTGAGGCTGTTGAGGCACTGGAAGGGGTTGCCCAGAGAAGCTGTGGGTGCCTCATCCCTGGAAGTGTCCAAGGCCAGGCTGGATGGGGCTTCGGGCAACCTGGTCTAGTGGAAGGTGTCCCTGCCCATGGTGGGGGGTTGGAACTAGGTGGTCTTAAGGTCCCTTCCAACCCAAACCATTCTATAATTCTAAGATCTTATATGCAACTTGTGTCACAAGCAAAGAAATTCTCCGGAAATAATAATACTGTAAGAACTGCCAGCTGCATCCTTTTATCTCTGAAGGCAATCAAAACTCAAGTTATTTATTAGGTCACATCCTCTCTGACTGATCTTCCATTCAGTCACTCTTCTACCACTACTGAACAATTTCATGCTTTTTTATGAAGTAGGACCACGTGCCACCACAAGCCCACATTCTCATGCTGATGTTGCAATAGAGCTAAAGCATCGCTCCAGCTCTGTCCTGACGCATAGACCAATGAAAGGCACACAGCACAGTTCCACAAAATCATTCTAATCAGGATGTTTGATAAAGATAGGAGCCTAAAGATAGGTGCTACACAGACCTTGGAGTCCAAAGTAAAGTAATTGTTATATATCAAGCATCTCTATGAAAAATAAAACACCATACCTCCAATTGCTAATCTTGGCATTTTAATACTCCTTTTGACAGAAGCTGACCTTTTTGGTGTAAAGGTTCTCTTTTCAGAGAATTCAGAGATTTACCAGACAGTGACTGTGCCTGGAGGATGCGTACAGAAGAATGAATGTTTTTGTTACTGATCACCGAACTCTTCCTCCTCTACAATGTTTATGCCGGGAACTACTACTTGCTAATGAAATATAAATCCACAGAAACAGACAAATTAAGATGTTCAGATGTGGTGACAAAGGATGTGCTTTGTCACGATGTGAGTATGCCAGTACACTCACTGGCTGGGGAGCAGCCCTGCCAAAGAGGACTGGGGACAGGCAGCAAGATCAACATGAACCAGCAACGTGCCCCCACAGCAAAGGAAGCCAACAGCATCCCAGGAGGAGAGGGAGTGGATGGCAGGGACGGATCATCTCCCTCCACTCAGTGCTAATCATACCACGTCTAGAATACTGTGACCAGTTTTGTTGGCCCCAGTACAGAAAGGTCTGGCAAACTGGAGTGGGTTTAGTAGCAGATCACCAAGATGATTGGGGCTGGAGCATGTGCCCTGTGAGGGGAGACTGAGGGGCCAGAGTTTGTTCCACCTGGGGAAGAGGAGGTGGCTTCAGGGGGATCTAACAGCAGCCATGGAGGTCGTCAAGAAGACAGAGCCAGGCTCTTCACAGTGCTGAATGGTGGGACAATGCCGTATGTTCAGGAAGAGAGGTTCAGATGGATATAAAGAAATACTTTTTTCCCCTAAGAGGAAAGTCAAGGAGTGGAGCAGGTGTGCAGTCTGTCCTTGGAGGTGTTCAGGATGCAACTGAACAAACTCAGAGCAATCTGGTCTGAGCTCACAGCTGATCCTGCTTTGAACAGGACTCTGGACTAGAGATGTCCCGAGCTCCCTTCCAACCTGAACGATCCTACAATTCCTATAAAGCTATGAATCCTATTTCAATCCTTGCTGTAACAGACAGAGCACATTCATTTAAAGAAGCTCAGATTTAGTAGGTGCAGTTCTAGAGCCTTTTCAAAGCTTACCCGCTTCTTTGTTTTTTTGTTAAGGACAGACACGTTGTATTGCAGACCGGGATACACTTGAAGCAGAGATATGGATTCTCCCTCAGGACTTCTCTTCCATTTCTCAGGAGCAGTCAGAATGATTGAAATAGATTTCTCAGTAGAAGATACACTTACCATGGGTGGATCAATTTTAGCTGGAAAAATAAACATGTACAAAATGCAGAAAAATATAGCAGAGGCACACTGATTTGACAATGCAGTTTCTTAAAGATGATATTAAATTTTTGTAATGGTTTGGAGAGTCTAAGTAGGACTTCAAACAATTCACTTACATTGGTAGAAAATTAATTTATCAGATAACTAGGAGCATCTTTACAGGGATAAGGCGAACACTGACTGGGAATTTTGCTTAGGAATTCCTGTGACTTTGCAGAATAAACAACTTTGAAACTCAATTTGCTGAAACAAGCTAAATTACCAGTATGTTCTTAGATTATCATATGTATGTATCTATCTATATATATATATCAGATAAGATATATTGTGCTCTAGAGTATGATTACTGCTTGGTTTAATAAAGCCTTTTCAAAAATCAGAGTTCTTTATACTGTGAATGTGCCACAGCTTTTACTTGCTTTGAGTAAAGCTTAACCATAGCATAAAAGAGTATTCAGTGTATATATATGACCATATATATCTAACACACATATCCCCAATTCTAACATGATTATTTCAATAACTCCTGCCAAAAGCATAAACGTGAAACAACTGCAAAAAAAATCAAACCTTATGTTAAAATGAAAATACCGTAGGCTATGCAGGCACATGCAGTCTGAGCACAGAGTATTAATCAAGGCCATTGAACATCTGGCTGTTTGATTAGCTTTCCTTACTGTCTGTAAGAGGGTTGAATCGTGTGGTCTCCACCCAGTCAGAGCACATCCCATTTAGGAAGGCTTTAACACTTGCATAGTATTGTTCTTCGTAGTCAGAAGTCTCACTGGAGAGGTCACACCATGTTCTGTTGATATTCCTGCATTCTGGCTTTCTAATCCATTTGCCAACGCCATATCTATATTGAAAAAGAAAAGAGAAAGGGGCTGTACAAAAGCTATTGCCATGACATCAGTCACTTGATAATATAGCACAGAAACTGGTATTGTGGCTGATAAAACATCTTGCTTGTTTCACAGAAATCTGCAATTTCAAGGAATTCCCAGCTTCACCTAAGATAAAACACAAGATTTCCACAAATTTAAATCAGAGTCTGCCCTATCCAGAAGAGGCCATATGGAACTAACTGGGATGTTACTGATATCAGTCCAAGCCCAGTTTTGCTTGCACTGACCACAGATTTCTCAACTTCAGTCTCCACAGCTTTAGTTTAAACTCTAAACACACGATAACAGAGTCAGGATAACTATTTATACAGAGACAAAGAGTTCTGACAGAATGGTCAGTGGCTTATCCTGGGGTATGAAGACAGACGATGCTCAGGGTCTCCAAGATGAGTGGGCAGGAGACCCCACACTACTGACAGGTACTCCTCTTTCTAGTTTAACAGCCAGACTCCACTGGAATACAACAAACTCCAAAAACCTTACAGTTGAAAAAGGGGCATATACCTGCTACCAACAATGCCTCAGTACTAACCAGCTCTTATACACTAGTAGAAGAAATCCAGATTTCCTTGGAAAATTCCTGCCTGAAATTGTTCAGAAGCTCCTGCTCCTCAAATTCATGTTATTAAGAATTTCCCTTTGGCTGATAATTGGTAAGGGTGTGTGTAGCTTCTGAGCGACTGCAGGACAAGTGTCGCTCACCAGCATTTTCCATCTAGCTCAAGGTCTTGCTCTCCTAGGTAGGTAGAGGCTGAAACGAGTATTTTTGCATTCTTTGTCAAGGATGCCCACGCCTATGACTACAGACTCTTGCAGATCAGCTGACCCTGCACAGTCAGCACAGCTAGTGCTCTCTGAGCATGTTAACCTTCTACATAATTATCATTCATTCCATAATTACTGAGCACTCTCCCCCGTTCTAGGAGTTGGACTATGTTAGCACAGACAGCAAGACACGAGCAAAGGAGGTTGCAGTCTCCGACTGCAGAAGTAACTTCTTGCTTTTCTTAGTAGCCAGTTCAAACTACAGGAAACTTCTAGAAATCTACATTGGGTTTAGTGTCATGAAAACATTACTAGATTGAGGGAAGCGTAAATATTAGAGGTGAAGTTTGGGAGCATTACATCATCCACGACAACAGTGCTACACCTATTTGTAAGCTGAACTTCCAGCACTGTCCTTCAGAATGACCCAGTGCTCTCTCAGTGGGAATGAAGGAATTGGATCCTGGTCCTTACTCAGATTCCTCGATGTCTTACAAAGGTGCAGACCTTGAAAATATAAGGGTCTGATTCCAATCAGATTACTTGGCTTTCTACAATACTTGACAACTTTAGTGGATTTTCTGCTAGACTAGAGGGGCTTGCAGGATCAGAAGAAACCTGTGGGCATTGGGTCTTTTAGAAAAGACCAACGAAACACTGGGTGCGGTTAATATTCTATGAAATACTGTATCTCCAGATCTGTTTCAATGTGTACAGATGTCTAATGTGTACAGATGTCAATGCACAACACAGCCCTTCTTTGTTCTTCTGTCTCATTTCTCAGGAACACCCCTGAAAGCTTCCATGTGGCATCCTACACTTCTTTCATAGGAAGAAAGTCTCCTTATACCTCTTTTTAACTGGATCTGAAGTAAGCAGTACCAGAAGTGGAAAAATATATTGCTTAATTCTAACCCACATTTTAATTCTCCTTTCTTGACCTTTTAGCAGTTCTATCTCACATAAAGTATTTTTTCAATTATTATTTAAATGTTTAAATTTAAATAATTTAATGTAAATAAATAATTATTTTAAATAATTATTTAAAATGCTAAAATAAAAGTCAGTGGGAGATAAAATAAACAAGTCAACTTACACTGAATACTTCACCTTGTAGAGTACCCCATCTCCTGTGCCTGCTGGTGCTGACCAGCGGAGGACATTCTTCAAGTTTATGGATTCAAAGTGGATGTTCCTAGGGCTGGGCAAAGAACAACACAACTCTCCTGAGAAAGAAAATAAGAAAGGAACAATATACACTAAGAATCTGCAAATACATATGCTTCCAAGTTAACTAAAAAGATACTTATTTTTAAGTAAGCCATAACACTCTACAAACCGCCTTTCATGCTTCATTAAAAGCACAAGGTTGTTGGCCATGGAAATTAAGCTTTTTCCAAAGTGTCCCTAGCTAATGCAGTCCCAAATTCCATCTGTATGAGTGTGGTTTTTCTTTAGCAAAAATGGCCTTGCCATGTGTGACAGACATTGGCGTGGAAAAATCCAGGGACTGGAAGCTAAAGCTAGAAAAGTTCAGCCTAGAAGAGACATGCATTTTTTAAATTGTAAAGGTAGTTGAATATCAGAACAATTTAACACTGGAAATTGTAAAAAACATCCTTGATGCTTCAACAGAATCTTTTTGCAGCTGAGTGAACTTTTAAAAAAGAAACCAGGCATTTTTAAAAAGACATGTGGAGTCCACTGCAAACGCAGCTTTACAAACCTAAGTATGACTGCGCACTGCAGAATCAGACTGGATGCTCACAACAGCCCCAGCGTCATTCGATAATCCGTGTTGATTCTCCAGAAAGTCAAAAGTGGACACCCACTGTTAGGTCACTCACGTAAATTGCTTTTCATTGCACCAGCTTTTGCAATGAATAAACAAGCAAGTCTGGGACTCTCAAGGAACCAGTTTCACATCTTCGTGATACATGCAATGGAGATGGCTCACATTGTTAAATTGCTGGCCAAGTGCACCCCGATGGGCCCAGAGGCAGAGTCCCAAACTCAAGTTTGTGACTTGATTCCCAGCACCTCCTGCCATGAGAGCTGCTCCCATGGGAGCAACCCAAGAGCAGCCCTGAAGCTGCATCTGCTGGGAAGGAGCTTCTCATTGCAAGTGGCCACAAGAGCACAATGAGGACAGAAAAAGTGACTCTGAGGTTCTTCGGGATTTCTCAAAACCCTTTAAGTTCTTCCTCCAGGGATGCAATTCTTGTTCTTAAGATAACAAAAAGAAACAAAGAAAGGGGGAAATAAAGCATATTAACGCAAACAGTGGGAACCTGTCTGAATGAATAGTCCTTGACCTTTGTTACTTCTGCAAGCATCTTAAGTGTTTTTTTGTAGTATATTTCACTGTTACTAGAGTATAGTGTTCATCCTCTTGTATATGGGACATACAGTTGCTTTTGTAAGTAAAAGTCACCATCGTTTTCCTGATTAACTTGCTGACTTCTGGCTGTCTTTGAGCCAATCAAAAGCTTTTCTCTTCGATACATTTATTGACACCATCTCCTCGCAATTCTGTAGAGACCAATTACTTTAAAGTGTCCGTGGAAACTCTGGGTTTTCCAAGCCTCTAGCTGTATGTTAATGTTCACAACACTGGTGCCTTCATCTGTATCTTCAGATCATAAAGCTGTTTATGGAGGGTATTTCTAATGTTGCTGTCTTTTATCTCTAGCACTTAGCTTGTGTTCAGTTCAAAATTTTTTCGAGTCTGAGAACAAGTTTCATCAGGTATAGTCCTTCGGACAAGCATATTTATTTACAGAAGTACGTAGAAAGTCTCAGTTCTTTGAACACTCGGACATAGAAATGCCCAGTGACAGTCATCCTGTAAGAGCTCAAACTACAGACCCAGTTATAATGAAATAAAAAAGTTTCAGGATGCCAGGGGATGTAAAAGTAGCAGAAAGAGACCTCCAGGAATCTGCCTTACTCTAAAATTTGCTTCTAAGTGGGAGATACAGAATCTAGAAAATAAAAGGGTTTGATTTTTCCCCAAAATAAATGTTCTCTGCAACTGCTTTAGGTGAAACTAATTCAAATGTAAAGATGAAGCTGCCCAAGAGAGCCAAGAAGAGTCTAAAATGTGCAACATCTGTTCAGTAAAATAAAGAAGCTCCTAAACCACTAATGCGCATGCTGCTAAGTAGAACAAACCAAAACCAGCACTATATGGACTACAAGAAATCATCCATGCATTAAGTTTCATTCATTGTACCACATCTCAGCACCGAAGTGTATGAGACTATAGGAAACCCATCTATTGCATAATCAATGATCATCAATAAGTGATTTAAAAAAAAAATATAATCAGAAGTCACACAGTCCCCACCCAAGCCCTAAGAAAGGCAACAGGCAATCCATGTAGAAAGGGAGGGAGAGACTAAGGCACAAACAAACTTTCTGTTGCAGTTTCCAAGTAGGAGGAAATACAATGTAGGTATTTTCTTAGATTGCTGTAAATCAAAGCCATAAAAGGCTTCTCTCGTTAAAAAACAATGAGGAAAAACTAAAAAGGCCAACAAGGAGAGATCTAAGAATAAATTAGTCTGGAGAAGAATACAGCATATACTGCACAGTCCACAAACCTCCAGAGGAAAGATTTAAAAAATTCTCTCCTTAAACAGCAGCAGAGGAGGTTTGTCCCTGGTAACTTGTGATCTGAGCTAGGCATCTACTTTGCAATGCTCATAAACAGCATAGGAAAATAAACTTCCACAGGTTGGTTCATCTCGCTAGTCAGAATGGACCATACTGGGTGCATCTCTCTCCTTCCAGTGGAGATGGTGGTCAAGCCCATCAGCCTTGATCTCTGCTTCCTCAGCAGTTAAACTTCTCAGAGATGCACCTTGTCCAGGGTGTGGTGGGGAACACCGTAAGGCTTCACGTGAGAAGGATAATCTGTCCTCTATCTGCCATGAACAAGGAGGAAAAGGAACAGAGATCAGTTTCAACAAGGAGACACTGGAAGTAACCCCTTGTGGGAAGAGGAGCAATAGGTAAAGGCGGGTCACCCTGGAAGGCTGCTGGATGTTTTGAAGGGCAAATTAGAAAAACATCTGCCAGAAATGACACTACTTTAGCTGATTCTGCCTAGGGGTAGTGGTCCAGACTGGGTGATCTCTTAAGGTCAGGTCACTTCCAACCCCATTTTGATAGGTTTTCTTATTCTATTTGATATTACTACATGCTGTGTAGTAATAAATTTGGCAGGGGTACTGCTGAATCCGGTACAGAACAGCTAAACACATCCTTGCCAGCTAATAGCTCACTTTTCACACATTTTTTTCTTTAAAAGTTTTTAAAATGTGTACTGCTTATTAGGCTAATACATAGTCACCAAACTGAAGTGGACAGAGGCAGCCAACTCATCACAAAGGACATTATTTCCATCAGGTTTCTAAATAGTTTTTGTTTCTATGCACTTTTTTTACATTTGTCCATCATTGCATAAAAACACTTACATTCCTCAAGCACATTTTAAAGTAGCAAGAGTCATAGCATCATGGAACGGTTTGGGTTGGAAGGGACCTTAAAGGTCATCTGGTTCCAACCCCCTGCCATGGGCAGGGACACCTTCCACTAGACCAGGTTGCTCAAAGCCCCATCCAGCCTGGCCTTGGACACTTCCAGGGACGGGGCATCCACAGCTTCTCTGGGCAACCCCTTCCAGTGCCTCAACAGCCTCACAGTGAAGAATTTCTTTCTTATAGCTAAACTAAACCTACCCTCTTTCAGCTTAAAGCCATTCCCCCTTGTCCTGTCACTACATTCCCTTGTAAAAAGTCATGCATTTATCTGATATATTAAAAAAAATTAAAATTAGTAACATGTAAAGGTGATTTTTTTGTCCGTCCCCGTCGTCCCCCCCCAATTTCTCTCCTCACACTGTGGTTTCTGCTGTGGTAAATGCAGTTTTGAAACAGAAGCACTGACTGCAGCAGATGAGCCAATCTCAGCACGCAGAACCCACAGGCTGTATCTTTACAATATCTGAAGCACGACACACTGCCAGCGTGCTCCCACCTGCCCCAGCTCAGCGTGATTTGGAAGGCAGAGGGACCAAGACCGTTAACTTTCCATTAGCTGAAAAAGCAGAAATTTGCTTTCTATTTCTGGTCTTGCCTCTTCAGTAAAGGCTTCTGTTTGCCCTTACAACAAATCATGTAAGTTTTTTATGCCTCAATTCCAGATCTGTAAAACAAGAATAAAACTGCCCCTCCCCCCCCCTGTTTCTCCAGGAAGAGTTAAGAATAAACTCCTTTGTGTCTTTTCAGTGCTCAACAGTATCAGGAGGCATGCTGATCTATATGATCTATATGTGTATTATCTATTCTGTATTCTATTGTGTATTATAGAAAATAGATCATACACAGAGCCTGTTCATTCCATGGTGACCAGTAAGGAAAGGACTCAAGTATACGCACCAACTGCATATTTCAGTATCTTGTCTTTAAATACAATATACTGTTATATTCTGATTTTGTTCCCATTAACCAGAATTAATGGCATGGGCGTGACACTGAGTATTTTCAGTTCATGTCTGCCAACGTGAGAGCAGAAATCAGTTGCACATCTTGCTTTGCTAGGTTTATTCTACCTCACTGACAGTACAAGATGGCTGTCATCACTTCCCAGTATCACAAAGTCAGTTTATTTCTTGCATGGAAAAACCTGGAACCATTATTGCTGTCTTTGGAAACACTTTAATTCAAACCTTGAGTAATATCATTCTTTACATATTCATGACTCTGCACACCTGGATTGGAAATAAATATTAATATAGTAGTAATACGGGCTTGCAAACTTCACCACCCCAAGGAAGAGCCAAGTCCTGATCTTAGAATAAGCTATTGCGAGACTCTCCAAAATAGACATGACTTCGCCTGAAAACACCTTCACGTGTGAGCAAAAAAACCCCACTGACGTCAGTGAGAATATTGACATGAGTAAAAGACTGCATGACAGGTGCCTCATCTTCTCTTTATGAAAGAGTCTGCTGGGTTTAAAGTCCTGGTCAATTTTAACTGCCTAGAGCTCCCTGCCAGTTATGTGCCTTGCTCAAGTCGGCACTGTTCAGAGCTCAGTTTTGGTTATAGCCATACGTACCTATCTATACACACATGCATGCACACACGTTTACAAACACAAGTATAAATACACACAATTTCCATGTTACAACTCTTACCCGTTCAGGGTATCTGCTTTCTGTCTGCTAGGAGGCACCGCTGCCTATCTCAGCGACAAACATATGTTTAATGTTGACATACACTTAATGTTTTTTAACCCGTGCCCTCTCGCTATGAACAGGTTTGTTACCTCTTCACTTGAGTGGGGTAACCTAGAAGCTGCAAAGCATAAAAATACATAAATACATAAAAACGTAGGTATTTTTTCTGTGCTGGCTGAAGTTCTGGGGTGGGGAGAAGGCAGAGGACCCACCAAAAGCTGACCTCTGGGCACAGAAATGCCTGCTGCGTAAGTACTGTTGTTGATTGTACTGCTCTCAAGCAGAGCCATGACCTGTGGTATTTTACTGTGTCACAGCTACAAGGGTGAAAACACCGATATTTTACCCAATAAAAAAAAACAACAAAGGAGGTCACAGGGCTTCTACAGAAAACCATAAGATATAATTTAAGACAGCGAGCAATGTGGAAAAACCTAAGACAGAAAGGCCAGCTTTACTGCAACACAGCTTTTCCCAACAGCCACAGCAGTAAAAGCCAGGGACTCCTCCCCTACAGTCGTCCCAGAATTTAAAAGATAAACTCCTTTTCTGACAATGACAGAGGCCTTAGCTTCAACTGCTGCTGTATTTTCTTATACCGAAGTGTGCATGGAAGTGACTCCGATGGAACTGGCTCCTTTGTGCTGGGCACCAACTTAAGAGCAATGCTGCAGGCATGCCCCATGCCTCACCATCTGCAGCTGCCACTTCAAGGCCACTAATCCACACTTACACACCGCAGAGAGAGGGCCACCTCTCGAACAGGCTGAGTCCTCGATTTGTCGCAGCACTCTCCAAACTATCATGCTGCAACAAGGTCTTTTACTATCTCATACTGGCACACTCTTCGTCCCAGTCCCTCTGCTGCCTTCCTCTCATCTCTCCTCCTCACTCAGGGCATGCTCTCTCTCCCCTTGCTTCTTCCTCTCTCATCTCCTGCTCTCTCCTCCTTCCTCGGCCGCTCTCTCCTCCTTCCTCAGCTGCTCCCTCTTCACTGGCTCTCAACCCCTTACAGAACCAGCCACACCTGCACTTACCTACATGGACCAACCCACCGCCCCTGAAGCCAGCCCACAGTTGTATATTATCAATGCTAATTAATTCATCTACATTCTTCTACATCGATTCACCTTTTCCCACTGGGAGCTTAGACCCACCAGTAAAGCACCAAGCAATTTAGGAGCAATCCAGAACACCAAACATTTGTTTCTGGTGATGCTGTAAGCCGCTGCCCTTTCTTTAGTCTTTCTGTTCAGGTTTGGGTGACTTCCACCAAGCTTCTGTGAAATCTTGCTTGCTCCTTCTGTGCTGCCGCTCTTCATTTTTAAAGAAATTTTTGCTCTCTGTTCTTCCTCCAGCTCATCTGTTTCAATGGTTATGTTGTGCTCAGGGAAAAACGTTCCCTCAAACACACACCTAAGCATAACATCAAAATAGTCATACTCAGAACAAATGTCCATTCAGCATCGTGTTTGGTGGCACTCACTAGCGGAGCGTTGGGGCTGCCTTTTCTGGCACACCTGCAGCCTCAACAAGCTGGCACTGGCCGTGCAGGAACGCAAGGGAGTACACCAAGGGCTAAACAGGGGCACCGCGCCAGCGCTGGAGATCAGAAGTTACAGAGAGGAAGGGAAACCCAGCAAAGCCAGGAACACATGCCAGCAGATGCTACTACCCGCTATTAGTCACCTTAGTAACAATTTAAACAAATAAGTAAAGGGGTTTTAAAATTAAACGGGCTTGAAAGTTTTTCTCTGTGCCAATTCCTTCAGATTCAATCAGACTCAACAGGCTGGATAACGAGGAGGAGGAGGAGGAGGTGGAGGTGGAGAGGCAGGCAGGAGTCATCACAGCTTAGCTGCCTTTCTCCTGGTGGGTTGCTGGAGCTGTGGGGCCGCTGGCTGTCAAGCTGGGCTAGTGAAACCCTTTGACCTGAGCAGCGCTGGTGGGCATGCGGGAGGAGCACCGCGGTGATATCCCGTTCGAGTCATAACAGCGCCCCAGAGCTGACCAAAGCATGCCCCTGCCCTCGGGACCCAAGCCCAGCACCACCTGCGCGAGGGCAGCCGGCAGAGAAAGAGGAACGCGATGTGACGAGAGGGAGAGATGTAAGGCTACATAACGAACAGGTGGCAGAGCAGATGGAAAGGCACGGCAGAAGAGGTGGGGCACATGGGGTTTGGTTTTGAAGGAATAGGCACGCTTGCCGTTGCAGACAGGTGAACCTGAGGAGCTCACGCGGGGAAAAAAACGTGAGCGGAGCTACAGATGGCAGAGATGCAGAAGCAGGACTGAAGCTGTGGCTTGCCCTGACATGTTCTCCCTCCATGTGATGCCTTGCATTTATTTATCCAAACAATGTCCTAACTTGTAAAAACCCCTCCACAGAGAATATCGGTCAAAGAACATTTCAGACAGTCCAGGAAGACCTGACTTCACAAAGGAGGAGAAAGTCTTCCCGCTTTGTTGAAGGCTTGCTAGGAGACAGCTGCAGAGGGCCACGGCAGCTGACATCCATTCCTTTTTTAACTGTATGACAGAAAGGAAATAAAGTGCATTCTCTTCCCACTGCATAGAACGTCTGCAAATGCAAGCACAGAGCTCACACTACCTAACCATGCCCTGCTGCAAAAACCTCTCCTTGAAGCACTCCAGCAGGAGAAAGTGATTGTAGGTATGTTTTCTATTAACTCCGAGTGATCAATACTGGCCTGAACCAAGCTGAGTGGAATTCAAGGCGTGCTTGTCTAAGATTACTCGCAGCCCCTTCAAGGCTCTCTGAGTCATGCTCCATCAGAGGTGTTTTGTATTTACTGTTTGTTGTTTCTATTTTTAATTAACCAATTGAATGATTTTTGTTATGTTTGGAATGAAAAAACATTTTTTGTCAAAAAGAACTGATTGTAAAAGCCCACTGTTGACACAGTTCCATGACACAATAGCTGGATTTTAAAACAGATGTTTTGAAGTTATATAAAATATTTAAAATAGCCCAACTATCCAGTGTGTAATTTTGAGGATTTTCTTTTCTCCCTAGAACATGTTTAGCATTACCAATTTATTACTACTTAGATCAAATCACAACCCAACAGCCAAGAAAATGAAAGCTTAATTAGAATACCTCTGACATCTTAGATTTGTTTTTCAAAATACCCAGGGGTTAAGTAAGCTTTCTGTTTGAAATATTAACAATCACGCTGTGTGACAGTTATCAGCCAAGTCCTGACACACCACATTTTGGAACTCTCCTAATCCATCTTTATATAAAATACCTATTTTTTTTACACAGAAACTGAGCAAAAATTAGTTCTGGCTTTCATCATTTAGTGCTGGCTAATATCTCTATTAGGCAACATCAGTCCAATTAGAATTGACAGCATTATATTTACTGCCTAACAGGCGTCACTCCTTGCTCTCTGACCTACTGATGGCTTGTCTAGGGAAGGGAGTTTGCTTTTCTTGGGAGTCCAAACTAATTTAATTAGTGAAACCCCTGATTCTGAATCCACATTTTCCCTCGGGCAGGAAATCGAGTGTGATGTCGATGGAGGATGAGCACTTCATTTCTGAGGGAAAGGCAGTCACCCCAGGAGCCATGATACAAGTCAGACACCCCCTGCATCTGAGATCCGAGCGGAAGGACCAGCACTCCTAGCGGGTTTGCAAAGCCTCCTCTCTCACAGGGCTGCCACGGTCACACAGCCACCCCTGCCTGAATGACTGTAAGAGGCCTATTTCCAGCCCCCAGCCAGTGCTCGCTGACAGCAAGAGGCAATTTCAAGGTGACCCTGTTGGACAGCCAGTGCAGCCCTAGGTTTGATCTCTTGCACGGCGCTGGAAACCGGCTGGCAACACCCCAGCAGACGTGAGGCAGCCTGCTGAGCATCTCTGCTGCTTGAAGCACTCACAGAATTGTTTTTCCCTGTTGTGCCCCACATTTAAACTTCTCCCCACAGATGTCCAAGGACATAAGCACCTCTGGAAAGCAACTGCTTGTAGAGAACCCACAAGAAATGAAGATTTCCTGGGGTGCCCACCCATTTCTGTTGTTCTCCTGTCAGGTACGGGCTGGTGTGTTTTGAGGCACCATATGACTGTTCAGCGTGTCCCACAGTAATTTCAGATAAGAACAAGTCAGTATCTAATTATAGGTATAGTAGTATTTTTTGTATCTTTCCTGTTATCAGAAACTATTGCTTTGTGAAAACCACCAGTCATGATTTTTAGACTCATTTACCTGCCTATAGATTTAAAGTGATTTTGCTGTACAGAGGAAGTTATTCAGCATAACACCTTCTACATGTAAGATACAAAACACTGCCTCGGAAATGGTGTTAAAGGTGGAAACGTGCACAGCTGGATGCCAGGACAGAGCGGTGCTGCTGATGTTCAGGTGAACTCCCAACACATTTTGAGGAGTTGCCCATCGCCCAGGCTAGTGAGAAGCTCACTCTTGACCATGTTTGAGCTACTGCAACTTGATTTAGACATGGAGAGCCGAACAAGTCTATTTCTGTGCCTGTCTGCTACCTTCCTACAGTGGGAAAAAGCCCTGTCAGCAATTACACGTGCCTCAGCCTTCTCAGGGCCCAGTGTTTTCAGTGCTTCTGAGCCACATCCTGTACATTACTATTTTGACCACAGTACCCCCTAAGAGCAGGATATTGATGTACTTTCAGAAAAGGTAAGGAAAGCCAAGAGAAGCAAAGTCTTTTGCAAACCAGATGCAGTAATGAAGACTAGCTCAACTGCTCCCTCCAGCCTTTGAGAAACTAGCAGAAAATAAATTAACCCCTTTCATCCAAGGGCCGTAATACCTACTCGTGTGTGTTCTTATGCATGGAGGGTGATTAAGCTCAAATACATAAATCTTGGTAACAGCATGCAAGATCCTTTCACCTCCTAAAGCAACATTCTTCTTCTCTTCTCTTTGGACACATTCCTGTTCTCATCACAGAAACAGGAGTGGAAAATGGAAGGCTGAATAATTGCTAAGCCATGAAGTGAGATTTGACTCATGGTACTGGGGTATAAAGGAGGGAGGAAGAGACTATAGTCTTCCTCCTGTCCCTTCATTGACCCTAAAATACTCTTGTGGTAGTCAAGCAGACAAGAAAAGTCATCTGTTTTCCACAAGAATGAAAAAGGGTTTATTTAATCTCTTCATATGTAAACTACCCCATACCTCCAGTCCCACAAGTTGTTTCTTTTTCTTTCTGATTTCCCTAGTTTTACTGTACTGTTTTCAAGATAGGATGAGCAGTGGATAAAAACCTGCAAGTTTCTGGTACACCAAGTATAAAGCACAAATAGATCTGTATTTCATTTAAACACAGCTCTCCAGTAAAACCTTGGTTTTATCTAGAGATGAGCCTGGCTTCCAGAATTCAGGCTCAGAAGTTAAGCTTCTTATAATATGGGAGCTCATTTGGCTCATAAAGGGTGATTTTTTCTCTCTCTCAGCTATTAATCCTGTAGTTGTAATCAACATCACTTCTTGGAGAGAAATCAATCAGCAGAAATCAATCTGTACAAGCCACAACTATAAAAACAAACATAAACTGGAACCACACATGCACAAATGACTTGAGTAATCCTAACCACCTTCTTCTCTTGGAATTAAGACTATAAAGGCCATTACAGAACAACAGCTATGGAAGGGTAAGGTTATGAGTGACAATGGTGAACCTGAATGTCTGCATGGGGAATTGCAACGCACATCTAAGCTTTGGACCTTAATCACAGATCCCAGCAGTATTGGTAATGTCTCTACAGAACGCACTACCTCCTTTAACCAAATCCATTCCTAACTGAGAGGCAGTAAGAATTTGTAAAGCTGTGGAAATCATAAGCAAAGCCAAGCACTAGGGTAAAGATGGCAGCATTGTCTGAAACAGCCTGGCATGAGACTGGAAGTTGGAGATGAGAAGACAAGGATGAGCCTTTCAACTATATGAACATGACACTCCTTCACAGACTGCAGTTCTCCTTATGCCAATATCCCTTTTTATTTATTTCTATGTTACATTTATTCTTCTCTCTTTCACACTGGCAGAGCGCCAGGAAACAGCACGTAAATGCACCGAGCTCTGCCCTCCCATATACTTCCACTCTTACTACTGAAGATTAATACCTTCTCTGGTAAATGCACAGATTATCACCACCACAAACGCAGTTCAATCCTGCTGAGCACATAGACATATACTGGGTAATACAAAATACCGCATGCATAAAATTGTCAAGTTTTCTGAGGGTTCAAAAATCATTGTATTTTACAGTATTTTTCCCCACTGCTTTCCCCACTTCTACTGTTGCATGAACATATTTTTTCTTCTTTGAATCATTTAGCTAATCAAAGACGACAATTGCCTTTGAGTTCTTCCTGTGTCTCGGTAACATACAGCCATCACTTCCAAGTGCAATCTAGAAACTTCCCAGTACAAAGACAGCACATTATATCCACAGGGCGATTAACCTGGTTATTAAGTGCACATTGCATGTCTTACATACTAAATAATCTGATGCTCCAGTACGCTATTTAATACTTTAGCTGATACTTACTGACTGTGTCTACACAACCGATCAGCCTCTTCTCAGATCATAAATGTACCTTAAATCACATTGTGTCAACACACAAACATTTCAGCACTGCTCAGCTCAGAGCCAAGCATTTCACTTGTGTCCATCACAAATTATGGCTGCTGCTCAAAGACCATGCCTTCATGCAGGAATAAAAGTGCTTGTTCAGCCTTTGTTTCTATCAAAATAAGCTGAGCAAGTCACTTCTGCTGCCCCGTTTTTTTGGGGGAGTGAATTGCAAACAGCAGTCTCTTCCCTTCTCCTGAATCCAGAGCAGCACCCACACACAGGGACTTCAAGTTTTTAAAGCACTGCATGTATACTGACCTGAGGAAGTCCTCTCGAGGATTCACTGTGGGAATGCAAGGAGGAAAGAAAGTGGATTATTAGCACTGGAATACTGCCTTCCTTACAGATGGTTTTAACATGTCTGGACATCAGTGTGGTCCCTGAACTCCAGCTCAATGGCTTAACTGCAAAGCCCATACATATCATGACCCCTTTCATCCTCTCATTCTGTATTTTCCAGAACAACATCTTGATCAAAAGGGATAATTTGATCCTTTCAGGGCTCTATTAACTGTGAAAGAAAACATACTGAAAGTTGCTTAAAGGGAGATCTGAAGCTGCTTCTCAAAATATAGATCTACTTATTAGTAAAAATATGATACAATAGAAGATGAAAGACAAGTAAATTTATTCAGGTGTGTCAAAGCAGACCAAGCAACTCTTGCAACTATTAGAAAACCTTAGAAGGGGGAAACTTTTGCAGTCCCATCATAAGAAATATAGATGGTATAGCCACATACCAACTCCAGTGGAATCTAAGACTATGTCTACATTAGTGAGTAATACAACCAAATATGAGCAAGTCTGTTACGTGAAAACGTCAGTACTGAGAAAATCTTGTCTGCACTACACATTTCAGGGTTTCTCTTTCTAACACTGGACTAGCTCTACTTGTGTTACGATACGCTGATGAAGCACATCTTCCAGGGCAGCTTCATCCAGAAGAAATCTAGTTCTAAGTCTGTGTCACAATACAGGCAAAAGCACAGTAAGTGAAATTGATTGAGAGATATGCTTCAAAATCACATGCCTTATCTGTAAGGTAACAGCAAATATGCCTTAAATATAGTAACAGTAATAATAAACACGCCTGACATAAATCAAAATGTTTCTGGTTTTGCAGTACAGCATTCAGGCTTTTTTCCCTTTCCTAAGTATATATTGTAGCATCCATTGCATTTTCTTCTGTATAGATCTACAAGACAGAGACTGAACTCTACGGGCCAGAAATTTAAAGATATTTTTCTCTAATTTCTCTAACTGCAGAAGAATGTAGTTAGGGAAACCACCACTAAGAGCATGGGGAAGGATTTAAGATAGAGCTTGGTAAATTTATTTTCTACTTCAAAAATTCAGGATGTTCCTTCCTATCCTTACAAGTTTCTCACAAAAATTGAAATACTCTCCCATGTGGTAAAGAGGAGCATGCTACATTTCTTGATTCTGTTGATTAAACAATGAATTGTCCATTTTTTTTTCCATCTTGCATTGTCTGTGCTTTTCCATTTGTTCTAGAGTACAGATTTTTAAACAGTGGGTGAAACACTGGTTTATAAAAATCCCACAGAAATGCAACAACAAGTGAAATTTTCGTCCTGTGCAAAACCAGGTAATGCACAGATAGCCTGTTAGGTGGGCACTGACACTAGACAGCAGCGCCCTAGAACAGAATGCAGACAGAGACGGCTGAAACAGTAGAAGTAATCCAGTAAGGATAAAATTGTACCCACTAACACCACAGTGAAAAGAAAAGGTTTTGCTTGATGTTTTGCAAAGGTCCAGCGCTAAGTTTGTATTTACGTGCTGCTGCCACAGAGTTCAGAAAGGAGTCCAACAAAAGATCCTAAAGGGATGGGCACAACACAGATCCCGCAAGGTGCAAGAATTTGAGTCCGTGAAGTCCTGCTGTAAAACTGCTTTCCACGGCACCTGGGCCCTGGTATAATCCGTTCCTATTCCAGCACCAGACCAAGCCTTCAGGGCAACTGCAGTATCTTCTGAACTGCATCTGCTTGCGACTGGCAACCCAGGCTTCTTCTGTTGGAAGCAAGTACCCAAAAGGGGCTCCTCTACCTATCACTTCACTTCAGAGAAAGAGCAGGAGCACTGCTACTGCAGTTCTGCACCTCATGTAATTTTTCCATTGTTAGTAATACACTGCTAGGCTGAATTAAACCCACTTTTACGTCTCACGCTGCAAGAGGTGAAAATGGAAGCTCTAAGCCTTCAGTGAAAGGCACAGCTCTCCCTTCCGTGCTGGTATTGCTGTCGACAAAACCCTAAAATTATGTCCAGCTAAAACCTCAGAAATGTGCAAACAGATTCCCTTCTCCCTTCAACAACCATTAGACAAAACCAACATCACCTTCTTGACATTTTTCTAAACCTTTTTTGGAATCAAAATCAGTAGTAATCAAATTTTAAATGTTTTAAAAAAGGGCAACTGCATGCATGCCAGCTATACAGATTTTCCAAACACTTGCACGGACGATCAGCAGATTCAGAGAAAATGAAAACAACAATGCCGGTTACCTGAAGAGAAGCTGGCATTGGTCTGAACGCCATTCAAAATCCCCAGAGCGTAACGGAATAGTTTGCCACAGGAGTTAGCTGGGACACAGTACCTGGTGCAACTCAGGAGCACTGAGGGTATGAAGAACACTCCTTACCACCATGTCCAGCTCTCGCAGGATCTGGAAGTTTTGCTGTGGATTTAAATGGGCACAGACTCTGTCCTCGGGCATGCAGTTCTGGAGGCAGTATTTGCAGCAGAGAACAGCCTGAAGGCAGAGTAGGTCCCTCAGAGATCTGCTGATCTCTGCAATGCCTTGCTTGGTTTTATACTCGAGGGACACAAGAAATGGCGTGTGACGCTTTCGGCAGCAGCAGGGCGCCCAGCCCGCACACACAGCAGCTCGCTCCCCCCGGTGACCCCCCGGCCCAGCCGCGCCCCGCTCCCCGCGGAGCTGCTCCCACGGCCGCCCCGGCTGCCAGCTCCGCTGCTCCCGGTCTCCTGCTCGGGTGCGGGGCTCTCACCGGAGCAGTGCTCCGGTCCGGCTGGGCGAAGGGAATCAGAGCCGCTCAGGACACCGGCACATGAGCTGAGTACCTGTCAAAACCCATCCTGCCCTTTGTTTTCGTGCCTCTCTCGACTGCTCAGGCAGGACTCCCGAGGATGGCGACTGCCAAGCAAAAAGCAAACGCCGCAGATACCGGGAACTACCCCGATGAATGTAGCGAAGCCTATAGCGCGTGCTGTCAGCTGACAGCTGAAAGTACATCAACACACAGCTCTGTAACACCTAACTCCAGCGTAACTATGGAGTAAAGAAAAAGGCGAAGCAACTTTACAGAAGTATCCAGCCCTCTCCTTCCAGCTCAGCACCGGCAGCAAATCAAGGCGCTGCCGCCTAACACGAACGGCACCCGGCACCCAGCCCGGGCCCGACCGGCAAGCGCCTTGGTCGCTACGGCACGGCACGGCACGGCACGGCACGGCACGGCACGGCACGGCCCGGCACGGCACGGCGGTACGAGCCCGCGGGGCCGCGCTCC
>JAVJGJ010000059.1:52515852-52552371 GCA_035590215.1 Microhierax caerulescens | reverse complement strand
GGGGGCTGCGCGGGGGTGTAGGGGGCTGTGCGGGGGCGGGGGCGCGGAGAGGTGCGGGGTCTGCGCGGGGCGGGGGTCTGCGCGGGGGTCTGCGCGGGGGTTTAGGAGGCTGCGCGGGCGCGGGGTCGCGGTACGGGGGGTCGCGGTGCGGTGGGCTGCGCTGGCGCGGAGTGGCGCCGAGCGGAGGGGTGTCTTCTGCTGCGCCCCTCGGTGCTGTCACTGAGTGACGCTCCCTCGAAGCCACCCCGAGCCGGGGGGGGGGGAGTCGCTGTTGCACCCCTTTTTTTGCAGAGGCAGCTGAAGGCCGGCGGGCTGGGTCTCCGCGTGTGCAGGGGCCGGGTTTTCCCCATCGCTTTGCATTAAATAGTGCGTTTGGACGCGGGAGGAGGCTGCGGAGCCTCCACCCCCGGAGATCCTCAGACCCCAGCCGGTCGCAGGGCTGCGCGCCCTGCTCCGCCTGGCCCTGGTTGCACTGGAGGGTCTGCGGGGAGCGCTCGCATCTCAGCAGCTCTGGGATGGTGAGAAATAAGACGGTTTTGCTGCACACGGAGCTCTCGCCGAGCTTGTGTGGAGCTGCTCAGTGCGACTGTCCGAGCAGGAGGTGGGGGAACCTGAGAGGGAGGGCACTGTGCTCCTGGGGTGCTAGAGGCTGGGTCCTTAGGGGGGGCTCTGGAGTGGGAAGTCCTGTGACACGAGCCCTTTTAGGTAGACCCCTGCCGGCTCCTTTCCCACCGGCTGACCCGGATCCACTCTCTTCCCAGCTGTTCTGTTCCCTTCCAGTTTCTTCTGTCCTCCATCCTGGCACCCTTTTCCCCGGTTTTGGTTTCTCAGTCCTCTCATCGCCGTTTCCTTCCCTGCCGTTTCCCTCTCAGGCTTTTCAGGGAGATCATGCAAGCAAGAGCTGGTACCCAACTGCTAGGTATCGATCTGTTTTCAACTGATGGCCACCATGGCTTGTGTTGACCAGTCAAATGAGAGGCTGTGTCTGGAAATTAATGTCTTTCTTGTTTATCTAATCCTAATTTGCAGAGGAAGATTAGAAACTAAAACCTACATATGGTAAATATATGGTACCTGTCACTATAGTGGCTCCTGATGGAGCTCTCTCCCTTGCCACTGCTTCCATGTGTTCCATGCTGGTTTCTGTCCTGATTAGCTGCCTCTGTCACTGCACAGCTCCGCCCTGCAGTTGCAGTTGCAACTCCTGCAGCTTTGCCCATTGCGCCATCTGCCCTAGAAATGGGGCACTTGGTGCCCTTGTCCAGATGCAAAGGCCCACACTGTGGGTGTGCTGAGAAATTGAGGTTTCTAGCCTCAGTTCTGACTCCCTGGACAAAACACAGCTTCTCGAAGTTCAAAGCCACCATCATGAGGCAAGTGATCCTGCTCGCTCATGGGCTTAAATACATGTGCGGTGATCAGAGTGCCTACAGCAAGTTCAGGTACTCAAATGGACAAGGTCTATCATGTCACTTAATTGTGGCCAGATTTTTCACAGAGCAACCAAGAAGGTACTTTGGTGAAAGATGACACTGCTTACTCTAACTGGGAATTTTTCCACATTCAGTTGAAACTTCTTGAACTGTTGTGGACAAACATTGTTGGCATTTTAAGCTGAAGTAGGGGGAGAAGTCCTTCTGGTGGGTTTTTATTCCCCTACCCTTCTTCTTGGAAATGTCCCAGATGACTTGGCTTAAAGCCTGATGAAGACTTCAGTCTGACTTCTAGGATGGAAACCTTGTCACAAGTGTTTAAAGTCTGTCAGTGTTACAAAGAGTAAACCTAGCCCCTCACTTTCAATGTCTCCTTTTCTTTGTTGTTTTGTTTTGTTTTTTTTTCTTGAAGAAAAAAAAATGTATATCTTTGTTTCTTGCCAGTTTGGCACTGTCAATACACTTTGCTGTCACCTCTGACTGCCTCTGCCACCCGTGACAGTGGACCTTTGTTTCCAGAGTAATTTGGCCTTTTCATTCCCCAACTCCTTTTTTTTTCTAAAATAAAATTAATTATGGAAGAATCCAATTTTAGCAGGGCAGAGTCTCTCTCGTTTACATCACAGCAAATTTGTATTAGCCCTTAACTTCTGTAGATTTAGTCCAGAATGATTATACAAAAATTTAACTGCTATCACAGTGGCTAAAAGACTGCATTGGTTGAATTTTTTCTTTATTCTGAAAGAATAGTTCAAGAATGGAAGTTATTTATACAATGGAAAAACTCAGAAGGCCACTTAGGATTACGTACCAGTTAATTCTGCAAATAATTCCAATCCTTGATATGTGCTTTATACTCCTTTTTATCTGTTGGGACTATGAGATTGTGTCAGGATAAGAACTGGAAAGTTCAGAGATGTGGCCACAATTTAAATGCCTGTCATTAAACATGCAGGGAGGCTGCCCTGGCCAATTTATACATTGTACATTGAAAAGGCAAACTTTCACTGTTCCTCAGAAAATATTTCAGGAAATTTTTGCTTGTGCATTAATTTGCTAAGACAGTAGAAGCTTAGTATTCTTCAGTGGACCTTAAAGAGAAAAGTGCTTGAAAATATTAAAAGATACTATCAGACATGTGTTTCAAAATCCAGATGCAGAACTGAGAAAGGCTTTGTTTGTGTTTTTGCTCACTATAAGAACAGACCTATGTGCCTTGGGTATCTTGAACGCCAGCCACCTTGCAGTCGTGAGTAATAAGAGGTTTTTTTGGTTTAACCAATTGATTTAGGGTTAGATTGGGATGCTTTTGTTCCAATAATGTACAGTTTTATTCCTTTCATGTTTGCATCCTCCTTTGCCTACTCATCGGTTCTGTGCTGCTGAATCTTTATTCTGCCAGCCAGGTTAAAACTCAGGTGCAGGCTACTAGGTTTTGCTGGTGTAATCAAGAGGCAGTCATCTTGCTGTTCAGCTTAGCAGAAGATAGATGGGAAAGTCTGGCTTTTGCTAGACCATGGTATTTGTTGTTTTGCCAGTAAGTGCCTTTGATCTGTTCACATCAATGGGAAGACTGCCGGACTGCTAGCTTTGCTACCCTCCATGCTGTTATTAAAAATACTGTAATAAGGAATTATCAGAAGGAGAATACAATCAGAACTCATTTTTTTGAGATTTTTCCTTTCTGATTATGAAATTCAGTTACATTTTGAAAATAAAAGAAATACATACTTAGGCAACAGTACGTTAAACAGCATTTTTTCCTTCCTTGACATGTGAAACTGTCAGAGCTTTCAAAGAGAAAGCTCAGGAGGGAAAAATAAAGTTGTTCTGAGTGTTGCTGATGAGAGTTTTGAGTGATGACTCATGTACCTCCAACAGTTTATAGATTATTCCTCATGCTACTAGTTTCAGTGTAACAACAGTTATTCATCTTCTCCTGTAAAGTACCTCTTGTGAAAGAGAGTCTTCATCACCTTGTTTCCTAAGGTATATTTTGTCATTTACTATAAAAGTTTATATAAAAGTTCATGATTTCCAAGGTATGCAAGATAGCACGGTTATTTTCAGTTGTAGGCTGAAAGAAAAGGGTCATATGTTTGTGTTTCACTAAGAACTTGGGTAAGATCAACAGGTTACATTTAAACACGGTCTTCTTCAGAACTCTGGAAAAATAAACACCTCATAAAGTTCTACTATTGCTTACAGTGAAAAGAAACACCTTAAAAATTGCTTGCTGCATCTTCCATTGCTCTTTGTAGACTGATTGACTGAACAAAACAAGTAATCTTAAGCCCATAAGTAAAACAAATCAGCATCGATCAAAAATCATTCTCATACACAGCTGTAATTAGAAATACACCTTTACAGAGCACTCCCTAAAGCACAGGCTCTGGTGAGTGAAATTGGTACATATTCTAAACCCAGGAGCCTATTAAACTGTGGATCTTTAGCAAATGCTTTGCCTTGTCTTTTACAAGCTGTTGCTAATAAATGCAAACCTGACCATGGAAGAAGTCCTGATAGCCAAGATCCAGCATGTGTGTGGATGCTTTGCATACAAGTTTTCTTCAGTGAAAAGGGTGGAAATGGAGATAAACCTTATCCACTGCTGTCCCCTTCCACAGCAGCCAGGGTGGCAGTGTTGTCAGTGTCAGACGAGGTGGTCCCACCTGCAGCCAACCCCCATCTGCCCCATGTCATGGCTGAAATGAAGTGAGTCTCCTCAGGAGACTCTTGACTGTTACAGGTCAGTGCAGAGAGAGCTATACATCCACTCTGTTTTGGATTTTATCGACAAGGAAATCCCAAAGTAAAAGGTCTCCGCCCAGAAAAATGCCTCAGACTACTTAATCTACCCTGCTGTCAATGATCCCTATAAAAATAAATTGCTTATTGTAAGGACTAACACACCAGAAAAGCATGGTAAACCTTCCAGCAACTTCACTTGTTAATACCTTTACTAGAGTTGTTCCCTGTCTCTAATTCAACTAAGACCGATTATGATTCACCATCATATTACATCAGGTGTTACGTGTAGGAGGATATGGCATGTGGTCTTGATTTGACTCCATCTACTGGTATTACCAAAACCCATAAAGTTAAACCATTGCAATAAGGGAAGTGAAAATCATTCTTCCACCCACCAAAGTCACAGCTGCAGAGCTATTTTGAACAGTGTATTTACAAATCCCGATTTGCATAGTCCAGACAGCAGACCCAAGCATTGACCACAGCCAAGAGCTCTCCTCCTGTTTTGTAAAACCAAATCCAAGGCGAGTTCACTGAGAAAGAAAAATCTGACCTAGACAGAGAAGTGATAATCATAACAGCATTATCCCCAAATAAGCTTGACCTAGGACACTCACTGAAGCGCAAAGAGCACTGAGAAATGTTTGAGCTCAACTGCATGCAATATGATGTGTGCCTCTGAGTCAAGATCCTGGGCTGGTGGAAATTGTTTAATGCCTCCTCAAGAGAAAAAGAACTGACATCGTACCTGAAGAGACTTAATTTACCCTGTTCTTAGAAAACAACCCACAGAATATCAGAAGGTTGCACCCAAGGACTGAGTGGAATCAAGAGCAGCCTGAGTGGATTGACCATGAATTGCATGGCCAGGGGTTAGCAGAGGAAATTAACGATTCAGTAAGTCATTTTTATAAGTAAGTCTCACTAAGCTGGTTAAACCATTTTTTTTCTTTCATCCCCTTCTCTTTATTAATTTATTGGATAATTAAGCAGTACAGTGAGACTTAACAAGAGAAATCCTGCTGTGAAAAGTAGAGGGGATTGAGCATGAATCCCAGGAGGTTTCTTATAAACCAGAAAACCAGGATCGCGATGCACTAAAAAATGCGCCTGTCCTGCACACCAGACTTCTTACCTTCTTTATCTGAAATCTTTATAACCCTAAGATACAGCCTTGTAGAACAGAAGTGAGTCTGGGAAACACCTGAAATTGGAGAGAAATGCATTACTACCTGGGTCCTCACAATACGACTTGCCCTTCATACCATGGCACTGGGCCTAGAAACTGCAGACAGGTGTCTCAGCTATGCCCGCCACTGCTGTGTGTATCATTCCTGGCCTGAGAGGTAGAAAAATGATGTGTTCTCAGCTGGGGTTAGGTCAGACATCTGTATCTGTGGGCTTACTCTGTGTTCACAAATAAGTTTTGAGCAGCTGCAGGTTTTTTAAGGCTTTTTTTTTTTTTTGGGTGCTACCTTATTTGGACAGCTAACATGCCTGAGCTTTCAAAACCCTGATTTTCAGTCACCTGTTCAAGTGTTCATGTTTTGACACACCTATTTTAGGCATCTTCCCGAAATGGAGGCCTCCAATTCACTTTGGAAGACCCTGTTGTAGTTAGCACCCTTGCTCATGTGGCTAGAAAGCTGCACGTAATTATTAACCTATGTGCCCGGAGTCAGTCATATCTTAAGAACTGGAGAAGCCGGAATCTGGATAACTGATATTATCAGGGCTCTTCATCACATGTGCAGTAAGACTGGAACCACCACACACAGGGCAGGGTGCACTGCAGACATGTAGGCCGAATGGCTGTCACACAGGTAGACATGACATGTCCAGAATTGTACTTAAAGCGTGCTTGCTGTAGGGAGCACATTTCAGACCATGGCCTAACTTGGCCTTGTTAGCCCAGGCAGCACTGCCAGCTAGGAATTACATGTGCAAAAATACAGGCATACTCCAGAAACCATGAATAAAGAAGCCACGCATTTAGAGGTTTTGCCATAATGTAATCAATGCAGATATTACATTGCTTTGTTACATTGCCTCAGGAACAGAGTGGGAAGCATCCCATTCAAAGTGATACTGATGTGTTATGATAATACAACAAAGAAAAAGAAAACCATTGCAAATACTGAATAAGTCATAAGAGGCAGTTGAAGCACTCATTCAAATGAATGGCAAAGGCTTAGTTCCATATAAATAATGAATGGCTTCTCTTGTATTGAGCTCCTGAAGGAGATGGCACGTATGTAAGAGGGAGTGGTGTCACTGTAGCAGAGTTCTGTTAAGGAAGGAGAGATGCCTGAAGGCAGGGTTTTGTCCTAATGGTGGGAAAAAAGTGCTTCCAATTGGAGCAGGAGCACACACAGCTGTTATAACATGGTTCTTCCCATCAGCTGCTTGGAGCTGATGCACACACTTGAAATGCTGTTGTTGGCATTAAAGGGTAGCTGGATACTGTCGGATAGAAGAGGTGCCCATGGCTGGCCACTGCACAGCGCCTTACTTGAGTCAGTGGGGTTTGCTGGCTTATGGTAAAGGTTTGAGGGTGCCTGAGACTCAGTAGAGGCAGAAGACCTTTGGCACTGCACTGCTGAGGGCTGCCGTACCACAGTGAGCAGGTCAGGAGGGTGGACCCTGGGTCCCTCTTCCCCTCTAAGTGAGCGGCAGCATGGCACATACCCAGCTGGAGGGGGCCCTAGGAGGTGAGCTGATGAGTTTCCCATGGGTGCTGAGTGCCTCTGCACCGTGAGTCTGGTCTCTGAGAGTTTAGGGGCGAGTTGCGCATCTCCACTCTGCAGGTACAGTGAGGCCAGACCCTCCAGGATAATTGTCAATAAAATGTTGAACATTAAAACATACACACCCTGCTGAGAGCTTTTGGCACCTGCACAGACATTCCTTCCTGGGTAAAGGAATTTAAGTCCCCCGTGTCTTAAGTAGACACGATCTGTCACAGCACTCTTCAGACTGTCAAGCTGCAACAAGGTCTTTTACCATCTCATACCAGCCTACTCTTCGTGCTAGTCCCTCTGCTGCCTTCTCCTCATCTCACCTCATCCAGGGTATGTGTTCTCTCTCCTCTTTTGCTTCTTCCTCTCCCACTTCTTCCTTGGCTGCTCCCTTCCTTGGCTGCCCAACCACTTAACAGAACCAGCCACACCTGCACCTTATCTACATAGACCAACCTGTCCCCCCTGAAGCCAGCCCACAGTTGTATATTATCAATGCTAATTAACCCAGCTTCATTCTTCTACAAGATCCTTCCAGGATCAAGTGGTAAAGATGGTTATTATCACCATTTCCATGTTTAATTGAAGTCAGTATGGAGCATCACAGAACCATGAGTGTTGGTTGAAAGAGTTAGATCATAGAATCATTTAATTTGAAAAAGACCCTTAAGATCATTAATCCAGCCCATCAACCTAACACTGCCAAGTCCACCACTAAATCATGTAACCAAACCTCCTGCCTTGGCATGGCTCAGCCTCCCAAGTTTAGCATGGTTTGAACATGCTTTGTTGCTTGGGCTCCTCCTCAGCACACCTTCTCAACAGTCCTGGGTAAGAAACATGTGCATGGGCATCACCTGTCAGCAAAGGCAGGGATAGAACTGGGCAACTTCAAACGTCTCGTCATCCTGCATAAGTCAGCCTGACTTATTTTTCTGACTTGTTTTCCTGAATCTACACTTCTCCTTGGTGTCTAGGTGGGAGGGTCGGCTGGCCCACGGACAGCTGTATTTGGAAGTAAGTACTAATGAACATGGGCAGAGGAAATTGGGGTAGGTCATTCATGAGGGCAGAAGTAAAAAGGAAAGCTTAAATGTTGGATGGTAGATGTTGGAGTATGGTCCTTGGCTGGAACAGGGTTACTAGAGGAAGGTTTCCTGCATTGCTGAAGCAAAAAGGAACTGAGGAGACTGAGGTGTCTCAACACCATTTGGAGGATGTAAAAGAACAAGTAACAGTGTGGTTTGTGCTGGTGCCTGCAAAGTGTGATATGAAGCCAAGTACTCTGATGGCTACTTCTCCTACAATATAGGCTTTCTGAGATTAATGTGTTAAGTCCAGCCTCCGTGTGCTGTGCCTGAAGGTAACAGGAGGGTAGGGCATTTAACGTAACTGGATTTTTCTTTCATGATTATTTTTCTTTACCATCAAACTCCCTGACTGCAATAAGGCTTTTTCCTCCAAGATTCTGGAAAAGCTGTGGAAAAAAGGAGGTGATTTGCCATCTTTTATCTGGTGAAATCCCTTGTGAATCCTGCAACTGGGTGTCTCAGGACAGTCACACCCATGATCATGTTTCTTAAGAACAGGACATGACGCACTACTTCTCAGACAGCTGCTAATTTGCAAAGATATTGGCAATGTTCATAGGCACCTTACTGTGGACAAACAAGGGAATTTGAATAAATTAATAGATTAATTAATAGTTATGTTCTACTGCCACTATGATTCATGCAAGTCCCTTGAAACCCATGGGAGTGGAGAGTGATTTGAAAGCTCACAAGAAGCAGCAACACAGTGAATGTATGTGTATAGAAAAGTTTAACGCTGCGAGAGTTTAATGAGGCCACCAATTAGAAATTAGACATATGAATCACAGCCTGTTTTTTCAGAGGCTAGAGGATGAGTTTGCATTTATAGTAGTAACAGCAATAACCAAACTGGAAATTTTGCTTCCATTGTAGTTGTTTAGAAAATAAGCAAATCTCATAGCATCTGAATAAAGTTTCTGATGTTTTTATTTTCTCTGCTTAACTCCAGTATCAGCCTATTCACCCTTGAAATAAAATTTTTGCAAGTATTTTGTTGCTGCAGGAAGCTGAAAGAAGGAACAAGTAGCCTGTGAAGAAGCCATAATGGTATAATTTTGAAAGCCACTCCGAGTATTAACTTCTGAAGGAAACAAGCATTGTTGCTTCTTGATTTACATGCAATGGTAAAGGAATCTATATGACCACACAAAGGCTTGATAGCATGAATACTTGAGTCATTGTAAATTCTATTACTTCTGTTTTTTAAAATGTGAACAATTCACTCTCTGCAGAAAACTACAACTTCTGCATTACATTTATCAACAGCACTGTCATATAAAACACATTAAAGCATCTTAGCTTTAGAAAAATAAGTGCAAAACTTATATTTGCTACAAAAATCTCAAAGAGTTTAGAGATTAGTTTTATTTGTGTTTGCTTACTATACCAGCTTTAATTTAAAAAAATAATACAAGAGTATCTGTATTCATTGCCCTAGAGCAATGTTATTTAAGGAAGTTGTACTCAAAAGGCATCAGCTTACATTTAAAATAAAATGCTAAGTGAAGAAGAAATATAGAGTCAAAGTTGAAGTTGCAACTCTGAGTAAGATTAAACTCAAAATTAATGTCCAACTAGCCAGTTGATGAGGATGTGCCAGCCCTTTGTAGGCATCAGTAGTGTCCTGCCAAATAGATGGCAACATTCATCTCATTGAAAAGCAAGAACTACCTAAATCTAGAGAACAGACTTGTGGTCTAAGTTTTCTTCTCTTCTTTGCTGTTATGGTGTGAAGAACTATACTTTCACTTGTTTTTCATTTTTGCCTTTCCACGCAGAGGTTTCATTGGTTTGTGACGAATCAGCCTCCTGCTCTTAAGAGCTTATACACCAGTTTGAGAGTTATTCCTGATTTCTGCTGGACTTGCTGAAAGCCAGCAAGTGTTGTTGAGTTCACGTGCCTAACTGTGTGCATTTGACCATATAACAAAGTGTTTTTTTTCCTGCTACCCACTGCCACTACAGGCTATTTCCAAGCTTGTGCAGCTGTTTCGTGCTCAGTTCACGTGGAGTTCACTTACATTTCTCAGTGCAAAGTTTTGCAACCAGGACATGAAGAGGTGTTGAAACTCCCCCTGGTGATCCCCAATTATGCCATTTTATCAATTACTTTTGTTCCATAAAATATTTATTTAGCTGAAAGTGGAAATGTAGTGAAAAATCTTTTATAAGGACACAGCAAGACTCCATCATTTGCTTTTTCTTCAGAAGGTTCGTGCCATGATGTTTCCTCCACATGTACTTTTATCTGAGATGGACTTCTCAGTCAGGACTCTTAAAGAACAGACTTTCTTACCTTGCTTAGATAGGTAGGTCTTCTCAGGATGGGCTTCTAGTATACAAGGTTTTTTCTCTATCAGTACCCTTGCTTCTTTCTCTTTGGTTCTGAAATGTCTAAATGAACTAAAAAATTTACCTGAACAGCAACAGGATGCCAGTTTTCTCACAGTATCTACTGCACCTTTTGACTACGCTGTTGTAACTCCTATGGATGGCCAACAAACCCGTAATGTGAGCTTAAAGTCAAGGCAGATTGAGATACGGCAGCCCTACCCACGGGGTCCTTGGGGACTCACTTTGAAATTAAACTAAACTAATTTTAAATATGGAATTTTTTTATTGTTTGGGTGCATCTGCACATAAACTTTACATTGGGTTCTGAACAGCATATAAAGGCTTGCAAGAGATAAATTAGACTAAGTAAAGCACTCATCATTAATCAGGGTGCTAAACAAGCATGAGCGCTAGAGAATGAACACAGCTGCCACTTCATTTATCTTTCTGTCAGAAGGTAACTCTCCTACAGAGAGAAGCTCAGAAGTGGTAGCTTAGGGTCTTTTGTGTCTCTCAGCTTGCAGAGAATATATATGCTCATAATAAATACATATCTACATTACATGCATATATATTTTTATATACACAAATACACCATATATAAGCACATTTTTTGTACTGGTGTGTGTATACTGATGTATGTGTTCTCAAACAGTCCTAAATTCTAGTTTTGAGCTGAGAAATGAGAGATATGCCTGTTTATTTCAAAGGAAAAATATTTACTACTTGTTTCTGTTCACACTGAGTATTGTGACTCAATAACAGTAATCTTGGCTACAGTCTTACTGTAGTTATCTTCTGTGATAACTTTCATCAATTCCCCCATCATGAAGATGTGATGTGTGTGTAGCTGATGTGGTAAATCAGAAAGTCTTTAGCTTCCATTTCAGCATGAATATGTGATGCTGGAAGGAGGTAATAAAACCTATTTTGTCATTTGCTTTGGAGAAATCCCAGGTAAGCGAAGTACAAAATACTGAAATCTCCAAGCGTTATTTTTATAGTAACTTTTCCGTGTCAAAGATGTGTTGAAGACAGGCTAACCAGTGGCTTGTCAGATACTAAGTTTATAGGGCAACAGGCTCCAGTGGCTGGTCTTCCTTAGTCTGACCTTGTTCATGAAAGCAATAAATCAGCTAGCCCTCCGTGTCTTTTGTATTGTCCCATGCTCTTGGGAAAAGGATGATTGAATAGGAAGAATTAGTGCTGTTGCATAGGATTTAGCATAATGGATAGATCATTAACCTTTTAAGTCTGGTATCCTGGCTTTTGCACTTGCCTACCATGGCTGCTTCAAGCCAGCAAAAATCTCCATATGTAACAGGGATGGTTTGTGCAGGGAAGGGGGAAGATTTCCTGGACTGGAGTCATGAGAACAAGTTGTCTGTGAGGCTGGGTGGCACTGCAGCCACACTGGGACAGCAGTATAAAGTACACAGCCCTCAGGAACATAGACAGGGATGTGGCATGTGTATGTCCTCAGTGCAGGGGGTTACTCCACGGCTTGACCAGAGCTATGTGCTCACAGTGACCAGGGATAAGCTATCCCATGGTGGCATCTAGACCTCAATCTGAGGTATCCGAGATACCTGTAGCAATGTGCCTATGGGAATATGGAGCTTTGTATGGGCTGCAATACTCAGCTGGTTAGCTTTTGGGGGCATTTTCATGACTACCCTGCTAACAACATCTGATCAAGCTAGTTTGAACTCAGCATAAGAGTGGACACTTGATCACAGATGCAGGACCTGCACTTATTCTGACTGCAGTGTTGACTGCAGTCTTTAGTTTATTTGAGTACACACAGATGTGTGTACTGCATGTGTGCAATTTGCTGTATGTCAGCCAAGGACTTGCAGGAGAAAAATAAATCACCACCTAAGAGGACAGAGGTATTAATATGCAGCGGTCTGGTAGTTGATCATACTAGATACTCAGGTTACCATGCCCTTGAGTATCCAGGACAATTGCAAGAACAGGTATAAGGAGACCTATATGTTATACAGAGGTCTTTTTTGCAGTGGCAACTGGAGGCCAGGCAGGATACCCTCAGCACCTAAAATCTATTTGCTGCCCTGATTTAGGTAACTACATCCTGCCCTAGGTGTATGTTTACAGTGGATTTCTATTAAAATTGGAATTATATGTTGGAATTAAATGAAACTTCTGGTCTCCTGTGTGACATTTGATCTGAAGGAAGGTGCTCAAAGGTACAACTTCAATTCCATTTGATCTGATCTTACCTCATGGGATGTGTTTCAACACTTGAAAACATGTCAGAGGACTGAGTTCATCAGGGCTTCCCACAGGAGAAAACATCTAGATGTAGACAAAGCTGGGTGGGTGACACATAAACAGATGAACCCTGAAAATACTCATCAGCTAAGCATGATCTTGATTTCTGGTAGTTTTGATGACCCCACACTGAAAGCATGTGTCCATAATGTAGCTCATTGCTATGAAGTTCTAGACTTTATGGGCCGGAAGCTTTAATTAATATCTTAGCAACACCCCACACTGATCATTACAATGCTTTGTGTGTCATCTTGCCATCTGCCTACAAAGAGAAATTACAGACCCATCGCATTATACTGTTGGGGCCATGCTAAAACATAAGAAAATACCTGGGGACTTTTCTGCTTGGTTGATGTCATGATACTTTATTTTCTCAAATAACAATAAAGGTAGTGAGTGTGTCAGTTTGAGCTGACTTACACTTTATGTTCACAATCTCATGGAGATCTCATAATGATATTTTGTACTTCCTTGTTTCTTACTGCATGTTACCAACAAGCAGCAATAGCCCAAGAGGTCGGAGCAACAGGCTGACTATAAGGGAACCGAGAACAGACATAAACTAGATTCCAGCTGTGGTGACACCACTTTCCAGCAAATCACATAGCAAGGTAAGGCATTTACAGAAGGACTGAAGCTGGAGACCAACTGGACTGCTGATACTGCCTGCTTCAGAGGTGATCAAGTATCTAGCCGGTTACTTGGCTGCCCAAATCGTGTGTATGTTCACAAAACTCTGTATAAAACCTCCGGGCATATACTAGGTACATTTTTTTTAAAAAAAGAATTGGCTTATTCATGTCTAACCCTGCCCTCCTGGCGTTTTACTGTTGTAAAACTTTTTTTTAAAAACAGTTGTTTTACCTTTACATGGTCCCCTGAGATTTGTTATCATCACACAACAGGTATATTGTCACTTGCCCATCGCCTGACAAATCTCACCTCAAGAAACCTTCTGTGAGAGGTATGATTTCTGTACTACACTCAAGTCATGTCCTTACTGGTCTGGTTTTGCTGCAGTTTTTATCAGTTTTACTCATAGCGTAAACCCAAATCGTTTAAACAGCAGTGAGCATCACAAACATCCAAGTTTCTACCGGTTATCTTCTGCCATTAGCATGTGTACTCATAGTGTAACAGGTTGCACCCTTGGGAAAACAGATTTTCAGCTTCTGCTTCTGCTTTGTGGACTGTTAATGGCAGTGTATCAGGGGAGGAGTTGAGGACCTAAGCTTGTCCTATAAATAAAACCAAAAAAGTAGTTGGAGTGTAGAACTAGCTGTATGGGGAAAGTTTCTCAGGTCTAAAATTCTCAGGTGTCCCACGGAAACTTCCTCACACGGGCAAAGTGTGAGTGTCAGGAGACCAGAGGACTGTCATGTTGTCACTCCCTGAGGTCTGCAGCCAGCCAGGCAGCAGGGGTGTCAGCTGCGCTTCCCCTTCCGAGGAGATGCAGAAGCTCAAGAGGAGAGCAAGGCTTTCTGCCTCTTCAGGTTGCTGTGGGAAGATTGTGGGTACTGTAGCTAATGGCCGCTTTCGAAATGCTCGTAGAGTGTTTAAAGCAGGTTCTCGTTTTCACGTATTCAAGTGGTATGTTTTTCAAGCTAACACTCTGATGTATTCATCACAAGATGCTCTGATGGGGTCTGCTTTAGGGCCGCGGTGGGGTGGGTTGTCTCCTCTGCAGACACCTCTCCTCCTCCTGACTGCTGCCTGCAGTGGGCTGCTAGTCAGCACATGGCTTGTGTAAGCCTTTATCTAAAAAACCTTCTGCAGTTTGGCCAGGGCTCCGTGGGGTAGGGAGACAAGTAGGATTCCCACATTGTGACATTCAGAATTGCAGCATTCAGCACTGTAATATTTCATTTCTAGGCATCGTGCCTGGCGCAGTGTACAATCTCAGGTGAACCTCCTGACTTACTGGGGAGAAGTCGCACAGCTGTTGCCATCTTCTTCTCATTGCCATACTCCCACGCTGGAATTTTGTTGTGTCTTGCCTCTCTTGTTGTAACCTGGCCTATAGGTACTCCCTGACTGCTGCTTTCTGCCCCTGCCTTTGCCTTCCTGGCATGCTGGAGAGCCTAGACGAGCCTGAAGCTGTCCCTGCAGCAAGCTCTTGACAGGCAAAGGTGGCAGTGCAGGGCCTTCATCTCACCCCTGCTTTTTGCAGGGCTAGAAGTCCCTGGATGCTGGAGAGATGATGCTGCTTCCCTGTGGGTGCAGCCCTCTGCACAGCCTGAGAGGAGATGATGTGCTGCTGGCTGCTGTGGGCTGCTTGGCAGGTAGCCGGGGGATCACCAGAACCGGGCTGCCCCTGTCCCTGCTGGGCTGTCCCCAGGCAGGGCAGCCTCCCCCCCAGTGGCTCAGGGCACTGCTCCGGGAGGTGGGCTGTGCTAGCCAAGGAGCCGTGTGTTGGCTGGGAGGGCCTTCTCTAGTCTCTGCAGAAACATAAAATATCAAAATAATTATTAGTGCAAGGGAGCACAGTACTATGTGAGCACCAGAAGCACTGGGCTGTGAAATAGCTTTTTCCAATTTTTTTGTCTGTGGCCAAGGAAGTTCTAAACCCTTTCACCTTAGGTGTACTTTGAGTGTTTTAAAGGTAAGGCTTTTTATTTTTCTTGTGAGTAATCTTCAAGTCATTTGGTATATGTATCAGTATTTACTCTGGCAACTGACATTTGTGTCAGGACTGAAAGGAGAATTATGCATGAGGCAGTGATAGGGATGTAAACCAACTTTGTCAGATGCCAGCAGCCACAGAAAAATTATTCCTTTTACTGTAAGTAATAATGCCAAATGTGGCTCACTTCCAGAAAACAATTCCTCAGTAGGCAGAACAGGCACTGCCTGCTCACTTCTGTAGGCTGCAGATTTCTTACAGAAGTGGTCACAGCTCTTTGGTAGCCATATGCTCCTCTGTGCCTGAGGAGCCAAGTAGTGTGTCAGGTAACAGTGAATAACAAAACTAAATTCACCTCAACATAAAGTTCAGCAGAGTCAAAACTGCCGCTGCTTCCTGCAGTTCCTCACATACAGAATAGTGCCATTAATAGGAGTCTGGTTTTAGTTACAAAGAGCTTAAAAAGTCAGAACATAGCAGTGGTTAAATATCTCAAGCTGTAGACTGAGGGTCCACATTTTTGCTGGCCTGAGAAGTAAATGAGTGGGCTTTTTCTGCTGAAGCAGAGAACATGTTTTTTTGTTCAGTGAAAAAAAAATCTTGCTGCTTTCTTGGTGTTCTCTTCCAAGTAGCAAAAAAAGGGATGAACCTTCAGAGAAGGTAGCATCATTTCTGCTGCTGAGCCAGCCTTTCTGTAACTTTCTGCATCTTTGAAAAGCAGCGTGCCAGAATGGATATTTCCTCTTAAAATGCTTTAGCACTTACAATTCAGGCTGATCTTATATCACTGAGCCCGTTGACTGTGATATAAACTCTGTCATTATCTTTATTGCAAAGGGAGACTTATGTTCAAACTAGGCACGTATTACTTTGATAATTATTTCTGTGTGATAGGCAGTGTTATAGCAGTCCAGTATTTGAGGTCCTCAGAACAGAGAAAGCAAGGTCCAGTTCCCTGCACTGCCCATAACGTTTCCATGTAATCTTAGCAAACCACTTTGTTCAAAGGTGATTGGGTGCCTGTACATCTTTACAAACACCTCTGAATATCTTTATAGGT
This sequence comes from Microhierax caerulescens, assembly GCA_035590215.1. Classification (NCBI taxonomy): domain Eukaryota; kingdom Metazoa; phylum Chordata; class Aves; order Falconiformes; family Falconidae; genus Microhierax; species Microhierax caerulescens. Next base: position 52,536,046 of record JAVJGJ010000059.1, on the reverse strand, counting down.
GAGATTAGAGCCCTTCCCTGTTTCGCATGGGTACTGCAAAGATAAATACTTTAAAGGCTTTAAGGCACTCTGAAACTAGGGATATTTCCATGGCTAACTCCCATGCAGTCAGTAGTTTCTGAATACTGTGCTCTTCAGGGGAACATGTTTCCTCCTACCTAGGAAATACGAACTCCGCTAGCTGGCTTGCTGTTTAAATGACTATGATCTTCGTGGTCATACAAAGGTGCTCCATGTTTCAAACTTTTCTCATAGCCCAAAAAAGAAAGTGCACAAAGTAACTCTCACGGAGTCTCCCAGCTTGTGCAACTCATGTTGGAACTGCAGTTGGTCAACCTTGGTTCACACCACCATTTACCGTTCTACCACAACTATTCTTTGATTAGGATGAGTTGTAGCTCTCTGGCACTAAGTCTCATTCAGGTGACTCCATGGATTGAAAGTCTTTCTAACACCATGCTAGAGGCAAAATGAGTACCGGGAGTCTGTAGAGGGAGTTATCAATATTTTATTATGAATGGCCTAGGGCATTTGCTGGGAAGACAAAGGAGGGGTTCCACCTGGTGACCAAATTACATTGGGAAAGAGAGGTACACAGTGACCGTGCTCAAAATATATTTTCTAGCTGTCTTTTCTAAAATGGCTGAAATTGTTAAAACTGGAGGGCCTGCCTGACTGCCCATCACCATGGCCAAGGAGACTTTTGATCCAGACAACTTATTCATTGTCACAGTTCTGGGAATTATTTTGCCTGCATGCTCTTTTTCCTCTGAAGATGTCATGTCTCATGGCAGAGCTTGTGCCTGAACTTCCCAAAGCCTCAGTGATATAGGAAAGATCATTCAAATGAGTCATTGAGGGATAGTAATTTGGAAAACACGGAGCATTCTTCCTGGCTGAAAGCTCACAGGTTGGAGGCCTCCGAATGCACAGCTGCAGCTGTGTGGGGTGGAGAGTTTTCAGCTCTGAGTTCAGAGACAGGCAATCTGCTCTGCCTCTCCACAACTAGACAAGAATTTTCACTATGCTAAGATGTGGAAGCGACTCAGTTGCTCAAGATACTGTGGAAGTATTGCAAGGATCCAGTGATGAGGTCTTGCTTATATGTTTGCTCAGTTTCCTTATCCCTGTCCTCAGTCTGGGACTGAGGACCCCAGACTTCCCTCTGCTCCCAGCCAGGGGGAGAACAGCAGAGCAGCTCATGGCCTCAGAAGTGGTTAAGGCATTGCGTTACTACTGTCTTACCACAGTATGTCAGTATAATCCCATATATGATGGTTCAGCCAGGCTTTTCTTCATAGTCCCCTGGTTTAGTTAGAAAATGTTGCCTTGGGATTTGGGATTTGCTGTTGTTCTTCTCAGCTTGGTGTTTTTTCCATCTGTGCCGAAATGGCTGTGTGCACTGAGAAATGTGCCAATCCTGAGAAAATAAAAGCAGTCCTGTTCAAGGAACAAAAAACCTACATGAATTTGTTTCATTCTCCTTTTTTTTAATGCTCTTTAAACAAATAAAGGGAGTCCAAGCATTCATTAAAGTGTCAGTTCTGAAATGCACTTTTCCAGGCACAGATCATGCCAAGCTAGATAAACTTAGCAAATGCAAAAAAATTATACGTATGACTGCAGCTTGATTTCCCCCCACACACACACACTTGTATTTTTGAAACTGGGATTCTCTTTACCAAGGAATCCTGATTTTTCTATGGCAGTGGAACATTCACATCTGGTGTTTTTATACACACCACAGCTATGATTCTGTCTCTAAGCAAGTGAATGCAGATGGCCTGTGTCATGGCATGAAGTTAGCCATCGGATTGTGAAGGCTGGTTCAGATTTTGGCACAGCCTATAGCAAGCGAAGAGTCTGTCCTGGCTTGTGCTCCACAGCCTCTCTGCAATAGCTGTGATACCAGCCCAGACTTACTCACTGTCACCCACACCCATTGTGTCCAGTACCACTGAGTAGTACCTGCTCAGCTCTTACCTAGAAGCTGTTGCCACATGAGTAAATTGCTTGTGAGGGTTAAGTATGCAGCCCCCTAAGTACTGACAGCCAGTGCAAGGTGGCCAAGAGGGAAGACTGAACCTCTCATTCTTTTCCCATACTTGACCGTTAAGACACATAGCTCTAGGGAATTCTGTGTTGGAAGTCCTAGGACTTGCCCTCACTGGACTGGCTGACTGTCTTTTGGTGAGCTTGTCTTTGTTGTTCTCCAGCTAATTTCAGTTAAGGCTTTAAGGCTGATAAGGACATAATCTGTAGAAGGTCTTGATAAGTGCCTCAAAATGCATTTCTACTTAAGAAATATTACTACTGATATAGTATATTCATTAATACCAGCATCTAGTTTCTGCGTTCCTTTGTGCCTGTTTGCAGGTTGCCAGCTGAGTAACATGGGTGTAATGTCTTCCAGTCCCTTCTTTTGACCCACTGGTTGATCACACTTCAGTCTTGCCTTGAAATTCATTAGAATTATTAGTAGTGGCATTTGGATTGTAAACAATAAACGTATGATTTTAGTCTTGTTTTTTTATGGAGGTACACCCTGTTCTGCACTATTCACCAGCTAATATGAAATACAGAGGAGGGAGTTAATATCCCGTTTGCTACACATAAACGTCAATAAGCTGTCTTGGACCCCCAGGATTACACAGCAGAAGTTTCATGGGAGTTGTTTCTGTTGTTTTCTTCTTTTCTAGCCAGTGCAGCAAGGAAATGAGGTGTTGCAAGGTGTAATTTGTGAAACGTGCGCGAAGTGAGCAGGAGCAGAGTCCCTGCAGCAGGGAAGGAGCCTGGCCCAAGGTGCGGGAGAGTCTTTGGTTTCATGTCAATGTAGTGCAATACGTCACTCGCTCCGTTAGTGAAATCACAGGGGTGTCATTGAGAAGAAGCAGAGGGTGACTGGAGCAACCTCAGCTGATGTAAGCATCCCTCTTAGGGCTGAAGGCTATGCAGACCAGTGTCCCCTTTCTTACCTCCTGCCTCAGATCATGGCTGTACGCTGCATTCCAGAAAGGGTTATTGGGTTATTCTGCTTTCAGAGAAATACTACCTCACTGAAAGCATTCCCAAATGTTACTGACTGGAGTATGAGCTCTGACTGGATGTGTTCGATAAAGATAGGTCAGAGATGTGAAGCAAAATTTCCATTCCTGTCTTACTCCAGGACATTTAGACATGGCATTGGAAGTCTTACAGCCTGGAAAATGAAGGTCAAAGGGTTTTGGCCAAGAGAAAAGAGGCTTGTTTTGTTTTCTCACTTGAAAAAAACATAATTTTATAAAAGATATTTTAATAAGTGGGGTTTTTCTCTCAGTAAAATTCCAGTTTTTCATTAGAAATACTTGCCTGGAAGTGTTTTCATTGATCCTATTCACATGCAGTGCAGGGGCTCATGGTAAATCAACTGAAGCTTCTCTGCTGTCCATTTTGCCCTCCTGTTTGGCTCATTTCCCCACCTTATCCCATAACATAACTGGCTATCATTGGACCTTGAGAGGTCACGTTTCTGGCCACAGCTTAACAGGTGTTGGGTTCACCAGTGCACAGATCTTTCCTTTGATCATGCTGATGGCCTAGCTCTAAAATGTTACTTTTCCTACTTTATCTGGAAGTAGCAGGATGGTTTTGTTGTAATGATTGGTCATGGTAAAAGGAACAATATAATGTCCCTTTACATGGCTGCTGGCAATATGTGTTGGTGCTTTCAGCTGTCTTTAATATACAGCAAGCATAAAAATTAGAGAAAAAATATAGTCTTCCTCAGTCTAAGACATTTTGACCAGCTTTACTCCAGTGCATCACAGGTACTGTATTTGCACACAATAAAGGAGTGCACAGCTGCAGTAGCTCTTGCTTGTTTGTGGTTCTGCTTTTCTTTTGAGGCGGTAGCACAGCTTGTAGAGCAAGGAAACATAGGCCTGGAACATACACAATAACAGATCTCCCTATGTCTGCCCGCTGGATATCCTCAGTCTCAGGGCTGCCCTGCTTAGCTCTTCCCATTGCTTCTGCTTGATCCCCACCTCTTCTGCTTCAAAACTTGAGGACTCAAAGTACATTACATTTTATGTTATCATGTCTCCTGTTATTTCTAGAAATCTTATCTTTTTGTGGCAAACACCCATAAAGAAGCAACCTGGCAAGAGATGGTGGCCTTGTAAGCTCAGGGATGGCATTATGATACATCCTGTTGTGCAGCTGAAAGGATTTAACTTATTTAGCTTTTTTCTATACTTTTGGCATCATTTTTTCATGATATTTATGAGAGCAAAGCAGTATTTCAGCAGGTGAGAGAATCAGCTTCAAGAAGATATTTAGAAAGAATGTGCCATAAGCAGTACTAAACTGGAATCTCATTCAGTTTCTGCAGTCTCTTCACATTCACTTTTCAGAGTTTCACTCTTCCTGCTCCATTTTCCACAAGGTCGTTGAAATGTAAAATTAATCACTCAAATGCAGAGACAAGGTCCTTGACATTAGAAGGGCTAATGTGCCCAAGGCACCCTGAAATTCCAATGTACACACCAAGATTTTCTCAACTGTCTTTCATCCCCATAGCCGGGTTTTCTCTTCATATTTGTTAATGTAATCCTACATATCATACACACATGACTTCAACTATCCTGTTAGTATGTTACAGTAGCATTTCAGTGACAAGTAAAGCTTCAGTCACCCAAGCATGGATGCCTAGCACGTATCTGTGGGATGTCCCCTCCTGACTTCAGCTGCGACCCCAGGGAGGCGCGGGTCTCATGCAGATTCCTCGCTGTATCTGCCAAACATGTGCAAATGTTCTGGAAACTCAGAGGTGTCTTAAATGCTGAGGTACCTGTGCTGAGGTGATTGAGTCCCACTGTGTGTACTATGCTTGTTTCTTGAACAGCTGCAATGACTAAGCTTTTCCAGTGACTGGTGCTGCTTCTTCCGCTGATAAATTTCTCTCTCCAGCTTTTGAAATCCTCTTGTAATGGCTGTTTGCCCTTTAAGATTGCTGCTGAAATAGCTGAAATGGTCTCTCTGAGCAGAATACATAAATGTTGCATCCTTACAGGTCTATCTTTTCCTTGGCTATGGACAAGTGTAACATGGTACACAGAAGTATAGCATTCCTTTTCCAAGGCAGAAACCGCTTATGTGTCTGTGCCAGCAGCTGTACTATGTTGCTGGCCACATCACTTTGCTCCTATTTTGTAAGCTTGTTGAAATACACATTTCTGCTCTGATGCTGCAGACTCTTTGCTTCCTAGCCCCTCTCTGTGCACATTTTGTGTCTTTCCTTGTATTAGTTGCTCTGCTGCTCTGCAGACTCCTTCTAATTCTTCAAAACTTAAATCAGTCTTTTCCAGCAGTTCCTTCCCCAGGTTTGTCTCCAATTCTCATTCCACTATGATTAGTGACTTCACAGACCCTCTGAAAGTGTTTACATTTGATTTAACAAAGACAACCCTACTGTTTTTCATTTTGATGATGCCTTTTAAGAGCTTTATTTTCCTAATATAATAATTTATAGTGAGAATGTATCCCAGAAATAAGAGCTTAGCCCAGTCCTATAACAATCACGTGCTTGTCAACTATTAAACAAACCCAGTGTCCCATGACAAGCAACGTTAAAAAAATACTTGCCTGTCATCACAAAATGAAAACCAAGAGCTTATGGTTGTTTCTCAGAAATCAGTATGATTTGTATGACTTCCTACTCAAAAAAAAAAAAAAAAAAAAAGCAGGAAAAAAGCTGTGTCAAAATTACATGCCTGAAATAATTGATTTTAGTGACAATTTTCCAATTGCTTTTTTGTAGGTATAGCAATTAGCACAATGGGTATTCATTGTTATTCTGTTCATGATTTTAAATGTAAGGACATCTCCACAGAGCCTGATCCTCACTGTGATACCATTGGGCTGCATTCTGTCACTGCTGAGGGTATGCAGGCAACTCAGGATCAGGTCCTCACTGCCTTAGAAAAGAGTACAATATTTAAAAAATTAAAGTTGATAGTGGGTCTTTGGTATTTACCTCAGATAATGAAGCCTTTTCAGAAATTCCGGTTTTGAACTTTCCTTGTAAGCGTCAGGGCTTGACCTTCCCATCTTTCCCCATCTCAAGCCAAAATTGTGGCAGCAATGACTGCTTGAGCTGGGCCTTCAGTGGTCTCAAAAGGTAAGACTCGCAATAAAACAGCCGGTAATTTCATAATCTGAGGAATTAAATTTTCAACTTTATTTTTCCCTTGGAAGCACTTTATGAAAAATTCTGAAAGCAAGTCGCAAAGGAGACTGTAACTTTCCTGACGATGAACACCAGTGTCATTTCTTTCCCTCTGCTTCTCTGCAGAAGTACCCGTGTTTTGTGTCCTGTGTCCCTTGTGGTAAATTAACTCTCAGGAGTTTGGGTTTTATTTTCTTCTTTCTTCTTTTTTCTTGTATCAGACAGATTTTACAGGTTAGTATCTTTGATCTTTGTAGCAAACGTGGAAATCCATAGCAAATCCACAGACAACCCCCTCTCCCCGCATCTCTATTTATAATTAATTCCCTGCAGTTTGGAATATATGATAACATCTGATAGATCTGTGGCAAAACCCAATGTCATTTCACAACAGCACCACACCCCTGGGCCACAAAAGTAGTTCTTAGCTGAGATCAGGACATGAAAATAAATAAACCCCAAGTCCACATCTGATTACAGCAGATATATGGGAGGTATGAACAGGACCGGCCAGATGCTGGACCATATGAAAAACACTGAGGATCATGGCATCATATAAAACTGGGCATTTATATGGTACAGCTGGCTATGCATAATCTTCTAATTTATGAGGCTGGAGCATCTGGTCCATTGCTGTTGCTCTATCAGTTTTTCCAGAGCCCTGTTCTTGAACTTCTGGTATCTGAACACTGCTCTTCTGAGTGCCAGTGGAATGGGGAATCAAAGCCATTTACAGTGGGAGATAAGCTCTTACTCCATCTGACAGATAAGATGATGTTCAGCCATGGTCATGAAAGAAAGAGGGGTAGGTCCTTGTGGGATGGGCTCCAGTTCACAGAAGACCAGCAACTTCCAGCTCTAAAAGACATACTATCTATTTCTCATGGGTGGGACCCTCTGCCGTGACACAGGGACTTGGCCAAACGGGGCCATTGCGACAGGCTGTGCCCATGACTGCACACAGCCCCCAGTGACGTGGCAGGCGAGGGCTTACAGCATGGGTTGCACAAGTCCTGCTTTTGTTACACTGCCTGGTCTTCCCCACCCCATGCCGTAGCCCTAGAAGCCGGCATTTCTTTCTCTCTTTCCTGAAACATTTCCTGAAACATTTCCTGAAATCTGGCATTTGGCACTTTGTCAGAAAATGCGTGTTCTCATTGTTTTCATCAAGTGATGAAAAAACCCAGAGAAGGGTGTTTTCAGCTGGGTCTTGCAAATGGCCAGCGAGTCGAGCCAACGATGTAAAGGTGTCCTGCACCGAGTAGTGCGCATGTGCAGTAACTACTGCGGGGCTGTGTGCCAGCCCGGGCTGCTCTAGAGAGGTGCACCCATGGCAGATGGTCTCCTTGTGTCCACGAGGAGGAAGGAGACAGAGAGCTAGAGCTCGTTTTCCCAGGTATTTCCAAACTGACTTGCCTGCAGGAAAGCCCCAGCTGTAGTTTAGAGCTCTTCTTCCATTCCACCCTCATGGAGATGTGCACAGCAGTGCAGCATACAGGCTAAGGCACAATTAAGTTGTTTTTAAAAACTACAGCATTACCAAAGCTATCTGGAAGCTGTGGGCGCAGATCACCCAGCCAGTACGTGCCACAGCAAAGTACTCTCCCTGCAAGAGCCCCACTTGCGAGCCCAGTGGAGCATGTCGTGGGAACATGCCACTGCTACTGATTGCAGAGAAAAAATTACAGCAGCAGTCATTTTATCAAACCTTTCCCAGGTAAAAGTATATGTCAGAGCAGAGCTGAAAGGAAACACATGGAAAGAGAAAATTGCCTTTTGCAGAACATCGTGGGGTTGGCAGTCCTGTATCCTGGAACCATCAGAATGGAAGTGGGCAGTTCCTGCAACTCTTGCACTGCTTTCTGTAAGTCTGCGTTGCCGCTGAGGAAGTGAAATCGGGTCAGCAAATGCAACAGCGCAAGACTCTTTCAGACCTTTTATTGTTTTTCCCAGTATACGTGCTGTGCATCTTTTGTATTTTTATCAAAGTGAAAAACTTTCAGGTTTCCAATGTCTTCATAGATTCATAGCATGACAGCTGCTATATTTCTAGTTAGGTCTGAACACTTGAAGTACTCCTACAGCTCTGCTCCTTTTTTTTTTTTTTTTTTTTTTAATGTCTTCTTTAAGATTTAAGAACCCTAAACAGTTTCATCCTCTGCATCTGACGTAAGTACAGTATCTGGCATTGTCAGTCTGTTCTCTGACTAAGCTTTATCTTTGTGTAACAACATCAACGTGAGCTGCCCTAAGAAAAGTGAATTTGAGAAAGAACTTGAATTACCACAGATATTGTCTTCAGGCTGTGATAACCCACGTGTGGATGAAGTCACCACTGCTGAAATATAAGACAGGCTATTTCTTAATAGTTTGCCTGGATGGTTTTTTTTGCATTTCTGCCCAGTGCAAGAGGGGCAGCAGGGCAGTGCTGGATCTGAGACTTGCCATGGAGCTACTAGGTGCTATATGGAGATTCAATGAGCCTTGCTTCCCAAAAAACTTTACCAAAATTAAGAAACTGTGGGATATGGGTAGGGCAAAACAATTAGAAGAAATGGGAAAGGAGCAAAAAGGGAAGTGTGGTGAAAGAAATGTGGTTTTAAGGATTAGATATGTGGACACAGCTAGATATGTGGAAATCTAGTCATTCAGAGATGTCATGTGTTAGAATCAGATGGTGGGAATATTTGATATGTAATGCCCTCTTTTGTTTTGGTAAAGGAAAGAATGACCAGCATTCACTTAAGCACAGCCGCCTCCCAAGCACCTACTGCCAGTGTCCTGGTGCAGCTCCCAGTGGTACTGCCTCCAGGTGAAAAATGCTTTGGATGTGGCTTAAGTGAACTCAAGGTCTGTTACTTTAAGTGAACTGATCCACCCTTTGTGTATGTGATTTAAGGAAAAAGTAGATAGTGATTACGTAGCAGGGACCTCCATTTTTCCCAAGCCTTGCTTTGCCCTCTTGTGTCTGGCCCACTCTCACCTCCTCTCATTTAATTTGCAATAACAGAACGCAGTTAATATTTTCGTCACTTACAGACCTTGCAGATCTGGGAAAGCCACTTCACCTCTCCATCCTGGAGTGGCTCAGTGATTATCTACCCAGACCTTACCCAGGAAATCTTTTCCCTTATGAAATGAAGACTAGTAGGAGTAAAATCACTAGAAATCACAGGTGATGATCAGCATCCTTTCATCATTTACTGTGAAGTGGTTGAAATAGTGGTCTCTTCCCTTTAACTGTCCATCACTGACTGAAAGTTAAGATCTTTTCTGGTTTAGTTTAAATGAGCTTCTGCCAAATCACATGCTGGTTTCACTATCAAAAATGTTATGTTGAGAGCACTATGAAGACATTGTGACCGTGGGCTATATATGTCTACTGCACAGTTTGTATTTTAAAGAAAGGACACTTTTTTTTACCTTCTATTGCAGCCTGTGTTCTGGAAGAAGTAAAATATCTGAAGCTTCTATTTTATAAATTGTATTTTAATTCCAAGGCTTAAAACAGAAAACCCTAGAAACAATCTTAAGGGTATTTTCACAAATGCTTTTTGCATATTTTGTTTGTTTGTTTGTTTTTTATATATATTGCAAGACTCTTTCCTTTGTAAATGCAAATATATACTATCGTAGATTGTAATATAGGACATGCATAGAATCCTTGGTCTTTATGTAGCATGAAATTATTGTCAGCAGTCAAATGATTTAGTGCAGCAAAGGTTAATTTAAAAAGTATCCAAGTATGTATTCCAGACGTAGACCACAGGTGTTGATTTACAGCTGGAGCTGTGATGGGAGGTATCTTCTGCCATTATCCCTGTAACTGGGAAGAGAAAGCAAATTGCTGCTGGAGTGCACATTTAGGCTGGATGGTATTCAGTTTCACTGAAAACACAACACATGCCATTTACCTGCATCCCTCCTGTACCTCTGCAGGCTGTTCAGAAGTCCAGCTCTAACCTGAGCTTCCAGCCTTTTACAGGACTGGGAAAGCAAGCAAAAATGCAGGAAAACCACCTAGAAACTGGCTCCCTCCTTAGCCTAAACCCACTGACCAATCTCAAGAGAGACTGACATCATGCATCACATTATGAAGCAGAAGAAAGTAAGTCTTTTATAGTTAGAGTACTGAACTGAGAACAGAAGCACAGGTTCAAACTTTGATGCTTTTCCAGTTCTCCTCTGTTACCCCCAGGAAGGGCTCAAATCTGAGCTTGCTATGGCCAAAGACACTGAAGTCAGCTGTGGCTTAGGTCTTCATACACTCTGTGCCTTGGCACCTGCAAGGCAAGACTGATAGTAAATCTCTCTGCTGGGCATGTGATACATGAAGACAGTCTAGTGATCAAGGTAAGCCAACAAACAGATCTTTCAGCCCAGCTAATAGAGCTAACTTTTGGATTTTGGCCCATGGAAACTCATGAAATTTGATAATTTATTTTTTAAAACATTACACCTGAAGAAAGGCCATGAAAAGAGGACAGGCTCATTTGAATTAAATACATCAGATCCATTCCTGAACAGGATTTCAGACCTTGCAGCAGAATTGGATGTTAATAAAGCTGGAGGTCACTTCTTTTCCTAGTAAACTATTACTTTAGCAATGAACACCAATAAAAGCAATACTATGTATAACTGTTTAAAGAAAGGGAAGAGGTGCTCTTTCGGAGGACCGTGCCAGCATGCAAATAATTATCCACACCATTCCTCTAACCTCCTTGGCTGTATCATTCTTACCTGGTGTGAAACTAGCTGAGATGATGTAAGAACTCTGGCTAACATTGTCATACGGGATGGCAGTTTTTATGCCACACTTTTTTTTCTCCTTTTTGGAGAGTATCTGCCTTGGGTGAGGGGATAGCTCTTGACTTCCAGAGTCATCTCCAGTTTCACTGGTGACTTACCTGTCGCAGAGGTGCCAGCTCTGTCACTGCAGCACGATGCATTGCCTGCTGCTGTAGGCGCTGCTGCGGTCCAGCATTGGCACGTATGTTTTAGCTACGATACAGTAGCTGACTCCGGGCCTCAAACCTTCTATTTGAATAACCTTGTCTTTTCCTTCGTAGACCAGGACTCTGTGTTGCTTCAGATAAAGTGGAATAAAACCAGCCTGTCAAGCACATTTCCCTAGCAAGTGTGTCTGTGAGTAGTTTGATAAGAACAGGGATGCAGAGCAGCAGGTGGACTTGCAAAAAGTCAATAGCATTAATAATTTACTTATGATTTGTAAAGAACACCACCACCACCACCACCACCACTACCCTGCAAATTCCTCTCCTGTCCCATTTTTTTAGTCTAGGTCTGAGCTTGAAATACTAAGTTGATGGGAAAGAATAAAGGGAGGAAATACAACTCAAATCAATTCCTGAAAAATAAGCCTACTTTGTTTTTAAAGTCATTGATGTTTGCATTGTCATTGATGCTCTCACAATCCCAGGAGACTATTTCAACTGTAAAATAAGAATGGTGTGCCCATACATTCCTGGCTTTTCAGTGGTACAGGGTTCATATTTAAATATACACTTACCTCATCTAGCAAGTTGTTAATTATGAAGACCTTATATAGCAGATCATAATATTTTGTCATTGGTATCTTGCTGCCTGTCTTCCTTCTATAAGGAGATTGTGGAGCCCGGAGCTTTAGTGTTACGGATTTGTTACTATGAACCACAGTTACCGTTGGAGGTCCTATCATAGCTAAGGAAAAAAACCCGAAGCTATGAACACAATTATAGTTTATTAATAATGCTTCACAGAACTGAGTTTGAATCCATTCAGCAATTTAGTGTTCTTGTTACCAGCAATATATTATGCTGTATTTACTGTTAAAGTGCCACTTGGTAAATTCTTACTTCTGGGTGATTATCGCTTGGGACATTTTGGGGGTGACGTTTCCTGTGTTTGTAAACATACCTTTGAGCCAAACTTTTTGAACTCTCTCAGAGCTGCACATTGCTGACTGCAGGCTGGTCAAGCAAAATGCTCTGGATCCTTTGCCCTGATCCCCAACTGCTCCCCACATTTTCCTGTGTGCTTGGACTTCATAAAACAGCTATTTGAACCATTTCAGTTATGCCAAGGATGCAGCTTCAGTCATTTCTTTCATGTTTTTTGCATCCTGCTTAGTTAAAGCAGCCAAGTGTTCGAGCTAATGCCTGCATACCTGTGCGTGCAGCCCCAGAGATGAGGGGAGACCAGACAGCAGCTGCCCGTGTGTCCCTCCAGGAGGAGAAGGAGGTGGCACAGGGCAAGATGGGTGGTTGCTGCTGCAAGGTGCTGCTTTACGTCAAAGCTTGTGGTTTCATCTGTACAGGAGGCTCAAGGTAGTTTGCACTTCAGGGCTGTGAAGTGACCTGTGTTGGCATTCTCAAGGCGGTTTTGCATCGGCCAGTGAGGGAGCACTGTTTGATTCACAAGGATCGTACAGGTAAGTACACTTGGTACTGCTCAGTGTTTTGATAGTCTTCCAAATTCTAACATACTATGGCATTGTAATGACTGTAGTAACTAAAAGCTTTGTGCATATTTCTAAATACACCACAGCCAGAAAAACACATACAAGTGAGAAGGATGCTGGCCGCACAGCTCCCAGCTCTCTCTTCCCTTTCCCCCCAAAGCAGGGAGCGTTTCCTTCTTTTCCTCGTGTCTACTCCCTCCAGTAGCAATGAAAATGGCTGAAAATAATTTCTGTAGTTCCATGCCTTCAGGAAGAGGTTGAGTTAAAGGGAGCCAGGGACTTCTGATCCCCTAATTATTGATATGTGGCTGCTTATCCATAACTGGTTGGCTTTCAAGTGGGGGGTAAACTATTTCATCACAACACTTCACCTGAGAGCTACCGAGTCACAATTTCTTTTGGCACAGCTTTGTGGCTAGAAAAGGATTACTCATGTTTGCAAATTGTAAGTAGAAATGATGTATTTCACGCCGCAGGAAATCCAGTGCCCTTCTCAGAGACCCCTATGTTTGCACTTACTTTCTTGCCAGGGAGTGAATCTGCAGCTGACACTCCAGTCGGAATAGACGCCAGTCGATGTGGCTTTCACTCTGCCGTAGTAAGGCTCTTGGATGTCAGAGGTCTCATTTGTCAGGTCACAGACATGGTTTTGAATCCCCCAGCAGTCGTCTTTGTTCTGCCATGTGCTCTGCCCATACCTGTGGAGAAAGAGGAGGAAGGACGGAAGCTTTAGCTGTCACGACTGGGTCTGTACAGATTTTTAACTGTCTGTTTTGACTCAGTGGTACTGACAAGTGTTCTGCCCTGGGAATTAAACTCCCTTCGATTTGATAACAGGGAAGATTGATTTCATGGGCATTTGCGAGCTACAGGTTTCTATTTTTTCTGAAAGAAACTTAAAGCAGAGACATCCCTGTAGGAAGCCCCTGCACACTTGCCCCTCGGGAGAGGCAGGTGATCTTTGGCTTAGCCAGTGCACGGCTGAACGCCAGTTTCCATCAGGTACTTTCTCCAAGGCAGTAGCAATTTTGGTGCTTACCAGGCGTGCCAGGGATGGGAGCATACCTCCTCTGAGGACCAGCCCTAGCACTGCCTCGTTTGCTATGCAAGGCACCCTGCGGCACTCTCGTGGGCAAGGTGGGCCACCAAAATACCTTAAATGTCATATTGCAGGCGTACCTGACATAGCTAGACATGCTTCAGGCAGGCTGTTGGACCCAGTGACCTCCAGAGGTCCTCTGCAAACTACATTTTTCTCCAACTCTACAGTGCAATGAGGGTGCAGAGCATATTGCTGGAGGTGCTTGTTCCCTGCCTGCCTTGGGGTGCTGGGCTGCACCTTATGGGCCGTCAGTAAGTGCAGCAACAACTGCATGCTGGCAGGTGAGCAGGAGGTGGCTGTTCTGCAGGTATGGGGAGAATGTTCTGTATCACCGGAGAAATCCCTTTGATGTGTCAAGCAGGGATGGGCCCCAGCTGGGCAGGAGGCTGGAGTTCCCCTGGTACTTACACTTTATACTGCACAAAGTAGACGGTGTCTCTTGCCCCTCTGGCCCGCCCAGGCTGCCAATGCAAAGTGCTGATGAAGTTTAACGAATGAAACTCTACCTTCTGTGGCTTAATCGAATCTTGCAGGACTTGCTTTTCCAAAAGTAAAATCGCTGCAAATAATAAGGAACGAGAACATAACATGTGTGTCACAGACACACTCCTGTACTGAAATCAGGGATAGTGCTACAGTTCATTTGGTTTCATGACTAGCAGACTGCAGGGAAATTAAATCTCCTGGATCTTAAGTTCAAAACCTTGCAAGTCACAGTAAGCAGGTCTAGCAGTTGTAGAACAAATATCTTCAGTATTATGAAAGGAATGCTTTTATGTGGTTTGGGTTTGAGGTTAATTTTTTCATTTTTCCTTAGTGAGTTTACTGCTGTGAAAGATGCCTGATGGACACCCCAGGCAAGAAACCCTTGGGATCAATTCACAGAGCCTGCAGTAAGCAGCCCTGTCAGTAAAGTCGAGTACTCTTTCCCCCACCCCTCAGCTGTAACCGGCAGGGACTCTAGCTGTTTTAACTGTTGCCACAGCCATGTTTATCATCTCTTGCCTAATAAAAAATAACCTGACATTTAATGCTTTTCTAGTCTGCACCACTGGATAAAGCTGCCTGACAATTTTAAAAGATAATCTGTTTTTCAAAAAGATAAACCTGACAAAAAGATAATCTGTTTTCAAACTGCAATGGTTACTAATGACAGAATCAGCTAACAATGTCTCTGAAGCACCCAAATACTAACATTTTTCTGAGTTTCATGACCCAGATGACTGCAGCTTTATCCCTGGCATATCACAGAATCAGTAAGCCTCTTACTGGTTGAACTGAAACTGGTAATACAGCCATGAATAAATTTAATGGGCAACATGCTTGGTTTATCTGCATTTCAGAACCTTGAAAGACAAAATATCAGACTGATCTGGAAGTGAGTGGACTTTTGAAACCCACCAAAAGATCCAGAGATTTCTTGACCCTTCCAGAGATTCAATAACAGACACCCCCCCACACACACACCCCATAGAAAAAGAATGGAAAGCATTTACTTACTGGTTATCTCATCCAGCAGTAGGTGCATCAATAAGCAGAGGGAGGAAAGCGTGATCCCCCTCATGCTTAGGAGAGCAGCTCCATGGCTGAAGAGCACGTGCCTTCCTCTTGGGCATGCCTTATGAGGAAGTGGTTGTTAAGCACTCCAAAATTCCCCTTATTTTCAACAGTTTCCAAAATCCCCAGTTTGGCTTTGGTTTAATTTAACTGGAAAACACGAGTTGCTCTAAATTAAACGTAAACAATTGTTCTTACTTGGCAGTTGTTTTGAAGTTTGGAACTAATTATAAAGCAAACCAGCATGAAAAAGGTCTCATTTTTTTTAGGCACTGATTCCCAAATGGTGTCTGGCAATATTGCTTCATCCCACAAGCTTGTCACACAAGCTTGCTTGCTTGCTATACTAAGATTTTTATTTATTTATTTATGTGTTTATTTATTTATTTCCCAGCTCACTAGTTGCTCAGAGCTGAAAAACACAAGAAATTTTACTGCAAACAGGTAAAACACCTACATATCAGATGCCAACTGATTTGGTGGCCTGTCAGCAGACAGAGTCTGCAGCTGTGTTCGTGGCAGGGTATATCATCTAGGGGTGTAACACGGAAGGAATGAGGCGCCATAAAATTGCTGCCAGCCGCACTGTTGGCCAACGCATCCACACCACGCTGGCTGCTGAGAGTTGTTGGGAAGCCAGGGCAGCCACAGAATTGCCAGCCTCTGGGCAGCGAACGGGGAGGTGAGCTCAGCCCGTCGGGCCAAAGTGCCACTCTGTGTTGGACTTTCAGACTGCCAGGAGTCATATGCCCCAAGTGGTGCAGGTGTGCCACAATGCTGCCTACACAAATGTCAGCGTTTGTCACCACTGTCCTCCCAATCCTGCTTTTCCAATATGCGCATCCCTGCGAGCCTGACCCCAGGGCTGGGGATGCTTGGGCTCCTCGGTGAAAGTGATCACTTTGTGTTTCCAAATGCTTTAATGCCACGTGTGTGCATGCCCCGGGAACAGGTTTCTGTGCTCCTGGGATAAATGGAAAGCTCAGCCAAGTCCGTTGCTAGCAGTGAGTGTGGTGCTGCTGCAGGCAGCTGGGAGCCTGCTGGCCCTCCTGCCTAGCCTTGCCCCTCACCCTCCCCTCCCCGAAAGCTCCCCAGTGCTGACATCCACTTGCACTTCGCCGCGCATGCACCAATGCGTCTGGGCAAAAGTTAGGATGCGTTCTCCTTCGGCAAACGCATGTTGGCAAGCAGGAAGAGAACCCCCAAATTTTATATGACATGGCGCAGCACTACGTAACGACACCCATCAAAGAGATAACGGACGTGAAGACTACCTGTCTGCAAAACCAAAAAATCGCCTAACAATCATCTTTACTTTGGGAAAAGGTGGAAGCAAAATATGTCAAGCCAAAAAAATGCAAGTTCTGGTTCAAATGAAGGTTGTTGGTTTTTTATTATTATTTAAAGGCAACTGGTTATACTCAGCAAATGGACAACTTCTAGTCAAGCAGCTTGGTCAGATACATGAGCACAGGCTCTTAGTTCAGCTGATTGCCTATACCCCATTACCCAAGCAATAAATCTGCAGCAGCTATATTAAAATGCTAGCTGTGTAGCTTTGAATAATTAACTAGTTAAGCCAATTAAGGTAATTAAAGAACTGAGAAGAAATACAGGAAAAAAAAAACCCACCCAAAATGGAGGTACCAGGCAGAAAGGCTGCCCTGCCATCAGGGGCTGGCATTTTTTATCTATCCATTTCCCAAACGCGTTTTCAAAATCCAATGACCTTTAAGTAGTTCCCCACTGCAAATGGAATTAGTGTTTCATCATGTTATATGAGCCTCAGTGCGGGAATAGGGAACTTTTATAAACCAATCACCAGACTGAAACATCATTAGTCATAGGCTGTGTATTTGCTCACTTGAATCGTACCAACACACCTTCCCGTACCCTGCGGAACAGCCCATTGCCAGGAGCTGAAGCACGGAGCTTTGCCAAAATTGCTTCTGGTGGTGGTTCCTCCCTCAAATGCAGAGCTGAGGGCCAGCCCACCTGGCACCGGCAGGTTTTGCTCTGCTGCATGGTGAAACAGGAAAGAAATACCTGCCCCATGGAAACCCCCAGGCTTTCCTGTGTGCTGCGCTCTGATAGCGCCTTATCTGCGGCTGGGCTTGGCACAAGGAATCAGTAACTCTGCTTGTCATTGTGATTATTAAACAGCTGCTGCTAATCCCTACGTTATTAGCACCCGTAACATTGTCCTACTCATCAACTTCAATCATGCTTCTTCAGTGCTTTGTCTGATAAAACCAGTTACAAACAAGGACCGTACATATAGGTACATACATACATGTCTTTATTTTCATAGAATACATGGATAGTACATTTAAAAATGTAAACAATTGAGAACACTATAGGATGATGTGCACTGTGATGCTATTTCAAATACAAATGAGAACTTTTTAAAATAGTCTGAACAGTACTTTATAGAGAAATGGAAACCAAAAACGTTATTACTTTCCCCAGCAGAGGCCACATAAGCACTTACGCTACTAGCTCATCCTAGCTTACACTGAAGCATGTTTTTGATCCAAACCTTTGTGGATCAGTAGCACCAAAGCTTCTGTGAACTGACATAGAACCATGGACCCAACAATTTATTCCATTCCTGGAATAAAAACCAATCTGAATGCTTGGTAAACAGATTTCTTTCTCTCCTGGATTGGATATTGCTACACAGAGGTAAAAGCCAAGTACGTGCTGGAAGCTGCCTGACTCATCCATCTGATGGTACCACTTCAGTGGTTTTGTTTTCGTTTTTTTTTCTTTTTATCTTAAGCAAGTTGCTTCCCATCCATAAGAGGAGAAAATTTAACCCTGGAACTGCTTCTGCAGCACCACATTTGGCTTTTCAGATGTGAGTGTCTACTATTTGCAGTGGATGTGAGGGTGGGTTTTGCTTACACTCCTGGGTGAGGGTGCAGGAAGATGGAGAAAGGGGGAAAACTCCCAAAGCATAGAGAATACTTCTAGCAACTGGCAGAGGCCAGACAAGTCTCTCTCACCTGTGGTGTTTCACACAAATTGACGATAAAAATGAAGGAGTGATTCAGATTATTCTGGACCTAAAGGCTATTCTGGATTGGAGCCCTAGTTTTCACTCTTTTACTCATCTAAGCAGCCAGCATGGACTCACAGAGACCTGTCTTGGGATGGGGCTCTGGAAGCCACCCAGTCCAGCCTAATGCTCAGGGCAGAGCTAATGGCAGTTTCATCCCACACCTAACCACCTTCAGTGTGAGGTTTCCCCCCATATATCTAAGTGGGATTCCCCTGCTGCAACTTCTGACAGCTACTATTTGTCTTTCAACACGGGGGCCTCAGAGAAAAGTCTGTCTTTGCTGCAAACGTTGATGTAGTTGGTCAATTCCAATCAGATCCCCTGCCCAGCCATCGCCTCTCCCAGCTGAAGGGACCCAGCTCCTTCAGCCTCTCCTGGTGTGTCACGTGCAGCACAGCAGCTCTTCACCAGCAGAGTGGGGACTGGAAAAATAGATCAGTACATGCAAGAAAAAAAGAAAGAAAAAAAAAAAAAAAAGAAAAACCCCACCGTGAGGCAGAAGGGACATTTTGGATTTTTTTTCCCTGTTCTTCTAGGGGAGAGGCATTGTGTCACACAGGTTCTTACAGAGGTTTCTGAGGAAGCAAGGCTGACCTCCCCTACACAGTGCTGCTCTCACTGCCCGCAGCTACGAACGGTGAACTCTTAATGTTAAAGGGCTTGGGTCAAGGTTTTAAAGATTATGGTTAGAAATTGCCAGTGCCATAGCTGCACTTCGATAGTGAGACATTTGAAGGTATTAAAGATTAAGAGCTGCTGAAGGGTCACTGTGTAGCAAGTAATTATTTGCACATACAGTATTTAACGATGTGCAAGACACTGAATTGCACCAGGGAATTACCAACACTAATGCACATTAGAAACTGTAGGTAATACCAAACCCCAAAATAGTTCAGAGCCTTTTATTTAAATGACAAGTTTCCTTAAAATTGTGAGGTTTTTTCCTTTGCAATGCTATATGATTTTTTCCCAACTGTTAAGGAGTGCTGTAGCTTGTTTAAGCCCACCGAGAAAAGACCTGCTTTACTTTAGGCTGTGGCTCCCTCACCAAATCATCTACAGACAAAAAAATTACCAGCTGAGAAACACATGGAATTAACATTCTGTAGTTTGTGGGTTTTGCTTAGGTAATCTCAATAGTATAGGAAATGTGCCAGGTGATCTCTCAGCTAGCAGAAACCACAGGTAAGCCTAGAGAAGTACAACACAAACACTGCTCGTGCTTTCTTGGTACACCTAATTAAGCACAGAAAGGAAGGAAGCTTTCCCCAACACACTGCCACGCGAAGCAGCTGAGGCAATGCCTGAAATACTACACATGTGGGTAGGATATGACCTATGCATTCATTTTTTCATAGGTGGTGGCTGGAAATCTCTGTGCCTGATCACCGAAGCCCTGTCCAGACCACAAACCACGCCAGGCTGACTTGCCATGCAGCATGAGAAAGGCGAGAGGCTGATTGATATGGGCGCACTGGGGGAAGAGATGGGAGGAACTGGGATGCCTGCCTCCACATCTGTAATCAAGGCTTGGACTACAGAAGGAGCAAATGCTTCTGGTAGCTACTTTGGGCAGTAATATCTGGAAAGATGCAAGCTCCAGAGGCTTCCCTGGCCAAGGGATAAAAAAAAGGACAACCTCCCCTCCTCCAAAACTGAAACTGCCTTTGTCCTGGTCTCAGCTGGGATAGAGTTAATTTTCTTCTCATTAGCTGGTGCAGTGCTGTGATTTGGATTTGCTGTGAGAACAAAGTTGATAGCACACCAGTGGTTTTGGTGTTGCTGGATAATGTTTATACCAAG
>JAVJGJ010000059.1:52484272-52515619 GCA_035590215.1 Microhierax caerulescens | reverse complement strand
CTGGGGATGGCTGAACACCTGCCTGCCCATGGGAAGTGGTGAGTGAATTCCTTGGTTTGCTTTTTGTGTGCGGCTTTTGCTTTACTTACTAATTTGTCCTTCTCCCAACCCTTGAGTTTTACATTCCTTTCCAGCTCTCCCCCCCCATCCCTCCAGGCAAGGCGGGGTGGGGGGGGAGTGAGCATGGGGCTCTGTGGTACTTGGTTACCAGCTGGGGTTAAACCACAACAGCCTTTCACTCACCTCTTTTGAAAGCATCAGTTCGTAAGCATCACGCTCCAACCTGTGGCTCAGTTCTGCGGTTATCTTTTGAATTCTCAGTATCATCTCTGTATCATCCAAGGAGCGTGAACTCCAGAACAGGACTCTCTTTAAGTGAAGTCTTCACCACCCCCATCTTCAAAATACTATTGAATTTGGTAACATACTGTAATTTCACAAGTTGGTTTTTTGTTTGTTTGGGTTTTAAATCCCATGTCTCAGAACTCCCGTGGATGCAGTCTCCTGGCATTCAGAAATCTGTCCCCTGAACTTTTCAGGTCAGAATCCTCCACACTCAGCTTCACACTCAGCAGAGGTGTTAGTTTTGAGTTTACTGCAACATGACCATTTAACCAAAAAATTTAGATCACCCTGTGATACTTCACAAAAAACTTTGTTCCATGTTCTTTTTCTTACAGGAAAATTTTGGCATACCTCAAATAACATCGCTGGTTTCACTGCACACTCTGGAAGCAGCTGATAAAGTAATTCTTAGTAATCAGTCACACAAATTCACTGTCTTGTGCCAATTTCTGTTCAGATGCGGGTAGTAATGCTTGTTAAAAGGCCAAGCTGATTCCTGGGATGAACCCACATGGAAGAAGAGAGCAAGGAATGGCAAAGGGGATCTCTGCCTCTTTGCCTCCACCCAGGTGCCAGCTCTAGCCCCGTAACCATTCAGGTAAGCTTCTGCAACCCTTCCTTACCTGTTGTAATTTATCTCCCATTTAATCACACCTGCTGCAGGTTGCAATCACAGCTGTTGACGTCGCTGGCCTCAACTGCACCAAATCTGGTAGCAGAGAGCACACACCACCACATACGGATCCCGTCTTCTGGGATGGGACTGCACATCCCCTCCACCCTTCCTAGAATTAACTGAGCTGCTGTTAACTTGCAACACATTCCCCCTGCTCCCCCAACAGTCAACCCCCCACCACATAACAGTCATACCCAGAAAGAAAATACAGCGTATTAGATTTTCATTCTTTTTACTCTGTATTTTCTATCTGAAAGGATTCTATATATACTCTTTGTGGAAGAGTATTTTTGAAGGTATGTAAGTTGTTTTAGCAACCTTTCTGAGTACGTGCTACTCAAGAGATGTCAGCAGCGAAGAAAGTGGGATCAGACTTGACACTGCAAATATTTGACAACTGCAGGATCAATTTTGCAGAACACAGCGAGCTGGCTGGCAGAAACACCTGGTCTGCCTGCTCATCACTTGCTCTGCATGCAATGCATTTCATCTTTTAACCTGTGGCTGGACTGTAGAAAATAAAACTTCTTTGCCCTGAAATACATGAGAAATTTGTTTTCAGCCTGATGAGCTACCCTGTCGTTGTCCAATTACACAAATGACCTAAAATGCTAGAAAACATGAGGGTGAGAGATGTGTTCAAATGAACTAACCCGAAAACCTCAGGAAAGAAAATTGTTTTGACTAAGTAATTCATAATGAGTTAAATCAAAAGCTTAATCCATTACTAAGACTCAAGAGACTGTTTTATAAATCTAAATATTGTAATTAATGCAGCCATGTTATAAATTCAGGTTTCTCCACTTATCCTGACTCTGCTCAATCTGCACAGCCATTTTTAAGAAAATACGAATTCTTAAGGTATGAATATTCTTACTGGAATAAGCCCAGAAACAGTGTTACTCAATCGTAAGAAGTTACTTGGAAGAAGTAAACACGTTGATCAAGAGTAGAAAATCCTTTTAAATTACACATTCTAGATTTGACAGACAAGTGAGACCAAAATTCCTCTAACAGTAACCTACATTATTTCGGGTAAATTAGCATGACACTTAAAAGACACACAGTTGATTTCCAAGATATATTTAAGAATATGAATGCCCACTATTAAGACATAAACATCACATAAATAAGACACTTGTGACCATATTGAGGAACCCCAGCTTTCCTTCTCTGTAGCAATTAAGCCATTCAGCCTGTGTGACCATTTAATCTTGTCTGCAATTTTTAAATAGAACGTAAAGTAGAGGCCCCAGGCTCAAGCGAAAGAACTGGACTGCAGTTACTGCAGGCTGCATTGATAGTGTCCAAGTGCAAACAAGAAATTGCCAAATTTCTTACAAATTGATGATGTAGCCAGAATCGTGGATCAGAGAGCTCCTGTGTGCCAGCCCTCATCCCTCCTGCGGTACAGCAAAGGCACCACCTCACATCTGGACAGCAGAGACCTCTTTCAAAACGAACCGACGTAAATCATGTCCTCAAAGTCAGACTTCCACCACTGCCAAGAGTGAATGGCATTTCACCCAAAGGATATCTCAACAAATGACATGTGACCTTAGTTCAGAACTAATCCTTCTACATGCCAATATATCTGGCAAGTAGAATACAGTAACTGGCTACACATGATTACACACACATGCTATGTCTATCTCCCACAGTGTTTTGTATCCATCTTCAGTAATGCTCAAGCGCACACTACACATGTGACATGAACTGAGCAAGCTTCAAAAGCAGACTTAAGCCTCCAGTACAAAAGCTAACCATAAGAAAAAGGTGAGCACACACATTTGTTTGTTGTTTTTTTTTTAATAAAAATGTTTTAAATTTACAATATTTACAAGTACTTTAGTCACAAATTTCAGTCAAGAACCAAAGTACATTCAGCAGGCTCATTGTGGATAATGAAGTTTCTAGCATCAGCGAGATTTGCATTACACTTAGAAAAAACTTTGTAGGAGTAAAGAACTCCTAGAATAAATTGCCTGATGGGTTTGTGGAGCCTTTAAACAAATGTGTAGGAAGAACAATGCAGTTCTAGGGAGAAGAACAAACCACAGACCCCTGGAGGTCCCACCTAGCCCAATGAATGCATCCATTTAGAGAATATAGAAAGTGTATTAATAAACAAGGGCTTCACAGTTAAAGGACCGAGTGTTTAAAAACCACGCTGAAGAAATCTGCGTGGGTCACCTATTTCATAAGATGAAAGGTTCTTTGGTTTGTTGTGGGGTTTTTTTGGTTGTGTTTTGTTGTGTTTTTTTTTTTAAGACATGCTGAAACTATTAATTTGAATTAAGTACAATAGTTCTTATTTACTAATCCTAAATTGTTCACATAGCACCACTTCAGAGCAACCAGTTATTTCCAGCCTTGAGAAAAACAGCTCTTCTCATGCAAGATTCTTGTCCAGCAATCTTAATTAGTGAAGGACTACAAATAAATAAGTATGTCTCTTCTAAGTAACCGGGACACTACAAGATGTCAGTGGATTTGACAAGAATTATTTTTTTAAACTACATTATAGACTAATGTGGAAAAAGCATAAAACCAGAACACTCGATGCTTTTGTGCCAGCACGCAGCTTTAACCACAATACTTCATTGTTAAATGCAGATCTGATAATAAAAGGTTAAAATACAAAAACAAGAATTAAGGAAGTTCTTAGAAATGTTGTCAGGGATTAGGCCAAAGTGTTGTGGTGCAATTTCTCTTACACAGGATATAATGTTTTGGAGTCTTACATTCCATCATCTCCCAAATCAACTTTAGGAAAAAGGAAGGGAGGAATGCTGAGCAGCCAAGAGTAAAAACCACCTGAAACAGCCTGAAGTGGTGAAAACTTCTACACGTGTCATACTGGATAGCTGCTATGTCTATAAAAGGCATTTTTTAGGCAATATATAAAAGGCAAAATCAAAATGATTTTGAACCTGTGAATATCAGGCACTTTGATATCTACCATGTCAAGGTGCTAATGAATATCCAGAAGCTTAAGCAAACTACTACTTCATTGCAAGAATATTAATTTATAAATTTAAACTCATTTAGTAGTTAAGTGAAAATACATCAATAACTACTACCTGACAGCTTCCAAATGACACGGCTCAGGTGTTTGGTATTACAGAGCTGCACACGCAAGGCCAACTAGCTGCACCTAGAAAGGCATTTCCATGTTCCCTGTCCCAAGAAGTCCTCACACTGTAGGCTGCTGGGTCATATCCTGGCAGAAACACCATCAGGCACCTGCCCTGTTTTTAGGCTCTCTCTTAGTACCACTACTAGCAATTCTGGAAACAAGGCTGGGGGAAATAAGAGCTTACGAACCCAGGGAACACATTCTGGTCTCGCTGTAGCCTCAAGTTTTCAGCTAGTCACAGTTAACAGAAGAATTTGAAGCTTTGCACACCCTTAAACTTCTCTATTTCACATTTATAAAACCTGCAAGCTGGCCTGAGCAATTTAAACATCTAAACTATTTCTGTGCTATTAGCTACTTGCTAAGTACAGAGCACACAGAAAACAAACCTGCACAGGGAAGGTGACAATTCAGTGGCTTTTGTAATCACAGTTCAGAAATTCTCATTAAAAAATACATTTAACCTTGCGATAGTTACAGGAGGTCAGTTGTGCACATGTATACACCTGTTGCATCAGCACAAAGCACTCATACTCCTGCGCTTGATTTTCAGCTTACATATAAGGGAAGGGCACTGTTACTCTGTAAATACCTGCCCCATGCCAAATTTCCCCCATATGCTCATGATGTATTTTCAGTGTCATTTCTGATTAATCTTAACATCCTTGTCCTTAATTATATCCTAGCACCTGGCTGGTCTCTTTTACTCACATATGACTCCACACGACTTGAAAGATTTGGGACAATGTACAATACAGTAGGATTGCAGGGGGAAGGGAAAAGAATATTAGAGTAATTTGGTTTTAAAATGCATCTGCCTTGACACGGGCAAAAAAAAAATATCATTCCTTTTCCAGTGTGGCAGCAAAGGAAAACCTCCAGAACAGAAAACACTTTGTGATCTCTTACGTTCACAAAAATTTAAGAGGCCAAGTCCTAGTTAATAATTTTCCTAAAAGTGCCAGGATTTTAACATACTGTTAATAATGTAAATCTAACATTTCCAAGAAATTACATACTTCTGAAATTGTTTTGAGGCAGATACACCAAATGGAATGACTACTATGGCCAATTCCTGATCTTCTTTGATAACAACTTTTTTTTTTTGACGAAACTGACGAATGGAAAACAAGCTATCAATTACAATAAAATTAAATACTCTAAGAAGTAGCAAAGAAGATACTCAGCAAACTGTTTGATCAGAAACATCTTCCCCAAAAAATAAGGTAACCTCACAGTTTTTAACACCCTGTTTCTCCCGTGAGCCAAAACACTTAACTGACATTTAGTCTTGAGGCACTTATTGCAATTGGTATTTATCAACAAACCTGCAAAACTTGAAAGTAAAGGCATCAACTTCAAGCTCTGCAGAGGACACAGCTGGTCACCTCCTTAGTAGACAGACTGCTGAAAGCTCACTTCAGTGGTGAAATATATTATTAACTGAAAAGTTGGTTTAATTGAAGGTTCAAGTGTAAGTTAATTCTGATTTTCAGAGCCTTCTTGCAGCATCAAGAGGATTACCTCCATTGTAGAAGTACAGAAAGTATCTACACACTAGTGGATCCTACCAGCACTGTCTTCTAGGAACTCAACACAAATAACCCCAAAAACAAGTAACATTGATTTGTTTTTGCATTATGTTCACATGTAGTGAAATCCAGTAGTAACTTTCTCAAAGCCAGCTAACACATATTGAAATCTTCCTAGCTGGGCTTTCCATTACATTATAACAACAAAATTCACCTATTTGATTTGCCTTTTCCTAAAATTACCAACCCCCTGCTAACTGATCTGTTATATTCCTGTGAGTAGAGAAGGGAAAATAGCTATTGTCTTTAAATCTTTAGGGACTGAGCACGTATGTAGTTATGGCACATTAACTACAACGGTTCATGTCCCATAATAGCAGGAATGGAAACTGTCCAGAAAATTGTATAAATTATCTTTATCCTAGGAATATGCCACTGAGAAACATGAGGACAGAAGTACTGTGACACTGGTTTTGCTTTAAAACCACCTGCTACAACATACAAACGTTTCCAAAAAATTCATTAAAAAAAAATCTGTTTTAAAACAAAGACGTAATTTTGTATGAACCCCACCTTGTGTCTGAAAACAACTTATTTTCTGAACTAAGCTTCATTAAGAACTATTGTAAACACTTCCTACAAACAGAAAATACCTATCAAATCTTAACCAAAGGAAAATAACTGGATGGCAGGCATTAGACTTGAAAATTTTTAAATATAAAAACAAAATCCTCATCCTTCAGTTTTCAAAACTACAGTCTCATGCTACAGAATTCACAGGGCTGTCAGATGACAGTAACTTACCACACTACTTTTCTATTGTCTTAAGGTGTATTTATAGAGGAAGGTAATCTGCTGTAGTTCCCAAGTTACATCATAAAAAGAGGAAAACAGCAGTCATTTTCACAATCTGCTAGAAAACATTAGGAAGAAGTCCTGTTGATTTCTGTTTTTAAAAAAATCATACTGCTCTAAGTATTAGGATAGAAATACTCTGAAGGCAAGCAGGCTTTTGAATTCTGAAAACATTTTCTGAAGAATTTGTGCAACCACCCATTACACATCTTTTTTCCCCCCAGTGACAATCAACTAGCATGCTAAGACAGGAATTTTGCAGAATATGACAGGTTACACAATGCATCTAGGTGATCCAACTATATGCAGCTATACACAAATAACAGCACTTCTAAAAATAGCTTTTTTAGTCACAGGACTTACAACAGAAAAAGTCTATTGTTTACTCACTGAAATGTACAAAGCAACAGTCCTAGGAGTACATACTTCTAATTGCAGAAAAGATTATTAATAACTGGCTCTTGGGCATGAAATTAAATTCTTAAGATATACAAGAAAAAGTTATGGGTATATCCTTACTTAAAAGAAATAGTAGCATTTTGTTTAATAAAAAAATACTCAAAAAGACAAGCAATGTAATACCTCTAATAAAGGCAAAAACTCCCGTGTATTTCTTGTGCATCTCTCTTGTAACCAAGTGAAGGATTTCTTAAGCATTATGTTCATTGAATTAATCTTGAAAAGGATTTGAAAAGGTAATAATGATACAGCTGCTGTTCTATACTCCTACATGAAGTCTGTTCTCCACAGAGTACTGTTAAAAACCAGAGCGCTATTTCAGTAGGAAATAGTGAGTTATGTCCTATACACAAACACTTCTGAAAGTGGTTATTATGAAATACACCCTCACTTTGCAGTGTTCTCAGGCACTACTTTCAGTCCTATTTCAGGATCCCACTGTATCACATTGTGTACTGGTTACTCTGGTTGGATCACAACAAGCACAGCTTGTAGACGTTTATAACATAACCCAGACCTTCCATAACTTTCAGTAATGCTGTTCTTCCTGAGTTCTGGTTAAACACTTCAGATATCCTAGTTAGTCAGTTGGCCTGTAAGCAATCACAGGCTGCTCTTCACCAACATCTATCAGCATATCTAACGGAACATGAGGCTTGTCGTAGCCAGAAAACTTGAGACAGCTGCTTGGAATAACTGTTTGTGGCATTTCTGTGGTAGAAATCTCTGGACCTGAAGAACTACTGCAGATATCCATTTGGGTACTGTCAGAAATGAAATAACTCTCTTTTACTTTGTGATTCTGTTCTTCACCTGAAGATACCTCCTCTGTGCTTTCCTGCAGAGACACCTCTTCTGTTCTTCCCCCTGAGGCATCAGCCAAAGCAGAAGATGCTCCTTCACTGGAATTCTCAGGACTAACAGTTTCTTCTTCTGGCTGTACCTCCAGCAAGGTTACTTCATGGTTCACTGGAAGCACTGCCTGGCCTGGCATGAAGTTTATTACAGATATGTATTTTGTGTCTGGTTTTGATTCTAGAATGCTGTCTGTATTCAGGTTTCTTATGACACTGACCTATGGGGGGAAAAAAAATAATAAGAAATAATAAATCACTTTTAGTTCCACATAATCTCCTAATTTATTACCTTCATCTTCTGTAAAAGTTCAGAGGTTAAAAAAAAGATACAAGTTCATAATACAAATGTAATGTTGTTACAACCAATCCCAACAGAAATTAGCAAAATTAGAATCTGGCAAGGTCATTAGCCTGTACCTGTGACTTCAACTGTTTCATTAACACTTTTATGCAAGCTCTAAAAAATGCTTTCTAATTGCAGAAACATTTGCAAGGACCCAATCTATTCATGTCATCCACTGTATTTTAAGTCATTTGAAGTCTGTAATGTAGAAGAAAACAACAAAGGAAGAAAGAGCTGTAATGCTCTTCAACTAGCTGAGGAAACCTTGCATACTCTGTAGCTAATGAGCGCAACTTGTAATGACTGTAGAATTTTGTGCCAACTGTCTCAACTGGGAGAGACGTGAACTCTGGAAAACAATCTTTAAAATTACAAGAGAACCTGTACACATACCAGTAGTTACATCTATGCTCAAGTCTTCCTAGTTATTTCTCCAAGCACTCCCTCAATATTGTGACAAACTTACGTTACACTTGGAAACCCTTCCCCAGGAAGAACATATATATGCATTCCTACAATGGCCAGGCTCCAGATTGTTTTAAATGATTATGACATGCCTTCAGGCTGTTCAGATTCTTCTGACTTGTTTTTGTGTTTTGGGGTTTTTTAAAGGTGTTTTCAAGAATATGTATGGAAAACAGTAGGGTAAATTTTCAGCTGGATGATGGTGTTCCCAAAAGCTAACAAAGTGTAGGGAGAAAGGGTTATTCAATGAATTGCATCCTTTTCCAAACTTCATTCACTATGTGTATCACAGGCTATCAAGATAAGACACACTAATTTCTCACTATAATGTACATAGTCACATTTTTTAGATACTTAGTAAAAAAAAAAATAATCTGACAAACTACAGGTTGAGGAAAATGTAGAAGAGAGGGATGTAGGTAGGAGGAGGAAAGAGGAAGAAAAATAATATTAAGCAAAAAAAAAGGCAAAAAGAACCTCCCAGGCTGTATTAGTGTAAGGACGGAGAGCACCACCAAAATAATACGACCAAATCTGACTGTGCTTTTCAAGAGTGTTCCTTGATCAGAAGGTTGTGAGTCTCTATATTCATACCTTCAGTGTGCTGACTTCATTAGAACTTGCCTTCACCTCCCACTTCAGCCCCATACCCTTCCCCCTCAGCTGCTCTGATATCTGTAGGTGGTATGTGGTTTATGCTGGATCAATTAAACTAATGGAGTTCAAAACCAAAACAAAACACACAACCAAAAAAATCCCCAAACCCCAACACCACCACAAAACAAACACACACTCCATGGAGAGCAGTTATTTGTAATCTAAGTGAGTTTTACAAACAGCTGTGTTAGCACCACTAAGGTGAGGTGATCCCTTGGGAATCAAGGGCTGCTACTAGAAAACTAGTAAAAAGAGCATTAAGGTGGCTCCTGACACAGAAAATCTACCACACTACAATGTAGCTGCCACTCAGCCATCATGCTTTCTGGATGTTAATTTTCTGCTATTTGGAAACAGTCAGAATACTATATAAAGAATATTCAAAGTAGCTCCTGTGAGTACATATGGAAACCACCCATTCATAAGAAGCAGGTGCTTAAAAGACAGTTACAGAAACAGAATACAATGGATAATGTGTAGATACTGAAAGTGTTATGAACAGCTGATAGGATTAACGTACCTTTTGAAAACCTGTTTATACAGATATACAAAAAAATATTGGATACTTATGCTATACAAACACTGACCTTGAAGGGACCAGAATCTGTAGGTTTTTTGGGGGTAGCAAAAATCTGACTCCAACAGTCACACAGTAAATGACACAAGATCATTCTCTGTGCAAGCTGGAACACTTGAGCAATGTGAATTAAAACAAAATGCTACAGAAACTATAGCTAAAAGCTGCATTTACCACTTCCCATCTCTCCCCATACAGGTACATGTCACAGCACTCTCCAAACCATTAAGCTGCAACAAAGATCTTTTACCATCTCATACTGGCACACTCTTCATCTCAGTCCCTCTGCTGCCTTATCATCTCACCTCCTCACTCAGAGCATGCTCTCTTTCCTCTTGCTTCTTCCTCTCTCATCTCCTTCTGCCTCTCTCCCCCTTCATTCTTCTTCCTCTCTCTTCCTCGGCTGCTCCCTCTTGACTGGCTCTCAACCACTTAAACAGAACCAGCCACACCTGCACTTACCTACATCAACCAACCCGCTGCCCCTGAAGCCAGCCCACAGCTGTATAGTATCAATGCTAATTAACCCAGCTTCATTCTTCTACGGGTACATGCTCTACTGAAGTTAAAAACAAAAACCAATGAGTCCTTGTTTCTGTCCTTTTAGGATATTCACATGGTTCAAAATATTAGTCCTAAAATGTGTTAAGAAAATGCCTTGTACTCTACACAGGTTCTGCATTTCACAGTGCCAGCTGGTGATGTTTAAAGATAGATCCTGAGGATAAAGTAAGTACTCTATACAACTACACCCAATACTTTTGTTCTCAAAAAGGAAACATGTTTTTCTCTTGCTGAGTTTTTGACCAAAGCAAGATGGTGCAAAGACACTTCCATTCCCATCCATGAAAGCAGGGAGCCACCAGAAAAAAAAACTCTCATGGGTTTCTTGGTACCAAAGTTTCTTTAAGAGTCACTGAGTCATGACTACAAGAAAATTTAGCAATTCATGCAGTTATTTCTAGCTTCAAAGAGAAGAATCACAGCTTACTAGACTAACCGGAATTCCATTCGAAGCATCTCAAGTAACAAAGGTTATTAAGATATGGTTGCTATTTGAAGACAGTTATTTACCATAGGTAAGTTAATATTTTTCTTTTGCGCACATTATCTAATACTAGCAAACTGTCAAGTCAGTGAGCTTAAGCTGGATGTCTGCAGTATTTCCTGGCACATGTAGGTGCTCAGATATCTTCCTGTCTCCAATGACAGCACCTGAGCTTTCAGGTCTTTCACTGTCTCAACAGACCAAGGAGATTAAACCAGTGGAAGCCAAGCTCAAGGTTATCTACAAATAACATATCCCAAGGAATCCTTAAGAGTTAAGGTAATCAGCAGTTTATTTCTTTTTCTTAGGTGGACAAGCCCTTAAAATTCCTAGTCATTTTCAGATGCACAATTTCTGGAAGAGAGTTTGAAAAACCTTGACAAAATCTGCATGGCCTTTGCATGGCTCCACAATAAACACTGTGCAAATGCAGAAACAGGAGACTGTTACTACCCTATGGGCACTCACAGGAGAAAATAAAAATCTTCACAAAAGTTAATGAAGCAGCTTCTCTCTGGTAAGATGACAATTATTTGTGCCAAATAAGTAAAAATTTACAGGAACAATTACAGTTTCTCCAAATCAAAAATATGTTGTATAACTAAAAAAGCCAGAGTCACAAAGAAAATTCTTAGATGTTCCATGAATATCCTAAGTGTTCTACAAATACTGTGAAAGAACACAGCCTTGTCATTCCTGTCAGGCTTACAAAAAGCACCAGCAGACAGCAGAAAACTTAAGTGTTTTTACATAAAAAAATGTAAGTTGATGCTTTTCAGTGAGTCTTTCTCTTATAGAGTGGGTGTTTTCTACCCACTAAAATATCTGCCACCATTTAAAGGTAAGGCACTGAAAAAAAAGACAAGTGCATAATATGACACCCACAGCATATCAGTAAATTAAAGCCAGGCTCCTTTTAAAGTGGGTAAATCTCACCACAAATCTTACAACAAAAATCTACTACAGGACAAACTGGAATGATTCATCTGAATTTTTCTGAAGTCTACAGTGTGAATAGCTCTCTCTGAACTAGTCTTATGGCTGTGTCACAGTCCATGGAAAGAAATATGCATTTTAGAGTGCTTTGTCTGACCAGAAGTGCATATTATTTTAGAATGAGACAAATCATCTTGTGCTGCACTAATTACTGCTTACCACAAAGTAAGCTATCCAAGCCCGCCCACTGTCACAGCAATCCCACCTCCTAATATTCTGTTCCAGAGAAAGCAGGCTCCAGGGGATCTCCGGCATTGAGCTACCCACGCACTAGGAAGCAGTCATTTTAAAGGGTCCTGAAGTTGAAGAACATGGAATTTAAGATCATTACTTCTTCTCTATAGAAATCTTATGAGTTTTCTTGCATCCACTGAGAAGGTATACTCTTGATATGATTACCATTTACTACTGCCTCATGTGGCAGTTCTTTAAAGTTGTTTCAACTGCTGCTGATTGCTCAGTTGCTGTGACCAAGGAGACCCCAGGAGGACATTATGCCAGTTCCTGTCAGATACTGTGCTCTTGCCTGATGTGAAAGCAAGGAGCGCTGCTGCTCTTTAAGTAACAACCACTCCATTTCCTAAAGATAGCTACAGGGAGCTTTTAAGGTAAAGCAGATGCTGACCTCTTCCCTGACTGCTCAGTGTGAGAATATATCTCCCCTCGTTGTTCTTCCCTCCTCCTATGGCACTATTACTCCCCCCTCCCCTACTCTGCACACCGCTAAGAATACTTCATTACTGCTAAGTGCTGCAGTTATCTCACAGGTGTCCAGAAACAGGACAAGAGGAAATGGACACAAACTGAAACATGGAATTTTATCTGAATGCAAGAAAACCATTTTTACTGTGAGGATGCTGAAACACTGGAATATGTTGCTCAGAGTCGTTGTGGAGTCTTTTTCCTTGGAGGTATTCAAAACCCATCTGGACAAAGTCCTGGGCAGTATGTTCTCACTGACTCTGCTTGAGCAAAAGGGTTGGACTATCTCAAAAAGTCTCCTCAACCTCAGCAATTCTGTGGTTCTGTGTCTCTGCCTCCAGAATGAATACAAACTTGCCTATGTACACACACTGAGGTTTTAAGAACTAAGTTCTCAAACCAGACCAACTACTGCTACTTCAGTTAAAAAGAGACTGAAGTCTAACCTAAAGCAAATAAAATGCATCTGGTTGCAGAGGCTGTTCCGAATATTAGACTGGTGTAAGCCCTAAACATCTATGAGACCACAGTTAGAAAAAAAAAAAAAAAAAAAAGAGAGACAGGCATAAAGATGTTGCAGTAATAAAAGTTAATTACTTGGATATAAAAATCTGACACAGATAAGAAGTCAGAACCTACCAAGGACTTAGGCAGCTTTATGTTCTTCTTCCTTAGTTTCTGGTAGCCACAACACACTATCAACATTAGACTCAGGCTCAGAATAACACCAAACAAAATGCTGATATATTGTGTGCCTAAGAAGTCAGAAAAAAAAAAAAATCTGTTAGGGAAACTGGAAAAATAAACCACTGCTCTTACCACTTAGCTGAAAGTAGTAACTCGGAATGCTTAGCTGTAATGTGTGAATGTGTCAATTTACCAGCTTTTTCACTCAAGAAAAATTTATCTATAAAGCATTATATCAAGTAAATAGTTAGAATGACAGAATATTTTCATTTTTTATAAACACAACCATGTTTTTATAGAGGTAAAGAATTTTGTAACTAATTTGTTATTCCTTAGAGATGACAGATGGGGATGAACAGATTTGTACGTTTTTCATGTGATAGCATGTTAACTGACATATTACACAAACTCTATGTACAATAAAGTTAAAATACAAAATGTTCCAAAACATAGAATTTTGAACTATTACTAGTAAGATTCCACTAGTCTAACTCTCCTTAATTTCCCTCCTCTCAATCATAGCACTGCTTTTGGTCATTAAAGAACACAACTGCTTCTATCAATTCTTTTCTCTAGTGAAGTTTTGGGCCATAATGGAGTAGCATTAAAATTTTTGTAAGAGCTTATCAGAGATATAACATTGGGTCACTAGCTGCCTTTGTTCTCTTTAAGACATTAATACCTCAATTTTATGACAAGTTTACAGTTGCTTCAAACTCAGGAAAGTCTATATAGATTTTTCCTCAGTGATGAGGCTGAGCAAAAAGCCATTTGCTAGAAGAGAGACAAGGCTTCTGAAAACCATCTAACTTGGTGAATGGTCCATTTGTCATTTCTTAATTACGCCAATTGTCAGGTGCAATGGAAACGCGTTTTGTAATAGCAATGAAGCAGAAAAAGCATCCAGAAAAGTCAGAGTTATTTGAAAATAATATCTTTATTTTATTGTATCTGAAGATCTTTAAAGGTCTTCAGAACCAGGAAGTGCACTTGCAAAAGAACAACCATGCTTTCCGTTTTTCATACTCTCCCACAGGCAACCAAGACTTCCCATAGCTATATCAGAGCCTGAATACTTAGATCAGATCTCTGGTCAGACTCAGTATGTCCTTATTTAATATTTAGAATCCTCTTACTCAATATTTGCTTGAGAGGAACATGAATGCAGCTTTCTTCTGATGGGGCGCCAACCATCAGACCACCATAAAAATTTCCCTTTGCTGAAACACAGTAAGTGGAACCTTCAGCAGGAATTGGGATGCTGACACTACATTTATCGATCGTACAGTTGTCTTCAGGGAACTCTTCTTCAATCTGCAAAAAATTAAAGTCACGTTACATCATTTGATATAACAATATAAATGTTACAGTACCTTCCAACACTTCTAAAAATGTTAGCACACCATTACATGTGGTTTCTACATCATCTATGTGCCTTGCAAAAGCTGTGTGAACTTTGGCTAACAGCTTATGAGCTACCTTAAGATGTATTTGATCACATCATGGTGCTTTCAGCTGAAATTTGTGCTGTTGATAGTCTAGATTTGCATTGCTAATGCACATATAGCTGGATGCATATGAATAGGTAACTATAAATAAACATACCTACTACCATTTTCCTCAAGTTCACCCCTCCACGATTACTAAATAAAGTGGTATCACTATCTTAGAAGGTAATCTTCCTAAATGAAAGGTCTATCTAGACAAGTGAAAGGGGCACAAGTAAAGTTACCAGTGTTTTAGCATATATGCAGAAGCAATAGAACAGGAACAAGCAACTGCCTCACATACACATAATGCAAGAACCATGTTTTTGTAAGACGCCCATTTGGACAAATAAAAGCAGACCTTCCAGTCCCAGTATGATGCACTTGACATTTTAGGGCAGCAGTCCTACATTACGTTCAACTATTTTCTTGGTATCTGTTGGCTCTGTGTGTCACAGGAGTGAACCCCTTGTTTATGCATTTAAGGTAAACAAGTCGTCTTCATCTGAAGTTTTCATTTTGGTACTTACTTGATTTTTACTATCCCAAAAAGTCACCAAGTACATGAGCTCTGAAAAAACTTGTTCGATCCAAGGAAGAAGCTCCACAGATGGGAATGCAGGATGGTAAATATCAACTATGATTTTATCGTCATGCCTTGAGAGATTCAGTTTTGGTGGTCCTATTTTTCCTGCAACACATTGCACCTTTGCTATTAGGCCACAGCTTTTAACAAAAAAATATGCTATTTATAGTTAGCTTCCCAAAATTCATCAGATTTGAGAAGAATTACATGTTTATTTCAATGCCATTAATGTTGCATAGTTGTGACACTTAGAAGTAATGGTCACATTTGGACACATTCATGAATCTGCTTCCAAGATAGAAACATTGTCCGTGCAGAATTTCACTGTCAAGCAACCCACCTTTCCTATACACATAAGGACGTAAAAATTCAGCTCACTAACAGCAAAAAACCCAAAGCAATTAAACATATATATGTGAACAAGAAGGGAACAAAAAAAAAAAAAAAATCACGCTGAGCTAAATCATACTATACCAAAACAAAGGCTATCTGAAAATCTAAACATATCTCATCTTGAGCAACAGTACTTTGGAAGCCTGATTTGCTGTTGCAACAGCTTACATGAATTTTTCGCGCCTAATGATCTGACTGAACATGTAAGTTTCTTGTTCAATGGGAAAACTATTTTGTCCCTCTCCTCCATGCATGGCTACCATTTTCTGCAAACTATCAAACTCAACATTATTACCACGATTTCTGTCCTTTTGTCAAACACTGGAAACCAGTCACTGATTCCAAGTCATGGGAGTATTGGGTAAAGCATAGTCCAAGTCAGGGAGAATCTCATGGACAATGTTCTGCCTGAAAACTTATGTTGAGAATGGAGCAAGTACAAGAGGAAGTCTCTCAGTCTTTCCTCACTCTGTTGTGTCTGCTTTGCATACACATATACTGTCCCACACAACACTGGGGCCTGCCACACTGTTTTGGACAGGTTGACCGGGAGTCCAGACACACAATTTACTCCAATACTGATATGAAAACCTGTAATTTCTCCCAAAGCAGCCCAAAGGTTTCATGTGAATGATGAGTAACTGTTTCTTATTCAGCTAGACTCCCATAGCTTCTGGATAGTAACTAGACACCCAGAGCTCTCAGTACATCGGATTATAGTGTCAAGCAAGGCATCACCAATCACCTGAATACTACTTCAGTGATACCTAAAGGTCCACAGCTTCCAGTGGCAGTTCCCTACCATAAACTGGTGTCTGGGACATCAAGCAAGAATATGGGAAGGATGAACGAGAGTGCACCATCAGCATTGCTTTCTTGCCTTTAGAAGTTTTGAAAAAAAATATCCAGATGCTGCAGTGACAGAGCTAACAAGTCGGAAGTTCCTACTGAACAACCATCATACTTTATTTCATCCTGGAATCCTGACTTTCTGGTATTTCCAAATGAGACAAAATAATACAGCAAATAGGAAAATTACTACCTTTTTAAATTTGGGGGAAATATTAAAAGGTTTAGTTTATGATGGAACTTACCATGCTTTTTCAAAATAAATTCACTTGTCTCAACATAGTCAGACTGTTGTGACCCAACAACAGCTTTAACTCTAAGCCAGTGAGAGGCAAAAGGCTCATGTATTTCCCTTGAGAGATCACAAAAATGAGCTGAAATGTTCATGCACATGGAGATGTTCTTATAGCGACCTAAACTGTAGAAACAGATCAAGTAATAGTTAATACAATTTCAACTGCACAATATTGTACAATACACTGCCTGTGACAAAATATCTGTAAGGGTAACCAAGCACTGGCACAGGTTGCCCAGAGAGGTTGTGAAGTCTGCATCCCTGAGTATATTCAAAAGCCATCTGAACATGGTCCTGGGCAACGTGGCTCTAGGCAAACCTGCTCAAACAGGGGGCTGGACACCTCCAGAGGTCCCTGCCAGCCTCAACCATCCCGTCACTTGACGAATTTTGCTTTACTTTACACTTACGTAACCTTCACCCTAATGACTTCCCCACACAGAAATAAAATAATTTACCATGCACTGATTGCTTTTATATGCTTCTAGAGAACATCAGGTACAGGAAATAAGAAAAGAACTTACTTGTAAGGTTTGATTTCCACAAAAAAACGAGGAGTTTCAGACACAGGTGGGTATTGCCAATGTAAGATGGTTTTGAAGTTTTCAGATGTTACTACAATCTGTGTTGGTAAAGGCACTGGAAGAAATAGAAAAACTGCACTTTGATAAGCAGATCTAGTCAAAAACAAGAACCAAATATATTTCTACATTATTTGGAAAAGGCAATATCTGGAAAAATTAAGACATAAAAATGGGCTAGTTTGTCACCAGTACAAACACACATGGGCCCTGCAAGCTGATTTATTGTTCTCTTCTACAGAAGACAGCTTGCTTCCTGTCTGCAACCCAGAACCTCTGATAAACTGGGCCCACTGAAAGCAAGTCCATCAGATAGCCCATATCAGGTTGATAAGCTGTGACAATTATACCCCTATGTTGGTATTATACAGATAGACCAGCAAGACCGACAGTATGAATTTACTGAAGTTAGAGGAGATTAGCCCAGCTCCTGTAGATTTCTCTATTTCTTTTGCTCTTCAGAAACTGAATTGAGGGGTGGGGAGGGGGGAGAAGACAAACACACCAAAGCTGCAGTCTGTGCTCCAGGAGAGTCCTGCTCAATCCTACCATCTCCTGACTCTGCCTTGCCAACAGACAACAGGCCTGCTGGGGAAAGCCTGGATTCAAGGTGAATTTCTGACAATGCCATTTCTACCACTCCAGCAATATTTTTAGAAAGCTGTGACGATAAAACTACTAACTTTTGTAAGGAATTTGAACACTGAAGCTCCAACGTAGTTCCATATACAGGAAAGCATTTGAAGTACATTTAGTAAACAACGTCAGAGGCAACTAGTAAGCAATACAAGAATAAAAAAAAAAGCAGCATCGATGTTTCCCCATACACCAAGCTCTTGTTCTAAGCACCAACAGTGATGGGGATATGGAAGGAGCAGCTGTAGGGGAAGGAAAACTACGTGGTGTTCTACCTATGGAAGGCTGTCTCGTGGTGTTCAGAAGGAGGAAAAAGAAAGTGAAGGTCACTCAAATTTTAATTGTTACTTCTTAGTTTCTCAATGTCTGATTTGGCATCTTTAATATTCTCTTGATATAGCATTTGTAAAATGATGACAGGTAACTCATACTTGACCTGCTCGAGGCTGCTGCTTGTTCACAAAGCAAGTGCTCCAATTCCATTCTATGATATATTGAGGGGAAAGTAAACAGTTTTCACATCTTGAGAACAAGACCACAGAGAACACTCTACAGAAAGTAATACACAGAGGCTGAAATACGTTATTAACCACGAAGATTTGACACACATAACATACATTACTCTGCAAATGGTGCTGTGGTTTAGTTACGTTTCAATAACTACAAAAGTGGTATTTCAGTTACTGGAAAAAAGGAACACAATCATCAAATTTTCAACCACAAGAAAAAAAAGGTGACAAGTTGACAGAAGGTGTCAAAGCACACAAATCTTCCTTCAAATATTTAGTTTTAAGGCACACTGTAGTAAGCCTTACATAATTTTACTTTTGTGTACTATTATACAAATAAAACTATGCTTAACAAGAGTGGAAAATGAAATCTCAGAACATATTTGAACAGCCAGCAGAAGCTACGTGACTTAGGTATATAATTATATGCCACTCTGCTTTCTCCTCCCTTGTTCTTCCTCCCATCCGCACATTTTTGTTTTATTTTGTACATAGAGTTGCTACCCGTGATTTCAGGAGAGAAAACTTTAAGCTACTCAGGAAGCCACTTAGCAGTGTCCCCCAAGAATCTGCTTTTGAGGGCCTGGGGGTCCATGAGCACTGGTCAGCTTTTAGTATTCATCTTTTAGAAGCACAGGAGCAGGCAATCCCATGGTGTCATAGGAAGCAGGGCAGATGAGCTTGGCTGAACAGGGAACTCCTTGTGGAGCTCAGGAGGAAAAAGAAATTGCATGATTTCTGGAAACAAATAATCTTTGCAGGAAGATTACAGAGTCATGGTTCGCAGGGACAAGACACAAAAGGCCAAAGTTGAACTAGAGTTAAAACTGGCATGTTGTTTTAGATACAAGAAAGGCGTTTTTAAGTACGTTAATAGCAAGTGGAGGTCTGAGGAAAACATTGCACCAATACTTGTTGAAGATGGTCACCTGACTAACAGGGATAAAGAAAAAGCAGAGGCATTCAATGTTGAGGGTTTTTTTGCTTCGGTCTTTAATAATACTGATAGACCTTGAGATGGCCAGTTCTCTGAGTCCGAAGACCCTGAGTACAGCAACAGTGATTCACCATTTGTGGACACTGAAATCATTTAAGAGGACAGCTGTATCAGCTGAATGTTCACAAGCCCATAGGGCCTGATGGGATTCACCCCAGAGCACCGAAGGAGCTAGCAGGTGTTACAACAGGACCCCTCTCAATGATCTACCAAAGGTCTGGGGAGGTCCCTGCTGACTGGAAGCTACCCAACACTATTCCAATTTACAAGAGCAGCATGAGGAAAGACCCAGGAAACTACAGACCTCTTGCTCTAGCCTCAGTACCTGGAAAAACTATGGAAAAGATCATACCAGGTGCTACTGAAAGACATTTAAAGAACTATACAATCATCAAGCACAGTCAATGCGGGTTCACAAAAGGAAAGTCCTGTTTAACTAATTCAATATCCTTCTATGATAAAGTCATCTGTCCAGTTTATGAAGGTAAAGCAGTAGATAAAAGAGTTTTTCTGGATTTTAGTAAGGCTGCTGATACTGTCCCTCACAGCACTCTTCTGGACAAATTGTCCAACTGCAAGATGAGCAGGTACCTGGTGCTCTGGAAGAAGAGCTGGCTGTATGGCAGGGCTTGAAAGATTGTAGTGAATGGGGCTACGTTTGGATGGCAACTGGTCACCAGTGGTGTTCCTCAGGGCTCAATTCTAGGGACTGTTCTGTTCAAAATTTTTACCGAAGGTCTGAATGCAGCAGTTGAATGCATCATTAGCAGATTTGCCAACGATACTAAACTGGGAGGTGCTGTTGACTGTCACAAGGCACAGGACGCCTTACAGAGGGAACTAGAGAGATTGGAGCATTGGGCAATGATTAATGGAATAAAAATTTAACAAGTCCAACTGCCAGATTTTGCACCTGAGATGGAGTAACACTGGGCACAAGTATGAATTGTGAGAGGAGTGTCATGGGAATCCACTACTCTGAAATACTTGTGAATGCTGACTGACCAACTAGAATAAAAAGAATCTACCAAGTCAGGCCCCTGCAGCTCCATGACAGACTATTCAACCTAATTCCATCCAGCGACTATTTTTCATGTGCTCCAGCTCTGAGACTACAAAGGAACTAGCAAAAAACAAGCCTTCATCATGAAAAGACAACTTTCTTCACAAATATGCCACCATATGAACCACCTTAACAGCCATCAGGACCATCACCACCATGTCAAGATCTCCAATGTCACTAAGAGTTGGCCTTGATCACTTACAGGAACAAGTTTACATGCACCATCAGCTCATCTTTTTCATCCTCACTTTTAACAACTTTTCTTTCAGTGATCAAATCAGACAAAGCACTATCTCCCTCTCAGATCTTTCACTCCATATCCTCCAGATAGACCTAAAGGGCACCTTTCAGCACAAGTTGAGAAGCTAAAAGTTGTAACTCTACTTACAAACAAAAGCCAGTCAAGACATAGGTTTATAGCACACCTCCTCTCACCACATTAACCTCTCTAGGTTTCACAGGCCAAGAATTATCTCCCTCTTTTTCTAAGGGATGACACCTTATTACTCTATCTACCACTTCCCTTACTCTCTAGAGGTACCAGCCATGCTGTCTATCAAGTGGTCTAATGGACATGTAGTAAAGTCAAATGTAAATTGTTCTCAGCTTGTATTTATTTTTGAGGTTTGCTGGTTCTACTTTAAAGCCAAAGAAAGCCTGAAAGCTCATCTCCTTTCCCTAATTACACTGGTTATTTTCACAGAGACTACCCCTACCTGCAAACCTCGCCTAACCAATATGAGTGACCAAGGACCTTACCCTTCAGGTAATTCAGCAATAATACACAGAAACTTCATGCAAGTGACAGCAGCTTAAGATGCAGAAGTGACTGCTCAGCACTGCAACAGTTCAGACCAAAAGTCCTCAAAACAGGCATGGAAAAATGGGCCAACTTTGCATCACCTATGAAGGTCTACTTTTAACACCGTGGGCAGACAATTCCAGTCCCTTTCTTCAGATTTGTTATCTCCCCTGCGTGCCCCTCCCTAGCCTATCAAGTGTCTTCATTGTTCAGCTCACAGCCCCTTTACTCAGGCTGCCCTTCTGACCGCTAACGGTTCCTCCTCCCGCCAGCACAGAGACAGAGCCTTGGGACATCCCAGCCTCCATTCCACTCCAGTGTCAAGACCACAGACCACAGAGAACACTGCAGATTTTCAGATCTTCATTGATGGTATTGTGGCATTTTTCCAGTTATAATGCCACAATGTGAACACTGTTTTACTTAACCCATAACGAAGCATTAATTTTTGAGACACGTTACACACTGTTCTATGTTGTTCAGCAGGCACAACTGCAGCAAGATGATAGTGGCTAGTGCCACGATGGGCATCTTTAAACATGAAACTCCTTCTAATTTATAATAAGCATAAATGCAGCAACACTTAGGATGCAAATTCAAACAGTGAGAAATTAAGTGTGGAAAGAGCAAGAAGAATTTCACATCATGATGCATCACTAAAGCTCTAGCTTGCCTCCAGTTCAAATTTCAAATGCAGTGATTTCCATCCACAGTTAGCTCTGTTTACCTTGCCTTGTAAAACTGCAATAGTGGCTGACAGAAAGGCAACAGAGATGTCAGCAAGAACAATTTTCTCACAGAAATAAAGAAACTGAATTGTGTATGTGCACTGTGGAACAATATAAGAGGAACTTCAGACAGCAGCCCTACGTCCAAAGAACAAAGGAATAAGAGGCAAAGGTATGCCAGCCAGATTTACATTTTTTAAAGAGTACTGTAAGAAATTAAGCATACCTGGATTTTGAGGATAAAGAATTGGAATGTTGGAAAGTAAAGCTTAGGAGTAAGGGAGGGGTGGATGCAAGCACAAGCATGATCACAGGGTGACCTAGAAGTTGAACATTTAATAAAGAGTACAGATGTGGGAATGCAACCACACAGTTTATCTCAGCAAATTCACACTAATCAGCACACATAACTCAGAAGCATGAATACTTATTTCCTCATATACAAACAATCCAGACCTCTGCTGCCATATAATTGGCCAAGACGTCAGCAGATGTGACTACTGTGGGGGGCGGGGGTGTGTG
Organism: Microhierax caerulescens; assembly: GCA_035590215.1. Taxonomy (NCBI): domain Eukaryota; kingdom Metazoa; phylum Chordata; class Aves; order Falconiformes; family Falconidae; genus Microhierax; species Microhierax caerulescens. Next base: position 52,492,833 of record JAVJGJ010000059.1, on the reverse strand, counting down.
TAGCGATGGGTTCATAACTTGTAAGTCCCCACCTCTTTGAAGGTCATTACTGCACGAGCATGCCGTTTCTCTTTCCAGCAAGCCCCTACTTGCCATTATTCGATGGTCGGTGTCACCCCCGGACAGCTCTGCCCCAGCATCGCGGTGACACCTGCCTGTGCATGGTGCCGCTGCCCTCTCGTGGGTGCAGTGCCTGTCCACCCGCCACTTCAAAAAAATAAAATATATATAAAAAAAAAGCTTCAAGCACCTCCTGAGACCACACGAAGAGACGGGGTAGATCTGCTGGCTGTCTCCCAGCCCCGCTGCAGGCGCGGGCTCACCTGCGGCTGCGCTCCGTTCGTTCCCACCCCTCCGCTTCGTGTCCACGTGTGTGCACCAGCAGTAACTCGTTAGACTGCGGCCTCAGCGCTGCAAAAGATTTTGATCGTTTTAATCCTGTGGCTGTTTGCTGGTGCTTCCCTGCGGCATGTGCCCGTTCTGGACTCTAATCTCCATCTCTTGTGTGTGGTGGTCCCGGTGGGTTGTAGCCCTCCATCAGCACGGCTCTGGCTCCGCTGCAAGTCGCATGGGCTTTGCAAGGAGGTGACCCGGCAGCGTGGACCTGCTTCCCCAGGGATGCTGCTCTTCAGCTCGAGGATGCAGCGAAGCCCCCTCCGAAACAATTCCCACGTGTCGTAAGGTCGGCTTTCCAGCGGGGAAGTTGAAAGCGTTGTTAGTGGGATGGGTGTTATGGGGATTAAGCTGAGCCCAGAGCTCAGCATCTCCTTTGTGTTGGGCTTTGTGTAACACTAAGTTGGTGTCAGCTCGGCTTCTGCTGCTGGATCAAGCTCTGCTGCTGCTGGTCGTTTGATGGGAAATAGGAATTGGGGCTTTCTCTTTCTGAGACTCCAAAAAATCAGCTTTGTTCCCAACCAGACATAAACAGACCCCGTATTTAACATGTCAGAGAACGAACTCTGTTGCCAGGAGGTTCAGTAAAAAACTATAAAAGCACATAATAATTGATGACTGGGGAATCTTGTCTGCTGAGCCATAAAATGTGCAAATGAACGTTCACATTTCTTCCATACCTAATGAAGAATCGGGGTGTCGCACCAGTCATGTTCTTCAAAGGTCTGTTAGCCCTTTCCCGAGAGAGAAGGGATTCTGTGTACTTGTTCTGTCTGAATTCCTACTTGTGCCCTTATTCCACCTGCCTCACGGCTTTATATTTGTCATCATTGTTAGAGGATTTTCCATTTATTCCAAATGCTTTGCTGGTGGGCAGTTCCCACCCAGGAGGTGGCTGCATTCTGGGGCAAAGCAATGCTTGTGTTTGCGTCTTCCTGAGTAATAAAGCAATTTCAGTGAAGAACATTGGTATATAATAATATTAATCAATATTTTACTGCTGTCACTTCTGCTCAAAGATGTCCTGTAAAAGAGAGTATAGGGAGCAATCTGAAGATAAGATATGGTGCATAAAATACTGCAACATGATTAATGAACCTTTTGTCCTGGTGAGTGAGATAAAATATCTAGTGCTACTGCCCCATGCTAACAGCATTTATATCACATTTTAAATATTTTTTCTTATTTCAGAGGTATTTCGCTATCTGTCTTTGTTCAAGGGCAGATGAGAAAGGGATGATGCAAACTGAAATTTGAAATCTTCCCCGGCTTAATTTTATTCTTAGATCACAGAGATCCTTTCTTTGCTGCTTGCTTGTTTGTTCTGTTTTCTCACCTTTGCAGACACCAGAGTTGGAAGAAGTCCACATCAATTACTGACCCCCCCCTTCCCCACCTCGCCAAAGCTCCTGCATCTCAAAGCAATGCATCTTATCTGCCAGCTGCCACTGCTGACAGGGCTGGAGGCTGGCCCTGAGGCCACAGCCAGCACCGCACTGGCGAGCAACTGGGAGAGAGAAGCAGACCCGTGCTAGAGTTTTGTAATGCCACACAGTGAGTTTCAGCTGGAAAGCAGCGGGGGGATGAGGCAGAGCTAAACCAGTGATGGGGTGGGGGGGTGGGAGAAGACATGGGGCTGTAGATGGGCAGAGCTTTGGCTCAGGCACACAGGTAAGCTTGTGGAACTCCCCTGGGCTGGTGACCGAAAAAGGCTTTTCTCCTTCTTCTCCAGCTCAGCTTTCTCCTCTCGTTCTTTCCTTTCACTTTTACCGTCGCTCATCCAGGGGAAACCCTTGCAAGTATGCGAGAGCTGTGGGGCCGGTGCTGGGATCGCTGTGTCTGGGACAAGAAGTCCCCAGGGCAGACAGGGGGTGCAGGGCTCTGAGGCTCAGGACACTGGTAAGAGTTACAGGAACCCCAAAATCACGGACCGTGGGAGCTGGAAGCTCTCTGGGCTTTGGTGGGGGGTCCCTGGGGCGGAGGGTCCCCTGCAGCGAGCGTGGCGATGAGGACAGGTGGGACAGGGTGGCGCGACGGTCAGTGGCAGCGTCACGTCCTGGCGGCAGCATCACCACCTCCAGGGTGGTTCACGCACGTGGCAGAGGAAGCTTTTTTGGGAGACGCTCTCCCGTCTTCGATGGGCAGAGGCTCGTGTCGACATCGAAGCGTGGGTCGTGCCGCCGGGGGAGCCTGCCCGCGGGGGGGCTCGGACCCGCCTGACTTCCACGGCCAGTGGCAGAACCGCGGAGTAAGAAAAAATCTGGTGACACCAGCATTATGTTCCTCCCGTAAAGACAGGCTTGCACCGCGTCTTTACGGTGACGAAACGAAATACAGTGCTGCAGTGGCACTGCTTGACCTTGCCCATTCTCTGGGGATTGAGTTTTATTTGAATTTCAAGCTTTTCCCCGCCGTTTCTTGGCTCTCTTCTCAGCAAGTTGACAGACACTTGCTCTGCGTGGACCACCCCCCCCCACCCCCCCCCCCAGGTGCTTGCTGCTGCCTGCGCCTCACATCTGTTCCTGATCCCACTGCAGATGAGGGTCTTGCGGAGGGCGGCATCCTGCCCGTTTGGAGGAGTTGTGGATGCTGCAAACCTCAAACCTCCCTGCTATTTGCTTTTTCACGTGGAATTCACATTGAACTCGTGTCGCACGATTAGCGCAGATCTGTGGCGCTCTCCCTGCAACGTGAAGCTGTTCGCCTGTCGGAGGCAAAAATGTTGCGTTTCCTGCGTCTGAAGCGTTTTCTCCAAACCGTACTGCTGCGGAGCGAGCTGTTTTCTCACCGTGTCCACCAGTTTTCCTAATGGGCAATCAGACCTAGCTGGGTGACTGCACATGCAGTTTCCTTCAGTTTTGGCAGATTTTACAAAGTCAAATCAGCCTCCAAGCACATAAGTGATGAGCTTTCAGCTTCTTCTCTGTAAGGTTAAGACTGAAACTGGGACAATTTATAGCAGTGTTTCCTGCTGGGGAGAGCGGTGCTTTTTACACCCATTCGATACTTCTTGGACTTCAGGGAGTTTACTCCCAATTTATTCCATGCTATGTGGGGTCAGAGTCAGGCCACTAAAAGAAGATAATTATCTTTAAAAATGCTTTCTGCCTGCTTTGATGAAGGGGATGTTATGGCTAAAAATAAACCTGAAGTGGAAAAAATAAAGACTGTTTTTGGAGAGGTGGGAAGGACACAACAAAGCCAAGGACGATGTGGTTGCCAGCAAAGGAAAACAAGGTGCAGAGACAGTGATGTCTGTGCAGAAAAAAGTGGTGATTCGACAGATGAAAAGCAGGAATTCGCAGTTGTCCTCGGGTTGTGGAGTAGGTACGTTCACAGATTCCCAGGGTTTCTGGCTGAAAGTTGCCCGTTGCTGATCTTTGCCAGGGGCTGACTCCTAACAATCTCCAACGTGCAGTGCCTGGGGATCTGCCTGGCGTGTGTGCAGCTGATTTTGGAACCAGCCACCCATCGGTCCATCCATCCATCATCTCGCTTCAGGCTAACGACGATCAGCATCCCGCAGCCTTCTGGCCCCGGCCGCTCCCCTGTTATCGCTTTCCATCAAGCGGATGGCAAACCCCTTATTTTAGGTGGCTAATTAAACCGCAGCGATTTATAGCTGGCGCTGCTCACGTGCAGACCTAGACAGGGAAAATATTTGTAGGCAGTGCTTGCCAGGCTGGCTGGGGTCTGCAGCTCGTGGGTGACCTGGCGTGCAGCTCGGGAGCACGCAGCAGCCCCCCATCCTCCGCAGGGTGCCCGCGATTGCAGCTCAGCTGCGTGTGCTGAGCGTGCCGGGACACTGTAGCCGGTCCCTGCTCGGTGCCCACTCTGTCACGAAGTAAATATTTGTATGTGGTGATGGTTTTAGCTCTCACCGAGTGGTGGCCCGCTTCTCCTGAATCGGGAGCACTTTGGGATAGCGGGAATGGCCTTGCCAGCGCTGCTTCTGTCACCTCGGGGCACTCCGTAGCCTCTCTGCCTCTTTTCTCTCCAGTGCTAGTAACAGTGCAAAAATACTGCCCATGTGGGCAAAAGTAGAATGGAGAAGAAAATCCTCTCCAACAGCTAAAATGTTGGGTTGGATGTTAGCGCTGAAGCTTATCCTCATAAAAGGCATAGTCTTCAAAAACACCTGGAAAAGTAGTGCAGCGTGAAAGATCCCCCTCTCCGCAGGAGAGGCATAATGGATTTCTTGGGCTGGGATGGTGTTAAGTGTAACCTAGTAATTCATGACGTGGTAAGGAGAAAAGATTAGTGCGTTACCAGCTTTCCTGTATGGATGCAAACTCGTCATTTTTTTCTTTTCACAAGAAAAATGTTTGGGGACCTTATTTGCTGTCTCTGAGCAGGGAAAAAGAAGACAAAATGCCGTGTTGGTTCCTGAAACTGTCATTTTGAAGTGTCTAAAGGGTGAGGAACGTGGATTCTAGTAACCTGCAGGAATTTGTGCTCCCAGATCCCCTGAGGGGGTTCAGAAATCTGCTCTCCAAAATGAGCCTGAAATGGTTGGGAAATTCTATTAATACTCACACAGATAGCTGTTCCTAAGTATTTACGCAGCGCACCTATCTCAGCGGTATGTAAACACTCTGCAGGGTTTAGCAGCGTGATTACAGCTGACCTGCCAAGGGCAGTCATTCCCTTTACTATTTTCCTATAAGTTGAGTCCAGACTATTGAAGCTGAGCCCATTTTCTGGAAGATTTCATTGAAAATTCAGAGTACGGTCCTGCTCTGCATGTCCAGATAGGTGCGAGACAAAATTTCAGGAGTAGAACCTGTGGAAATGTGACCCCCCCCCAAAGAAATTATTTTTAAAAAAAAACATACATGTTTTAAAATTTACTATTGGGCAGTGGTTTATGCTGAGAATTAATTTTTATTATAGCTGATTTATAACCCCATGAAAACGGGCTTCGGTCTCGGAAAAAAATGCATACACTGCAAATACCAGAGGTGTGCTATCCAGTTTCCATCTAGCCCTCCAGCATTCATATACAGCATATTTGTAGGGGTGTCACAGCTGGCTTTCTCTTGGCCGTATTTTGCTGGGGAACTAGGAATCTTGGCAATTCTGAATTCTGCTGCTCTTCCAAAAGCAGAGTCGACACCGTTATTGTGTGGTGAAAGGTTTCTCCATAGGAACTCCATCTCCTAAGTTAAGTCTGCAAAGGCAGAGCTGGAGAAGAGCTGTCGTTCTCGGCCTTCCAGAAATCGCATTTCTCTGTGTGATTGCTCAGGGTCGTGCTGCTGCAGTTGCTGCGCATCCACGGGATTGTCGGGGCCGGCACAGTGCGCGAGGCTGAGGAGCAGCACGGTCTAGCAGAGGCGTTCAGGAGAGCCGGCTGGTCGCGTGGCTGCGGTGAGGCTTTGCAAGGAGACTTCTTGCAAGGGGACAAAACGCCTAAGCCCAACTGAGCCATCTCTCAGGAGTCCCGCGGAGGTATAAATACCTCCTTAAATAGAAACGCGGGGACTGGCTCACAAGAAAGTGTATTTCCAAAGAAATAGAGCCAGGGAGACAAAAAAAAAGACATGGCCACATGTCTTTTAAGCAAGGCAGCTGCTTCTCCTGTATCTCGCGAGAAGATGAAGCGGCATCGGTGGAAGAAGGTGGAGGAGAAGGAACCATGCCTGTTTGGCGGAGCAAGGACACGCTGCGGCTGCAGAGGCAGCGTGCTCACAGTTGCTGATCACAGAGGTCATTATAACGGACCAGCAGTGGGACTGCTCGTTGCCCGTGGCGTGGAGCGCGTTTGCACAGAGGCACGGAGCAGATACGCGCGGTAACGGCTGCAGGAGGAGCTGCACAAGGCGGTTTTGTAGTGTGAGGCTGCACTCCAGCTGCGGGAGGGAGCCAGGCGCCGTGGGCAAGGGGCTGTTTGCCGGCCTGGGCCGCTGCTCAGGCTGGGCTCAGCGCTGGGGCAGGACCGGCATGTCCCTGGGGCAGGGCTTTAACCACCCTCCTCGGCTGGTTTAAAAAAAAATAAATAAAAAATTAGACTTTTTAGTTTGATTACTGGAAATCATTTATACTGACCTCCATGGTCGCTGCCTGCAGATGGCAGGGGAGGTGTCTGGCCTCACCTTTCACATAAAACCCAAATAAATAAGAAAAGTGAAGGATTTAACACAACCGTATCCAGTAGCTCTGTACGTTTCACGTTCTTTACTACGTCTCTGCTCACACTCACGGTATTGCTGGCCCTCTTCGTAAGTTCTGACCTGGCTTCCAAATGTACAAGGCTGGTTTCAAAATTACGAGGTCTCATATGTCTAATACATTTGGGGTTCTTTTCCTCTACCTCCCTTTGTTATTTTTATTTTTTTTTTTAGTTTAAGAAGCATTTTGCTGTCATTTTGAAGTTCTCTCTGCAACCCTATACATTAAAATCTTAAGTCCTGGATTTTAAGCAGTAGTTACTGGAGGTTAATTGTGGTGTTTTCCCGTGGTTCAAAGCTCTTGGATTTAGGGAGCAGCGCTGGTAGCACAGGCTACGCAGCAACGCAGCGAGAGCTGCCAGCGCTGCCTTTCTATACATTCCGCTGTCTGAGCTTTCCTCTCCCTTTTCCAGTGGAAACTTAACCTTCAGCTTCTCAGCTCTGCAGACATTTTTGTTGTTGAGACACTGCCACGTTCTAGAAAGTCTGTGCTGTCCTTCCCCTCTCCATCCCCCAGATCAGCCTCCGGTGCGATGGCAGATGAACACAGGTGCTGGTGAAGGTGGGGTTGGGGTCGGGTTTGGGTTTTCTTTCTCTGTTGGGCGACTCCTTGCAGTGTGCCAGGGCACTGCTGCTCGCCGTGATTCCTGCACAGCTCTGAACTTCTTGCCTCCTGGTCTGGTGGTGGGGTCAGCATATAAACGCACACGCTTCTCTGGCGTGCTCTGGAAGGACTGCTGCGGCTTTTAGCCAGCACGTGTGATGAAGACACCCACCCCTCTTAGCCAGGCTTTGCACAAGTGCCTCTTGCACCTTGCTTGCACGGTGTTCTGACGTTGCTTAGGCTCCCAGAGCAAAGCAGGTATGATGGAGGAGGAGATCGCCCATCTAAAGAATAGACAGGGAGCACTGCTGGAAAAAAAACCCAAAACCCAAGCCCTGAAATGACCCTTAGGAGTAGGTGCCCGTAGGCACGGGGCAGCAGGTACCAGCCCTTGCTTGGGTGCTGCCCCCACTGCAGGGTGGCCTGGAGCTCCCCAGGTGGGGCGAGCAGGTGCTGTGGGCAGCTGGAAATGGTTAAGGAGATGGGAGAGCCCAGCCCAGCCCAGCCTCCCCACCTGGCAGGGGGCTTGAAATTACCCAGAAGTGCTGGTTCCCATCTCCGGGGCTGGGGTCAGTTTTTGGGGAAGGTGCATGCCTGGAGCTGGGATTTTATTTATTTAATAGCTTGCTATGGACAGTGAGGAGCTGGGGGATAGGTGGTGAGCCCCCTGTTCCTGGGGGGCTGCACAGGTCTTGCTGACCTCCTGGATTTTGGGTTGTGAGGCGCTGCGCTTGGGCAGATGCTGACCTTGGAAATTTTGCCGTCTCTTTGGGGACCTGGCTGGAGCCCTGGACATCTTCTTGCCCTTTCCCTCCTGAGCAGCAGCCTCCAAGCTCAGCAGGTTCGTGAGGTATCTCTCTCCTCTGTGTCCCTGAATTGCCTTTGTTTGATTTTAATGGTTTGTGATTTACTGGTGTGTGTGCGTGTGGGTGGGAGGCTGAGCTGTGGTTTGGTTTCGCTCCCTCTTGGTTCAGTTACGCTACTGTGCTGCCTGCTCTGAGTTAGGAGAGATTATAGCTGTCTCGGATGTAAAGCTCGTCTTGTTCCTTCCCCCTCTTGTTTGCAGCAATATTTCGTGCCAGTCTTTCAGCCCTGAGGCTGTGAAGTCTCAGAACGCAGAAACTTCTGGTTTCAGAGGTATATTCTCTAGTAATAAAATAGCTTTTGGGTTTCCTCCTTGGTTCTCCCAAAGCCTCACCCCTCTTGGTCCTGTGCTCTTCCGAGTCATCAAAAGGTACGTCTGTGTGTTATTTTTTATGAGCCCCTTTTTTGCAGCCTTCAAATGGTGGCAGGTGGATGTACCAAGTGCCTTGCTTTTGTGGGTGCTGGATATTGCTGTTATCCTTTTCTGTTCCTTCCCTTGCGATCCTGTAAGCCTGACTGAGGGCCATGCGGGG
>JAVJGJ010000059.1:52450438-52471002 GCA_035590215.1 Microhierax caerulescens | reverse complement strand
CCAAAACCACTGGTGTGCTATCAACTTTGTTCTCACAGCAAATCCAAATCACAGCACTGCACCAGCTAATGAGAAGATAATTAACTCTTTCCCAGCTGAAACCAGGACAGCCTCGTAAGAGTAGAAGCGTCGTCCAGAAAGTTCATATCTTGTGTAGCTTTCTGGAAAAGGGTGCCATTAATCGAGGTGCAAAGATGTCTTCTGATAGAGTCCCACCTCATAAAATAGCCTAGAACCATGATCAGTCTCAGAAGAAAAAATATTGGGTCCTTTGTTCTCTTTGACTAATTCAATATCTCTGTCCGCTGTGGAAAGTCCTGTGCAAAATAATTGCCAAATATTAGCTATGCTTTAGAGATACTGCATATAGTGTCTTTAAAGAGCTATTATTATTATATTATGCAAATCAGTCTTATAGAGACCATACTGTTGTTTGACAGCTTACTGGGGAGAAAATAAAGAATCTAAATTACCTGTTTTGTTGGATGCTATGAGTTTCTGAAAAGCATTTCCATAGTGTGAGTGAAGTATCACAGTGCAAGATTCTGTAACTCTGCATGGTACCCAGGGGTTAAAAATTCATAGCAGAACCATCTTATATACTCAGGATAATCATTAATCAATTCTATGCAAATTAAGTATCATTTCTTGTAAATGTATGTGGAGACTATTTAAAAGCAGAATTGTGTTATAAATAAAGAGGAGGTCTGAGAATGGGCGAAGATACTTTCAACACTACACATAACACAAAATAAGATATGAAGAAAAAAAGTAAGAATCTAACTTTAAGGTATTTTTTAATCCTTATGATTGAGTGGATTCTAACTGAAATTTGTGTATGCTCATAATATTTGTGATTATACTGATACTCCTACTTCATCAGAGGCCCTTTTATTTTTATTTTGAAGTAATCTGAGAAACATTTCCTGGGGAGAGAAAGGTATACAATATATTCTCTCTTTGGCAACAATTACAAGAGCATAATATCTGACTGGTTGTGCAATGTATGTGGACTGTTGAGGCAAGCAGCAGGTGTAGAACTCGTATTTGCCATTTGAAGTGCTGGTTTTGCCTAGTGAAGGTATCGTAGAGGACATGATATGAGGATGGGACTTGCAAATCAGCACCATAAATTGCTAGGAAACCAGGCTTCATTAATTCTGCTGCTCAGAAAATTTTGATCTGTGAATATGTGTTTGATGAAGCAAGTTCAATTATCTGGGAAGAGAGGAGGACAAAGAAACTGTAATTGAAATGAATATCAGAAAAAGCAGGTAGAGTCAAACAGAAAAATCAACATATTAAAAAGCCAGTGTGTGTATTGATACCAGCTGAGATTTCATTTCTTTTTCCACAAACATCCAAAGATAATTAAAAAGCCATTACAATAGATCTCCTACAGCTGATTAACAGAAGAAAGAGGAAACTGAATATTTCCAGGTACTCATTTGTACACAATGTTATGGTGTTATCCTTAGATATAGTTGAGATGGGGTAGGGCTCAGTTCAGGATCCCCCAGGGAAAGCGAGTATTCCTGAGCCAGGATACTTTTGGGCTTGTCCATGGACATGTGTTGCTGTGAGATGTCTTGGAGAAATCTCAGATGACAGAGACTAGTTTTCAATTATTTTTTTTTACATTTTTTACATTTGAACCTGACTTGCCAAATTTATAAGCAATCCTTTGTTGCCTTAAGCCTTTGTTAGATATAATTTGTTGGGTTTATGCTTCTGCTGTTTAAAAAGGAGTACAGCACATTCAATAAACTAGTGGTGGGGCAGGAAACTGGTAAATCAGCTGAAGCCAGAATAAATACTTGCTCTTTACTCTCTATGAGGATTTATTGTGTTGGGAGACCTGCTGTTATTGAGCTGTGTGCTGAAGATTGTGGACAATGGCATCAGAGGGGTTTTTTAATCAGTTATCAGGCTAACCAATTGTAAGTGTGTTGAATCCAGCAGAGAGGGAAATAACAATTCCAGCATTTTAGGAAGCAGATAGATGCCTTCTCTGCAGCCATGCATTGGACTGGTCACCTCTGTCCCAAGAGGACAAATACAGTCAGGAACAAGTGCAGAAAGGAGCTACTCTGATCAACAGTTGAAAGTGGGTAACCTCTCTTCTGAGAAGAGTCTAAAAATGCTTGTGTTGCCTAGTCTGGTAAAAGAAAAGGCTGAAAGGGGAACAATTTCTCTCTGTAAAAATGTTCACTGTTTAAGCACTCTCAGGTTTTTAAACCAGAAAATAAAGTTTACCCAAAATCACAAGGTCAAAAATGTTCCTGCCTGAATTCAGGCTGAAAATCAGAGAACATTTCCAACTTTCACAAGATTAGAGCTTGGAACAGTTTGTTGGTAAGATTAATGGAATAAAAATGTGGTTAGTTTTAAAAAAGGATATGATCATTACAGAAAGAAATTACTTAACAAAACTACCTGCTATAGCAGTGAAAAGTACTCTGGTAATCTATCTGGATTACTAGTGAGCTGGAGAATGTGTATAAATATTAGCTGCTGAGAATATTTTAGAGCATATTTTTCTTGTAAAGTATACTGTTGATATCCTCTCAACCTTTTTCTGTAAGGTTTTGTAGGACGAAAATCAAACCATACCCAATAAGAGAAAAAAAATCTTCTGGCAGTACTTTGAAATAGTACTGCCAAAAGGGGAATAAAACCTGGTGAAAGGAGAAAAAAACCCACTTGATTTCATAAAGAATCTTTCTGATTTCTACTGGCCATGGGTTTAATTTGTAAGCATATCACCACAAAATGCCCAGCAGATCCACACATGCACTAGACAGTTCAAAGATCTGGCACAATTCTGAACATAGTAAGATTAATGAATGAATGCATACATCCACAGTATCAACTTCAGCCTAAGAAATCAGTCGTTAAAAAGAAAAATGTCAAGAATATTTTAGATTTTGTAAGACAAAATTAATTGACTTTCATTGTACACAAGACTGATCTGTAACCAACTTACATAGCATACTATAGGACATAAGTGAATCATAATGGTTTACAGCAAACAAGCAGCTAACGAACCAATCAGTAGTTTGTGTGATTCTGTTTTCCTGATTTTTTTCTGAAAATAAACTTTTCTACAGATCTTTGTTTTCCCTGAAAAACAGCATGAAACTTGTAGGGGTTTTCTGTTATTGGGAGGAAAACCATATAAAGCTAAGGAGTTCAGAATCAACCATATGTCAGGAGACAGGGGGGATCTCTGAGATTATGTGTAAAGATAAAATCAGATAAAATCACTCCACTAAAAAGTGTAAAGCGGTTGAGAACATACAGGTACCATTTGTTTAGAATAAACAGGTAGAGGTTTTTTTATTGCTTTTTCTCTAAACTACTGGTTGTCAGTTGCAGAGCTAATGATCGGGTTTCCAGGAAAGACAGTGGGAGACAGATCACAGAGGGCTGTATGTGTGCTGTGGGTTCACCACCAGGCTGTGACAGGTGAAACACCAACTTTTGCCTTCTGGTGCATTTTATTTGGTAGAACAAACTTCTATAGCTAGAACAATGGACCTGAAAACCACAGTGGAGAGCAGCTGACCACACACATGACCTATTTCACAATTTGTTCCCTAACCACCCTCTTCCCAAAGCAAAACAGGATGCTTTGTCATTGAGGCAAATCTTTGCACCTACACAGTGAATGCGTGAGACAAAACTACCCATGATCACCTCAGGAAATCATGTACCACTCTGTTCTCATTCAAGGCATTTATGTCTATGGAATTCAGTCAGGAAAAAAAGTATCTTCCAGATCTTACATAAGAAATGCACCTTTGAGCTTGTTGTTTCAGTACAAGTATTCAATATATGGGTATGTGCAGCTGTAAAGACACGTGCAGGTCCACAAATATACAGAATGGGTTGTAGAAAAACAATCATTCTTGGCCTGATGATCCTAATTAGAGTTTTCTACTCTCTCTGTAACCATCTGCTGAATAAAAAGGGAATATGAACATGGGAAAATTGCAAGTCAGACGCACAAATCACTAGTTCCTCCTGCTGTCTGGAAGGGAAGCAAGGTGTTAATATTAGGATATTGGGATGTTAATATTAGGATATTAGGAGAGTGACCACCTCCTGCAGGTAAAGCTCTGCCTTCAAAAGCACCCATAGGTAGGGCTCACATAAAATACAGACAACCAAGTTCCCTGCTCTTAGGCTGGCAGAGGTGGGAGGTCACTAGTGCAGGCACACACATCACACTCTCTGGGTTTATAAGCACATGTGCATTCACAGATTCCCTGAGCACCAGCATGAACCTTCTGCCTACCCAGCACCCCTGCCTGCATTCCAGCCCCCCTTACCCACCCCACAGGTCTCCCACTCACCAGTTGGTCCAGCTAGAGGCTCACAGAGTCATCCCACAGACACCCCATGTTCACAAGTCCCCCCAGGCATAGCAGCAGCGACCTTCTGCCTGCCTGAGACTGCAGACCTGAGGCCCCCTTGCTCATCAGCTGGTCCAACCTAAAGTTTGCTGGTGAGTGCACACACACACCCCATGCACACCCAGTTTTGGGGGAGATACAGATACTCATCCCCAACAGCTGGTACCAGCCACCAGCCTGTGACCCACAATCCCTCCTCCAGCCCCCCCTCCCTGTGAAGGACAGACTCTGGGGATCATGCACAGGGATCAGCCAAACAAATGCACCAACCAGACCCATTTTACATCCAACTGGCCCCCTTTATACCTACCTTTTTGCCTATTCCTCTCATTGTTCCTCCCTGTACCCCTTCTCCTCTGTGTCCCCCAGGAGATTGCACAGCTCTGCCCATTCCCACACCTCTCCCACTCCAGATCCCTGGTTTACAGTCCCAGCTGTTGCAAAGTCCAGGCTGAGGATCTCGGAAGTGGCACCAGTAGTTTCTTGATAGTCCATCGGTTAGTGTGGTTGGGTTTTGTCATTGTTTTGCCAGATATGCGTCTCTGTTTCTGGTTGCCCTTAGATTCCCAATTGACAAGGTCCCTGATCAGATAACCTCACTGGCATAAACTTTCCCACTCTTAACCTCATCAATTAGTGTGACTGAGCAGGTTTGGTTCCCATCACTGCCTCCCTTAGCATTTGTCAGTCATATTTGTGACTCTGTATGATCCCTTTTCTTCTTGAAGAAGGTCCTTGACCAGATGCCCTTAAAGGACCAGACACTCTCCTCCCACTTAACCTTACACAAGGGTCAGAGTATACATTGACAGAACTCCAGGAGATAAAAAATAATTACATTTTCCATTTCCAAACTAAACGTTGTGGTTGTTGTTGTTGTTATGGAGTGACCTTCACAATTACTACTCTTTTAGTATAAACTGAAGGAAAAAACAGTGTGGCCTGAGGAGTCAAGTGCTATCATAGAAAAGCTTCAAGTCCAGCTGGATGAAAGGGAACAATGTCCTAGTTTGCTTTTTTCCCCTCCATCAATTGTCTTAGATTGCAATTATGTGGTAGAAATATATATCGTTTGTGTGATAACTTCGGCACACTCTTTAGAATAATTCCATGTGTGCTGAGATTACACAAGAAAGACAAGGTCCTTGCATTTTTTTAACAACTTCCATTGGTAACTGCTGTAGCAAGGACTTGCACAGCTGGGAAGTGGAGAAAAAGATCAGAAAAACTACCACAGGTGCCACCTGTATTTACAGGAGGTCAGGCCAGCCGACAACATTACTTAAGACTGTCCAATACAAAATTTGATCAGTTTCTCACCAGCTTTTGCGTGTGAACACCCTGTTCCCAGCAAAGGTGGGCCACTTTGCCCACACTTCATTAACACAGAAGTTTGTTTACACAGAGGGGATTCTGCTGATTTCTCTGTAAGGTTTGTTCAGCTCAACTCAACTTCATGGTGTAGATAAACAGCACTGAAAACAAAGAATAATAGTCAAGCTGTCAGCTGGAGAGATGCTGGATAATTTAATCTCAGAAAAGTATCTGTCTTATCTAGTCCGGTACAAGACTTTAATCAGAACCAGAAATTAATTTGAAATAAGAAAAAGAAGAGGCATGATCTGAAAGTGTGGTTGATCTGTAGATAATTTTGTTTTTCTGAGATACTCTATGCAAATTAAGACATCCATATGGGAGTGGCAACAAATGAAGGAATGCTGGCATGCAGCTACCTTTGGTCAGGTTGCATTTTGGTCTGTTGAAAGAGGCTGATGATGTTCATACGCACTCTGGAATTTGTAGCAAGCACAGTGGAGAACAAGAAAGTTTAAAGAGCATCCTTGGAGGTGTGCTGTTTCCAGATATTGAAAAGACGTGAGGCATAGCATTGATCACCACTGGCCAGAAGAGGTGGCCAACTAAGTTGCTACCGCGCTGCTACACTGCCGCCTGGTCTGTGAATAACTGGATAATAAACGTTAGCACTGCTATCAGTAAAAGCCGGAGCCCAGGACTGCCCTTCTCCCGAAGGAGCCTCATCACTGGCCTTCACAGCCAGGCTGCCTCTCTCCCTGGCCAGATGCAGCCTCAGCATGAGGAACGAGGAATGGGGAGTGCTGCCCCCAAAAATCCTTCTATAGGATAGGTGTAGATGCCCCATTTCTGTCTGGATTGGAGCCTATTGTGGTTTAACCCTGGCTGGTGATTTAAGTACCTGTCACCCCTCCTGCCTTCTGGCTGGCAGGGCCTGAGAAATGAGAAATCGCAAAGTCCTTGACTTAGTGTAAACATCACCCAGCAACAACGAAAACCATCAGTGTGCTATGGACATTGTCCTCACACCAAATCCAAATCACAGCCCTGCACCAGCTACTCAGAAGAAAATTAACTCTATCCCAGCTGAAACCAGGATGGAGCCCCCCAGTCAACTACAAAATTTTTGCTCAGGAAAATGTATAATTAAAGGCTGCATGTGGCAAGAGCTCCATGTGTGAACTTTTTTGGGTTTTGGCCTCTCTACATAGGTGCTCGTGTGCTAATTGAAATCTTTTGGTTTTTCTTTTCTCTTCACTTTTTTTTGGGTGATACAGAATGTACTTCAGCAGAAAGATAGGCAGAACTGAGAGAGAAGGTGTTTTAATTACTGTGATTGCAAAACTTCACTGCAGCTGGTGGACACGACTGCAGTCCTGCATTGGGGACGTGCACACTTTGTAACTGAAACAGCAGGAACTACTGCTCAAGCACAGGCCACTACACAAGTCAGGAGCTGAGCTTTGTGAACATGGTAGCAATGGACATGTGGCTATGAGCTGACAGCCCTGCAGAAACAATACCCAGTTGGGGAACAGGAAGGAAAATTAGAAAAAAAAAACAACCAACTATGAACAGAAGAAAGACTTGGTAGGAAAAAAATCAAAGAACAGGAACATCTTAGGAAGAACACTGCTTTGGAAAAAGCTTGAAGATATTAGAAAAGATATTTCTTCTAATTGTTTATTTCTTACAATGTTTAGGTTTTGCAAGAAAAGAAACCATGGCTCAGTCTCAATTTTTGCTCCTAAAGGAAACCAGAATCACTATCAGTTTCCACAAGTTAGAATCAAAAGGAGTAATATGTTCAGAAAATAACAGCTGATATGAAATAAACAATGAAGACCTAAGGTAGCCCTTCATACACAGTGGATCTTGTTCGTATAAAGTGAATGTGAACTTTGCTTTTACTTTACGGATCAAGGTTGAAGTCTTTATTTTCATATTGGTGTCAAAACATCGGTAACACGGTAAGAACGAAAAAATGCTTTCTAAAAATTTGCTTTCTTTTTCTCCTAATGCTATGTATTTTGAGCAGAATTTAATAATTTAAAACACGTAATGAAAACCCACTCAAATATTAAACCATGACATAAAAATGCCCAGGAAGAGACTCCCTTTCAAAGGTTGTTCTTTCTCAGTGCAGGTATGTTGGTCCAAGGCTGAAGTTTATCAGCAATTTTAGGCTGCAAAATGGTTCCTGTACTTTCTGTTAATTTTTTTAGCTTCTGGATGGAAGCCAAAAATGCATCTGTCTTTTCTGATTATTTTTTTTTTCTTGGCAGCCTACTATGTGCTGAGCTGTCAGTATGTGCTGCAAGCCCAGCCTTGATATACTGCCCAGGCACTGGATTCACCAGAATTTTGAAGAGGGGAGTGTGAGGCATTTGTGTTGTGCCTGAAAATGAATATGAACAAACACATGAATGAAGCTGTAGGTTACAGAAATGTGGAGTGGGTCTAAAAAGGAACCAGAAATAATTACTTCATTTTTAAAGACAGGGATTTAGTTAGTCCCAGAGGACTGTGTTCATGCCAAGTCTTTGAATGATTTTGAACAAGGAGGAAGTAGGTATTTTTTCCTCAAGAGGTGGAAATGATAAACACTTGCCTTTCCAGTTTGCTGCTGTTCTGAAAGATCAGTGACTTGCCTGTAAAACAGAGTCAAGGACCTGAATGTTAACCTTTGTGCTGACCCTTCAAGGTATTGAGCTGAAAAAACTGCTGAAAAAACAAATGCTGGCTACTGTTATGCTTCAAAGCATAAAAAAGTAGATTATTAGATTTAATCATCTATCATAAAGTAGATGATTAAATTGCTCCCATATTTAAATGAGAGGTTGTGAATGATGCCCTGAGAGCTATGGTCTTGGTATTTGTTGTTCCAAAAGGGAGGCAAGCAGGTAGAATTTAATAATTGAAAACAACATACAGACTAACATGTATTTGCAGAAAAAAAACAACCATAAACATAGTAACTGTTCTTTTTCTCTCTGAACACACGACTGAGTGATCCAGTTTGCAGCCAAAATGCTCCTCACAACCTGACCACAACAAAGGTTTTGCTACTTGAACGTGTCTGGGGGGGGGATAAACAGAAGTGGGCAGCTGGGGAGAGGGTCCTCTGCGTTTTGCTACGTGTCTCTGTGTGGGTTGTGATGGCTGGGCAAAACGTCTGCATTCTTTTCCTTATGAGCTTCACGAATGCGTCAGACTTCCTGTTAATTCTCAGATCGGTGGCTGCCAGGCTTATGTACGAACTTCCAGGCCAGTAGAATTATATCCAAGTGAGCTGTAAAGAAACTGCTAGAGAACCAGCGAGCAGTACTGACACAGTAATGCCCCAGCCAGCCTCAGGTGCACAGTTTCAGAAGTATTAAGATAAAACCAGCTGGGAATCTATTGACTAGAACACTCTTCTAGAGGCAAGAGTGCAGAACAGAAACTTTTATGGGATTTCAAGAGCTGCCCGAATGTGTCAGTGAAAAAGCTAACTGGCTGGTATGACCTGTAAAAAGAGGTAATGCTGCAGGCAGTAAAGGGGAGTGGTGGGTTGGCTGGTTGGTGGGTTGGGGTTTTCTGCTTTGATTGTGGGTTTTTTCGCCAGAGATGAGGAATGCCAGCCACAGTGTGGTAAGAAAATTTAAGGGAGAAGATCTGTAGATCTATTTGTTGGTTTCATGCTTTAGTCTTGCATGCTTTGTAAATAGGTGAGAGGATAAATGATGCCTTAATCTAGAGAAGTGGGTAGCAAGTTCCTCTGAAGAGCTGTGTCAAAGCTTTATGTGGAAATCCCTAAGTGAGTCTGATTGCAAAGTGAATGGGAGGAGGCTGGTGACTGGGACCTTCAAAGTCAGAGACTTTGGGATCACATTCTGGGACAGGCACAGATATATCAAGGATTACAAGGGCTTTTGCTCATTAACTATCATTTGACTGTCATTGACAGTCATTGATATCTATGACATTGATATCATTGACATCATTAGCTATACCTGATTTGATTTCCTCCTCCCTCTGCGAGCCCTCCAGCCTCCTGCCAGCTCCTCCACAGCTTCTGCCACATCCAGTCCCGGTGGTTTCCCCCTTCTGCTCCTAAAGCCCATTGCTTTGACATGGTGTGTCTTACAGGAAGGGAAAGGGGATTTTAAGGCCCTCTTTTATCATTCATTAGTGGCTACAGTAAGCCTGTGGGAGATGCCTAAGGCCTGAATCCCGTGAAGGTGCAGATGGGAAGGCCTTCAGGAGCAAGGCTGGAGCAGCTAGCCAGTCGCCATGACAAACACAGTACTCCCATTTTCATTTCCTCACATCCCAGAGGCTCAGGTGGTAGCATCTGGAATACATTTGTTTAATCTCCTGCTGTAGTTGTTTAGAGGCACCTGTGCTAAGGATTGTAAGGGTTGGGGAAACATAGCTAGTGTGTGAAATGGTGCAGCTGAAGCATCTTTCCCTCACCCGTGACTCTTTCCCTGGGGCTGCTTTGCTGCTACACCCGTTTGTTAAAGATCATTCTGCTAACCAGCCACACACAACTAGGTACAAGTGCACAGAGAAGTCAGAACTGCCTCCTTTCTCAGCACTCAGACCCCGCGAGTTAACCCCCCTTCCCCCTGCTTTACCATGAAAGCCTGTGAGTGCTACAGAGGTCTGTTGCCTTTAGTCTTACAAGGACTTGTAAGCCCTGCTGTGAAATCTGCTGCTGCTGAAGGCGGCTGTGTGCTGAGTGCATCGACATGGCATTCTGCATTATCCTCCTGTGCCCCCAGAGGCATCTGCCAGCTTGAGCCTGGAGAACTGTTCGTATGAGATACGATACTTCATGTGGGATTGAGGGAGTATTAAAAGCTGGAGTTCTAATGCTGTAACATTGATAATACGTCTAGGTAGAAAAGAAATAGTCTTATTTAAAGAGTAAAGGAGGTAGCAAAAAGAGTTAAAAAGGAAAGCACTGGCCTAAGATTTAGGAAGTATTTCTGGTCCTGCTGCTGGCCTTGTCAATTGACTTTTTTACATATGACATCTTCCAGCACTTCCTTAGTTTTCCCTTATTCTAATGAGAGGAACTAAGAGGTGCTATTGTTAGTACATATGTCATACAGTAACTATGGAAGAAAACACATTTGTATTTGAAAAGGAGTGAAAAGCCCACTGAACTACATTTCTGTCAACAGCTAGTTGCCCTTGAAGTTTGCATTAAAAGAACACATGCAGGGAGAAATGGATGTAGCTACTTCACTAACTTGCATTTTTAAGGTAAAATCTGCAAGTTAAGCATTGAAGGACTGCTATGTCTGACACAAAGGGCTTTACATCACATTTGACTGACTGGAGTGTCATTACTTTAATGACAAATGTTCTCAAGAAACAGTTTATATTCTCAAAACAGGGACTGGAAGACTAATAATATCCCGTCTATATGGTCTTCTAAAGGCATGTTTGGCTGAGATTACAGGAAGTCTATTTTGTTTTTACTTCATATCACTTGCTTTCTGTTTTGGGTAAGTCAAAATATTCTTAACATACTTTAAAGACAATTCTACAGGAGAGCAGTAAAGTCAGTAGGTAAATTCATAGGTCTTCCATCCTACCAGTAAGATCAAAATGAGCTTTGCAGGTCTGACCTTTTGCCTTGCTAGCTTCTCTTTAAATTTGGTTACATCAGTTCCATCCAAAGTCAAAATACTGTGGCTATTTTGTATGGGAAGAGATGGAGGCTATCAGCTGGATGTAGTTTACATTTAGGAAGTGTTATCATTGAGCTTATTGTTTGGGGCATATGCTTGTGGTGAAGATTTTTATTTAATTAAGGTCTTTGTACTACTTCTAGCAAAATTTTACCTAAATGACTGTATATCTTTATTTTATAAGAGGAAAAAAAGTTTTCAAATTTAGGAAAAACATTTATTGAAAAAGCACTTCCTCTGTGTCAAACCATGACTTCAGAAGGACAGCATATTTGTGAGGAAGAGACGCAGCATACTGCTTAGAGTAAGAATATCAAATATTTTCTTGGGTTTCCTTCAAATTGAGTACAGTTGGCAACATGTATGTCAAGATGTTTGTGGCGGAAAAAGAAGTGTTGATGTCACACATTCTACCTGTTTAGTATCACATGGTTCTGGTAATGGATTGATGTGGAAAACTTTGCTGAGTTTGCTGGTGAGGTACTTTGCCAGATACTAGGTTGTGTTGTCAATGAGACGGTCTCTCTGTATGTGCCCTGTATCTAAATGAGTGCACATACCCTATTTTGAGCATTTACGTACCCTATCCTAAGTACCACTGTACTTAGGATACAGGACTAAGGACTAGACCTTAAGTCCTTAAGTCCTTCTGACAGAAGGCAAATTGTGGTCTCCTTAGATGTGAAGAGGTTTCTGATAGAAGATAGACCTTCAGTCTAGGAGAAACCTTGTAAACAGATGGAATGCAAAAAAGGTATCTGTATGGTTTTTAGCAATATGTCCCATCAGAACAAATTATGCAGGAAACTGATAGGATCTTTAGCATTTGATGTGAAATCAGGAGCAAGCATCTTTCTAGAAATTATGCCATAGCTTAACAGAAGTTTTAGGATTAATGCAGAATTTAGAAGTGTAATACAGAAATTAAGAAGTGGTTTACACTGTGCGCAAAGACAGACCAGGTGATCACTATTGTCTCTTTGGATAGTCAATTGTACAAGAGTACATAAGAGTCTTCAAAAATTACCAACCATGGCTGCTAAGAGAATGCAAAGGCTTAGGTTGTGCAAGAGTGCAACATGATACAGAATGTTTCAACTACCACTTCCCTGAAAGAGTTTTGAAATCCTTTTTCCATGTTATCTAAGGAACTATAAAAATAGAAGAGAACGTCTGTTCCTAAATAAGCTGACGTTACATGCTACAGGACATGCAAGAGACAAAATAACCCTCAGAGATTTCATAAAATCCGTTTCTTGCCCTTGGTAGTGCTGTTGCTGTTGTGCTGCCTGTTTTTGAGCCAAGCTGCTGAACTTTGAATGCCAGTGGCTTCTAGGAGGAAGGAAAACTGGTGACAAAGCAAGTTATTTTCCTTCCAAAATCATGTTTATTTGCAATAATGTATCATACATGGTTTGGTCTGGTTTGTTTTGTTTCTAACTTCCGATATGAAGAGCTGGAGATAATCTTCCTGTTTGTTGTTGTTATTGGGGTGGGGTGGGGGGGTGGGAGGGGGTGGATGGGTGTGTGTGTGTGGGAGTGGGGGGGGGTGTCTGTGTCTGTGTGTGACTGTGTGTTTTCTTTTCCATTTGTCCTTAGAGAAATTGCAATTGCCTCTTGAGACAAGGAAGGCTGCTATGGCAATGGAGAGATGCTTGATGATGCCAGTCAACTAGTCCCAGGTGGTTTAGATTACTGCCATGATGCAACTTGCTTTCATACCATCTAAGTGTACCTTTTGTACTCCTTTTCCTGCTGGGATGTGTGCCTCCTTGCCCAGGACTGGGAGAAGGTAGCTTGAGAGACCTTGCCCTCATGCTAGCTCTGCAGAAACAGTGGAAAACGTTAACAACATTTGAAATTTGAAATAGTGTCATGCCCGTCCCTTAGGATGCTCTTTTGCTGTTAGAAAACCAAACTTACACAGCATCACTGCCTAACAGAACTTCAGCGCCTGACTGACTTGGCTACGTGACCCTGTTTAGGCAGGTCTTAATGTCTCAGGCAGCAGGTTATGGGGATCTTTGACTATGACAGACACTGGTACCCTGAGGCTGCTGACACACCTGGCTGCAGAAGGTGACACTACCTCTTTCCCTACTGAGGGAATCACCCTGAAATCACAGCATCAGCAGGCACTGTGTAATTGCTCACAGACATAAGTCCATAAGCTGGACCTGGTCTTCAGTGAAAGCTGGCTGGAGAACCCTTTCTCTGCTAGCACAGTTACCTCAGGGGCTGTGAATGCCATTTGCAGCCCTTGGACAGCTGGAGGAACTGCACTGAAGCAATATTGATGGCCCAACTCATTCCTGACACAGTGCCCTGACAGGATTTTGCACACCACATCTCTTCTCATGGAGTGAGAGGAGCTGGGTGTGATCAGCCTCCAGACGGGGGGACTGTCGGGGTGGGGGTGGGGGGTGGGGGCACTGCTCTAAAGGAGGTATCCCATCACTTCAGGTGGGGCACCTGCTGCTGGTGCTGTGAGCCAAAACTGCCTCTCATCTCCTGTACATCGCTGTTAATCTGTTATATATGACAAAATGTCCTGGTCCCACCAAAGCATGCCGGGCTTCCTTGTTATGCACAACATCTTGTTTATGGGCAGAGGGGAAACTTGCCTTCTGTATAAAGCCAATAATCTCTTGTTAGTACAAATAAAATCTCAGTACTCTAATGCAAGAATTATTAGTAACTATTAAAGAAAGGGAAAGAATACATTCTTGCAGAAAAAATGCCGATAATGGTAACAGTTAAAACCATTATACGCACACTTCTTAGTTCTACCCCTCTTCCCAATGTTTTGCTCCCCCTTCCGCTGCTCCTCTGACTCCTAGGGTTGGTGGTTTGACCCTGGTGATGGTGGAGCAGATGTTATGGGAAACTGTTAGCATCTGGAGTCCTTTGCTAGAGGAATATGTTGTTCATCATGACGGTTTCTGCTTCCTCACCCGAGGATCCACTTCAGGTCCTGTTTATATGCTTGCTAACATGTTTTTAAACCTTGATTTTTCTCTGTTGATGTGCAGATCCACGTTACATCTGAATGAACTGTATCTTGTGCCTTTTATGTATGTTAGGTACTATTTCTTTGTTCTCTTTGTTGCCCTAAAACCAGTTTTGTGGAGAACTGCATTTTTTTAACTGGCTGTTGGTAAGTTGTTTGTACCTGTAGGGTCTCTAGTGCCAGGCCTGCACCCAGTCTCTTATAACCCTCAGCTGTACTCCTCTATACTGCACCCTGTGTCCCCACTTCTCAAGGCCTCTGCTACCATATGTCCTGGTTTTGGCTGGGGTAAAGTTAATTTTCCTCTTAGTAGCTGGTACAGCACTGTGTTTTGGATTTAGTAATGCAATAAAGTTGATACACTGATGTTGTAGTTGTTGTTAAGTAGTGCTTACTCTAAATCAAGGACTTTTCAAGTTTCCCATGCTCTGCCAGCATGGAAATGGACAAGAAGCCAGGAGGGAGCACAGCCAGGACAGCTGACGCCAACTAGCCAAAGTGCAGGCTCTGGGAGGATTGTGGCTTCCAAAGTACAACACTCTGTGGCATGGACAGGGGAGTTACAGCCCAGCAATCATGCTGAATAGTGTTGGTTAGGAAAGATCTGATGCAATGAGATGCAAAGCACCATAGGTAGATGCACAGCCTAAGTGTGCTCCGGCTGAAGTGTGGCAGTGTTTACAACTGGTTTGTAGCACCTGACTCATGAAACTTAACCCGCCTTTCAGTGTTGCTACCAAACACAGCACAGACGTAGTTGGTGAGGTATGATTTAACTCACAGATGTATACTTTTTATTGTTACATACAAGTGTTTGAATGGTTGATTTGTAAATATGCATGCTTTAAAATTATCTAAATCCGCATCTGGAACTAATGAGTGAAGCCATACTTGCAGTTCAGAAACATGAACTTTCCCTGTATTCTAACTGCACAAAGTAATTCACTGTTCAATTGCTCAGCCAGTTACCATTTCCTAGTACCTCATTTCATATGACTGTTTCAGGTAGTAATTTCTAATATTCAGAATGTGAGAAATAACGCTGACTTGTGATCTTATCTTCCTGATGCTGACTGCACTCTGCAGTGCACCTGTTCAGCTGTACAAACCTGCAACAAAGATGTTTCAAAAGCGATTATGGTAGCTAAACTTGTCTGTGTAGTAATGAACGCATAGTGACTTACACTCCTGGTAGCATTGAAGATTTTCAGCTAGATTCATTAGCTTAGTCACTCAGTTTCTTTTTCTGCTTTAAACCACTTTAGTCAGCATTATGTGCTTTAAGTATGCTGTTTAAATAGAAAAGCCAAGCAAGGGTCAGAGGAAAGCTAGAATATACTTGGGCAGCAGCAAGCCCTGGATAACCAGTAAGAGGTGGCAGCCAGGAGGTGAGATCTTGTTTTGGAGATGGTATCCAGTGTGAGAAAAACTTGGAGAGGACATCAGGAGCAATAGTATCTGTGCACAGTCCCCTTTCCTTGCCAGACCTTGGCTGGGTGAAGTCTTGATCTCAACAAAGCCAAGGTCAGAGCCAGGAGCAAGAAAATTTACCAGAGTTCAGCTCAGGAGCCTCTCTTGAAGGTCCATTTAAGTCAGTTGCTCTGGTAAAACTCCTTGGAATACTACGGTTTACCTTGCAAATTGTCTTCTCAGGTGTTGTTTATCTCTAAGTTGATCCATTTTGAAGCAACAACTGTAATTATTTATATGAATAACCCATATAATTGCAGAGATAGAGCAGGAAAGAGAGCCTGTGGTCAGAAAACCCAGGAGGATGAGGGGGTTGTGAGAGACAAGGAGGAACAGGGAAATACCTTTATCCACAGCCCGCTGAAACATCCATACCTCCTCCTGGCCTACAAGCTCAGTCCTCCAAAGTTCATACTGGTTCCCATCAGCTTCCCAAAGCCTGCCTGATGTCTCCCATCACCTTTCCTTACCATCAGCTCCTACCCCACAGAACTGAAAGTGGAGTCTTGCTCACCTAGGACTAGGAAGGTCATCAGCTGGTCCTGGAGTCTGGACAGGAATTGCTTCAGAAAGCAGGTCTGGCACGAATGGGCTGTGGATATGGTGCTCATCACAGCCACACAGAGCGGCGTTACCGCTCACTGCCCAGTCTTCACCTCAATTGACTCCAGCATCTGGTGCTGCAAAACTATGTCCAATAGAGAGGGAGCAGCATCACAGCCATGAGACAGCTGCATCTCTGCACCTGCATCTCTGCATATCTCTTCCCCACATATCTTTATCCTCTGTCTTCTTTACTCTCCACGGCTGACCATGCTGTTCTCAAGTTTTTTCTGTACTTCCAAATGGCAAGAGTATTTCCAGTGAGCGTTATTCCTGGATGTCCACTTGTCTGGAATAGTTTATCACTCTGTTTAATAAACATTGGATGTGTGTTTGTGGAAACACTGCCAAACCAGGATTTCTCTGGTTTTAGAAACTAGTTTCTACTCTACTATTTTTTTTTGTTAAAAGTGTCTGCATTTACTACAATAAAATACAAATCTTTCCCCCCTTCTTCATGATCAGGCATCCATCACAGCTGCCTTCCTTAGGAAACCCTAGCACAGCCCCTCACAACAGCACAGCTTTTCTCTGGCATAAGTGTCATTCTGGCACCAGCTAGCCATGGTAACAAGAAGTTTGGTCTGCACACAGAGGTCTTACTTTTTTAATTAAAAAAAGATACAACTCTTGCTTAAACTTCTTCTGTGACCAGTGCTTCTCCTTTTGGCTCTAGGAAATGAAAATACGAATGTACTGGTCACCCTTTGAAAAGTTCTTCTTCCTCAGCCTCACAAACACATGATAGCTCTTGGGAATAAGAATCTTTTGTTGAGGAAGAACAGAAAAATTAACATTAGCAGAATTACTATGGTTCAACAGCAGGAAAATATGGAAATGAAATTTATACAGGCACCCAGCACATTTAACATTGAAGTAGCTTCACTAAAAGGCACAGGCTTCCAAGTTCCTGTGCTCTGGTGACTGTGATTTGTTTCTTATCATTCCAGCACAAATGTGACATTTCCAGAAAGCAACATACCCTCTGTGTAAAACTACAGTAAAATAATGATTCCTACTGAGCAGTGCCTGTTTTCAGTCTTTTTTCCTGTGAAAGCAGCAGAGATTTCTGTGCTTTCAGAGCTGTTGTTACAAAATCATTGGAGAACCAGCTGAAGCATTTGAAAAAATTGCCAGCTGTTCATTACTTCTCATCTGGATGTTACTCTCCATGCAGCTGAGCTGCTGGAACAGATCTGGTGGGTGTTCCCTGCGTCATAAACTTGGACATATTAGCACAAGCTTCAACAGTGGTTTCAGCTAAGTAAGCTGGATTTCTCCAGGAGCAGACTAGGGGTGCTCACTCAGCTCCTCAGTGTTCAGCTTCTAAAACTGGCAATTACATCTGAGTGAGGGGCAATCAAACAACTTTAATTTAAAGCATGGGTGTTGGGATCAGCTTTTGCATTCTTTGTCATGAATGGGGAAATTTGATTTAAAGGCTGTTTGATTCTGTCTCTTCTTGTTGTTGAGTACAGCCAGAGATTTCCTTAACAAATACAAATCCTGAGGATGCAGAGAACTGAGATTTCTGCATGAGCTTTGGCCTCTGCTGGTCCTTCTATTCTACTCCCAGTTTTCATATGTCCATGCTCTGAAAAACTGCACAGTAGGGTCATTGTAGCCTGGCTGGCCATGGATCTGCATCTTCTCTGGTGTCTAATAAGACTTTTCCACAGCTGGAACAGTCAGAATGTGTATGGGTGCATGTGCATCCCTGCATCTCTCCCTTTCTCCAGTTTCTGATTTTCTCCACAAGGGTGGAGCCTGCACTGCAGCTTTCCTTTCAGCAGGATCTAGAATCTTTCTTCTATTGTTGGCTTTTTATTTTCATGGTATTTGTAAGAATTCAGATGGTATTTAATTGAAATTGTCCAATTAATTCAAAAGTTATTAGAAGGGAGGATGGCCAGTCATGGTGAGGGGGTGGGGTGTGGAGCGTATCACTCATGCATATACATACATATCCACCCTCTCTCGCCCCCTGAATGGATATGAGGCTATAAATAATTTCTGGTTTAGCTGTAAACTGTGTTTGCAGCCATCACAACAATTTCAAGAGAAAAAATAAACAAACACAAGCATATGGGCAAAAATAGAACTGTTTTTCTTTGCTGATGCCTGGTTAAGTGGCAAAACCAGAGATCAGTGTTAATACAAAAAATAAACAACCATTTAACCTTTGCTGTAGCTGTTGTTCTGCTCATCTGGTATAAATTTAAAAAAAAAATAAATCTTTTGGGGGCTGTGATTGTTTTAACCTGCCAGTAACCCCTTTGAGTTCATCAGAGCAAAAGACAGCTAAAGCCTGTTTATTGTCCAGCAGGCACCTACACGTGTTGTAAGCGAAGTTCCATCTGGTCACAACATCGTGGATCATCTGGGTAACAGCCAGGCTTCATTTGCTTCATGTCCTGGACAGCATGGAGGCAGCCGAATAGGAATATTTAAATGACTGACCAACTGCAACCGAGTTTGCCCCTGAGGATTCGTCTAATAATGGCTCGTCACTATGGAGCAGTAGTGGCTCTGCGAATTGTTTTCTTTTTCAAATGACTCAAGCTGGCCTCTGTGGAATGATTTAGCCTTTTTATTAGGTGCTGACAATTTACTGGAGATACGTTCTGGCTCTTACCTTGGGACATGTGGAGGTGGATGTTGGCTGTGCCTGAAATCCTTTCTGAAACCTGTCTGTAAGTGAAAAACTGAAGAAACCCGGACTGCACGGCACAGCTGTTACTCTGGGCCTGACAGGGTGCTTGTACAGGGTGTATTTCACACCTACGCAGAGGGTACCTACAGTGCTACTACATCACAATTTTCCAGGCATCTGAAATCATTTGCACCTGCTTCACACAAGGGCAAAACACAGAGAAAGTGGATGCACCACTTAGTTGTGCTTAACCCATGAGCTAAGCACCTCAGAGAGACCTTTGGTGGCTGGCGCTGGTGGCACCTCAGAGAGACCTTTGGTGGCTGGCGCTGGTGGCAGCAGCGGATGGGCAGGGACTCCTAAGGAATTGCTGGCAGTGCTGGCTGCAGCCCTTGGGGGATGTCCTGCTGCCAGGTGTATGTTCCCCTTCGAAAACTCTGTTCTGCAGAGCTAGAGGTGGGTGCTGGGCTGTGAAAGGGTGGCAGGCAGCTGCCTAGCACAAACACGCCATTTCAATAACAAATGGTGATGGAGGCAATGCCTGCTAGGTGAGTAATGTCCTTCTCCCAGGGCTAGGAGACTATGCAAATCCCAGCATGCTGCATGAACGGCAATAAATGCTTCCAGAAATTCAGTCTGTCTACAAACACGGTGTTGGCAGTGCCCAAAGAAGCACTTTTAAGCACAGCAAGTCCCGTGAAGTTCTGTAGGTGGCTCGCTGCTTGTTTATGATAACAAATCTATTCAATGAGTGGTACAGAGAAGTAGAAATACCTGATTTCACCTTCAGGGGTGGCTGTGGGAGGTGTTCCATTCTGTTTTAAAATACGGGCATCTTCTATAAAGATGCCATTCATGGAAGATCCTGGTGTCAAAATTATCTGAGGAAAAAGGCTGAGATGCCACAGTAGCATCCATGGGGATGGTGTACGGGCCATCCCTTCCAGAAGATTCCCAGGAAGAAAGCATCTAGATGACTTACGGGGCAAATTCTTACACAGTTTGCAGTTGGCTACTGCAGAGTCCATGGAGTATTTTGGGGATTTCTCCCACCCCGCAGCTGGGCCTACCTGTGCCCACCTCCTCCCACGGCCAGCCCCCGCACAGCCACCAGCAACAGGGAAAGAGGCGCCTACACGTGCCCGAGACTGGGCTCCAGACCTTCTACGGCTGCACCCGCGTGTATCCCTATACAACCCGTATCTAAAGAGTGAGGCAGGCGCGCACACCGAGAGCTCTGATCAGGTAAGTGAGGGCGGTAGAACCAGCGGCATTACGCACCGCATAACGTAGTGCCCGAGCCTAGGCAGGCAGTAACCGGTGCAGTTTCCTTCAGGCCCGCCGCCCCGCCCCGGTGTCCCGGCTCCCCCCCGGGCACGGCAGTAGCGCTGCGAATCCGCTTGGAGTCG
>JAVJGJ010000059.1:52409837-52433577 GCA_035590215.1 Microhierax caerulescens | reverse complement strand
CCCCCCCCCCCCCCCCCCCCCCCCCGCTGCGGGCTGAGGGGGAGAAACCAAGCAGCCACAGGTGACTGCCTGCCACTTAATCTGCGCGCCGGCCCCCTGGTTAAAAAGTTTGAGGACCCCTGGCCTTGAGCAAGTCTTTTTAAACCCTTCATGTTCCAGCAATAACCTCCAGGTCTTCAAAGGTGCCAGCTGGAGCTCTGTGAGCCTGGACGCTTCATCCTCTGCTCCAACCTACCTCTGTGGCATAGGGAATATGGCAACTACCCATGTCCTCTTCTGCTGTCTGGAAGGGTCACCTAGGCAGGCAGCGTCACTACGGGAGCAGTCCTGGCTCGTACAGGCTTTCGAACATATGAGGGCCAGGGATTGCAGAAGATTATTTCCCAGGCACATCAAGAGAAGAACCAGTGAAGATCTGACAGCCTCTTGCCTTCACAATAAGATGTCTGTGATTTAATAAAGAGAGCTGGGGAAACCTTTACTTATTTGCCTCCTGGAAAAGACCAACAAAAATTATTTTTCTCTGATTTGACAAAATATATCTATGACAGCTTTTGAGTTTTCATTAAAAATGAAAAAATAAAATGTTGTTGCCTGAAAATTAAGCATAAAAGTCTTTCACATGAGAATAATACTAATGTATGAACATTTCTGGTCAAACAGGAGCTTTGAAAGAAAGCGGCAGACCAAGCACCAACTGTGTTGTGCCCCAGACGCTCAGGAGGTGGTGAACCCAACGCTGTGGCCTGACATCCAAGGCTGCCATGTCATTTCTCTGTGGTTTCACCCTCGCTGTGTCCCAGATGCTTGGTGGTGGCTGGGGACTACAGGTGCTGTAAGCAAGTGGGGAGGTCCCCAGTTAGTCTGTGGCTGTGCACTGTGCTGATTTCACCTCGAGCAGCCCAAAGTCTGCTCCCAGTTGCGGTGCCTGCCAGTCCTCCTTGAGGCTGTAAAGGTGGGCAGAGATCAGTGAGTCAGAAATAAATGTGTTCACACAATCTTTCAGTGATGACACTGGAGAACTAGGTGAGGGGCGACAGAGCTGACCCACTGTCTTGGTGCTGCTGAAAGGTCCTCCTGGTATGGGGATTACAGAGCTGATTAACCAGGTTTTACGTGGAGGTGGTGAAGATGCTAGACCTTGAGCTGAGCACATCCTTAAGCAGCAGAATTCAAACCGTGGTCTGAAATGGTGTAAATTCACTGAAATATAAACTACACATGTTCAAGAAAGGTCAGTTGTTTGATAAAAACTGGACTGAACATGCTCTGACTGCCTACAGTTAAGATGACTACTGCTTTTAAAGAGGGCCAGACTTCTTTCCCTGTGCAGCTCCTGACAGCTGACAAGTGAAATGCCTGCACAAGTTGCTCAGCTAATGCCCGGACTCTCACACCATGCCACTTCAGCCCCTTCTTCCCCCTGCTCCAGAGCACTCTTTCGGCTTTTCTGAAAATGTGGATCGTGCCCTCTGTCCCCATGAGATGCCAGTGTCCTGTCAAAATTAACCTATTAGTTGATTATTTGCTTTTGAATGGGAAACGAATAGGAATGTCATTCAGTGTTTCCAAGCTGGAGCGGCAGAAAGGATGCTTTCCGGATGAATGGAGGTCATTGTGCACTCTCTCTGCCATGGGGCTAAGCATACATGTCTGGAACCTTAAACTAACGTCCTTTGCTGTAAGAATAAGGGCCAGCCCCTTTGCTCAGGGGCGACGACGGAGATCGTCATAGCATCTGTTTTTCCTAGAGGACGTGGTTCTGATCTCAGTTTTGGCAATTCATTGTCAAAATTACTTCCAGTTAACTCAGGTGCTGTTGCTGGAGCGAAGCAGGGATGGAGAGGATCAGAGTGAGCCCACTGACTGCCCACTCGAAATGCTGCTCAGAGGAGGCTTGCTGTGAGCTGGCCGGGCTCGGCCGGGCTGGCCGAGCTGACCCGGGGCACGCTGCAAGGACCGGGGGCCAGCAGGCTGCCCAGTGCCAGAGGCGCCCGGGCTACGCAGCTCCGGCCAGAGCCCTCAAGAATGGAGTGGATCCTTCAAAAGGAGACCAACCTTCGACCTGCAGTCATCATTTTGGCCATCAGGTCAACAGTTGTTCCACAGAACATCGGCAATTGTCTTTCTCCTTGTGTCAGGAGGCTCTTGAAACATTATACGAGGATAATTAAGTGGTGAATAAGGGTCAGCGTGGACAAATAAATCAAACTGATAGTTTGAACACAGACTGATTGAGCAAAAACAAGGAATTGTGCCATGCCTGTTAGCGCTGCTCTTGATGTTAACTGACTTTGTTAACATTACATCCAAAGGCAGCAAGTGGGAAAGCTTTGTGAGGAATCAAAAGCTGAGCAAAGAGACATGGGCTTTAATTGTTCAGCTTTATTTTTGAAATAAAGACATGCAGTGCATCAATTTAGCTGACTTTAATGGACCACAGAACTGAACCTATTCTTTAAAATGCTAATTGAGTTTGAAGATTCTCGCCTCTCGCAGAAGAGGGACTCAAGAAATGCCAGTGCCACATTCAGACGTGTCAGGAGCTGTCGTGCAGTTTCATTCAAAGCAAGAGGGTGAAGCACATACCATCGGGCAAGAGGAATGTGTGCGTATAACAGGATAATCTATCCACAGAGGAGATAGCAACTCGGCAAATGACATATCTGTATATATAGCCCCATACAGAGGAATATATCTTTCTGTGTACAATAATGCAGAACTGATGTGTGGGTCTTTAATACAAACACTGTATCACAAACCTGCAAGGTACGTGAAAGTTTTCACTCTCAAACCCATAAAACCAAAGGTCATTAACTTATTTTAAGGAGTGAAAAAGGGGCAGTCAGTCCTTAAAACACTTTTTAAGGGAAAAAATATGTCTGCAACTTCGTGTGTTTCTAGGGGCAAAATGGAGTTGGACATGGGAATATAGAATATACATTCCCTCTGTCATCACTAAAAAGAGTGCTGGGTACAAACCACACTAGTTCTGACTTAGAGGATCAAGGTGATGTGTTTAAGGAAGCAAACTCATCTTTCCACACATGCTAGTAATGTTCTATTGAAAACTAATGTGTCCTTCCATGTTGCTATTTTTCCTTATCTACACACATGGCAATTATTTAAGTAAACTATTGAAAGTGGTAAAAATAAATTCTGAAATTAAAAATGAGGACTGAAAGAACACAATTTTGTCCTGGGGGTTTTTTTGGGGTTTTTTTTTTGTTTTTTTATGTAGCATTGATCCTCTCTAGAGTTTGCAGCCAACATTAATAATGCCATTATTATTTTTTTTCTAACTTATAAGGTACTGTGCATGGCACATCACAGACACATAAAATGTGTCTGCCCCAGATACTTTACAGTCTAGTTCAGACAAATTTAGAAGATGGACCTAGTGTAATAAAGTTCACAGCTTTCCTGTGGCTGGGGTCTGTTATTTTTCCACTGCAGTTTGTTATATACTATCTTTGCATGCTGCAGAAACTTTCTCTCTGGCTGGGTTCCTACAAATTTATTATTGCTGGGCTTTCACACTGCAAGGCGCAGAATTACTTCTTAGGCAGGATGCTATGAATGCTTCAACATAGGGAGCTGACACTTCACATCGCAACTGGACCGTACAAAGGCAAGTTAAGTTATAAGAGATAAATTTAATGATAAGCATGTAAAAAAATTCTATGGGAAATGTATCTGTGCGGCTACATGAATTACGAGGGTTTGCCAAGAAAGGTGTAATGGATTATGGTGGAAGATGAAGGGGAGCTCCCACCATATCCAATCAGCCTTTTACTTAAAGGTCAGGACATTCTGTCTGGGTCCACTTGAGTTTTTGATTCTGCCGTTTCACTATTCAGTGGCACAATGTAACTGTCAGTCTCAACAACGGTTCCTCGAGCCACTGGCTCCACTGCTCACAGGGCAACACACAATATTTCACAGCCACAAAACAATTCACTGTCTGCATAGGCAAACCATATGATTTCCATGGGGAGCAATATTGACACACCCTACTGAGCGCTCTTAAGGGGACTCTTAAAAGAGTTACATCTTTTTTTTTAAAAAAAAAAAAAGGAAAAAAAGAAAAAAGGACTATGGCTCTACTATTCTTCTCTATGACTAAGTTACCTAATAGCATTTTAATGTTCTGTCTCCATGAGATGAAGTTAAATGCAAATATTCTCTATGCCTTCTACCCTCTTTCTCATTTTACCAGAGGGAGACAGTTTTACTGCTATGCAAAGTCTTTCTGGCCAGTAAGTAGTTGCACGATAGACACTAGGAAAGAATTTAGCACATGAATGATGGTCTGTTTGGATTTTCCCCAGTGAGTATTTACGGTGTTATATTATTCATTTCCAGCTCTAAGATAAATCCAGAGACTGGTATGAATTTATAAACGCAGAGGACCCTGCTGATGGTGTGTGAAGCACTTCAGCACTGGGCTCTGCTCTGCTTCGCACCTTCTTTGAAGGCAGTTACCTGCGGGAAGGTTTGTGAGCACCGAGGGGATTTTCTGTGGCACAGCACAAGGATTGCCCTGCAAGTCAAGAGGGAGGAACCAGATGTGGAAATAAAGAGCAGAGGTATGAGAGAGGAAGAGTCACCACAGACACCACCCGGGGGCCCAGCTGCCCTTTGGGAGCCCTTTAACAAGACTTCAAGTTCCAAAGCCCCGTACCTCTCTTACACACACTCTCTTAATCACAGGCTTAATGTGGTCGGTAGCGGGGAGTGCCGTGCACCACTGCCTACCAGCCGACCGCTGGTTTTCTACCCCATGCTCCTGATACTGCCATATCTTTTTAGAAATGGATTTTCTCTCACTGCCCCTGCAGCACTCTCAGTGCTATTCAGATCATGCAGCCAGCTGCAAAATGAAAACGGCGTCAGTCCATTGTCGATGTCTTGCTCTGGCCCCTGACTTCAGGGAAAGCATCATCCCGACACTGCAGAGAAAGGAGAGGGGTGAGGGCTCCTTCCCTGTGACATGGGCACAGTGGGTGAGATCCCGGGCACCCTGCAGGCTGTGGCCA
Source organism: Microhierax caerulescens (assembly GCA_035590215.1). Classification (NCBI taxonomy): domain Eukaryota; kingdom Metazoa; phylum Chordata; class Aves; order Falconiformes; family Falconidae; genus Microhierax; species Microhierax caerulescens. The sequence continues at coordinate 52,428,538 of JAVJGJ010000059.1, read as the reverse complement.
CATGGCTGCCACAGCAGGTCAAGCCATGCGGGCTCACTCGACACCAGATCTGCTGCCCTGGGCGGACCACCTCTGCGGTGCTGCTGTGGGCTGCAGTGGTTGTGAGCACTACAGAGAGACATTTCTTGCAGGAATTGTGTTTGGGTGCTGGCCATGACTTGGCAGGCACCTTTCCAACACCTGCACACAGGTCCCCTCTGCCGGGGTGGGCATGGTGCAGCGGAGACTGGCTGCTGTGCTGGGCAGTGCAGCTGGAGGGGCGCGAGGCTGAGCCTGGCCGTGCCCATCCCAGCCAAGCACATTCCTGGGGGCCCTGAGATGCCTCCACCGGGTTGCTCCACTCTCAGCACTGGGAAGCCACCTTGCCTAAAGGGCAGGTAACCCAGAGGACTTGGGACTGCTTTGGTCCCCCATCCTGTGTGATTTCCCCCTGCCAGCTGCCTCCCCGCTAGCTTAAAGGCCAGCTGGAGAAGGCACTTCATGCTGCACAGCTCTGAGGGTGGTGGCAATCCACAGCTCCTCTGAGGATACACAGCTTTGCAGAAGTGTACTCCGAGCTTTCAGCAAAGCCCTGACCCACTGGAGTAGCCCCCACTGCCAGCACTACGCTATCCTGTGGCTGAAAAGCTTCCCACTGTTAAAAGGAGTGGATGAAACAGTCTGGCAGCTGCTAAGAGCCCAAGGAAGCCTGATTTGTTTAAAAAACTTCATGTTCTGATGCTTTCAGAACAAAATACTGCATGGCAGGGTTTTCTTCTTCCCTTCCTGTTAAAGCTCTGTTTAGAGTTTTAGAATGGCCTGGGTTTGGGTTGTCTTTTTTTTTTTTTTTTTTCTTGGAAAATTATTATAAACCAGAAATTTTTTCTCCTGATGAGCTTCGATTGCATTTCAGCCATCTGTTGCCCGGGCAGCCCTAGCCAGGGCTGGTGACGGCGTGATATAATGGTCCCTTCTGGCCTTCAAAGCTCTGAAATTGGTGCGGCAGGATTCTGCTCAGCAGCGCGAACAGGACAAACATATGGACCAAGCTCCACTGCTGCTTCTTTGATTGTGTTGGACTGCTGCTGGCCAGCACAGGATGGTCTTCCTTGGCATCTCGAGTAAAGCTATATATCGTGATCATTTTGCTTTGTCAAGCAGCAACTTGATCTTGAATGTTTGCACCAAAAATGGGATTGCAGACACTAGTGCAACAAATCTGGTTTGATCATCTGTAGACATTTTTTTTATGTTCCCCCACATGCAGTGGACGCTGAGGTGCACCATGGTAGCGCCTTTCCATCCCATCAGAAAGGGCTTGGCCTGATGGAAGAGAGCTCTGCACTTGTTTTGGGTTGGTTTACAGGTGAGACACACTCAGTTTGCAAGGAAAACAACATATTCATTTTCCTTTAAAACCTATAAAGAAATGTGAAAATCAGACTGACATCACAGTTGCCAACAGATTTCCAGCAGTACCACAAAAAAAGTCCTTACAAGCCGCCTTTCCCTGGGCTGTGCTAGTTCTGCACAGTGAGTGGGGGTAAAGCATTGGAAGATATTTCTACTCAGTAAAACCAAGAGAATTTGCTGTTTGAAAGGGGTTCTTCTGGTACTGTTAGGTGGGCAACACACCGTCTGTGGCTGGATATAGACTGTGATTTCACCTCATCATCAGCCAGCAGAAGCCCCTCTGGTGAGCACTGCCAGAACAGTGCAGGTTAGATCAGCCCACAGGCTGCTCTAAATAGACTGGAAATGGGACTCAGAAAGTCTTGGGGATGAGCAAGAGCATCTGAGATCTGTCAGTATCTCCCTAACACCTGTCTTTTTCCACTCTGTATGATTTGATCAGCACAAAAAATAATCTCGCTTTACCATGCAGGCACCCAGGTTATGGTGCTTGTTACTGAGCAATCAAATGCCACTATGGCAGGCAATAGGTGAGTTCAAACAGACCTTGAGGTCTGAGACCTTGTAAAACTCCCTTACAGCAGTTAACATCAACTTAGGAGTTCCTTGAGCTGCTTCTGCAATGAGGGGTGGGGGGTAAGGATAATAAATAGTACTAAAAGCCAAATACACATGTGTGCAGTGTAGTAAGGGCTGGATTATTTATGAAAAGAAACTGGCCATAAATAGACTTGTTTCTTGTCAGGAAGGATATGGTCAAAATATCTCCTACAAGATGGGAAAACTTGCATGTGCAGCAGTCCATGACAGGCACATGTTGTGCCAGACAGCCCACACTGGAACAGTGCTTGCCTGACGGACATCCGGCGCATGAGTGATTTGTGATGGTAGCGGCTCTGCCTGTCGCCCTCCATCCCAGGCAGCAAAAGACAGATCGTGGCTCCACGTGCTGTAACTTTTTTCTCTGAAGCTGGGAGCTGCTTGGCCAGGCTCGCTCGGCCTGAGGGCTCTCCTCTGCCTCAGGTTGGTCCCACAGTTTTGCCTGGTAGAGGAAGAAGGTGATGCCTGTAAATCTGCATGAAAAATTGCCCTAACAGATCTGAGAGGCTACAATAACACAGATGCTGCGGGCCTGGCTTCAGATAGCAATTACCTAAGCTTTCCTTGATTAGTACGCAGCTGTCAGTCCCAAAGGGCATCAAGTCCTCCATGTATTTTTGGTGTGAATGTGCCCGTGTGGCCACAGTCCTGAGGCACCTCACAACCCACTTATATTTCTCCTTGCAGCTCCCCTGCAGTGGGGTAGGACTTTTCTTTCTGCTTCACAGGCAGAGAAATCAGGGCTATGCCAACACTACCAGCTTGCTGCAGGGCTGAGTCCCAGGTTCCCCTGTTGCTGAGGTCTCTGGAAGAGATGCTCAGGATTTTTGCCAAATTTTCATGCCTGTCCACACATCCTTGGTGGTTTCAATGTATGGGTGCACATCAAATCCTCATGCATCCCCAGGTTTCCCCAGCTTCGCTTTTGCAAAGCGTTTGAGCAGGGGCTCTCCTCTCCTGGGTGGGCATCTTAATCCCCTGCCTTTCAGACAGTGCCCTCCAGCCCATGATATAATTTGTGCTTTGTCCCCCGGCAGAGCAAAGAGGAGCAGCAGCATTGCAGTGTATCTGCTGTGCAGAGGGAGGGTCCCCAGGGCCTGCCTCATGAGGACAGAGCTATTCAGCCCTAACCAGATTCAGGGTATTATTGCCGATGTGCAATATGCTGTGCCCTGTGCAGCTTTGGAGTATGCTGGATGTGTGATTTGAGATGTACTCTGAATTATTAATCAAAGAACAAAGAACAGCTCCAAGCTGCAACCCCCTGACAGTTGAAGGGAGTTCTGCCATTAACTTCCCTGAGAGCAATATTGGGTACAAAGTACAAGGGTCTGTATTCACCATAATTTTTAAATGCACATTGCTACTCTGCACTGCAAAGTCCTGGCTGTGTATGTGTTGGTGATGGATTTCCTCAGCATATTTGGGCTTCACAGTGTCACAGATACCCAGAAATGATGAAAAAGAATAGAGCAGATACGTGGCAATGCTCTTTTTAAAGCCATATTCATGTTAGTTCTCATCATGCCTTCCTCCAGCAAGATGACAGAAGCAATCATAAACTGGGCATTTTATTTCCCCCTTTGTACGCCTATTCATTAAAACCAGCCAAGCCTTTAAAAACGCTTTAAAGCCCTGTGAATGGCAGGGGTGAGAGGGTGGGAGGTAAGAGGAGGGGGAGAGGAGGGGTAGCAAACACCCTGGGAGCACAGCACCAGTTCTTCTCCACAGCTTTGCGTGTTCAGTCAGGGGCAGGTGAAACTTTGAAAGACCAGTGAGTGGGGGAGCTGCCACACAGGAGGCTGGTCACTGGGCAGCATGGTACTTCAGCTGGCACCGTATCGCCAGAGTTAGGTCTGTGAAGGCTGAAATACCAAAGAACACCGCATTTCAGAAAGTTGGCTCTCTCTCACACCTGTATTCCCCTCCCCAGCATACGCTTAACACTTCCGTGACAGTAAAACGTGGTGACGAAGTATGTTGACCTGGAAAAATTGGAAGGTCTGATTTGCAATAGCAGATACATTCATTGGGTTTTGATTAAATCTGCGCAGAATCAAAGATATATGTTTGTTCTGTCCTTTTGATTTAAACATGTGATTTTTATATACACTGAGGACACATTAGACCACTCTGAAAGCACAGCGGGGCCTTAATATGTGAGTAAATTATTTTTTATACCCACTTTAAGGTCTATTTATTCTAATTGAGCAAAATCCTAACTCTACTGGAAATCAGTGGGAAATCTGCCATTGACTTCAGAGGCTCCGGGATTTTGCCCAAGCACAGTGTAAAACGATTTATATAGAAGTAGCCACCAGCCTTTTTGCTAGAAGTCATGATCTAAAGGTTCAAAAATCCCCTTTAACTGCAGAAACAGAGCAGACATGCGCTTTATTCTCTTTATGCAGTGCTGGAATATTCACTGTTTTCTGCTTAAAAACAAAAAATCAGTTAAGTTTCAGAACGTTAGCAGACTCGCAGGGAGGGGTGAGAGGCAAGAGAGGCTTTTTTGCCGCTTGCATTGGAAGGCGTTCAGTGTACAGCACTGTACAGGAGAGAATTAAAAAAAAAAAAAAAGAAAAAGAAGTTAAATTTAGCCCATAACACTGTACAGGAGAGAATGTCTCCCCGGGGCGCCTCTACATCAGGCTACAGAGTGCCATCCCCGGGCTCTAACAGATGCCCAGCAGAGAAGCTCCAGGCCCTAAACCTCACCGTAGTCTCTTGTGTTAATGAGGACTCTTGATGCAGTTTAAGGTACACTGGTGAGCGGCCCTAAATCAGAGCTGGTCCTACTCAGGAAACGTCCCGGCGGCTGCGGAGGCGGGCCTGGTTGCATTCCAGATGTGGTGCCTCCAGCCTGCCTCTGACCAGCATTCATTTCTGCACTCCACAGCTGGTCCATGTAAATGTGCCATATTGCAGCCCATCTGCTCAGAGAGTGCACAGTGGCACATCTCTCTCTGACAGTGGACCATTTTATTGAACGCTATAAATATTGAAATTCATAGGCATGAAGCAGCAGATTTTTAATGTTACTTAGAGAGACATTTGAGCCACAACCTTTGGCAGCAGCACACGCTGCTAGCATCTCAGTACACTGCACGCCATTTGGTTCAGACTCATGAACAACTTTTCCAGAGATTTCATGGCTCTCCAATCCCAGGTAAAATGGAGTACAGACCCTGTGGGATGATATTTAGTGTGAATGTCACCCTGCATGCAATGTGCATTTGGGATATGGACTTTCCAGCCCTGTGCTGTGTTAAACCATATGTTAATGTTTTCATACTCAGAAAAGATTAGTTCGGGGACCAATAAAGTTTCAAAACTACAAATAATAGGCTAACCAAAATGAAATGTGAGGTATTCCTAAGCCTGAATGTTGTTTTTTTTCTCCCAAAGTCTCTGCAGTTTTTGTTTTTTAAATGGCACCACTGCATTTTGCAACAAGAAACTGGCATATTCATATTTTATAAGCTAATACATGTAAATTTTGTATTAGCGAGTAAACATCTCTATTAATTTGAAATTCATGGCATCTGATCTGGAAAAGAAGCAAAACACCACTTTGTGGTTTTCTATTTGTCAAGTAGTCCCTAGTAAGTGTTCAGTGAGCTGGAAAGAGCCAAACCCCAAACTAGGATAAACTTATATATTATTTCCGATGGATATTTTCCTCTTGCCAAGCCAGCAGTTCCTGCAGAGCATCAAGAACCAGCCTTTTCCCTTTTGGAATCAAAAGGAATTTTTCCATCTACATTAATTAGAGAAGGATCAGGCCCTTAATGAAAGAAGCTGCGTTAAAAAGGGTGAACATATTTGAAATTCTCTAAAATGCTTTGAAAAAAATCATGTTCATTTTTATGTGGGGTGTTGAGCCTGCCATGACATCCACAATGTTTTCTACTCCTGGAGCTGTTCAGGCAGTAAATAATTCCACACTTGGCCAGCAGCAGCTCAGGGAGCAAGGTTGGGGGGGTGTTTTATTCAAAGGTGTGTATCCCAGCTCCTGTGACAAGCAGGCTAAAAAGTTCTCCGAGCATGTGGAGTAAAGTGGGGATTGGGGCAAAAAAAAAAGCAAAGCAAAAAGACCTGCTGAGGATACCGTCTTGGCACTTACGTTTCTCGAAACTGTGTAGCTTTTTAAGTTCGCTTCATTATCTCTTTTGTCGTTGCTTCATTGTCTTCATTATAATTTAAAAAGAGACAGGGAAGACGGCATCTTTAGTAGCGAAGTCGTACCGTTTGGACAATAAGCTGTGTCACTGCTCAAGCCAGTCCCCCAGTTCCCAATCAGCAGTGTTATGTAAGGTGGCAGGTTAATAAATGCGACACACTGAAATCATTTGTACCAGATTATCTCTCCTTCCAAACTCTGACAGATGCTAAGTCCAGCTGGTAAAAAAAGTTTATAGGCGAGTTGGATCTGGGGCCTTCACACACTCCACAATGTTGGCTACCAATGCTTGTTTTAATGAGTCACGAATTGCCTGTTTATCTTCTGCTCCCTGCTGTTTCTGCATTTTCTCTTCCAGAACAATCCTAGAAACACATGCTGCTACAGACGCTGGAGCAATGTGTGTAGACATTTGAGCCAAATTATTATAAAGAACTCTTTCTTCTCGGATATTAAAAAAAAAAAAAGGCGAGAATTGCACATTGCCTAGCAAATCGTTATCTCAGATGTTTGCTGTGACATGCTCAATATGGCCTACCAGAGAAAGTTGGAGACATTTGAAACCTTAACAACTACACAAAATGACACTGTAATTGGCGGGTTTTGTTGTTCATGTTCTGGCTCTGCGAAAACTGCTCTAAACACTTTGTTTAATGATGTTACATTATGACAACACATGGCTTCTATAGAGCAAGTCATCATGTTGAACATGCGATATCACAGGAAAGGGGAGTGGGGGCCCAGTGGGGCTCAGTGGGGAGAGGGGCGGGGTGCCCACGCGTGCCAGTACACACGCATGCACACATGGGTAAAGGGGCAGCCCAGAGCTGATACGCTCCCCTCGATGGGCTCCTCTGCCCATCCCAATGGCTTAAGACCAGTGGTGACGCCTTTCCAGGAGAGCCCTGGCTGTGGGGTGCATGGGGGCACCGACACCCTGCCATGCAGCAGCCTCCGTCACTCTCTGACTCTTCTGCCGTGATTGTAGCTTTGTTATTTGGACTAGTCCAGGCCGACTTGACAGAGCAATGCCCTGATGCAGAGGGCTCTGTGGGCAGAGATGTGTGTCCTGCCACCCAGCTGGGCTGGGAGCATCCAGAGCCGAGACCATCTGTGCCAGACAGCCAGGCTTCCAAGCAAGCCACTACATGGTGTTTCCATGTGGGTCATGTTGCCCCACAATGTAACCTAAGGATATTCAGCTGCCATGATCCTGTTTAAAAAAGATTCCCCTTGTACCCTCTGAAATAATGTACATGCATGGCATGGGATGCAGGTGCAAGACAGCCCCACATCTACAGAGATGCCCTGCATAACTGTATGGGCAGCACAACCCTGGCCTGAGTTCCCCAGTGCAGGCAGGATCACTGCTCTCCTCATGCAGCATGGTGAGGTCCTGGATCACTCTGATCCTGCAGGAGACCTTCTGCCATAGGGGACACAGGTTCTCCAGGCAGTGGCAAGGAGTATGTGCAGGAGGGCAGTGGCACAGGGCATGTCCAGGAGAGATGGCTGGGCTTCAGGTAGGTTCATGAGGAGCAGAAATGGACATGTAGGGATTGTTCATGATATGCTGCAACACGTCCTGCACTACCTCCATTTTGTCTGTGTGTGCTAAGCACACAGGGGCAAAACCACCATGTCTGATGCCTTCGTGGAAAGGGGGCTCGATGCTGTGAACCTTGGCACAGCCTCATCTAGTTGGGGCAGGCTGAAAACAGCTGGATGGAGCATTTCTTTGGTGGCACAGGAAACTCTCTGGCTGCAGCCACTGCACTTATCGTGGCTTTGCACAGGGCTGCAGCAGCAGCAGCTCCCGCGTTTGCAGGTTTCCCAAGGTTTCTTTGTGTGTCTGCTGCCCGACTGAATGGCCTCCCTGATGTCCTCAGAAAGAAAACAGTGAAGTTCCCACTTTTGCTAGTGCTTCTGGTTATTAATAGAATGTTTCAAATTTGTCTTTTCTTTGCACATGGGAAACTGTACGGTCATTTGGCAGATGTTGAAACTCACCGATTTTATATCCAGCAGCTTGGAAAAACAATGGATGTCATACTCTGTTTAACAAAATATATGCTAGGCAGAGTCCATCTTCTGTGCTAGCAAAGTGAATCTTACTCCTACCAATCACTCACTGTCACGAAGATGAAGGAACCACCATAGTGCTCTAAGAGGATTTGTTTGCAGTTCTGGCTTTCACCTTAAATGGTGCAGCTCTCGCATACAGCCATGATGCAGTTATTGCCAGTGCTGCCTTACGTCTGCCTTCTCTTTTTATTTAGCTGGTTTAGCGGTATGCTAATGACAGGAAGAAAGCATACATATAAAATATTGTAAGCATCAAGACATGGAAGGAGAAGGTAAATTTGGCTCCCAACCATGAAATTTTATTCTGCAGTTGCCTTCTTAATGGCATCTCTTGAGGTCAGTGGCTTTGAATTCTCCCAATTGTATAGGGTCACTCTGGCAGCATTGACCAAGTAGAAAAGATTCAGCCAGGGGAAACAATGGCAGAAGTCACCCTTAAATGTCCTGCCTTCTATATCATGCAATTGATTCCAAGGCTCCCCACCACGATGTCACTGTTTGACCAGTTTGCTTTAAAACAGCTTAATTAGCTGAAAGGAAAGCTATGTCTGAGCATGTTTGTGAGAAAAAAAACAAAAAGCTCTCGCCTTTCAGAAAGCTCATGCTCTGTCTTGTCGGAAATCTCTGGTTCTGAAATGAAACAACATTCCTTTCATACAGAGTTAAGTCCCTGACAACAAATTTTACCAGATTGAGGAAACAACCGGTTGTGCCTCTCACTGATGTCGATGGCACTGGTTTGGTTTGGTTTGCTCTGGTTTGGTTGGTTTAGGGGCTGAGTGCTCTGTACCTCTGTTAATGGGATGGATGCTGCAGGAAGAGATTGTGGGAGCCGTAACCAGCTCCATTGCTCCTGCTTTGAAAGGCACTTGGGACTGACTGCTTCAGTACTTTGGTGCCACTTGTGTATTAATGTCCAGGCCATCATCTGGAGAGGGTTTGAATATGCAGGAAGGAGCAACAGAGTGTCCATTGGGAAGAAATCAAAACTGGAGGTCCCAGTGCTGCCTTCCTTAGCCTAACCCATAGAAAGCGGTGCCACCTCAGGGCCTGGAGACGTTAAAATACTCAGCGTGCCAAGCAGTGCAGCTGCTGAAGTAAAAAATGCAGCAGAACATACTGCACTGCCTTCGGTTTCCTCATTTGCTCTCCCAGCCGCAGTGTTTGCAGTGAGGTCAAAATACAGCCTTTGGCCCACTACATGGTCTTTCCAGCAACCAAATTTCTCCTGAAGGAAAGAGCGTGAGCATTGAGGGGCTTTGTTCTGTGATGGTCGTGGCAGCTTGTCAGCGTTACCAGGTTGCTGAACAGCTCTGTAAGAGCTGCTGCCCTCCTGGCGGGGGGGGTGGGGGGTGGGGGGTAGCAAGAGGTTTGAGTAATTTGCCCAAGGCTTTAGGAAGAATCAGTTTCAAAGCTGGATCTGCTATGCAAAAAAATAAAGGCACAGTTTTTCTGTTCAGCCTATTAAGCCAGTTTCTTGTCAGGCCTTTTTGCGTGTGTATTTGCACGGTGTGCTTAGAGCCAATCCTGACGGAAAATGCGGGAGCCCAGCACCAGAGGTGCGAGGGGGAGTGAAGCACATAAAGCCAGAGCAAATCACAGAAAGACCCATTTAGGAAGAGAATACAATTTGGTTAACACGCTCCCTGAGACAGCCTGCACATTGTGATTTTATGCATGTGTGTAGCCATACCAGGTTCAGTGAAATTAGGTGCTAAACATATTTATGAAGGGGAGTAAAACTTTGCAGAATCAAGGTCTTAGTGTATTTTGTGACATATTGACAGCATCTCACTCATTTGTTTTCCTGGGCATTTATGAGAAATTTCCTTCTATTGCAGCTCATTTGTTCATGTCCAGAGCAGAAAAAGCATTTTAAAATAATTTTTCTTCCACTGCATGAAAGATTCTGGCTGGGAAATGAAAGAGAAGTATGCCTTGCTGCTGGATTAAAAGCTTTAGCTAAAATACATGTTTTTGTAATTTTTTTTCCCCAAAAAAGCCCAAACATCTTTTAATTCACGTGCTTATATTTGAAACAATATGCTGCTGAAAATGAGACGTTTATCAGTGGTTTTTCCCTTCTCAGCTTTACAGAAAGGTGAAGGAAAGGATGATTAAACCAGAAACAAAGTCAGTAATTAGCAGTATAAATCTCTCAGTGATTTCAGTAGGTCACGAAATTAACTGGTACAGGCTTCGGACACATCTGCTCTTTTGGCAAGCGGTGCCCTCCGTGAGCCCGCTCATTGGCTCGCACTAACCATGCGATGGGTCTCGGGGAACTTATTTGCGCTCCCTAAGCTGAGCGCAGTGCAGCGATGAAACCCTCCGGTTTCTGAAACGCTGAAGCACGTACAAAGGCTGAACGCTCCCGGTAACGGAGAGGCAGCCTCGCAGAGTTTTGAAGTGCTGTGCTATTGCCCTGGGACCCCTGGAGGGAGGTGGGGCATGAGATTTTAGTCCGCGTGGTTGAATGCTGCTTTGCAAGGCTCAGATTCAGGAAATTATTTGGAGGTTTAGGGAAGAGGGATTCTGTTCCCGTGCCACAGGCTGGTATCAGGAAGGGAGCTACCCCCACAAACCGGCAAGGAGAGCTCCAGCACCAGAATTACTGCTCAGTTTTCATCTTGGCCACAGCTTCATTCTCCTGGTGGCAGAGCAGCAGAGTAGCAAGAGGCTTAAAGCACCAGAAATAGGGAAATAGGGAGGGAAGGGAGGAAACCAACAATTCTGCCTCCTCTCAGCCTCAAAATGTGAGGGAGGCACGCAGGGTTGTATTACATCAAGTCTAGTTGGCTGTCATGTCAGGCTGGAGGCTGGAGGTCAAGAGCCTGCTGCAAGCCTGTCTCGGGGCTGCTTGTTTCACGTAAGCCATGCACCTCTGCCTGTCAGCAGGCAGGTAAAAACAGCAACATGAGCTGTCAGTCTGACATGTTCGCCTTCCTCGAGCTGTTGTTACAGATGTAACTCATAGGTTCTGAGTTAACGGCTCAGCCCACGTTGGAGGATGGAAGCTCTGAGCTGTGGTTCCAAGGCATCCCGCTTGGGACCCTGGTCCCCCTTCTCATCGTTTCATCAAAACTAAGAATTATGGCTGGGCTGTGGGGCAGCATCCAGAGCACCAGAGCAAGGAAGCCTGGCTCTGTCTGAGCTGGTTTTTAATCCATAAAGCAAATTCAGCTGGAAACTTTGACATTCTCACTTTTGTGTAGAAATCCTAGAGATCCATCAGTTATGGAATTCATGGCTGTAATTCCAAATACATGTGCTTTATAGGCAGGAATCCTAGACCAAGCTGGGCTCCTGTTACCTTGGGGAGACTTCTAAGGAAGATAGTATAGCCCTAAGTGGGCACATGAGGCTCTTTGAAACCCAGTAATGTTTGCTCCCTTTCTAATTTCATTGCCAATCTCTAATGTCCTAAGGCCATCAGTGCAAAGGCTGTCTGTGGGGAGCAGAGAGGGACTAAGAGGTTCTGCAGAGCGTGCCAGCACTAGGCAAGTGTCTGTTCTTTGAGTAGTTGCACAAAGGGGAGTTTGGAGCACTTTCCTAAAAGCAGGGCCAGTTTCTAGCTGTGGTCTGCAGAGAGAAGCCTGCGTAGCCATTGTGGCACCAACTCTGTCTTATTCCAGAATGAAAAGAAAAAGAGAACTGAATCAAAGATATCTGCTCTTTCTGAAAGCTCTCCTCTTGTTTTACCTTTTCATTTGAGCTTTCTCCCTTCCTTTCTTTCTTTCTTTCTCCCATTCATTCTCTTTCCATGAGTAAAACAATATAGAGATGAGCCAGAGTGGTGCTGTGTCCTGCTACCTTTTCTTCCATGGTCTTTTATATGCTTTAGAGTCTAGGGCATAAAAGCTATCAGCATTAGAGAACTTGATACAAGTTTAGTGCATCTGTGCCTCAGCATCTCTGTGTCACAGGGTGTTTGGCTTTATGTAAAAGTGTTTGGGTTTGTGCATATTTAAACCATGTATTTTGACACTATTCTTTAAAGCTTTTTGCTTTCAATATGTAGTTTCTCAATATGAGTACTTGCCTCATAGTCAACATGGGGAAATTGCTATCCTGAGCAAAATATACTCCTCTAGAACAGACAAACTGGACTTTCAAACCTCCTTTGTGTATTTTCACATGTAAATGTCTCCTACTATTCAGATTGCTTTTTGAACTGTATCAGTACAAAATTGTTGGTGATAGCCTTTTCATTCCTGGTTAGCATTTTACTCCACAGTCTCCTACTGACTTCGCTGGGCTGAGGCACTGAGTGCTGTACCATACACCCTGAGGATGGTACAGAGAGACTCCCCATTTTTGCAACAGTCTTGGCTGTTAGTGCAGCAGTGAAAAGTACTTGACTGATCTGGGTGAAGTTTATCGAATTTCAGCTTTCCAGGGCACAGGGCAGCCAAGCCACAGTAAACTGGGAGGATTAATAAGCTGGAGCAGATGAGAGCTTTCATCAGCACTATGGTAAGGAGGCATGAATGCAATTTCTTGGCTTGAAGTACACTGAGATGCTCAGATATGTTTGGGGATTGTATTACACTGTACAGCATCACTGCTTTCAACTCTCCCGTATTGACTCAGCAGTAGTCTGCTAGCTGGAAAATCATCACGTTCCCTTTTATCACTCTATAATACTTTTAAAGCTCCTCCAAGTACCTTAAAAGAGTGAGAAAGTCCCAGCAAAGTCCCAGTTTTGCTGACAAGCGATACTACTGTATTTTTTTAGTCTTGCCAGCAAATCTCAAAAATCACTTGATCACTAAAGAGACACAACTAAGACCATTGAAGTGGGTTAGAGAGCTCTGTGCTGAAGAGTATTTGGATTATTTTTCTGCCTTGGACCTCTGGGAAATGAGATCTAAGTGGAGCCATTATACCAATGCACAGCATTTTTTTCCCAAGGCTATTACAGCACGCAGAGCTGGCTGTTCAACCATCTGCAGAGCTGCTGAGATCCCACCCCTGTCTCTGCTGGGCTGGAGGGCAGAGCCCAGCAGGCTGCGAGCTACCACTTAGGTCCCTGCTCACCATTGCTGCCACTCAGTTGTTCTTGACAGTGAATGTTGGTCCCTAACCAGCCTCTGGAAACATGCGGGTTTAGGGATGCAGATTTTAAACTCCATCACCTCACAGGAGGTTTGCACCCTCTGCTCCAACCAGCACCCTGGCTCACATTGATGGAAGACAGGAGCCAGTTTGTGTTTTCATGACAGCTTGTGGTGCTCACAGCCCCCCTTAACCCTGCAGAGGCACAAGGTGCCCTCTCCTGCTCCACCTTCCAGTTCAAAAGACCTGGACGTGAAGATGGGGACGCTCCGACGCGCCCCGTGCGGTTCAAAGGGAAGCAGTTCGCAGGGGAGCTGATCTTCCTTCTCTTGCACCACAGCCATTGTGCAAGTGTCAAAGGAGCATCCCTCTCATCTCTCAGATTGATGGCATCGTCTAGGACTTCCAGCATAGACAAGATAAACTAAAGGCTTCTGCAGACAGGTATGTAACTGTGGAGACAGCAGTGCTGCAGAAGAGGCCTCTGATCAGGGGAATGTTTGTCCCACAGTCGACTCTCTGGCATAGCGGTCACCTTTGACATGACTTGCTGAATAGGAGTTTGTTTTCTAATTTCCATGGTTCAGCCATAGGCCACACAAAGTAAATACAAGTAAACGGGCAACAGTGGGTTCAAAGGAACATAAGACAAGTATTTGCCCCCTTGGAAGACAGTTTGGGTAGTGTTCACATGTGAATCAATCTGGTTTGGGTCTTTGAAGTGATTTTGATTAAGAAGAGTGGGGTAGAGTACTGAAAATTGACAGGGTCAACAAAAGATTGCCTGTCTTTATGGGCATATTCTAGAGATGAACTGCTGGCATGCCAGTGCAGAGCTGCCATTGGTGCCATCGTGCAGATGTGAACTCCTGAATCACTTAATAAGAGAAGCAAGAGGCCTGCCCTGGCACCAGCACTGAGCCTGGGCAGCCCAGAGGAGAGATGCTGTCAAGTCAGCGCTTGCTCTCATGCCCTTTTAAGGGCTCTTCCCTTACTCTGACTGGCCTTGCAGGCACATCTCTGAACGTGACACTGCTATGTCATCAGGCATAGGTAACATCAGTGAGTTTAAGTTACCTCAAGCTGCAGTTAATACGTGAAGAGCTTCACTCCCTGCCTGGGTGTACCACTACAAGTTGTCAATCTCTTCCACATGATCCAGGATCATAACAAACTTATGTGGCAGAAACGGAGGCTTCTGGTTTTGGAAGATGTCCTTTTGTAGGTTGCTTGAGTTGCAAGGGAAAGCCTTCACCACGGCCTTTAGGCTGTTTCCAGCTCAACACAGCCCCTAGACTGGCTGTCCTGTAAAGGGCTTGGGTTTTTTGGTTGGTTATTGCTGTTTAGGTTTTAAATCAGTGCCCTATTTTTCTGCTCTTGGCTTTGAAGGAAAGAAAATATCGAGTACCATAATCAATGATTCTTAGAGTGTTACAGAAATACCACCATGCACATCCTATCAAAACACCGTCTGGCTAGGAAGCCCATTTTGTGGTGGCTTTAACTTTACCTGGTATCTTAATGCTTTTACCATTATATGCAACTTACTTTCTGCTAATGCACAGCATATCCCCTTCAGGGAGACAATCTGATATTTGAAGCGACTTTTCATCTGATTGATGTGGTCACCATCACTCTTCTCCTGAAATCAAGAGTGTCCTAATCCTATACATAAGTAAAGACTATTTGTCAACATGAGTGACACGTGAGGGTTGAAGACAAAAATGTGGATCCCAAGTGCAGCTGGTCAGTGATCATTCCACAAAAGTTTTCACAGTGCAACGTGTGAAGTGACTTCAGCAAAGATGACAAGTAGATTAATTTATAACTTGTTTGTCTATAGTAGTTATTTACTTCCTGTGCTTATTAGCAGTAATAGCCAAGTAGAGACTGTGTATATCATTACAGATTTTTAAAAGGATGTTAATATCTTTTAGAATAAAAGAAATCACCTGAACAAAATAAATTCTTACTTTAACACAAGTGGATTCTTCTGAAAAGCTGCAGGTAAGAAAAGTTTCCATAGCTGTTCATCATTGTGCCTTGCAGACTCATAAAGAAAAGTAAAGGATGAGCTGCTTTTGCAGTGCAGGGAAACTCGGTGTGCAAAAGAAACTGCCACAGAGCAGGCAGGTGCAGGTAATTTCATAGTGGAGCTCCTGAGAACCTGCTGAAAAAGCCATTCACGTATTCATAGTTATCCAGACTCTGCTTCAGCAGCTCAGCTAACATAGCAGGACTGAAGAGCCACTTCTGAGGTGAGGGAAAGCACTTGGTCAATGTCTGGGCCATCTTAAAGATGAACGTAAAGCTAGTGATGCCAGTCCTGAAAGCCAGTTGCCATTTGAAATCCTGGTAGTGCCTGACTGAGCCTGAAAAAATGGCACAGGCACATCGCTGTAGCTGCCGGGGCCAGAATCCTAATCTCCTCACATACGAGCCTGGCCTTCACTGTAGGAGGGGAAAACCAGGTAGGGATAAGCCAGTGGGAGGGGGGAGCCTTTCCATGCCTTATCCTGGTGAAAATGCAGAGGCTTCTCCAAGAGTATTGCCCCCATCAAAGCTCCCAGGAACACTGTCCCTCAAGCCTGAGCTTGGCAAACTTACGCAGACATGCACACGCCTGCACACGCCTGCAGAACACCTGTATCCGTGCTCACTGCTCCCCGAGGCTCCTCTCGCTGCCAGGTAAGCGGGACTGCGGGACGATGTACGGGCAAAGGGAGCAGCGACCAGAGGAAAAAGACAAGCTGGAGCAAACCAGGGTTCCTTGTGCTGCCTCCTCAGTGGCCAGGGCACAGATGTGCTCTGTCTGCTGTCTCATCCTTTCTTAACTCCACCTCCCACCCTTTGAACCTCGTTAACTGGCTATGCAAAAGAGGGCACTGATTATTACCCTGAGTGATAATCCAATTACTTGGGATAATAAAGTGCCTGTGTCTTCATACAACAGAGTACAGGGCAACCACAGTTGGTTGGAAAAGGAGTGAAAAAATTGCAGAAACACCCCCAGACTTTTTCCCTCCCCTCACCTACAGGTTTAGTTTCCAGCCAAGCCTAGCCACTGCTCATAGTGCCCGTCACAGACAGCCTCCTCTGCAGCCCGTCTCCTGTCCCAGAACAGACTCCTGACATCCCTGACTGACACTGGAAAGGGCCCAGGGAAGGAAAAAAATGGTGAGGGGTACAGCACATAGACCTGGGGGAGAGCACAGCAGAAGTGACCCCAGGTTACTGCTGAGGTGAACCTCTTGCCCCATGCCTGCTCCTGCAGCTTTTTGCCTCCAGTGACTGCAGATCCCCTCCAGGTGTCCGAAGTTGATATTACTTTGCAATAATGCTATAAATTAAATTTCTTCCCCAACATGTACAAAAATAATTTTAATTCAGGACGGTGAGGAAACTTCTCACATGGCTAAGGTCACTCCCTGTATGCTCAGGCTTTGAGGGTGCTCCTGGGAGAACCCTCGTCTCTTTTCATAAAAACAAGCAGTGGTGCACTGCTAGCTAAGGTGACATTTCAGCCGCTGACGTTCTGGCACCAAAGGAGGACATCAAACTAGTTTGTTTTCTAAAGTAACAATTATTTTGCATGTCTCTGGAAAGGAAGTCATATGAGGATGAGAAAAAAAGGCAAAACAAGAGGATTTATCCATTCCAAAACAGCTTTGCAGAGACATTGCTGTAACACAGCAGTCTAAAAAAGTCTGTATGAAGTCCCGGGCTTTCCCAGTTGAAGGCGTCCCGTTCCTGAGAAAGATGAGCAGTGCTTCCTTATTTTCTTTTTGCTTTCCCCCAAGGAAGGAAAAATGTGAGGAGGGTGCAATTTTGGTGGAAGCTGAGGTTGCAGGAGTAATGGAAGGGCACAAAGGGTTCATTGTTGGGCCAGCAATCTGTCACAGTGAGGGCTGTCATAGGAGTCTCCAAGGGGTCAGCCATGAAACGCCACCGCTACGTTGCAGAAGGAGGCTTGATCTCACCTTGGGCTGCCCAGCTCCGCTCCCCATGCTGGACCACCTGCCAGCAGCGGTGGGGAGGGCTGACCCGCTGCCCTAAGGCACTGGCAGAGGCAGAGCAGCACGCCCGGCAAGAGGGGCTGCGGGCCGGGCGCGGAGAGAGATGAGATTTATAACTGCACAGTATTTCTCTCTTTTGAAAATTAAATGGCATGTTAGAGAAAATAAAAGAGGGTTGACAGGAGGGGGTGAGCCTGTGCACGGCCAGTTCAGTTTTCAGGGCTGAGTGGACAAATGGTTTCGGTACAGCAGCTCGGTTACTGTGGCGGAGGGGAAGAGCTGCACTATGAAAAGCACGCTCAGTTTTTGTGGGTCTCTGGTGAAACTCCTGTCCCGAAGCCACAGCCACCTATGGGACTGTGTGCCAGCTGTCCCCCTACTGTCCCCCAGGTGCCCGAAGTGCAGGCAGGGCTGGCAGCCTGCACCCACCGGGGCTCCAGCCCTCAGAGCACCTTTGCTGGGCTGAGCCACTGGCTGCCTGCAGGGACACCAGTCCTTGCGCTTTGCCAGTGCAAGAGGCTACATTCGGTTTTGTGTTTGCAAAAAACAACAAAAGCTTTGAGTTTTTCATCAACACCTGTGCAACTAGCACTTTGGTGGCTCGTGGGGAAGCATTTGGGGATTTACTTTGGTAAAACACGTTTGTCCCCTGGAATGGGAAATGAAGTGCCAGGCAAGAAGACCTTGCTGCACCTTGCAGCCCTGCCTGAATGTCCCAAGCCACTGACAACTGGTGTAAAGCATCATGGCTTTGTGGAGGGCAATCTGGCAGTGGCCAATTTATATCAGCTGAGGATCCAGGCTTTTGTGTCATTAAAGACATAGTAGAAAAAAATCTGTTGTGAATGAAGGAAGCTCTGGCTAAAAAGTCCCAACAAGTTAGCTCTTTATTCTGTATCAGTGAAGTCTGCACACAATGAAAACGTGGACAAGGGAAATTTGCACAGCATTTAACTTAGGTCAAAAAAACAAGTAATTTGTTAAGTGGCAAGGGCACCAACGCGTGCCATGTCACGCTGGATTTTCTTTAAAAATAAAAAAAATAACAAAGTTAAACTTTCAGTCAACCTGAAAATATTTGCTTTTTATGGGGGCAATGCGGAACGAATGGGACAGCAAATCTTTCTTCAGTTGCTCCTTTACAGAGACTGAAAAGCTCTATAGAGACAGTGGGAAAAGGAGGGAAAAGGAGGGGTTGCAGATAGTGAGGGATAAAGAAAAGGAAAAGAAAAGGAAAAGGAAAAGAAAAGGAAAAGGAAAAGAAAAGGAAAAGGAAAAGAAAAGGAAAAGGAAAAGGAAAAGAAAAGAAAAGAAAAGAAAAGAAAAGAAAAGAAAAGAAAAGAAAAGAAAAGAAAAGAAAAGAAAAG
>JAVJGJ010000059.1:52370051-52408451 GCA_035590215.1 Microhierax caerulescens | reverse complement strand
AAGGAAAGGAAAGGAAAGGAAAGGAAAGGAAAGGAAAGGAAAGGAAAGGAAAGGAAAGGAAAGGAAAGGAAAGGGGATGAAAAAAAGAGAAGGGAAGGAAGGGAGGAAAAGAGCATGAGTGGAAAGGAGGGAGGGAGAGTGGAAGGAAAAAATGCATATGGGCTCTGAAGTTCTTTGCTAATACAGTATTACCAAAGAGAGTTAAAAAATATGCCAGACTGGGAAAGCAAAGTCTTTGGACTGCTTGATGCATTTCTTACTAATGATTAAAGAGGCATCTCTTGCAGAAACAGAGACTGCAGGAAAATACTGTGATTAGGAGCTCTAAGAGGAAACATGAAATCTCCCCAGGAAGAAAAGCAGGAGCTGTCCAGAGGGAAAAGGGAAACCTTGAGGCCCATAAAGCATGAAAACTTACAGGTATAAATTCAAGCTCTGAAATGCCAGACATTCATTCTCTCTAACTTGTCCAGTTCAGCTGATTTGCTCATGTTTGGAAAATATTGTAAATGAATGACTTGTGAATTCTCAGAGGCATTGATGACATGTCATTGGAAATGTGTTGTTTTGCTGAACTCATTTAAACTCATGTAAAAGAGGGAACCACCAATATATTCTCATGTCTGCTATTATTTTTCCCCCTTCTGGTACTTTTCCACAGAACTGAAAATTTTCACTTCATCTTTCAAATATGCGTTTCCTGATCCTCGTCATTAATAATCTTGTTGCTGTTCCTTCTCGGGATCTCTCCTCTGGTTTCTCAGAATTTTTTCATCCCATCCCCCTTACTAACAATAAACCTGTGTTCACCCAGCAGAAATTTCTATTTATTTACATTTTAGATTTCATTCTTCCCCTTCTCTTCCTGAATACAAGTTCAAAAATCAAACTCTTAGTCCTTATTTATTAGAACGTGAAACCCTGTTTAATCTGTACTTCCTGTCCAGAGTCGCTGTATTTTAAGCTAGGAAGGGTGTATCTGTCTGTCCCCCTATCGCTATCCCTATCCCTATCCCTATCCCTATCCCTATCCCTATCCCTATCCCTATCCCTATCCCTATCCCTATCCCTACCTCTGTCTCCATCTCCACCTCTCTGTTTCTATATGTAGTATGCACATTCTCAGTGCTTTTGAATTGTCTTTGCTCCTATGAATTACTGCATACAATGATGAAGTAGAACAACACCATGGTGTAACCTTGCACTGCCTTCTTGCTCACACTCTGACACACACAGGAGCACGCACACACGCGCACAGAGACACAACCATGTGGGGAAAGCAGGAATGCAGGCGTGTTTTGACCTCCAGTGTCCGCACAATGAGCCGCGGACGATGCAGAAGGTTGGCTGCTTCTATACAGACCTGCTTTTGTGCTCTTGTCCAGGGCTTGATCCTTGGAGCCCTGTGTGCTCAGTAGATGCCAGAGAGATAGATGTGATCTGTTAGCCTCATCCAGCGCCGGCAGCTGAGCCATTTTCACACAGGCAGGCAGGTATGGCAAAGCCTGGGTAACAGATGAGAACCCATGGGGAGCTCTTGACTATGGAGAATGAAAAATCAAAAGAAACCATATTGGACACATTACAAAAGGACTCCCCTGTTCCTTTTCTATCCCCCCTTGTTTCTTTTCTCTTCTTCCTTACCAGGCTGTAATGAATGTGGAAAATGGCTTCCCCCCTCAAAGTATTTGAGGACATATAGATTCCAGATGCTATTCTATGCAAATACTTCCACCCTTTCCTGCCCAGCAGCATCCTGAGTTAACCCTTCTGCCTAGCTCTTTGCTGCCTCTCGCTTTCCACACTGTGCTAGGAGAGAAAAATTACCTTTAAAAAAGCCCTTAATCATTATTCTCAAAGAACAGATTTACACCCTACATAGTGCATTTGGGCTCAGCACAGCTGGAGGCACAAAGCAGCAGTTAACACATCTCTGGCACTGAAGTTATTTTGATGTTTTAATCACATAACCTCATGAAAAAAGAGAGGTTAATTCCTAATAGTGTTAACACTCTGAGCTCTCTCTTGAAATCACTGTTTGTAGCATGTCCAGAGCCAAAGACATTTGTCTCAGTGAAAACAGTCTGTAGAAGAATTTAGCTTAAATGTGTGCAATTTAAAAGGAATTAAAGGAGCATACTTAAAACACAGGAACCTTAAGGATCTGTTCCTCGGACAGCTGTGACTCTTTTGTCTCCCACTGGCATTTTTGTGAGCCTTGCTTCACACCAGCCATAACACAAAATGTTCTTACTTGGTAGCAAGATTGCCTTACTCCTTGTGACTGTTATGTACAAGCCTTCCAAAAGCTATTTCCATCTCCAGAAAGAAAAGAGAGACGTGGAGAGCAACAGGAATAGCTACTCTAACTGAAATTACTTTTCTTTCCAAATAAAAAGAAATACCTCTCCTGAGATTTTACCTCCTGAGACTCTTCTACCACCTAAAACTGCATCCCTGGGCTTCCTGTTTATAATTCATTAGCTCATGAGCAGGTCTATCTGGACACACACACCCCAGGATCACCCTAGCAGCAGCAGTGCAGCTTTAGGGGTTTGATCAGTATGAACTACAATTTGATCTAATCCCTCCCTGAACTCAAAAATGGATCACTTACTTTTGTTGCGACAGATTGATGGTAAGATTAGAGAGAGCAGAGTACGAGAGAGAGGTCTCAGGAGTGAGCACAGAAGGCTCAAACATTCAGACATTTATTGATAGAGAGACAGATACATTCCCCTCAATCAAATAAATGCACCTTTTGTATGGCTCTCACACACTGATTCCCAGCAACAGCCCTCTCTGCATCTGGTTGCATGGGTATGAGATACTTAGGAGGTTGTTTTGGTAGCATTTCATTAGGCTTTCCAGGGTTTCCTTAAGTTGCAGGGTATATTCTGCTCCATGAAATATGTTTTATCTAATTTACATTTGAGATCCTGCATAGAGGTGACATGGACTCTCTGCACTGATTTGCACTAGACGTCAAGTGCACACAATATCATTTTATGAATATCATTTGGTCATACAATGCATCCTAAAATTTGGGGGTGTTACTGCTTCTTTTGTAACCTCTTTTTTACAATCTTTCTAAAATAAACCACTGAATCAAGAAAATGTGCTAAACTATCAAATGAGTCTTGGGTTGAAAAAGTTTTCCCTGTTTCCTAAGTGACATGGAAGAGGAATAAGGATGCACACCAAAGTTTCCAAACAAGTTTGCTCCTTCCTGTTTCAAGCAATCAGCTGAATGTCAGTGAAGACCATATTTCTGTTTATGTACATGTTTATTTTAGTTTGCATGAACAAAGATGAAGTTTCAATCTAGTGCAAGTCTCAAGTTCCTTAAGGTGGAGCTCTGATATTCATTTACTTCACATAGATGGTGTGACACTAGATTATATGACTATGAGAGGAGGTAACCATTTTATTTGTTCTCAGTTATGCCTGTTTTGTTTAAGAAGCAACTGGCATGAATACTCTGAAGGACAGAAAGCTTGAAGATAAACCCGAAACTGTAAAGATTAACCAAGAGGATTAAAAAGACCCAAAAGTTACATGTCTACATGTAACAGCTTTCAGTCTGTGCTGGACTTACTCAAAACCCAGAATTTCACTGATTTTGCCAATTTACAACTTCTGCTAACTTGATGTGTGCCTCAGAGCCTATGGGAGTCCTGTCTTCCTGTTGACTCCTGCAAAACATTCTAAGAAAAAGTCATCTCTTTTCCATGAGACACCCATTCTTTCTGGTTTTTGTTTCTGTGGGAATTACCAGACTCCAGACTTACTGGTCTTCTTGATGTGAACCAGCAAACAGAAGCCTGAAAGCAACAGTGGCTGTTTTCTCTGCTGCCCACCTGGATGCCTCTACTCAGCCACAGAGCTGCACCAGTCTGGCTTTAGCTTTCATTCTGCTGGCCATGAAAAGGGTGATGGAAACAGGCTGTGAAGACAGGTACTAGTATCCTTTGTGACTTGGATCGGGCTGTGAATTATGACAAAGGTGAGAGTTCTCCCATAATTTCTCAAGAAACAACCATCTCCATGCTTAATGAAAGCAGAACAGAACCATGCTGTCACAGGTGCAACCAGACAAAACCTTGTGGGTAAACAGTCACTTCAAGCTACAAGTTGTGGAAGAGTCACCTCATGTTTCTCTCCTCCGTACAAATCCTTCTTAGTTTACATTGGTACTCAAAAAACCATGGATTTGGGGGTGGGGTAGGTTGCTGTACAAAGCAAGGACTTTGTCCTTGTATTTGGTGATATGTGCCAGTTTGCCAGCATTTGAATTTCCTCTAGGAACCATGTTTTAACACAGAGGAAGTGTTTCTCTCTGTACCATGAGTACCCTTTTCTCATCTCCAGTTGGAATGCTTCAGTAAGAGCTTATTGTGCTACCCAGTAATCTCAGTGCCTGATTTGCTAAGGCTTCTGTATCTCAAAAGAGCCTCCATATGCTCTCCATGCCTCCATGTGCTCTCCATGCCTCCATTTGGTGTCCAGGGATAGCTGTGTCCTTCCAGGCTGCAACTCTCTTCCCTTCAGAGACACTCTGCTACTTTCATTCTAGTCTGGATTTGGAATTTAGTTTATGATGGTTCTTGAACTTCTGGAAATAGCCTAAACTCAGAAGTGTTACAGCCCTAACTAACTGCCTTGATTACCCAAACTGGTAGGAAAGCTGTCTTTCCAACTAGTTTCACTGCCCAGGTTATCACAGCAAAGTCTTCCCTGGCTGTGCTGTTTTCTAGTGACAAAGGTGAGAAACCTCAGAGACTGAGAGCGCAGTAGATGTAATGGAGACAGCTTGTCATTAAAAAAAACCCATTACTCACCATACTCAGTTGATAAACAGGGGGACTCCCGAATCTGGTGGGATGTGGAATCAGTGTTCCAGATGTTGCTGCTATGGTGGTTCTTTACAGAAGATGGGTAGGTCAATAAGTGGAACTTAAGTAGGATGTATGAAAACCATAGAAAACAGTCACTGGTCCAAAAGCCAGCAAGCAGCAGAGGCTGGACCTAGGAAAGGCTGAGGTGATCTGCCTTACATCTGCATGTGGTAAACTGGTGGAAATGATGTGAATTTTGACATTTGTAAAGGTGGTTTCATGCATATGAGAATTTTTCTTTTGTCTTTGGAACCTGATGTGGAACCTCAAGGATGAAAATAGAGCTTCACAGATTTCCCAAAGTGCAAGAACTAGAGGTTCCCAGCCTGCGGGTGGGTCAGTGCAGAGATATTCAGTATGCCTAAAAGGCAGTGTGTTCCACTGAAGTAAAATCCACTGTCCATAAATACAAAGTAGCGTGTATGAGAAGTGTTATCGGAAACCTAACTGGTTGTGGAAGAAGCTTGTTGAAACCTTCTACTTCAGTGTTTCGTTTTTTATGAGATGGCAACTTACAGATACAAAACCAGTCCAGCACATATCATCATTTGAATGTGTCAACATCATAAAAGATAATGGAGAGCTCCTTGATCTAATATAGTCAGACTTACCATATGGCCCAGCATAAAATGTTATGAAAGAATCTGAGAATTAGGAATGAAAAATACTGCTGAGAGACAGGAAACAAAGAATAAATGGCATTTTGTCATTCTGACACAAGCTAATGAAGGTCTTTCCTGAGGTTATGCACATTATGTTTCATGCTGTAAAGCCAGTTGGAGAAACAGTGGTGCTGGGACTAAATAGTTCCCCACAAACTAAAATATCTCACATAATCTGATCAACTGGAAAAATCTGGAGAAAGAAAAGTTCTGTCAATGTTCCGTTTGAATGATTGGGAAAGAAAAATCCATCTTGGATTTGAATAGATTACTTTCAAAAAAATAAAGATCTGTCTTCAAATGCACTGTTGTGCCATATTAAGTCTCATAATTAGGGAAAAATAAAACCCAATCTGAAAATGAAACTTCATTTGTGTAGATGAAATATTTTAGGTAAACCAAATGATTCTTCTATAATTTTCCTTTGTAGGTAATTTCAAATTAAAGACACATGCAAGACAACACATACCATGTTAGCAAAAGAACTGTGGTGCCAAAAATCAAAAAGTTTATTAAAGGAAAAAGTGTGACATGTATTAGAGGAAAAACATCAATGTGCAACTGCAGTCCAAGAAAAAATATGAAGAAGCAATGAAAAATTGACAAGACCATATCAAGACCAGTGCTGGGACCTGCTTTTATAACAAAACAAATAAGGAGGTAAAAAAATCTGGCATTGCCTGTTTTAGAAAGATAATAAAGGACAAGTAGGAAATCCCAGTCATCACCAATAATAAACTAGATAGAGCTGGTGTGTGATCTGGCATGGCATTTCCAGAGTGGCAAAGCCTGAGCCGAGTACCTCTGGTAAGACCAGCCTCAGAGGGACAGCACGACTTCAAACCATGGCTGGGAGCTGAGGATTTGTGTATTAGAAACCCTCAGCGTTATTTTTGCAAGCTGCTGGAAAGGGGCGGGTGTGCTGGAGGAAGGAACTAGTTTATGAAGAGGTAAAATTCATTCCCCAGTGAAAAGCATACCTGACTTTTTCAGGTGCCAAGTTGGTTGCCCACATGTCTCGGCTCCTTCAGTCTCTGAAGGACTGTCACAAGGCCAGCTCTG
Source organism: Microhierax caerulescens (assembly GCA_035590215.1). Lineage (NCBI taxonomy): Eukaryota > Metazoa > Chordata > Aves > Falconiformes > Falconidae > Microhierax > Microhierax caerulescens. The sequence continues at coordinate 52,401,829 of JAVJGJ010000059.1, read as the reverse complement.
CCTGCCAGTGCTGCCATCCTCATGGCTTTGATGGGTGCTAAGTGTCCTCCAAAACAAGCAGCAGCACTGGTAGATTTAAAACAAGAGTTTGACTGCTGACGTATTTCACTATTGAGAGCTCACTTCTTTTTCTCCCTTTCCTGTCTACAATTTCTCTGCAGGATGATCTGCTTATACATTGCCATATCAACATATACATATACAGGAGGGGAAATGGTTCTTCTTCATGACAGGGTGGTTGAAAAAGCTGCAACTCCAGGTTAAATTCACCCACTGAACCAATTCCCTTTTTAAATCTGAAAAACAGCAGCAACAAAAAGCTCTTGGAACTCATCAGCACAGGGGACAGTTTAATTACAGACTTGGGAGTAATTACAAGTAAGAAAAAAATTAATATGTTCCATTTAGGAAGCATGAACTCCCCCTTTTGGGTTTATAGTAGTGTCTTCAGCGTTTAGGAAGGGTTCTGATTTAACACCCAAACAGTGAGGGGTTCATTTGTCAGTGTTGCACTGTCACATAAGCGGTCACTTCCATTAGTCCAGTAGTAGCCCAAAACCCGCCTATGTAACCACTGTGCATTCAGAGCTCAAAATAAGATTGGTAAGATTTTCCCAATTTTCCATATTTTATGTCTAGTTCAGAGCAATTTGGGGTTCTGTGCACATGGATTGGCTTGTCCCACTGATTAGGGAAGAGAAAAAGCAACCTGGGTGATTGTTGTCCCCAGCTCTGCAAAGCACACATGGAAAATCATGTCCTGGGCAGTGCAACTCATGTCCTGCATGGTCTCATCTATGGGCTGGGCAAGGTAATTTAATTTCACTTAGACCCTAGATATTGCTGTTATCACTTATGCCATTTTGATCTGTGCTTCTCCACCAGTCTATCATCATTAAAGAAACGGTTTCTCATCATTATGGTGCCTCATGACAAGAAGGATGGTGCTGAAGTGACTGACATCACCTCTCCTTGCTCTGTAACATATGAGGTCATTTGCCTAACGTATTCATTCTCCTGGAAAAAAAATAAAACCAGCAGTTCCCATTCCAGCCCATTTGGGGAGTCTTTCCTTACCCAGGTTGTATTCTGGGCATGAACTGGATAAACTCAATCAATGCAAAAAAGGCTTATTGATGTCAAATAGATGGTTCCTAGTCCCAGATGTGTCATGCTCAGTTAGTGAATAACAGAGTGTCAAATAAAGCAATAAATCTTCTTACTTGCTGACTGCCATGCAGGGCTGCCATGCGAAGATGCTCACATGCTCACTGATTCTGTGTCATGAGTGAGGCTGGCTGCATCTCCGTCATTTCCAGAGGCCAGAAGAGAGGTGCAAACATAGTGAGTTGGGATGAGTGCTGGATCAGTGTCCCTCTCTCAACACCTTGAGGCCATTATTGGAAATCTGACAGCAATATGCTATGGAAACACTGTCAATTTTAAGCTTGATTTTGGTGAGGCTGTGTGTAGTGCAAGGTGGTGCCTAGAGCAAGAAGGAATTGTACAGATAGGCTGTGTGTTTGCTAAATAATTGACATTGTTCTCACTTCTTAGCAACTTTCACACTGGGGGATGCTCTAGTGTGCTCTGGGCAGAGGGTATTGACAGACAGAGCTCACAGAAGAACTCCAGCGTGGACCACACTGAGTCCCTCACCCATGTTCCGAATGAACCCTACTGAAAGAAAAATGAACTCCGTACTCTGAGCCAACAAATCTTTGAGGTCTGGGCTGAACCCCTGGATAAGAAAGCTGAGGCAGTCTTTAGGGATGGTAGGCAGTAGCCACTGATTCACTCTAGATAAAAAGCTAACAGAGAGGTCTTTGGGCAAAAGCGTGAGAGCAAGGAATCTTAAATACCTGAAGGACATTTCAATGGGAAGGCAAAAGCAAGGGATCAAACCTCAACAGGTTGCTGTGCAGACCCTGAATCTTAAAACATTTGGTACTGCTGCCATGTGGTGGTGATCCCCAGTTGATAGTGGCCTGCCTGGATTCAGACTGCTGTAAACTTCTGTCACCCAAACTCCAAGACCTCCTGCGTTAGGGTTGTCAGTGGAGAGACTTTAAAATAACTTTATTACATCATGCAAGGACACTGGGCGTCATAGCTAGAACCCATTAAAAAATTAGCCTAGAAGTGTAATACGTAGGCAGGCATTCATGTAGATGTCAGTATGAGGCATCATCGAGGAGCAAACTTGAGTTTTAAAAATTACCATTTATGTTTCAGCCCCTTGTTCCAGTGGGGTTTGCCTGTGTCCATGCCTCTGTGTGGTAGCTAGGCTGTACTCTATGGCTTTCAGCGAAGGTTGTCTGACTTGCCCCACATTAAACTTGTCTCATCTGTTCAGTTTGAGTAAATTACGCCGCACACTTGCCATCTCCCTTTTTCATGTTGCCCATGTCCTAGGGTCAGTTTACCCTTTGTGTGCACCTGAGAAAAGAAGCAATGCTTGAGGCACAGAAGAAACACAGTTCTTAAGTTTACTTGAGTTAGTCAACACTTAACGTCTCTGAGGACCCAGAACTGTCACTGGCATGGAATGTCAGCACTTGAAAATGAATACTGTCACTTAACAGGGAATGACCAGGCTGCCCAGGACCACTGTTCAACTGCACAAGGATTTTGCTTTGAAACAGTCACTGTAGCCTTCAGTCAGAAAAGCACTTGAGCCTGTGCTCAATTCTAAAGCTTCATTTTAAGAACTACTCCAGCAGGACTTTGGTGCACGCATCTAAATGGGAGCAGAGAGGGAACCGCGCTGCCAGGAAGGGCTGGGGACAGCCACGTGCTCTGGCCAGCACCAGCGGTGGCGGGGAGCCCGGGCAGCCTGCCGGTCACTTGTGATGGATGTGTCTGGTAGATTGTGAGTGGGTTTCTGCTGTCAGTGGTGGCAGGAGGAGAAAAGAAGCGACAAGACAACACTGCAAGACTTGGGTTTGTCCCTTGGAAGTGTTTGCAACTTGGCTATCTGTCCGGGAAGCAGATTTGGATTTGGGCTTCACTTCCTTCTGTTTCAGGGCAGTTATGCCTGGTAAATATCTGCAATGTATTCTGGACAAAACAGAATGACTTCCTTCAACTGTCTTACCTCTACCTTAATTTTTCTTTAAGATTGCTCTCACTGTGTGAATAGTTCTTCAAGTCTCCAGAGTGCTGTATAGGTAAGAGTCTCAATTCATTGCCTATGAGCTAAGCAAATGTGTCGTTGCTATTACAGTCCTGATTCAAACATAAGGTACATAAGCACAGCTTTTATTTTAAGTGTGTCATTAAGTCCATTGTCTCCAGAAAGTTAGGTGTGAGCAGAACTGGGATCTCTTCTCATGAAAGTGAAAGGGATAGTCAAAGGGGACTGGGACCAGAGTCGGTGGGCAAAGCAGGACAGAAATCTCAAGTTTCTCTCTCCTGAATCACAGACCAAACCACTCTGCCTCCTTTCTGAGATATTTTGTTTCCTCTTCATCACTTAACATGGAAAGGGATACTATTTCACCTTACTGAAAATAAAGGGTATGTTTTGTAAATTCAGTAGCAGATACTTTTCTTTCCTCCCCTAACTCAAATGCTCAGTCACTTTAAAGGAGGTAAAGGGGGAAAAATAGAGGGAAAAATGAGAAAGTGCAGCAAAGGCTTTGATTTGTCTGTGGCATAAAACTGGATTATAATGTCATTTGCTAACTGACAGATCATTTAGTGTCCTGGAAGAGTCTGTTTTCACACCGCTGAAGCTCTCACAGGGGAATTCTGTGTGGGCTTCTTATTGTCAGAGCTATTTTTCACCCAATTTGTTTCCAAATGATGTCTAACCTGAGGTCTTCCCACTGAGAGGGCTTTAAGCAATGATTAATGAGAAGTGTTTTGCCAGACCCACCTGGGGAATGGCCCATCTGTGAACTCAGGTAAGATGGAGCTGCCTACAAGGCATTGGCTTGTGAATGGCAGGCAGCTTCCCATGGCTTGAGGCATAGCTCACAGCAAAGGCAAGGTGTTCACTGTTTGCGTCTCAGTGATTCATAAGAGGACCAGAGATAAGTGTCACTCACTCTATCATTAACATCTAGTTTGAAGAAACAATCTCCCTCTCCAGGGACTGATCCCCTTTCTGTTCCATATTCAATTATATTATACATTCAGAATATGTACAGCACCTACATGGGATACATTTGAAGTGGCCTAAGATCACCAGCCGTGCTATGTCTATTTAAAGGTGGCAAGCTAAAGCAGTCATATCTTCACATGTCCATCTGGCTCTCAAATACTTTCTTGTTTGAGCTATGAGCCCTTGTCCCTTCCTTCCAGTGGTGGCTCTGCCTGCAGCTACGTATTCACCCCTACCTGTATCGGCAGCATGGTAAAGCGAGTGGGAAAACTGTGACTTTTACTCTATAGTCATTCCAACAGTTGAACAGTCTTTTTGCCAGAAAATCCAATTATCCCTGACCTCCAAAACTGAGATATTTTCAGGCTTGAGCCTCTTAGTTACTTGTGGGCAGGACAACCTTATCTCCTACTTTCCCAAGAGGCTTCTCATACGCATAACATTGCTAATAGTCGATGTGAATTTCTTGGTAGCTGCCTAAAATGATCATTAAAATGCTCACATAAAAGTTAAGAAGCCCTGAAAATTTGGTTTCTCTCTGTATTTATGAGGCTGAAATCTGAACATATTTCTTACAGAATAATATCTCTCCCCTGATTTATGTGGAAGCTTCAGGCTCAGTCATCATCTGGAAATACATTCCTATACAGTCTGTGTCATTTAAATGCAGCATCCTACTGTCCCGTCTGTCAAGACCAAAACATAATGGGTCCAACTGCCTATGAATAAAACAGATTGTTTGTAGAGAATATTTATAGCCGATAAAGAGCAAGAGTTTATATTGGCAAAAGCCGTCCTTCTTGTAAATAGCTAGAGGCTCCCGACATCCCCTGACTTTCAGCAGCATTTATTCTGTTGAATGTGGATCCAAAACATTTCTCACTCACAGCTTGGCAAGACGAGTTTGACAACGATTTTCTAACCAACTGTTGTGACACCAGCAGCGCATTTTGCCTGAAATTTCACCTGCAAAGCAATCTCCCACTTTCTTTAACTACTTCTCTTGCCAGCAACATGTTTACCATGATTTAGATGTCTATTATACGCATGAATGACTTGTCTACTTAATTTCATCAAAAAAATGAACCTTCATAAGTGGCACAGATGCTGGTATGATGGTAATCAAATTAGTTTTTGGACAGGTTTATGGCCACTTGCTGTCAGTTAAGCTCTCTTTGGCTATCTTCACTCCTAATACAGTTTTGATGGTGATTAATGGCTCCATTAATACACTGTTTGTGCTGTGATAGACACCACATTATGGTCTTGTTTGCTGACCACAGCTGAGCATGTATTTTTGTAAACTCAGTTCTGAAGAAAATATTAGTCATATTTAATATGTCACCACTACATATTGCCATGCAGAGGTCACACAAAGACCTTGTTCTTATACCCTCTTCACCAAGGATGAGCTTCTGCACTGCTAAAAGAGGCAGAAGCCCCATGAAGAATGTGCTTGGGTTAAATGTTCATCAAGTTTCCTCATGCTGGGAACATGCCAAGGGTCTCGCTAAAATGATTTTTCTTGGCTATGCTGCCATGCTACTCATCCTCCTTTTCTCTCTCGCGCTCTTCCAGCTTAATTTCTTTGTTTTGAGATCCAGGAAAGATGGCTGGTTTGGGGAGTGTGTGTGTGTTGTTTGGTTGGGATTTTCCCCTGTTTCTAGACCTCTCTCTGCTCATTTTAACATTCTCCTCTCGATTCTTTCCCTTTCACAGGCTTCTCTGAGATGCCCACAATCAACAAGTGAGTCTAGTCAAACCAATTTTACCTCATTTTCATCCATCGCCACTCTACCACTATCTGTGGAAACAGGGTAGAAACTGGTATTTCCTTCGGAGGACACAATGTAGTAAGCTGCTGGTCACGTTAGTGATGGAAAAATTACAGCCGGGAGGAGACCACGGGAGGTAAAAAGCACCACTGAATTTCCCACAATGCATGCTGGGACTCAGTGTAAGAGCAATACCTGGGACAATTTCTAATATTAAAAAAGTCGGAGCTGTTTTTTAACCTAAATGTCATTGTGAAGCAGGCTTTATTTGGGAACAGTGCCGTGGAACCTGGCATTTTGCCATCCACTCTCACCTCCCTGCATACCCGCAGAAGCACACATGTCTGCTCTCAAACTATTTGCTTGCAAATGAAATAGTACAGGGCACGGCAACAAACCCACAAGTTCCTTTTTATTAGTCAGTGAGAAACAGAAAGAAAATGATGACCCTGGAAAGAGGCAAATGAACATATTAGAGGTATTTGCACTGAATTTTTAAAGTAGTTGAAGAAATACGGGGGCTTTGTTTTGTTTTCCTCCGGTAATTAAGCCTAGTTTCTTTCTAGCCATATTTGATTTTTATGTTCATCTGTGCACTTGCCTAAACCCCACCCACTTGCTCCTCTGCAAATATTTATTATGCAAATGGTTTGTTTTGAATTGGGTGATCTGAGCAGATGCCCATTTCTGTATAACTGTTCTTCAGGAAAATTGCCGACTAGCTGGGTAACATATTATTCAACTAGTTAAGTAGTTATGATTGGTGTTGAATTGCTATAAATGCTCCTTGTGGAGTTCTGTTTTCCAGTGGCACATTTAGACTTTTTCCGCCTACAGTTACCTCTAACTCTATCCCCCTGTCAGACCAGCACCTGTGATTCTCCAGCTCTTTTTCTAGCAGCAATGGCTCTCTCTACTTGCTTTAAATCCATTTTCTGAAATATCCATTCACACAGGCAACCAGGGTCCCATCAGCCACTAAAACAGTTTTGAACTTTTATTGACTTCACCTTCTGATAATGAAAATCTTTGTTAAAAGCTGTTACTAAATTTCCCTTCCTCTACAAATTCGGAATCCTGTCTGGCCCACCTTAAAACAAAAGACTCATTTCCTCATCTCCTTCTCAACTCCTGATGAGTTCAGGAGAGAAAAAAAAATTAAACAGTTTGAGAACTACTATGCTTGGAAGAGGCAGAATCTAGGGGTGCAAGGGGACAGCTTCGACAGTGCAGCCATCTGGATGAACCAGAGCAAAGGATGCAGATGAGACAGTCAAGAAGGGAGAAATACTGAAGTCATGTAGAGATGACTCATTTTGTCTGTTGATCTTACAGGTAACCAAAGAGATTATTGAATGAGGGCAGGTCATTTGCATACACACATGGACACACACATACCTATGCACATACATATTTACATATAAACACACACAGTTTTTACTAGACATCTGCCTCATGGGCTCCCTTGGCCATTGTCACCTGATTCCCTCTTCCTTTATTCATGATGCTTTTGGTAAGATAGTCACATACTTCCTCATTTTTTCCTAAACACTATGTTAAATCATACCTCCAGAAAATATTCTCCAGTTTGTCTGATACAGCACTGTTATGAAATCAGGAAAAATAACCAGAAGCTAAATTTGTTTCACATGCTGTTCTTCATTATCCTGCTACATCGGTGGCTCTCTGCATTTATGACCTGCCATGAATGCAAGTTACAGACCTATTGTGAGACCCTGGCATTATTTCTTAATGTTTATTAAAAAGTGGAGGAGATGTTGTTCTTCCTCAATGCAGTCAGGTTCCCTTCCAACTTTCCTTTCCTTGGCCAACCGACAGTTAACCATTTCTTTATAATTCCCTTTGGGTTACATCCTGAATATGACAAATAAAACCACCCATAATTCAGAATTCACAGTATCTGTGTGAATAGATAAGTTAGCTTACCTTACTTCACCTGAATAGAGTATTACTTGGTCACTGTATTTACTTCTTCTTTCAGTTTTTCAGTGGAAAAATTGTATGTGTTAGATATACACATGTACAGTGCAGACATGGGTGCACACAGATGTTTACACACACATTTACACACTACTACATGTAAACGTCTTCCTAAAAAGGTCAATAAATTCATATTTTCTGATTACTTTTGATACCACATATAGTAAGACTGGCTGATCTGATATTTAAGAAATTTTTGGTACTTAACATGTAGGTTAAACTACACATAGATGTACCCATGTTTATGGGTAGATACACACCTATCTGAAGAAAAAAAAATTGTTTCCTTCTTGCCACACACATATAATATGAAAACAGAAGAATCTGAAGCTCCCATCTACCTTGGATGTCCAAGATGACAATATACAGGCTCCCTGGCCCAAAAACCAGCCAGATGGTTTACATGAAACAGTTGAGAACCCGCCTCATTTCTCCATAGCTTTCTGGTTTAGATATATACATGTGCATACACACACAAGATAACTTTGTGTAAAGGGTTTTTTTTAAGGTTATTTCAGGAAAATGGGATGAGTAAAGAAAAAATAGTCAACAAATAACATCAGATCAGAACCAGCTGTGGGTGTTTTGAGTCCACCAAGAAGTTGCTGCTTCTCCCTGAAGACACTAAAAGTCGGTGGGCTCATTGCATGCAACTGTTCTGGAGCCTGGCATTGCTGGTAGTGGGCACCAGTCATGCCCTTGCTGGCTTTATTGGTGAGCTTGGCAATCCTGCTGCAGGTGACAGACATGCTCCATCTGAACATAGCCTGGCATCTCCAGCCAATGCAGCACCCACATCTGTGGTCAGACTGCGCTCATGCAATGGAAGATGAAAAAGAAGGTTGAGATGGTTTGGTTTGACTCTGCCCCCAGGCCATCATATTTCACCCTTTTTTTCTTGCATTTAACCAAATGACTGTGGCTGAACCGAGCACAGCTCCTGTTTGGCTACAGCTTGGTCGTTGCCCAATGTCATGGAGGGCCACTTAAAACTTAAGAGACTAAAATCTTTAGGATACACACCCAGCAATACATAGGGAAACGGGCAACACTGGGCACCGAAATTACCACTGGTAGCTTGCATTTCAGAATCCTTCCTGAGCATGCACAGGGGCCAACAAACACATACATGACAAAACTCACAAGCTCTTTGAGAGGTGAGTATCAATACTGAAGGGGTATAATACATGAGCACACTATGAACATGTCAACTAACTCCATTTAAAGACTGGGCAATTTTTTCCCACCAAAACAGGTCTCTCAAAGCATTGGCTTCGACTAAACGTTTACACAAGGTGTTTTCTTGCCCTAGAATATGTCTGGGTTTAGAAAAATCTTTTACATGAACATAGGCTAATTTTTTGGCCTGAAGTACTCACTTTCTGAAAGGAAAAGAAAAGAAATCAATTTGATGTGATTCACTGAATAAATTATTTTTACAAAGTTATTTTATTAACATTGGTCTTTCCTCCATCTTGAACTACAGGAATTACGTAGAGTTCATTTAAAAGCAGAATAATTCTGTAATCCTTTTGTCATCCCAGCACATTTGCCATTATACTGCTACACTGTTTGGTCATCATTTTGTAGAATAGGAGAGGCAGAAGATACGGTGACCTAACCCCCTTGCTCTCCCTTCTTGCATCCCAACTCCAGTGTTTGCTGGAGGCTTTTCCAGTATCTTGATATTATTTTAACCCCTTGTCATGGTTTAACCCCAGCCATCAACTAAGCCCCACGCAGCCACTCATTCACTCACACACACCCAGCAGGGTGGGGGAGAGAATCGGAAGAGTATAAAGTGAGAAAACCATGGGTTGAGATGAAGACATTTTAACAGGTAAAGCAAAAGCCATACACACAAGCAAAGTAAAACATGGAATTCATTCACTGCTTCCCACCAGCAGGCAGGTGTTCAGTGATTTCCAGGAAAGCCGGGCTCCGTCACATGCAATGATTACTCAGGAAGACAGATGCCGTAATATCATGCCCCCCTTCTTCTTCCACCAGTTCATATACTCAGCATGACATCATATGGCATGGAATATCCCTTTGGCTAGTTGGGGTCAGCTGTCCTGGCTGTGTCCCCTCCCAATTTCTTGTGCCCCTCCAGCCCTCTCGCTGGCAGGCCCCAAGAAACAGAAAAGTCCTTGACCTGGTATAAACATTATCCAGCAACACCAAAACCATTGATGTGCTATCAACTTTGTTCTCCCACCAAATCCAAACCACAGCACTGCACCAGCTAATGAGAAGGAAATTAACTCTATCCCAGCTGACAAGCACTGCTGCACTGTGTTATTTTCTTCATTGTACTCATCTTCATCATTCAGGAAATCCTTCATCTCACTGAAGTTTCTAACCCACAAAGTCAGTGTGAGATCAGCAGGCTTCACAAAATGGTGTGGCTCACAAAATTGCACAAGAGGTAGTGGGGACACATTCAGCCTGTTAGCCATGCACTCTGCTACCACCTGGTCCAGAGCAGGGGTGCAGCTTTACTAATAACTTCAATGAAGGCTGGAAACAGCACCCCTAGGATGGGGCACCAACTCCGGCTCCTGCTGAAGAACAAGATGTGGCTAGTCCATCACTATCAATATTATGGCAAAATAGGTCTGCAACTCTTTTTGCTTCATTTCTGCACATTCATGGCCAGTAGCAGGTTGTGGTTCTTCTCTGCAGCACTAACCAGGTTTTCTTGTTCTGGCAGGGGGAAAGAAACATTATTATAAGACTTCAGAATTCAAGAATAACCTCAGAAGAGTTGAAGCACCATCATACCTGCTGGGGGTGTGTGGCTGTAACTGTGTGTGACCATTTCAAGCCATTTTCTCTCATTTTCTTCTCATTTTCATCTTCAAGCCATTTGATTGCGTCAAAGTAAAATAATTTTCTATGATGAGCCACCTTGTAAATAGATGGTGGGGCTGAGGGGGAGGTGGGAGAGAGGGGAATCAAATTACATTTGGAAACAAAAGCTTTAACTTCTGGCACCTAGACAATTAGGTTTTGCTTCTTCTGTTGTTGGTCCTCGTGGTTTCATCTGTAATATGTATGGTGATTGTTTGCAGCCTGGCAACAGCGTGAAGTTGTGTGGGGGAGGGAAAACTCTAGCCCTTGTTAGCTGGGATCCAAACTTCAAAGGCTTTGGGGACATTGAGCAGACAGGTTTCAGCAGCCGTTAAGGCAGACATGTGAACAAAAGGGCTCCTTCCATTGCTGCGGAGCAGGGGTGACTTTTTGGCCCATTTTTGTTGTTGCTTTAATTTTGTCAGGGGCTGGGGGAGGAAAGCTCCTGGCACCAGGGACGATGCTTTCTGCCCATGACTGCGTGCCCTTCTCCTTTCCGCGTCAGAAGCAGATATGGGCATTTATGGCCCCATAAATCACGAGCTAAGCCATACATGAGCAGCTGGTACATGTGCTAATAACTATAATTATTAATCATGTCAATTTCACACCCTTCAAATTTCCACGCGGGGCTTTCTGCCGGAGAGGCAGCCCCGGCGCCTTGAGCTGCTTATGGTATGAAAATATGATGAGCTGATGGTCTTTGATGATTGTCCTATGACAGTATTGATCTCCCTACAATTGGGTTTGTGGGGTATCGCTACCCAACAAAAGTGGCTTTCCTCACCTCCTGGTATATATCATTGTCACACTTGCCCCATTGTTATGGAGGGGAGTGAATTACTTTCAGTATTCGTCCCAGTCTTTAGCTACTAGGTCACCATTATTCTAGCCTTATGTCAGTGTGGGGACATTTACTTTGATGTTTTCTTTTGTATCTTTCTTAGGGTGAAAGCATTTGGCTACATAGAGCTGCTAAAAAAAAAAAAAAAAAAAAAAAAAAAAGAAAAAAAGTCAGCAGTTCAGGTTGGGGTGCCTGATGGGAGCCAGGGAAATATCCCTCCTCACAGGCGTCTGACCTCCCTGGTCCTCGGTGCTGGCTGTCTTTGCCACTGAGGACTTCACCCAGCAGCAGCTCAAGCACCCCAGCCAGCCCCAGCTCGGGCCCTGGCTTGTGACTCCAGCCATGGAGGAGGGAACAAAGCGAAGCCATCTCCCCCCGGCCTCGCTGCGACGGTGCACGCTTTCCACCGTGGCGCTTTTTCCTTGCTAGCACTTTGTTGTTTAGCAGAAGCACAGCCAGTGACATGTGGCAACGCGGCAGAAACAGCTTTATGGGTGACGTTACTGGCGGACTGAAAACAGTAGCAACAACAATAACCTCCCTTACAGCAAAATAACCCTTTTGAGGCTGGTGGGAGCACCTCTCCAGCTAATCTGCATGTTAACGTGACACTGTGGTGGCCAGTCATCTCCCACTGGCCTGAACAAGGGCATGGGACTCTCCCCACTTGTTCCAAAATCTGCATGGCCCCCATCGGGCAGCCTCTAAATTGCTCCTGCTGTCTGTACAGCTGCTCCGTTCCAGTGACCCCCGGAAGGGCCCAGGGATTGTCAGGAGAAATTTCTATTAATCAGCCCCAAACAGACTGTTACAATTTCACACTTTTTCTCCCATCATTTCACACATTTAATGAATTTCAGGATCTGCTACTTTCAAAACAGTTACACTCAAGGCCACAAAAAAAATAATTAATAATAATGTACAAAAATAAAATACTAAGGAAAACAAACAACCCCTCCCCAGCTGACAGCAGCAGGACAGGGAGTGCCCCTTCCAAAGCACTGCCAAAACGGGCCTGGAGAGGGGCTGAAGGGGAACGTGGTGCAATCCAGGCAGCAGATTCCTGCCCCCTCTGGGTCTGATCCTGCCCTGTTTATTTCAAGAAGAATTTTGCATTTCACACCGCTGTGAACTGAATAGGCCAGGAGTCAGTTAGGGACAAAACCCATAAACCTATAAACCTTGTTTGCTTCAGGGCTGACACCCCCTTGCCATTACCCAGGGTTAGAAGGCAGCCCGCTATGTCAAGGGGCTGCATGATCCCACAGCTGGTTAGTGTAAGGTCATTTGTTCTTTTCCCTGGGGGCATAGGCATGTGGTTGCTGGTGATTGGGGGTGCCAAACACTGGACCTCGAGTCTCACCTCCTAGTCCACCACTGCCACCTCATTCAGTGGTGCTGCATCCCGCTCCAAACTCCAGAAACCTTTGAACAACCTTCAAAGGCTACTGAAAACCTCTTCTCATTCCTGAGCTAACTAAGCTGATCCAGATTTCAACTAAGCAAGAGTCCAGCTTGCTTTCTGATGCCTTTATTCATGCACAGCAAGGCCAGGCTGCCAGTAATGGAGCACACAGCAAGGCTTTGTGCAAACAGCACCCACAAGGCTTGCTCACAGATTGGGTGGCAGGCAATGAGTTGCCTCTGTTCTCAGGCGCCTTTGCCAAGGAGGGAGGCGGTGGCTGGGGAAGGAGGAAAGCAATGTGAGAGCATGGCAGGCTTTTGCAAGCTTGTCTGGTTTGTGCTTGTTGACCATGAGGTTACATGTATTTTAACTTGAGACTGAGTTTTACAGTCCTTATATTCTGCCTTGGGTGTACTACACAGGCCAGTGACCTCCATCTCCAGGTCTCCAAATCTATGTAAAAGTTTACCTTTACACAGCTTCTCAGAGATGCAAGGAAGTGAGCTGAGTCCTCGTCCTTCTGAACTGAGGACAGGAGAAGCACATCCCCAGACTTTGACATCTTCTCTAGCCATATGAGACAACGTTCTTGAGCTTTGCCCATGACAACTAGTACCTCCTTTTTTCCCCCTTTCCCCAGGCAAGTCTAATGCAGTGCAGGAAAGAAGCAGCAGAAAGGACTATTAGCAGTTAACTACAAAAATAGAGTTTTCTAGGATAGAGAGCAGGATAAACCAGTCAAACCTCTGCCCAATAAAATTATAATGCTTCTTATTGGACATCCATCAGCAACTGGAGCCCCCTCGAGATCACTGTCTATGTGCCCATGTGGTCTTTTCTCATTGCCTCTGCTTGCTGCTCTCCCCATGTTTTGCAGCACCACCAGGCAGGCGTACACTCCTCAGTGCATCCCAGACACTACAAAAGAAACAAGCACATAAGGGCGGGTGGCCACACTTGAGTGTGGGACATGATAGCCCAAAGCCACTATCGATTGCTGCAGATTATCGAATTTACCATGTTATCTGCCATGTTATTTACTATGCAAACGGACTTGACAGCTAACCAGTGCAACCTGTGCTGCAAAGCCTCAGCACAATGTACTTAGCAGGCATGAGCATATCAAGGTGCTCTGAGCCCATGTGGAACTGCTGGATCCACCTCATCAGTGAGGTACAGCTCAGGTCAAGACCAGTGATGAGGGGAAACTCTTCCTGCCCAGGGGGTACTGGGCACTAGTAGGACTTTATTTTGTGTTGTGTTTGTTTCACACATTCATCTGTGAAGCAACTCTTGATCCCAGCCAGTGTTAGGTACCTTAGACTCTACCCAATGAATTTCTGCAGGGGTGCTATGAGTTAGAAATGGGCAGGTAATAGTTTTCCATTGTGGAAATACATGCTTTTTGTGAGTTCTCATGTTTCTAGCATGGCACCATTTCTGACTCTTGCTTGGAAAAAGCAGGTATCCTACTCAAGCCTCTAGCTCTTCACTGAGTAGGGGCTCTGTCAGGGACTGGAGTTGACAGAGGCTTAAATCCCTGCTCTGAATCAGTCTCCCCCATTGCAGCCAAGTGGTCTCATACCTGGGTTGTTGCCCAATTTATGTTCCAGCTCCTCTGTGCTTCTGACAATCTTACAAAGGAGCTTTTATGGTCACTGTTACCCCTTCATGACAATGTAGCACCTCATGTGCTACATCAGTGTTTTCCAGTATTAATCCTGAGCTTGCTTTTGTTTTAACTTAATTGAATGATTTGCCATCTCTTAATTCTTGGCATACTGGTTTGGCAATCTCAGTAAGGAGTCTTCTCAGATGCAGCAGATTCACCTATAGATCAAATACATTGCTTTACAAGGAGAAAGACTTCTCTTGGTCAGCCATCTATTGTTATGCCTTCATGTCTCTACACAGGTACCCTTTATTTAGCTCCTCTGCATGATAGCTATCTGTATCAGAGACAGGGTGGCCATGTCTAAACTATTACCTGTGGTCAGAGGGTGGGCTCAGGCACCCTCCCATAGGCACCCCCACTGGTTGGTAGTTAGTACCTGCCTCAGCAGAGATCTGAGTCAGGCAGCGCTTTCCTAGGCGATGCCTCTGTCTGGAGGATAGTATGAAGTGTGGACTGTCCCTGGAGGGTGATGCGAACTAGGCCATGCAGGTCTGGGGAGAAGTGAGTTTAGTGATACGGACATGAGCCCCATTGTGCCATTTAGCCTTGGAACCAGAAAACCCAGTGATGGTCCATTTTATTGAGTACAGATGTCACCTGCAGCCCTAATTCAATGCAGCCTGTTCTACGCTTGCTGCATGTAAACAGCCTAGAGGTTGGGTTTAACCTGGGGGGTCATAGAAATTGCCCACATGTTCAATGTCTCAGATAAATTATTCCACCTCAAGTTTACCAGATTAGTCTTGTTTCCTTTCATCTAGCCTATGTTCTTATGGCAGATGGATGACAATATGGATACCCCCCAGATAGTAGTTCCCCACACACACCCCAGAGATATACACCAAGTAGACAGAACAAGGGACCCTCTGGAAATCCCCTGGCAGACAAAGGACAAATAGGCTGCCGTGATGGGCTGAGAGCACAACCCAAATGTCTGCACAGCTCAAGTTACTTAAGATCAGCATCTCCCCTCCAGTGCACATCCTACTCAGCCTGCTAGATGCCCTTTTCTAGATCACCATCCCATTTCTTAAACTCCTGTTGCAGCCCTTTGCTTTCTGTCTCTTTTTGAGTTTCATCATGACATTCAGCCCAGTACCCCCATCCCTGCCTCCCCCAGGCACTCACTTTCAGAATATCCCAAATGTCTTTGTGCTTGCTGGTTACTAGTTGTGTCATAAGTGACTCTTCTTAGAAGGATGCTCAGAACTCTTGACTAAATTGCTTCTGAAATGTGATGTTGAGGGATGGAAGAGGCTAACTAAGTTTACAATAGCCTGAAGTTAAGACAGTCATTGTAGTCCCTATCCATTTAGGCAGCAGAGAAAGCCAGAGCTCTCTGGAGGACTAGATAATGGTTCTCAAAGTGCCTAAAATTAGACTTATTGCTTTTGAGCACTTTTGAACATTTATCCAAGCTACAGTGAATCCTTATTTGCTGAACATAACTTTATTGCCAATGTCTATAGCAAAAATGCCCCATAGTTTAATCTGGCAGTTGGATTCTTGAATAGAAAAGGCATTTATACGTTATTCTTGCATAGATGACTATTCCTGGAATGTGTTAAAGGTTTGCCTAGTGGTCTTTGTCTCACAGTCTGCATTCCCCTTCATGCTCCCACCACTCAGGATTTCTGACACTGGTGTCTCTGGGCTGCCACGTACAGTACAGTGGGAATTCAGATTTGTCTGGCAGAAAACTGTGAGTACTGCATTTGCACCAGTGGTCTGCCTGGTGCTCTTCCCTGGCAGCTTCCTCTTCAGACTGATTAAAATGGGTTCATCTGCTCTACTTCTGCCAAAGATTCTTGGTGCCGTGTTACAGAGGAGTGACATGACTGTGAGGTGCCAGTATTTAATGTGACACAGATCAGACTATATTTTTGTATCAGGAATCTTTTTTGCCTTTCTTTGTTTGTTTGTTAAAAAAAAACCCAAACAAACAAACAAACAAAAAAACCAAAAAACCAAACCCAAACCCCTTCTCTGAAAATGGAAATTATTATGTACAGTTTTGGTCTGTGTATGAGAAGAAGTTTCTGAGTTGTAAACAGTTTGAGGACTTTTAGTCCTTTTCTATTCCCATGCTGCTTGTCTACCTTTTCTCTCTCTCTCTCCTCCATCCTCATTTTTAATAATACATGTGGTGATGTGAGGAGAAAAAGCAGAAGGAGGGAAAGATGGAAAAGAAAAAATGGGGAGAAAAATAAAGCTGGGATTTTGAAACACAATCCTTGTCAGGCTTCTGCTCTGCGTTTTTAGGCAGAAGAAATCTCTTGACCTTGAGAAACCCACCCGCCTCCCTCATTGGCTTTGGGGATGTGGATCAAGGTGCTTGTGCATGAGAAAGGTCACTCACTGCAACTGTCCGTGCCCACAGTGGGTGGCTGATTCGGCTCCTCGCTAGCACTCCCCTGTGCATTATCCCAGCAGTGACAGTCGCAGTAGCAATGCTGCTCTCCTCTCACTTCTGCCCTCCTAAATCCGCTTCTTCTCTTTCACCATACAAATAAACAGAGAGGGGAATTAGTGATCATTCTCTGTCAAAATCAATCTCTCTTTTGGAGGCTTACACCCTTCCCAAAACAAACCGAGCCGGCTCCTTTTGCCTGGTAATGTGATTTCCCAAGTGCTTGCGAGGGAGCTGAAGCTCACAAGCCCGGGGTGTCATTTTTATTTGCCCGCTGCTTCCACAGGGTGGGAAACAACAAAACTGCTAGGAGAAGGAGCGGGGACGAGTGAATGGGCTTCCCGGAGGCTGGCTGGCCCCAGGGTGCAGTAGGTGTGTAAAATGCCATTCAAGCGATTCACGCCAAGAGGGTGCGGTGGACGGGCAAGGCTGCTCCCTTTGAAGATGCTTCTGTCAGGCTGGAAATACAGGAGAAAAGCACAGCTTCTTTCAGCTGTCCCCTTTTGTGTGCTTTCCCATACGAAACTATGTTGCCACCGCTGCTCTGCACTTTGTTATTATGACAGGAAAAAATGAATTTCTAATGAGGTATCTGTGCCAGCTGCAAGCACCTTGTGGATCTCCGTGGCCCAGGAGCTTTGTCAGCCGCTCCTTGCTAAATGCTAACCAGCCTGGGGGAGGAGGAGACTGTCAAAGCACAGCCCCTGTGAAAAAACCTTTTCTGTACAAATCCAAACAAACGGAAACAACCCAGTTCCCCTAATAAGCTATGCTGCGACATGTCCTCATTTCACAGTGATCGACTCCAGGGGCAGAAAGGGCTCAGGGAGGCCTTGACAATGTGCAAGGAGCTCTGGTTTTTCAAGGCAAGAAATGGTACATTTAAAATTGATTAATACCCTCTGATTCCCAGAAGGCTTTTCATATGCAACGCAGGATATGTTTTGCTCAGCCCCTGTAATGCAGCTGCATCTCCCAAGGCCTGCGTCAACTCTCAGGAAAGCCACAGCAACACAACCGCTTCGGAAAAGCTGTGGAGAGAGGGCACCGTGTCCGCCATCTGCTTCAGGCTGCTGGGCAGGCTGAGGGGGCTCGGGGCTGTTCCTAAAGAAGATTTCAGCAGCCAATTCAGAGGCTGAAGTTTTCAAGTTGTCCAGCTGTTAGCACGGGCTTAGCCGAGCAGCACAGACATCTATTCGCTCTTTTGTGGCTTGGCCCGCACAAGCGGCTCCCCCGTCGCTGCTCTTCAGCGTGCACTTGCCCGTGCAGGGCCCATGATGCCGGCAGTGCCCTCAGGAGCAGGGCTGCTGCGGAGGGGCTGGTGGGGCTGTGCTGCACCCCGCGGTTGCTGGGGGTCCCATTGCTCCTGTGCCCACTGACCAGGTGCTTCCAGTTAGTGGGGCAGTGAGTAATTCACTCCAGGGAGGGGAAACAGGGGAGTTTTGAAGGAGACGTTGGGATCAGTTTGAGCCAGGTCTTCAAAAGAAATCTCTGCGTTTCCCTTCTCACCAAGAGCTAAAGAAACACAAAAGGGGGTGATGAGACTCTGCTGAAATACAGCTTCACTAAACCAGCAGCTTTTCTGCCTTTCCCCAGCCAAAGGCACTGCACTTTTGCATGGATTAATCAGCAGCAGCCTTAAGCATTTGCACAGTTAGTATCCACACTGCACCTGACCTCCTGAGGGCTTCTTTATGCTGAGAAACTAAGCTCAAAACACAACTTCCCTACGTCACCAAATGGTCTTCAATATCTCCACGGTCTTAAACAAACCTTAAGAATCTTACCAGCTTTGATACCGACTACTCATATCCTCTCCTTCTGCTCCTGTTGATGGACAGAAATAAATGACCAAGTGAATGACTGACTGGGGGTAATGTCTCTGCAGGTGGTGGTGACATTGATGAAGAATGATGGATGAGGGTGACAAGACTCCACCCCACCCACTTGCCCATGTGCATGACAGAAGGTCCTGCAAGCCGGCCCCCGCTCTCTGAACAATGCCTCCAAGTAGGTATGCGGTAGTGTAAAAACAAGGGGTTTGGCTCCAGCAGTGATTGTGCGACAAGTTTGGGGCCATTTAATGAGTTGCTAATGTGAAAATAATTTTCTTTTCTTACTTCAGAACGGAAGGAGTAAAGACAGATGGCCCCAAATCCAGGGAAACGCAGCCATAGAATTGGTAATGGCTCTGCCAAGGCTTGAAAGGCAACTCATCAGGAAAAGGGGACATTCCTACCACAGTCAGGAGTTGACAGAAACCCTCTGACTTTCCCTTCTCACCTCTCTGGTTGGAACATTCCTGCCAACGTTCACCTGACATCATCGAGCTGCTGATTGCTATTGCAAAGACTAAGCTGCTGTTTCAAGTTGAAATGCATCCTGCAGAGGGGAGGGGAAGACATTCCTGGCATATGCCAGAAAATGGCAATTGATTGCTAATCCAGATACAGGGGGAAGTATTCAGTGATTGATTGTTAGATCTCAAGCGTCAAAAGAAAAAAATACAACTGTTAGGGGACCACAGGAATAGCGTTGATGACTGCAAAGAATGTCTGTGTCTTGCATGGGTTTTTTGTTTTAGATGCAGATTGAAGTTTAGAAGAGGCATTTGGCATTTAAATGGGAACTGTCAATTCTGTCTCCACCTATTCAGCTTTTCTAAGCTCTCTCACACACAAAAATTTGCTAAAACATTTCCCAGGAAAACTCATAGTTTTATAAATAAATACCACTGAATTCTTAGTGCAGGGAACAAAAGTGAATTAGTGTAGTTTAGCGTTAAAGGTGATGGTAAAAAGTAAACACATTATTGGGGAACGGTGAGCTGTATATCGAAATTCATTTGGTTCTAATGTATGCAATAACAAATCTGCAATGTCCGATTTCCACAAGAAGACAGGTCCTTGCCAGACATGAATGAGCAGAGCCACATGAAGAATACTTTTTACTGTCAGTGTCCCTTTCAGGAGGGTAGAGCTTTTTGGGCTGCCATTCGTTTCAAAACCCAGGAGATGCATTTCAAAAGTAACAAATGGTTTCCAGTGCCCAGCCTGACCTGGCCTCCTTAGTAAGCAAAATGTGAAGTTGTCTTTGTTTTCAGAGAGGAAATGCTCAATGTTTTCTGAAACCCAGGTGTGAAGGTGAAAAGGAAGGTGTCCAGAACAGCCGAAGGTCTGGCAAAGCCTGCCAGTGCCAAGGACCATTGAATAAGCAAAGAAAAGAGCTCTGAAATCCCACTTGGAAGTCCAGGAGAGTTAACAGTCGCCATTTACCCTTGAAAGCTCTGAGATTTACCCTCTCACTTTTGCTCCCAGGGAAGAGGTGACAGGTCCTTTCTGCAGGGGTGAGATAGTGGTACCTCCACTCCCTCCAGCCACACACAAGCACACTCCAACCCAAAAGTGCTGTAGCCATACTCACCTTAAGCACACAAATGTATTGACATCTATTGAACTACACAGTATATATTTCTATTAAAAATATATATGATTTTTATATAATTCTGTCATTATTATATGATTTGTATGTAAGTTGTGGTTATAGGCTTTCCTCATCAAAGCACCTTTTTTCTCAGCCAAGGAGGACATGGGTAAGCAGGCAGGACTGCCTGCACCTCTGCTTTTGGACACAGTGGTCAGGACCAGTAAGGTGCTTTGGTTGAAAAGATGATTGTTATTTGCTCAGTATCCTAAAAGGCTTTACATTATAACCCCCCTGCAGAGATGGATCTTTACTCATGGAAAAAAACCTAATAAGTCCTGCGGTGGGAGACAGACAGATCACATGGGAAAGACAGCTCACATCTGCCCAACTGAAGCCACAGTCAGTCAGCTTCATCCTACTGCGGGGAGGAGAGAAGAAAAGGAAGGGAGAAAGAGCTGGTCTGGCAGTGCTGGAGACAGGAGCAGAAGCTCCATGCTCTGTGACCGGGACTGGCAGGGATGTAGCCCATGCTGTAGGCATGGCTCCCTTAGAACAAACCACAGCAAACAGAGCTCACAGATGTATTTATCCTATTTTAAGTAGCGGTTATATTTAGCTCTGTGACTGTCTTCTGTGCCACCTCTGCTTTAGGTAAGGTCCCTGACACTCTTTGCTCACCCCCACCAGGCTGACTACGTAGCCAGGTTTGATACCCAGCACAAAACCTAATCCACACTCACATCGTCCCTCTGAGCCATGGCATAGCACAGCGTGCTGCAGCTGACAGCAGCACTGGTGGCAGCGCTTTTAGCAGAGGCTTAGCTGCAAATCTCTGTCTTGTCAAGCAAGCTTAGTACAAATAATTAGAGGTATAAGCTAATCCTATAAGGCTAGATCATAGCCAGACCTGATCTGGGAGCATGGCACATAAGAGCAAGAGAGACTACTTTGCTCCCTGTCTGGATTTGCAGCTCCTGGGCTCTGGGGAGCAGTTTAGGGCTTTCTCTGCAAAGCTCCTGGGGGAAACATTCACACCCCGTTCCCTCCTACCCACTGTGCCAGTAAAATCTTTGCAGCTGTAGAAGACTGTGGGGGCATATTCAGCAAATTTGCAAAGAAGCATCCCTATTAAAGACCTCTGTGGAGGCAAGTACTCATGATTTGATCTATTGCATGACTAGTTTTCACTCACTTGTTCATGAGAATGTCTCCTAACAAAACAAAGTGCTGAGAGTCTGAGGCATACAAGCTATAGAAATGCTCGTCATGAATGCAAATATTCCTTAAGCTGGGGAAAGGCGCTGTAGCATCACCAATTAGATATGTGGAGTAGGCACTGACCAGCAGCCCCCTGTCCTATTAATAGATGAGAGAGCCATGCTCCTGCTCCCGGGGAGCTCGCTTGGCGGAGCTGGTCTCCAGAGAGCCAGCGTCTACAAAGCGCTAACATCTGGTGCCCATTATTTCACCAGCTCTGTTGTGATTAGTCCATATGATAAGTCTGGCCAATTGCTGCTGGTAAGGGATTGCACCACTCTCTCCACCAGCCTCCTTGAGCTGTCACTTCTGGTTTGTGGCCCCTGCTAATTTGCCACTGCAATTTCCAATATTTGCTCAAATCCCATAAGGACGTCTCCCTGCCTTTCAGACAGAAGGGTAGCACTGATAATAAAAAGGGAAGGTTTATCAATTAACTGAAACCGCTCTATTGAAGCAGGCTCAAACCCCCTCCTATTTCAATTATGTGAGACTCATGAAATGCTCTGGAAAAACTTTTGCTCAGGCAAGCGTTTCATGAGGGAGCTGATGGGATTTACCCACGCTTTAACAAGTTGGAGAAGAGGTTAAAAAAAGAAATCCTTCTGCTTCCCGAAGGCTTTTTCAGCCACTACGATAGCTGGATTGTGTCCACCTGACAGAAAGGCAGCTCCTCAGAGGTGTAGGAGAGGGATTTGGGGCCTTCAGACAGAAGCTTCCCCATAATTTTTCTATTTCTTTCTCTTCTGTTCCTTTGCCTGTTTATTCTTTCATTCACTCATTTATCCTTTCCTTCTTCTTCCCTTTGTTCTCCAAATGCTAGCTGCCACACTGAAACACCTGTATTACCGTAGGAAATTTCCATTACCCCCATTTCACACTAGTGGAGGTAGGCTGAGTAAGCACTAGGGACCAAAATGGGAATTACAGGTTTACACAGACTTTTTCCCAAAGACATGAAACTATTCAATAAATGAATCAGATAGCTGTACATATTATGAAGGTTCCTTCAGAAGATATGAAAGAAAAAACCTGGCACAAACAGGACAAAATAATCCACAACTATACAAGGATCAAATTTTAAGTTTTTAACTGGCATCTAATATTGCTTTGATTAAATAATTTCCATTCTTTCCCACCTTTTAATTAATTTCCCTATAATTTCCTTGTTAAGGAATTTCCTTGGAAAGACAGAGCTCCACAAGAAAAGCTCCAGAAGTGAATTCAGCTGAAGCATTAGCTTCAGGCAGTGCCTTGTCTTTGCAGCTTTATTACACATATAATACATTTTGTTCCTTAAATGTTCAGTTCAGGGCATGTGTTTACCATCTTTATGTTAGATCATAAACTCATGCCTTTCAACAGTGGATGATGTTTAAGCATAAGTCAGATGTCAAATGGGACAACACTCCACACTATTGTGGAGATGACAGCACTCAATTTTTCTTCTGCTGAAGTCCTTGCAGTGCTGAGGTGATAAGCCCCACTCAGATGGAAGTGAAGGAAGCTAACGTGCTTCCCAAATGAGTCACAAAAGCAGAAGCCACAAATTCTCTGAGCTTTGCACTTCCTTCCTGGACACTTTCAACACACGGTTTTGGCTGCATTATCCAGTTTTCATTAGAACAGAATTTGTCCTATGCCAAATTCTGTGCTTCACCAGCAAGGAACACAGTGAAGATGACATTTCTTCCTAATAGTGCTCTGAGGCAGCAAAGGCAATCCTGTTTTGTAGGTGTAGAAACTGGGGTACAGAAGACTTATGTGAAACGGCCAACGTCCAGTGGAGAGTCACTGTTTGCATTACAGCCTCGGGCTTCTCACTTTCTAAGCGTTACAGTATGCTGATTTTGTGATCAAAATGCATAGCTTGTCTGAGGGAACATAGCATAGATGTGCACACAGATGTGCACACCCCTGGATGTACTCACACACATTCACCACATTTTTGTGACGTTTAGTGGCCAGTGAAACTGAAAGAGAGGCTTAACTACAGAGGGTGCCATGTCCCAGAAAATGACTCCCAGCAAAACCTGTGTCATCCGTAGCTGGTCTGGCAGGGGTAGCAGGTGACACTCAATTACGTTAAACCTCTTGCAAGTCTCTCCCATTTATCATGCTAGAAATTATGACCTATAACCAGATGCAGACACAAAGCCAGAGAAGAAGCCTGAACACAGTTTCACAAATTGAAGACATCTTGAGCTGTGCTGCCTTTACCAGTAAGGCACTTTGCTTTGCTATGTCAGCACAACAGCAACTGCTCACGAAAGACCTGGTGAAGGCCATGAGAGCTAACCAGGGCTGGCCGCTTGTCTCACTTTTCTGAAGGGCTTGGTCTCCAACTCACATTTATAAAGTCTCTCATCAGACTTTACAACTTATCCAAACACCATCTTCCTCTGGAAGGGGGCCAGGCATGCAAACCTTGGGGACACACAATAAGAGGCAATGAAAGGATAAGGTTATTTTGGAGAAGGATAAGAGCTGGATGAAGCAGAAGGGGTTATCAGAAAATACAGAAAACCTTGATATCTGTGTTACTCAGGGCTTAAGAAACCGGAGACCTGTATTCGTTAAAGAGTGACTCCACAGTGCAGCAGAGACCCTCCTTGCACCAGAAGACGGGCCGTGGCCCCAGGTTTGTTGACTGCTCAGTCCTCAGCCTGGCTCTGAATTTGGCCCGTACTGCAGGACTCAGCTGATTACTTTGCACTGTCGTTTTCTTCATATGTAAACCACTGACAGTAACTCATATTGACATACCTCCCAAGAAGCTGTGAAAGTGACTTTGTTTTTACAAAGAATCCAACTAGAAAATCACAATAGGCTAAGATGTATTTTTTATCTGTCTTCTTGGCTACAAGAGTGGTCCTTTCTAGTATCTTAACGATCCTTTATGTTTCTTCAGAAACGTTCCTTGCCAGCTTGCAGAAAAGCAGCCAGGCCCCTTTAAGAAGTCAGGAGCAGAGACCTACAAAAGGTCCATTTTACCATTTTACTAGAGTTTGGGCAGCTCTCACCTACCCGGAGCTCAGCTGCACCAGGCTAATTTCCATAAGCATCATGTGGTGTTACAGAAACCACATTTTGCCAAGCTGTCAACTGTACAGCCTTCTCTTTGCTAAACAGGCTCCCATTAAAACTGTCTGCACAATTTGTCAGTTAAATGAGGTACAAGAGGGACGCTCTATTTGCCCCTAATTAGCTGTGCAGACTACCTTTGTCTGTTTGATTAAGTATTCACATTATCAATTTTGTTTAATCTGATTCATTTCACACACCTCCCCGGGGACTCAGCCCATACGGTTAACTAATCTCCGGTATCATCTCTCATATCAGCCCGCGGTAGTCTCCCACGGCACGCTCTACCCACACACACACTGCTCACCAAAATCTTTGCTGGGGAAGATGCTCCTGACCGACAAAACTGACGCCGCCTCCCTGGAGCTGAGGGCTGCTACTTTTAAGGGAAGACAGAAAAAAAACAGGCTCGTGCTCGCTATGCTTCCCAAGCACTTCTGCAATGATTTGTTTTAATCTCAGAAGCTTTTCAGCTGCAACCAACTGACTCTGGTGAGATGGGATATGTGTCCTGCACTGGCACACTGCTTCCCACTCCCCACGGATGTCTGCAGGATGACCTGCTCTGCTCTTCAGCAGGTCTCTGGTCGCAACAGGAGGCAACACCAGTGTCCTAATCACAGGGTGAAATAATGTGAAATAAGGGGGACAGACTTTAACCAGAAGGACCTGCCCAGTTCAACGTCATTTAGGAGGGAAAAGGGTCTGCAGACTAGAGATGATTCCTTTGTAAGCCTGTGAGATGCCAACTAACTGCACCTTTCAGAGAACACAGACCATTTTAAGAGGCAGAAAGGTTCACCAGAAAAGACATGGACCAAAAAGGTCCCTCCCAAAGCCACTGTTACGGTTTTGCTTGAGGCACCACTAGCAGAGCCCTGGGGAGAAGCAGACAGTCCTGGGCAAGGCCAGGCAATGGCATGGAATGAAGAAGTATTGCCTTGTCTTCAGTGGATGGGTTATTTCACCACAAAATTTGACGCCCATCTGCATGGAAACCGAGTGCATTCCCATGCACACGCCTGACTGCACACATATATATGCTTGCATGCATATTAGGGCCAGTGCTGTAGAAAACATTTCCAGCAAAAATTTTAAACCTTCTAAATTTAGGATTTTGTTATGTCTGGCTTCTCTTGGAACTTTTCTTAGAAGATATTATTCGATGTCTTACTACTGGTCACACTTTTGATGAAAATAAATCTTTCATGATTTTGCAGAGACAAGTTTCACCTGAACAAAAATCAATTTTTGCACCTAGCCAGCATACAAACCCGGCCCCACCCTCCACATGGTTTTTGTGTATTTCAGCATGGAAGAGTTTGACTTCTAGTATTTTTGAGCAGATTTGCAATTTCGCATTTCTCTCTTTTAAATGGACAGTGGGGTGCAACTTGAATTTATTTCAGCAGGTCTACTATGCCCAAATTCTTTTTTCTGTGCTACTAACATTGCATACATGGCAAGAGCAAAAAAGTGACGTGACTGACCCCACAGTCAGTGACACTCTTCTTGGGGTCTGGTTTTCTCATGGCAGTACATGGAACAGGTCTTTGCAACCTCTGATCTGGCTTCTGTCCTAAGGTAAACGCTGTCAGACAAAACACAGGTAGAAAAATATTGCTGTTGTTACGCTCCCCAGAACTCCCAAGGCTCTATATGCTGGCATTAGCATTTAGAAAATAATTTTAAATGGTAGATTGAAATATGAATATCTGTAAAAAAGCATAGATTGGAAAAGCAATGTAGCGCTATCTTTAATTGAGTTTTGTTTAGTAGCATAATTCAAAGAAGTTTATTTTATGAATCCCCAGCTGCCTCTGTGAGATGGTTTATAGCTGGAAAAAATCTTCAAAATGCTTTCCAAAAAGTCTTTCCCTTTATTGATTCTAATCACCTCACAAACTGTTATTTTCAAGAGAACAAACTGTTTTATGGTTAATGCAAAAGCTCAACACCAAGATCAAAACCTGTGAATTACTTGACTGCTCTTCCCAGCACTAAACTTCAGTGAACAGATTCAACTCAGGGTACTTAAAACCAGCAAAGAACATCTGGCTTTTGGTGCTAATAAAATAACACTTAACTTTTTTTTTATTTGAAAAGAAAAAAGGCTCACAAAATCTTTTGGGTTTAATATTCCTATTTCTACAGATCTTTGAAGAAAGAAAACAAGTTTTGAACAATAGCCAAAGGGAAAAATAAAAAAGGTATGAAATATAAATTGAAAACCCAAATTGAAAAAACGTCCACATTTGGAAGACTACTTCAGTATATGCTTGAAGTTAAATGCCGGCATAAATACTGTCCTGAACTGCGATAGTACTGAGCAAGTGTTTATCTGAGTACGTAAATAGGCCCAAAGGCAGAAAACTTAAGAAATGGTGTGGTGAAGGAGTCATAGTTAATCTTTTAATTAATACTTAAACTAATTAGTTCCCAGCATCTACACCAACAAATTGAGGAAGTAACTATTTCTGCTGTATGTCACAGGAGAAATATGCAGGGGTGTTCAAGGAGTCTGGGCACTAGGGAGGAAGCAGCAAAAGCGTCTTCACAGAAGGAAAGAAGGTACATGTCCTTACATTGGTGAAGAATTGAGTTTGAAAAGTAAGATGTTTTAGATAAAGAAAATGGATGTTTCATTCCCTTAACTATGACCTGCTCTGTGCACACATCTGATACAAGACTTGCAGTTTCCTGAAGAATTAACAGTAGCGTAAGAATCGTCTTCACCATCATCAGTCAACAGTAACAATTTTGGAGTACTGAGGAGACTGAATCATGGCCCACAGACTTTTGACATCAATGCCATAGAAATGCAAGGCTGTGGGTGGATCCATGCAGCAAGAAAAGCAGACATCCTGCTTACAACCTCCTGACCCATCATGACACCTAACCCAAGGGACACCTTGGCCTACTGAAGCTGAATGCCAATATCTGGCTTTACTAAAGGTTTATTTTGAGCTCTGGGCTTAAGTATCTGAATAAAACTTATGTTTTCTGTTTTGGAGAATGGAGCAAGAACATCGTGTGCTAACCAGGTTGTAGATACTGAAGTGTGTAGGCACCCATGGCATGGTCAGTCAACAGGCGAGCGCACATGTGACAGAGGAAGCAGGCTGGGGCTGCATAATACTGAAAGCCCCAAATTGTCTTGATCCTTATGCTGTTGTCAAGTACGGAAAAGACTGGGGGTGTAATGATGAAATCACATCTAAAGTTTTACTTTTGCAGGTATATGTTTGGACGTGTACAAAACTCCCAAGTTCTATCCTCCAATTAGTCTGTGTAATGGGTGTGTGTGTGTGTGTGTGTGTGTGTGTGTGTGTGCAGACTATTTCCAAGAAAATACAAAATCAGCCAATCAATCTCTGAAACACACTTTTAAATTAACTAGAGGCACTAGAACATGTTTTATGATGGTCAAATACTTGAAGAATAATCACAATGCCTATATTCAGAAAATGACTGCAAAACAAAAGTTCTGGAAAACACATCATTTACATCCTGATCCAAGTCATAGTGCCTGGGTGGACACCACAAAGAAGAGTGTTACATTTCTGTCTCAGTGCCCCTAAACTCTGTTGTTGAGTGTTGTGTTTCCTGAGGGTGATATGCCTGCAGGAACCTTTTCCATAGAAATGTTTGCAGAATGAGGCTGATGATTTCCTAAACTTCCTTCAAGTTCCTACTCTGCTGCTGCTCTCAGCTGGACAGATGAAAGCAGGACAGGGTGCAGTAAGGCTGTGAACAGCATGTTTGATGAAATTATGAGGCTTGACATCAGTTTGCAGTGAAGGAAGAAGCATCAAATTAAAAGCTCAGAGCACCTTAGCCAGAAACTGAGCTGATGAAAGCGGAGAATAGCACATCTGCACATAATGGGGCACGTTCTCTAGACTTAATGCTATCAACAGCATTGTCAACTTTTGTTTGCAGTATACAAGGCCAAACCTGGCTGAACATGTGGGAGCTGTTTAAAATATAGCTGCAATAATAGCTTCCTGATTTCTGTAGGCATAGTGTTATGATTACAGATGACAAGCAGCTGGCATTTCTGGTTCATGTCTCCTCTGCAAAGTGCCAATCTTTAGAAGAACTGGTGCTGCTGTCAACCATATCCTTTGGGGTCTTCTAAGTTTTTTCTTGCTGATAACAATACCTGTATTTCTTTATGAAAACATGACACTCTACAGGAAAGATGAACATCTGCTGTCCCAGAAATATCTGTAGGCCCTGGATGGTAAATGGTTGACTATGTATTATGCTTAGGTTAATGGATTTTCAAGAGGTGAATTATCACTGTTCTGTGTTGTAAAGTACCAATTTTCACTCCAATGTTTTTCAAGAAGAATATTCAAATACCGTTATTGCTTTATAAAGCTCTCCAAATGTTTCAGGTCAGTGTGCAAGAGCCTGCTATTTTAACCAATATAAATTATTCTATGAAATCTGAGCAAAGAGGTTGGGAAAATGGGGTATTTTGACCACTTGATGACTTTTGGGGGGTTTGGGGTCCAATTTTAGGGAGGGCAAGAGACACCAGTCCTGGTTTGCTGTGAAACTCATTAATTGCTCTGTTGCTTTCCTGTTTCCAAGAAATGGTGGTAACTCTGGGGGAATGCACTCATGGTTACTTGTCACAGCCAGAGCCTTTCACTGGCATGTCACTGCATCCGAAGCTTTGCCAAAAGTCTGAAGGATCCAGTGCCGACCACCAAGTGTCTGACAGGCCTTGGCAAGTTCCTGTAATTAACTTGAGGGCTCTTGCAGAGCTTCTGCACCTTATAATGAGTTCAGTCAATATTTAAAGCCATGTTACAAAGCAGATCTCCTCAGTCCCCAGAGGGGTCCCCGTTAATCTCCTCAGTCCCACCAAGACCTTCAGCCGGAGAGATTCCAGCAAGGAATTTCTAATCCCCAGAGGGACTCTTGCTGGGATCTGAGGCAGATCTGGTCAGGTTAAAATTTTGTGCAGGCCTCAAGAGCAGCTTGATGAAAAGTAAAAAAAAATAAAAAAAAAAAAAAAAAAAAAAAAAAAACCTAACACAAACTTTGGGCCCAGTTCTAGCAAGCAGGAGACCAAGATACACTAATTAACACAGCTGCCGTCAAGGATGTAATCTAATTTACATACCTGGTAGTGAATAAATGCTTCCATATGGCAGAGTACCAGTATTTTTCCTTGACAACTTTATCAAAAAGCTAATGAAACACCCATACAAAAAACTTTTTCCAGCTTGACTAAAGATAACAAACCCAGAAAAGTAAATAAGATAAATAAATAAGGGGAAAAAGATCATGCTCAAGAAAATTAGATACTACCAAGCTAAGAAACTAAGCTTTAAATATTCAGCTTATGGACTGGTAAGAAAACTCAGAAACTACGTTGTTCCCCAACTAACTTTCGCTGTTTCTTCATCTTGTTCCAACCAAATCCACGAGACAGCCTTATACTTGTTCATCCTGTACATCCACTACTGCCAATTTGAGGCAGATGCTCAAATGCTCAGTTGCCCGAAATGAACCAGATGCTCAGATGCAGTACTACGGGTCTTCCTGATGCGTGTAAGCCCATAGATCCATCCCTGCCTTCAGAGTCCTGGACTAGTGCATGATTTACTGTGTGTGGCAGCAGAGCTCACTGTAGCACGTGAGCACATTACAGACTGTCTCAACAGTCATGTTACCTTCCTGGTGCAGGGCAGCTCTCTTGGTCAAATCAGTGACATCAAAAACCTGTGTATACCTCCTGTTTAACTAGAAGAGACAACTCTGTTGACCATGGTAGCTGCTGTTGAAGATGGCCTCAAAATGATGGGCCACACAATGGACCACGTTGCTCTGAAGTGGCTTAGGTTTTTTTCTGACTAAACAAGAGCTGGAAATGTTTGTCTGATTGATCACAGGCTGGCCACTGAAGTGACTGCTATGTTATCTCTGGACATCAATGGTGTTAGCCAAATCAACAAGGTAACATAAGAGTAAAGACACTGATTCAGGGGAGCACTTACCCTTAAGCATGAGTGCTTTGCACACTGGAGCAGAAAGTGGTGGTTTGGGAAGAGGGAAACTCACCTGGTCACTTGTGCTCTCCAGCCTTTCAAAGACTTGTTTCATTTATCCTCCTCTGTTGTACTTTCAGAGGGGAAAATAGAAAACATTAGTGGTGTGTTCTGAAAACATCCACAAAGCAAGTCCTGCTGCCATGGACTTTTCGCAAGAGGGGATGCCTCCTGTTAGGAAGATGCTTGGTTCTGGAGGATTTTCAACAGCCTTTCCTTTTTGGATCTTTGCCCAAAGCAGGGCTGTCTAAGAAATACCTACTCTACTTGTTGTGCAATGCCTTCCACTTTGGTTGTAAAAAAAGAAGCTGCAGATATCACAGAATCACAGAATGGTTGGTTGGGGTTGCAAGACACCTCTGGAGATCATCTAGTCCACTCCCCTTGATAAAGCAGGTTCACCTAGATCAGGTTGCACAGTCACATCCAGGTGGGTTTTGAATATCTCCAGAGAAAGAAACTCTACAGCCTCTCTGGGCAGCCTATTCCAGTGCTCTGTCACCCTCAAGACAAAGTTCTTCCTCATATTCAGAAGGAACTTTTTGTGTTGTGGTTTGTGCCCATTGCCCCTTGTCCTGTTGCTGGGCACCACTGAAAAGAGCCTGGTCCCATCCTCATGACATTCTCCCTTAAGATACTTCTGTACATTGACAAGGTCCCCTCTCAGTCTTCTCCAGGCTCAACAGGCCCAGCTCCCTCAGCCTTTCTTCATGAGGGAGATGCTCCAGTCCCCTTATCATCTGTGCAGCCCTCCGCTGGACCCTCTCCAGTAGATCCCCATCTCTCTTGACCTGTGGAGCCCATAATTGGACACAGCACTCCAGATGTGGCCTCACTAGGGCAGAGTAGAGGTCGAGGACTTCTGGCCATGC
>JAVJGJ010000059.1:52355490-52369844 GCA_035590215.1 Microhierax caerulescens | reverse complement strand
TCTGCCCAGCTCTCCAGCCTGCCCAGGTCTCGCTGAACGGCAGCGCAGCCTCTGGTGTATCAGCCACTCCTGCCAGTTTTGTGTCATCTTATTGGGCATGTCTGTCATTAAATTATTGATAGCCTATCTCTGGGTGATCAAGAATCTGAACATCAGATTCATATAACCAATACACACAAACACAGTAAAGTATATGGACAAACAAAATACAGGACTAAATGACCTAGCAGGTAGTAGTGTAAGCTGAACTGGGTTTAGGCATACCCATGTAAGGAGGTAGTCAACTGTTAGCCAGATTCTAGAAAGTTTCTCAACCAAAATGTGGTGAGAATAATTATACATGTGCTTAACTTTAGATGTTTGTGTTCTATTCAGACACAAGTTAGGGTACAAGGCACCTACTGAGGATCAAGCTTAGTCTAGTCATCATTCTCCTTTTGTACTCATTCTGATCAGCAGGGAAACAGGCATTTTCATAATTCTCACTGGGCACCTGAGTTAAGGTCTCATTGCATTCTCAGGCAGATGGCTTAACCTCAGCTAAGTTCTGTCTCTGGTTTTCTCAGAAAAATCATTGTAGCTAAAGAAGAATAACAGAAACAGACTTATTCATATATGAAAACCCAGTCTCTAGTGCTGAAACTCAGGGAAAATGGAAAATTGCTGTATAGTTACAGATATTGTACAACAGGACCATGCTTGGAGACTTTATTTTCAGCTTTGCTTGTAGGTTCCACCTTCAATAGTCCTTAAAAATTCTCTTCTGTTGAAATCTCATTACTAGCCTGATTCCAGCTAAGCAAAACTTTTGTATCCTTTTTCTTCTGGGTTGTTGTGGTCATTGGTGTCGTGTAGTTATTGCGTATTTTTGGGTTTGTTTATAAATATTCCAGAAAGTAGCTTAAAATATTCATTGGAAAACAAAATCTGCACTGGAAGAAGAGGATTTGCAGAGTGGTACCAACCTTAATGAAATCAAATTACCACAATATTTCTTTTCAGAAGACTGGAATCTTTTATTTCAATGAGGTTCAAGCTCTTTATTTTGACTTTTAACTATTGCTTTTAGTACTTTTTATTTTTGACATAAGTACAGTGACAAAAATAAGGAAGTTGAAGCTAAGCAATCCAGCCTTTTTTAAGATATTTAATTTCAGATAGATCATTCTAATGTTTTCCAAAGCAGTTATAATTGCTCTTTTGCAGGACTTAAATTTCTGTTTAATCTACCTTTTTATCACTGAGGGTACATTTAAGATGAAAAGGAATTGTGTAATGTTAGAAACTCTTTGTGAAAGGGAAATTCTGAAACCAGACTTTCCTTAAATCTCTTCTAGGGGTCAGAGCTGGAGCAGCAAAATTACTATTTTATTTATGTAGTGACTGGCACCAACACAATCTGACTTCCCCCTGACCACTGCAGGATTTTTGCTACATAAGATTGATACTTACATTAGCTTCCCAACATATGTGAAAGCTGGAGAGCTGGGAATGCACCCTGTCACCAGACCCCTTTGATGGTGGTGCTCCCCAGTCATGACAAGTAATATGCATCCCCCTCCGTCAGGCGAGAGATGTAGGAGGGGACCCCTCTGCCTTGGCTACACCAGGTGGAAAGTGAGGCCAGTTCACCAGCCCACATCCTACTTGGGATTTTAAACAGAAATTGCTCTACAGGCAGAAGATCCCGAGATAGCTGCTGTGGAGAGCTTTTGGCTCTGCTCCACGGACTCATCTTTAAAATTTCTGTTGAAATAAATCATTTGGGGTTGTAGCTGTGTGTGCTTGAAACGTGTGTGCACACCAGCAAGGTGATGACTACCGTTACAAGCTGCTGCAAAGCTTCCAAAACTGTTTTCTGTCTCAGATGATCGGGACAGAAGTATTTGGTCTCTGTCCCTGCTGTCTCCTGTTTCTCCCCTCCCTCCTGTTCCCTGATGCCAGGGCAAGGCTGCAGCCGTGGCGGATGCGGGCTGGCTGCCTGCCTTCTCCCCTGCATGCGAAGCCAGCAGCAAACCCAGCTGGTGTGCCCTTTAGCTGGTCAAAGGCTTTTTCCTGCTACAGGGCAATGTCACTAAAGGTCATCTCCTCCTTGTTGCTCGCACTGGCCAAAAGAAATCCTATCTGAGCTTGGGAGAAGTGGTGGGAATGCCATGCAAATCCTGACTCCAGGAGGGGGCCATGCTCATATCTCCATCTTTCGCTTGAGGTCAATATTCCCTGTGGTAGAGGCAGCTTCTCTGTAGTCAGAGCTCGCTGCCTCAAACCCGAGCTGAAGAAACATCGTCTGAGCTGGCACAGCCCTTATTTCTTTCATATCCCCCTTGTCAACAGTTTGAAAGTGAGATGGCTAATTTTGTGCCTGACAAGAAAGGACGGATCATTTTCTCAGATGCTGCTATCAGCAGAGTCAGTGCTGGTACACTCTCCGAGGGAGTCCCCAAACTACAGGTTACTGGCAGGCAGACAAACACTCGCTGACAGCCATTTGTGACCAACTATGAAACACCATCTGCTGTAGTTGGAAGGAAGGAACATATCCAGCAAGTGATACCACTGTGAGAAATGATTTTGTGTGTTGACACACAGCAGTCTTTAGATAGCCCCAAAGAATAAGCCTACTTTGTTTTTCAGTATTTGCATAAGGGGGAAAGAAACATTTTTTTCTTGTTGGGGGTCCAAGGGTGAAACTTTCTGGGTCTGTTTGTATCAGAGCCAGAAACAGAAAGGGTTTGATATGTCAGTATTAACAGGTGTACTAAATACAACCGTGAACTGAGCCAAATGTGTCTTTAGCAATGTTGTGTTAGGGGGTGAAACACTATATGACAGTTAAAGCACCCGCTGGAGTGTGAATCTGCCACTGACTTGCTTGTGACATTGGGCAAGTCTCATCCCTCCTTTACGTATCTGGTGCACAGTTTTGGGGAATAGCAATAATGTTTTTCTTCAGGAGAGTGTTGCAAAGATTAGCTAGTGTTTGTTCAGCCCTTTGAAATCCTTGGAGAAAGAGGATAAATATTTTTTATTAAAGATCAGAGACTGGTGGCTGGTTCAGAGGCTGTTAAGCAGACAACCACAAAGCCTTTACCTTCAGTATGGGGGGCAGGAGAAAAAATAAAAAAAAGACACTTTCAGGCTTACAAAGTCATTCTTGAAAAATTAAGGTAATTTAGGTAACTCAAGTGCAAAAAAGTACACAAACATATCCAAAATTCTGTCCAGAAGCAAGAAGCTCCCCTTTGTAACCAACATGGGCAGCAGATCTCAAAAGTTTCAGGGGAAGGGATGTTCAGCTCCCTCACAAGGGGAAGGAATCTTACTTGCTCATTAACATAAATAAGGCATGCAGCCAAAGGCATATGCCAACTCTTCCCTCCCTGGTCAGAGAATGAGGCTTTCATTTTTAAGAGTCTTAATAGTCCTGTGTCTCATGATTAAGTAATGAGAGCTGGCATGCAAAGTATCTGAAGTTCAGCTGATCTTGCATTATCCTTGTAGGCCCTGGCAGGCTGTAAACCAAAATGTTTTCAAGCAAAATATGCAGATGAAAAAATAAATAAAAGATACACCTTAAAACTGCAGTTCACTCCTTAAATGGAGGAATATCAAATTGTGGTGGCAGATTGTCACCTTTTTTCTTGGAGATCTAGTGAAATTTTTAAACACTGGTACATATGTAGATGCATTTGTATTTCTATATGTGGGTTTTTATGTGTAACACACATAGATATACATTTATGTTTCAGTGCACATCTTTTTGATCTGGCCCGCAGTTGTGTGAAGTTGCCATGGTTGTTGTCGCCAGTGGCTTGTGAGGATTAAATACTGGTTTATTGCAGAAGGCCTTTCTGGAGGCTAACGTAGGATGTCTGTCTGGATTCAATCTCTTTGCAGCCCTAATGTCACATAAACTCGGCTATGGGAGCACTTGATCCAGGCCCTGTTGACGTCAGAAACGTGCGGCTGTGTGTCGTGTGACCGGAGTAGGGACAGAAGGGTTTGGGCTTCCCTCTGGCTCCGAGCTGGACTCTGGAGGTGGCCTGTGGAAGCCCAAATCCTGCACACTGTGGAGCAGGCAGGGAGAGGGACCAGAAAGGGGGCTGCAGCAGGGGCTGTGGAGGGGAAGCAAACCCACCTCCAACATGCGGTGGGCAACGCAGCAGGAGCATGGCCAGCCAGTGATGGGGGATGGAGAGAGAGGGATATATGAGGGCTCGCAGGAAGCCTTATTTATGATTTAAATACACGGTAGCTTGTGCTCGTGCGATATGAAAACCAAATCTAAACATTTGTCTGTAGAATCAGGTGATGGCTGGCCCTCTACTGTCTCAAGGGGGGCAGGAAAATGGTCCATGCACCTGCCACCTAATTCAGTTTAAAACCTGACACATTTACCAAGAGTGGGCTGGCATAATGAACTTCATTCATGCTGTCAGTGGAGTCAATAACTTATCCCCAACTGCTTTTGTCTCCCTGGCGGCAGTGCCTCTGATCAGGCTGAGGTACTTATTCAAGTAAAATTTATTTTCAATTGCAGGCCATAATACTACTGGCACAAGCCTTGCTTTGACAGAAGCTTTTGCTCAAGGCTAAACTATTGTTAAAGTTTGTGCCCATTGTCTGGGGTCTTTGATCTGTCAAAGCTGCTTAACAAGCTGGTTAAAAACTGTTTCAGATAACAGGTGTGTCCTTTGAGGATGCAGGGCCATTTTTCAACTTCTTTAAAAGACTAGTCCAGTAGATGACTAAAATTTACATGCTGGTTGGTGGTGATATATGTAAAGCACTTTTAAAGCAAGAAATTCAATTTAGGGGTTTATTTCCCTGAACTTCCTTGCAGTTTGTTGTTGGTTTTGTTTTGTTTTGTCATTGAGGGTTTTATTGTTGGGTTTTTTTCCAAGGGCGTAAAAAGATTTATGAGGTGTTTCTCTGGGGCCTTGGAAGTATTTAGTGGAAAGATGATTGAGATGTGAAATCTACCTGCAGCGTTGCAACAGCACCCAGTTACAGTAAAGCAGTGGCTGGAGCAGCAAGTATCAGTGAACACAACTGGGAGAAAGCTTGTGATGGAGGAGCAGACGTGGGATCACATGGGGCAGGCTTTGCTGGGGAAGGCTCAGGGTGGGAGGACACAGACTGCAGCAGCACTGTGGTTCACATCCCTCCCCACTCAGAGCCTGCCCCAGTGTGACTGTGCACCCCAGCCCACTCTTATCCCTCCAGCTCACTCCTGGGTCTGGTACCAGCTCTGAGATTCTGCAGCACAGTTAACATCTACAGGACCTCCTCTTGCTACCTAGAAAACACAATTCCTGGGAGAAGACCCCTGTCGTAGCTTGAGTCCCACTGTATAAGCCAGGCCATTCATGCACAGCCAATGGCCTGAACAAAATTCCCTTTGAATGGTCCATATGTCAGCTATATTCTTTAGGATGTGTGAAAAATGGTTCCTCCCCTTCACATATGTTTTAAAACACTACTGAAGTCCTGAGGGATTTAACCAGTTTTAACCCAGCCTAGTTTTGTGGGGTTTCTTTCCTGAAAATCCCCGTCAAAAACAGGCAAGTGTTGCCCCACGGTCATGCTGAAACACATGAGGCTGGCCTAATGGCTTGGGGAAAATGGGAACGGGAAACTCACTGTATGTGTGCTCTGTGTGTTGAGGAGGGTGTGGAAAGAAGGGAGGATGAGCATCTTCAAGGATGTTTTTGCTCCCCCTCCACCTATTTGTGGAGTTGTTGGTACCAGGATTTTGGTCCACACCAACAGTTTCCAAGTTCCAGCTGACTAGGTAGACTGGCTAGCAAATTGCTCATAACTTCCAACCTGTGCACATCTGCAAAGCCCTGCCAAAGGTCAAGGAGTGAATTAGTATCAGCAATACAACTGGAGGTGCCTTGCTCACATACACCCCCCAGACTGCTGACTGCAGGCTGCTGCACAGGTACCCCAGCTTCCAGCACAGATGTACAGAGGGTGCTGAGCCCCTGGGAGGCTCATTTGCAGCTGCAGCCAGGAAGCTTTATGTGTACAGTATATGAAGCACCTCTTAATGTCCAGTCACTGCAGTGCCTAATGCTGGTGGGCTGCAGGGTCTCTGCAGGAGAACTAAGCAGAGGAGGGGCAGACAGCATCCTCACAGGCAGCTCTGCAGCAGGGAGGGGGCTATAAAGGAAATGTGGTGTTTAGGAAATACCTGCCCATCTTCGACCTGCAGAAATCAGCACCTTCATTCAGCCAGTGAGTGCAAGGCCATCTACAACAGAAAAAAAGTTAGAAGTTCCCCTTAAGACAGCAGAAAAGCTCTGACACGTGTTTTCATCCTTCCCCTGAGCTGAGCCCAGCAGC
Source organism: Microhierax caerulescens (assembly GCA_035590215.1). Lineage (NCBI taxonomy): Eukaryota > Metazoa > Chordata > Aves > Falconiformes > Falconidae > Microhierax > Microhierax caerulescens. The sequence goes on along the minus strand of JAVJGJ010000059.1, from coordinate 52,363,493 downwards.
TCCCCTTGCTGGAGAAGCTCACATGTCTTGAGAGCTGAGCATGATAAACTGAAATAACTTCGCTTAAAAAGTGAGCCTGCTTGCTAGGCATATTTTCCTCAAACAATCCCATCTGTAACAAAAATCTGTCATGAGCTTGTTAGTTCAAGGCAGCTGGGGAATAAAACAAGCACTTTGTCAAACGTAGCAGTTCTGTGAACATAGCTAAACCAAATCAGGAATGAAAGGGAAAACAAAGCTTTTCTAATACCACTCAACTATGCTCACCATTAGGACCATTACAACTGTTCAAAGATTACTCTGGCATGTGTCTGTGCCATCAATTAGCTCCAGAGCTCTGTTTAGAGCAATTCACTTTCGGCATTCAGATGTAGCCAGAAAGATGTAAGATTGAGGACAAATTCCTATCGGAAGGCTGCAGCTCCGCTGACGGCCTCTAAGCAAAGCTGTGGGTGACTTTACTAGATGGATCATCAGCCCATTACATCACCTACAACATGTTTTTAGCACCTCAGTGACCTAATCCATGTCTAAGTGCGAGTTAAAGGTCTCAATGAAGATAAAGACCTGCTACTGACCAGAAACATTAAGACAGATTTTCACTTTATAATTTAGATTAAAAACCATTTGCTCCTCTGTGCAGAGAAGGCCGAAATACTTTGGGCTCAGCTGAAGGGGTTGTAAAGAAAACTACTATTCTCACTTCTTCTCAGCATTTTCCTGGTGTAAATTATGAGATGTGGTTGGTTTTAAAAGTTTATTTTCCCTTACCTATTGCAATCAGTGTGGTATCTTTAAGGCCGTGTTGAAGCACAAAATAAGGACCTATGTTATGGTCTCTCCAGTCACAGAAGAGTATCACAGTTGGGAATAAAGAGAACTGAATAATAGCAAGCACTCTGGGGGATAATATATCTTAATAATATATATTATATAATAATATTATATATCAAGTAGCCCAAGGACTCTAAACCACTTTAATGTTACAAACCTCTTTAATATTACTATATAATTGTGACCTGCAAAGTAAAATAAGAAAATGCTATGAAGTGGCGGATACCCAGTAAGGCCACCAGACTATTACAGGAGGGTATCTGTAGCTATTATTTGTCACTAGCTGTTATTTATATTGCACATGATTCAACAGATGGTCAGGCAGATGCAATGGCAAGGTGAGACAACCACAGCAGTGAAGGCTGGAATAGAAGATGCTGCAGCTGGAGGAAGAGGGCTGCGCATGGAGAGAGATGGATGGAGCCGGCGGCCAGGTGAGGGAATGAGCAGGAGATGTTCAAGTGACTGAACCCAACAAACCCAAAGAAAGGGTCAGTTGCTGACTGTGGAGCCCTGCAAGATGTGAGGCATGCTGGGATCTTCACGGGGGCTGGGCAGGTAAAGGAGCCTATCCCACTCCCCTGGCAACAGGAATAAAAGAGAAGGAGCTGAAATGTTGATATTGGATTTACAGGAGGACTGTCCTTTGTGCTATATTGCTGGAAACAGATTTAACCCCAGACATCTGAGGTAAAATCCACATGGGCAGAAATGAACAAACAATCTGTGCTGATCAGAGTCTTTACTCAGTGGTGGCTTTGCCTGTAGGCAGGATTTGGGGCAGAAAGCTTGGTCACAAAGACACTGCTGTGTTTCAAAGCATGGATGTAGTGTTCCCAAACCCATGAAATTCACCAGTGGGAGGGGAAAAAAACACTGCAACTTTTTGAGGAAACACAATATAAAAGGGGAAAATGTAGTTTTCTCTTTGGACCATTGCTTTGCATTGATCAGTTGAGATATGCTGAAACAAATGAAAGATGGGGCACTAAGTGCTTGCCTGCTCTCAGCAGGTGGAAAGAAGAGGGGACTGGTCTCAGGGGGAAATCCTAAAATTCACATTCAACCCATGACTGGAACCACTTCTCCTGCAAGCTGTGTGACCCTTACAAAGCAGAAGGGAAAAACCCTGTGCTTGGCCAAACTGCTTACAAATTGGAGAGTGGAAAAAGCAAGATAGGTAGTATCGTGGGTTAATTTTTCTTGGCTGAGATGTGATGATTGGCAAGGAAGGTATGTCTCTGGACATCTGATGAATTCTCATACTGTGGACTAATTTATGTCTGTCTGTCACATCTATGAACTGAAAAAGTCCCTGTGGAATGGGGGACCTCACTGGCTTGGGCATCTTTTGCCTCATGTGGACACAAAACCTACGGAAGATGGAAGGAGGATTTCTTGCACATGGCACAAAAGTAGAAATAGACGTTCTTCACAGTTTTATAGCTCAATAGACCAATCTGGCACAACTGGGTGAAGCTAAGCAGAGAAAGCCAAAGAGTAATGGAAACAACCAACTAATGGGAGACTTTGATCAGTTAATAATTCTGATAAACGTGTCATTTCACAAAGGAAATGTATTCTCCTGGCAATGTGGAGAAAAAGATAGACAGAGATGGCAATATGGGCAAAAGCTTAGTGTAAGAGAAGAAGATTCAGACTACATCTATATAAAACATGCCTGTGACCGTTATCTAGCTCTGAAGCCAACTGGCACAGACTGATGTGTGTCCACATTATTAAATTCTTGCTTTCCAAGCAGTGTGGTTGAATACAAATTGCCTGCTGGGATTGGCCTTTGGCCTATGCTATCCCCAAACCATGCCTGGGAAATGTTCAGGAGAGAACTACTTGTCTGGAGCCAAACCATGCCAGGAACTGTTGCAACAATTTGACTCTATAAATAATTGAGCTCCTGTGCCTGAGAACATTATGTGACACTATTTAATTTACTAGGAGAAATGAAGTCCATGATCCTAGCCTGGACTGGAAATCCTGGAAATCTTAGAGCACCCTGAGAAATGGAAAATCCTACAGCACCTAACAGACACAAGAAAATGCTGATGAAATGGAGGCAGGTATGATTTTGCCTACAGCTGCACCGATGTGCTCCACCAGTCACAATAAAGAATATCTGATTTTTGAAACACCAAATCAGTCTCCTTGCTTTAGCTAACACATCTGCTTGAAAATCTGCATTTGGAAAACCTGCAAAGCTGGAGGTGAGGGAAGGGTGTAACTAAGGGACTGAGGATTTACCATTAATCCTCAGGATCTATTAAAGCATGGCCAAAGGTCTTACAGTCCTATTTTACTGAAAGGGCAGGAGATGAAAATTATGTTCAAGGGCATTATGCAATGAACCAGGGCTGAGCCTACTCATCGTAAGACAAAAGGAATTGGTGTAGGGACACAAACACAGCCAATTGCATATTGCTGAGAAGGGTTTGGGTTATCACTCCATTTAGAACAGCATACAAGGGCCTGTAATAGCAATAAATGAGTCTTGATAAATAAAAAAACTAGTTAAAGTGTTGGTGACAGACTCCTCAGTTAAGTTATGCAAAATTATGATTGACCTGCTAGTGTTAGCCAAGTGACATCAAGTCCGGAGCAAGATGTATCATTTGGTTTACACTACAGTTCTGCTCAGAAAGATGCATTATCCATTACAGGTGATTGGCAAGTTGTTTCCATGACACTTCATGAATGAGCAAGAATGTGCAGAAGTATCATGATACGTATAGGCACATGCTGTCGGTTCTGAAGCAGTGGATGCCACAAGGCATATGTATATGAAATGCTGAAAACATCTGCTGGAAACGGAAAGCCCTGAAAACTTGACATAACAGTTGACTGGGCATATTATGGAATCTTCTCATATATTTGATAATCCACCTCTGTAAGTCACAGTTAGACTGCCCATGGGCACCAAACAGCTGACCTACAATAATTGCTCTATGATATTCCCAGAGTGGATGTGCAAAGACAGTGTGGATGTGTCAAGACTTGAGTAACAGAGGTCTGGAAATTATTGCATCCACCTACCATGGAAATGAAGTCTTCAGATCCATCTGGTTTTGGTCTTTTACCAATCTCTGTGACTCAAAGGTGTTCAGACAGCAGTAAAAATCTGAGCCTTTGCATGGAAAATGAGAGTACACACAAGGCTTCCATGGTTTCTAGCCCTGGAAGTTCAGTTTCCAATTGATTTGCAGCCCATCATAATTATTCACGCTTACGTGCTGTGGAGTGGTGTCCAAACTCAGTTCTCAGTGTGTTCAAGCAAACCTTCATCACACCAACGATCACCACAGTTGTGACTAATTTCTGTTGCTGTCACTTGCAGTTTTGGGAGGAAAGCCAAGTTCCGAAGCCTGGGATAGAAGCTTTTCCAGCAGATGTTTCAAGCTGCCTTTCCTCTAGTGCCTGAAAACTCACTTGGCCATGCAAAAATGTGACAGCACAGGCCACAAGATGTGCTGTGGCTGATTCCTCTGCAAAGCGTGAAGTAGGGGAGCACAAGGGACAAGCTGCATTCTTAGCTGTCTACTTCCTGCACAACACTTGACAGACAAATCTACACAAATAAAGAATCTGGAAACAGAATGTTTTATGCAGTCACTTTATCGTTCTTCCTCTGACCCATGGGTAAGGACTTGCAACTCCTCAGGCAAAAGATCAGATTTTGTAAAATCAAGTTTCTATTAGTTGTGAAACATTTATTTTGCTGTTTGAAAAATAAGCCTCATATTTTTCAGCAACCTAACAGTTTGCAACTGAAACATCAAAGTAGCCCTGGTGCATGACAGGCAGAGCCACTAGGTAGAAACCAATGAAAACTGAAATATATTTAAAAAAAACACAACAAACCCACAATAAAACACCCCCCACAAAAAGTAAGTTTGCAGAAATGTGGTGTGAAAAACAGAATCTAGTTTTTATAACACAAATATGAAATTCCCTTTAGTGAATAATTTGCAAACTCTTTCCTCCAGTGGTGTGACTAATACTCATCTCTATCCCTGCCATGGGACAGGGTTTCCTGGAAGCAACACGTGCATCCAGAAACAGCAGCTCCTTCCCTGCCCCATTCTGGAGTTGACTGGCCTGTGTTTAAAAATGCCTTTAAAAACATTGCATGTGACATTATAGAAATAAAAGGAAGCTCCTTTGGAAGAACTACCTGTTCTTTATTAAAACTGAGTGTCTGTGCAACGATCATGAAACCCTATGCTCTAATATTTAAGCACTAATAAACCTCCCTCTCATCTAGTTGGTCTAGATGACAGCTGAAGGGCATATAATACTGCTGGCTGCTGCCACTGTTCCTACCTGCTGCAATCAGGAGCTTTTGTGGTTCAACCCTGCTGTACCATTATCTCTGCCTTAAAAATTGAGTCTTACCTCCTTTTGCTAGCTTACAAGGCATCAGGACCAGGCCCTGTGCAAATCTCTTTTACTGTCAACACTCTACATTTTTTACAAGGAATCCATTAGGTTTTGATTTGCAGGTCTCCACAAATCATTTTCATCATAAATACTAAAATTACTGCATCGCTTGTAGTTTTTCTCTTGCCCATCTGGCAGGGCCCGATGCCATTCTGCCAGGTAACTTTCAAGATGTAACGTGTCAACATCAACAACACTTTGGGAGGAAACAAACAAACATAAAAAGACTGAATTGAAATATTGATCTGTGGTCTTCTGTCAGAGCTATATAAAACCCCATCCTGAATCCACAATGGCTTCAGGAGACGTAGGGGAGCTGGATATAGATTTTGGTCACACAGTATCAACTGATGATGCTAATTTTTAAGGAGTTTTGACCTTCAGCCAGACTTTACCATTTTGCAGCTGCACCATCCTTACATAGATGCTTACTTAAATGTAGTATCAAGCAAAATGATTTTGTTTCAGCTTCAGGAGAGGGAAATGGAGGGCAGGAGAAAAAAGACTGGGTGGCATAAGCAGGCTGCAGGTACTTCCATTCACTCTTCTCGTGTCTGCAGTTCAGTGTTTCATACCAGGCAGTTGTTGGATGCACAAAAGGGAGCACACCTATGGCTACAGCTCCATCAAGAACTATATCACTTCCCTGATGTGTAAGATTAGTAATTGCACTTTGTTTTATTCATTTGACCCATGGTTCTAATCAACCCAAATACTTGAAAAATCAAACCCAAAAAATGATCAACAATTAAGGCTCAATTCAGCCACCTAAACATAGGTATTTACTGCCACTGAGATGCCCTGGGATATGTCATCTGACCTCTCCTGCTTGTCCAGAAGAATACGAGTGTTCAGCATGTCCTGGGTCATTTTTTGGCAGTACAGTGTGTGTGTCTTAAAGCATTTCTAACAGCACTGAATGCAAAGCAACAAACTCAAATCCTTGGATTTCATAGAAGTCCAGTGAAGGACGTCTGCTTATATTTTAGTATTTAGCTTGAACTTAGCTTCTAGGTTGCTGTTTCCATTTCAGACCTGAGAATGGGCTTGTGTGCCCCCAAAGTGCCCATTTTCACCAACCATATCACTGCATCTAGTGAAGGATTGTACTCCCCTTCCCAACCTGCCCCTTTGTTTTCCTCAGCAGCAGCACCATGTCCTCTTGTGACAGCTCTTGCCAGCTCAAACCCATGTTTCTGCAAAGAATGGGGCTGCAAAGAATAAGAAAAAAAGTTCAATATTAGGATAGGAGCAAGTCGGAAAATACAAAAGAAAGTTGGAGAGCGGCAGAGCAGGACACATGAGTTTTAAGGGGCATAAATCTGTGATAAATCCTTATGAGTTTCACCTGGAGAGTAGGGGCCCAACCAGGGCAGCCGGGCTGGGCAGCCCCAGAGGCTGGACACAGGGAAGGGGGTAGCAGCCTGTTAAGAAAGTTACTTTTTTTTTTTCTCCCCCGTCTGTGGCTTCAAAGAAAAACGATTTGCTCATTTGGTAATAACTGATGGGGACTGTGAATTACTGAGCTAGCCCCCAGCCTAGGGTTTATCTCCTCACCAATAAATCTCTGAACTGAAGCAATGAAGCTAAGTACTGCTGCTATTTCTGCAGTTTATTTCCATATTAATCAAAACACAAGCCCCCCCCCCCGCCTCCTCCCCAGCCCCGTGTAGCTGGAGAACAGGCACTCTGTGAGGGGACTGCATGGGTTGGACTTGTCCAATGGGGGGTCCGGTGGGATGGGAGGCAGGGGGACAAAAGAAACTCCACAGCTAAGGAAGTTAAATCAAACGCCCGGGGCCTGGGGGATTTTGTCAAGTTAGTGGACCCCTGGAGGTGGAGGAAGCGGGGTCCTCCCCCATGGGAACTGGGAAGCACTGGGAAGGGAGAGAACACTGCTTCTTCCTGGGACTAAGAGCAGAACCCACCATGCCCATGGCCCAGCCCTGCCAGGACCTGGCAGGAAGCAAATGGGTGCACAACTGAAAACGAACAGGGTCTATCCACCTCGGATTTATAACTATATCTAGATCTGTATTCATATTTATATTTATATTTATATTTAATTGTATTTTTAATGTGTATGTGAGTACACATGTTTTTTTATATATGTGCATGCAGACATTACTCACTTCTGTAGAAAAAATAAACTAATTTCCTGAGAGTGCCAAGCTCCCATCTGTCCCAGGAGAAGCAGTCCATGCTGAGCCAAGCCGTGCTGTGCCACCCTGGCCCCACAGCCACGTCCTGCGGCCCCATATGTGGCACGGAGGATCCCAGAGGGCGAGCGTTGCCAGGCTCTGCCACCATCGGATCTTTCCTGCTTTCCTGTTTCTATCCTTCAACTCTTTTCTTTCCTGCCTCTTTTTCCTTTTTTTTTTTGTTTGTTTTGTGGGGTTTGTTTTTTTTTTTTAATTTGCTGGATGCATTTATGGAGGGAAACCTCCCAAACAAAACTCCATTCCCCCCCACCCTCTTTTCCCATGGGGGCAGCTTCTCCAGAAGTTGTTCCTTTTTCTTTTTCTTTTTTTTCTTTTTTTTCTTTTTTTTTTTTTTTTTTTTTTTGAGGGCAGTGCAGTGCAGTGCAGTGCAGTGCAGTGCAGTGCAGTGCAGTGCAGTGCAGGGACGGGAAGGGAAGGGACGGGAAGGGACGGGACGGGACGGGAAGGGAAGGGAAGGGAAGGGAAGGGACGGGACGGGACGGGAAGGGAAGGAAA
>JAVJGJ010000059.1:52294017-52339540 GCA_035590215.1 Microhierax caerulescens | reverse complement strand
GATTCCGGGGTTGGGGGGGGATCTGTGGGCCCCCCCGCGCCCCCCCCCCCCCCGACCAAGCCCCCTGTCCCCCGCAGGAAGGTGCTGAAATGCAAAGCAAGCTCCCAGCTCCTTTTCTCTCTCTTGGTGGCATTTGGAAGTGTAAAGCTTTGAATACCAATTGCTTGAACTGGACATATGTGAATCTCTTCTAATCCTACTAATCCTGTCCCCAAGTGCTTCTTTGTATGTGGAGGCAACACACATAGATCTAAGTGAAAGTGGCCGTAATCCTGGAAATGTGGAAAAATGTCCCAGTGTGGGAGTTGGGAGATGGAAAAGCTCCCTAGCGGAGGGGAGCCACTGGAAGAGCATTGTGTTTGTGGGGTGAGCGAGGGGCAGCAGTGGGGGCAGGGAAGACATGAAGGAGAGCTCTCACCTTCCCTGAGCTGTGAGGAGGAAAGCAAACCCACCCAGCGGGAAAGCTCCCTTGCAAACAGCCATCGCACACTTGAGCAAACCTGCAGAACTGAGACAAAGTTTCCAAACGCTGGGAAATTCACCCACTGGCAGCTTTCAGCAGTGTGAGCTCAGCAGGCCAGGCACTAATGTGCTGACTTCATTATTTCCCAACCTTGCCCCACTGAATGGCAGATTTGTGTAGGGAATGGTGGGCTACTGTACCATCCTTTCCTGGCTAGAAAAATAGGGAGGGCAGATGAAACTCTGGCCCCAGTCAAGGGCTCTGTCTCTCTGTCTTACAGGGGACTCACTTACTCTGTGCAGAAGTAAGAATCAGGCCATGTAAGCAGATGTCTTTGCCGAACACTAACAGGGCAGCAGAGAAGAAGTCAGCTTGCAAGTTTTTTATCAGTTATATTATTCATTCATCCTCTCTGAAAACTGATTTCAGGCATCAGATACTCTAAATGTACATTGGTAAAAGGATAGAGATGAGAGAAGTTTCTATGTTTCTGATTCAACACTGAAACCTCAGCATTTGACCAAGCTGTTACTTAAAATTAACATCCACCTGGATACTAATAAACCCTATGGGTTTTCCAAATATACAAGTCATATAATTCAGCTACACGAATTTCCCAAATGTCAGACAGCTAATTTACATTTTCTTGGCTAGTCACTGAATAAAGCGTGTTTATACCCCACAGAAGATAGTGTACAAGGAAATTAATCTGGTTTTTGTATGTGCTTTCAAAAGATTTTAAAATATGGAGCAATTGATAACATTATTTGCCAGCCAAATCTTTATTTTGCTCAATAAATCTCTAGATAAAACCATGTTAGGTAAGAAAATCTAAGGCTATATATTCTGTGGGAGTTGACTTTTTTATTACCTCACCAGACTTTGTGCTTTCATAAATAAGTGTCAGCTGAAATTAACCTGCTGTTTAGAGATAGTATAAAGCATCCCAAAATCAGCCTGGGTACGGGAGTCCTTTTTTTTTTTTTTTGTGCATGAACCTCCTGAATGTCACAGGGACAGAAAATTAGGAGACAACCTTAAACTTGCATGGATAAAGCAGTAAGACTGTCTCTTGGAAACATGCTAAAGACAAATGCCACACCACTAAAATCACTTCATTAACAGGAAACGGCTCAGGGAAGTTTTACCATGTGCATCAGAGAACACGTACGATAAAATGAGATGAGAATAAAATGCTGGCTAAGCCTCGTACTGGTAGAGCTGTGTGGACTTGACCCCACTGCTGGCCCCAGAAACACTGCTCGTGTGAAGAACTCTTAGTAGTCTCAGCTTTCAAGGGACACTGCTGATATTGCAGTGACAGTTTCCTCCAATTCCAGCAGTGCCACCCTGCCTGCAGCTTGGCCAGAGTGCCATCCTGGCCAGGGACCTGGCAGAGGCCAGCCCTGCGAGGCAGAGAAAATTCCTGGGGGTAAAGGGATCCTCAGGAACAGGGTACACCAGCACACAGGTCCTCTTGCTTTAGACTTCCCAACCAGGGAAGAGAAGGGAAACGATTTGTCTATAGGGAAGCTGCCTTCATTTGTTTTAAACGGCCTTGTGGCCTATGGGTACTTATGGTGCTCACTCCCTCAGGATACTGTGCATTTTACAGGTGAAACAAGGGGATTTTAGTTTCTGAAGGCCTCATGCCAGGCTGCCCTCCTGCCAGCAGGCCTCATCCACGCCCTGATGCAGTGGGATCAGCACCTATGTCCCACCACCAACCTCTCCACAGCACTTGCAAAGCACTCCCCAGCCCAGCCCTCCAGCTGGCAGGGAGAGCTCTGGGGTGGCCTGGCACCTCCCTGGGTCAGTCTGCACTGGAACGCTGGGGCTGCTGAGCCCTCATGGCCCATATTGCTCCATACTGTGAGTGGCTCACACTGCCATCCCTGAGGGCTGCCTTCAGAGAGCAAAGGATTAAAAGAGTGCCCGCTTTCCCTATGGCAGCCATCTCCCCTGGCCCAGCCCCAGGAAGGTACCCCCTGCCCCATGGGCACCACAGGCCTCCCCCAGCACCAGGTCCAAGGTTGTCTGGTGACTCAGGCCTGCCTAGCACCAGCTGCTTCACACCTGGCTGGCACACCTGACAACCCACCCCAGGCAGCTGGTGCCATTTTGTCTCTCAGTGCTGGGAGTTAGCATGGATCACAGACTATCTCTGGCCCCTGAAACCAGCAGGCAGTGAGCTGCCCGTATCCATATTGCTGGGGTCCCCTCCACATGCACACTCCTTGCTGGGTGGAAGCCACAGCCATACAGTGGCCCAGGCCAAAGGCAGTCGGCCATTTCATGGCATGGCTGATCAAGCCATCAGCCTGATCAGCCTTGCTTGTGCCCCAGCACCAACCAGTCTGCCAATACATGTGGTGCCATGATGTCCCTCAGCTGCTGCTGCACACACCGTGGCTGCTGACCCCATCACCTCCCCCTTGGACCCCTTTTGCTCTAAGGCCATTTTGAACAGGCCACAGAGCTCTCCACAGTCTCGGCCTGCACAGAGGGGTGCCAGCAGGGCTTGTAAGAAACAGGCACCATTGCCATGTGAGGACAGGCTCCATTTTGGCTCATGGGGACCCAACAAGGTCCCTGATGGCATTCAGGTTTCAAAGGCCGAAGTGTTAAATTTTGGTTTAGTCACTCTGCCCAACTAGCTAAGACAGGCCCTGAAGGGGTGGTGCAGCTCCAACCAAAGACCCATTTGTTATGAGGTGAAAGTCAGAAATGGTGCAAGCAAACTATGTCACACCGAGCCAAGGCAAACCTGCATTGTACTGGGAAGTGGGAATACAGGACATGAGGCACAACTGACTTGACATCAGAACAAGATTTAAAAGGTCTTTCTAGATACACCTCAAATAGTAATTGGCAAAGGACCATGCCTGGGGGAGACTCAAAGGATAGGACAGTGCAGGTGTGTTTGGGCCAGCCTCAGCCTGTTGTGTATAGCTGTGAAAGGGAGTGGACTGCTGCCAGTGGAGTAGTCCTCATTTGCAATCAGAATCTGTAGCATATGCACTGAATTGTGTCACAATTAAGAAGATCAAGCCTAGATGTTGATATGTCTGCTTGTCTACAGTCATCTTGGCACATCAACGTTCAAGTGTGGGCAATTTTTCCCCCCCGATACTGCCATAAATCAAGGGCATTATATCCAGGGTATATAAGCTAGGATTCTCATTGTCATTTTGTTCTCTTTGATGGATTCACACCAGCTAGGGATCTGACCCTATTTCTATAATCTGCCCCAAATGCCAACAATTAGAGTCTGTTTCAGTTTAAATCAATGAAGCATTAATATCTTTAAAACAATTTCGTTTCAAATGGTTGCAAACAAAATGAAGAGGTGTGGCACCCTGTAGGCTGAAGGAGAACCACTGAAATCAATTGGGTGAATTTGGAACTTAATATTTACTGTTGGGATCTACACAAATTCAAGAGCCAAAGGCAAGATTAGTTGGATTAGTGCTTCAGTGGTCCTTCATTATCCATTTCTCCCTCAGTGACATGATTTGTGTCTTCAGTTAACTGTGCTTATTAAATGAAGGTGATGAAGGATTGAGGCAAAAGTACATACATAGAAGGAGGATGTTGAATCTTGCTAATCTTGTTTAGAATGTTATTGCATTTCATTACATAGGAAATTTCATTGAGGTTTCTGATATGTTCTTCCAGTGTTAAGTCTCAGAGCCTCACTCTCATTGGTAAACAGAGACACAGAAATGTATTGCAGTTCAGTTGCTTGCCATTCAGAAGACAGGCAGAAAGCAGAATCTGGTCCACCTGAACATGGAGTTTCTGAGCACAGGACATTCTTTTCTTCCTCTAGTTTACTTTGCTTTCTAGACTGTGAGAACAACTGGACAACCACTTGTATGTAAAAGGATCCCAGTTTGCCACCTGCATGGAAAGAAGAGGGGGAAGGAGCCCTGTAATGATTGAGATCAAGCTTTGGTTTGCTGCAGACACTTTCAACACTATGCCAGTTTTACATCTGTCTTGTACAAGGAGGTCCTGATGCACTGGAGAATCAGGCTGCTGCTCTGGAGGGTGAATGTGTATAAGTTTGGCCTGTGTTGTGGAAAAGCCAGAGCCATGTAAATAACTTGAACTCAACAAGTTTTTCTTTTGGTATTGGAGCACCAGCTGATGTGAACTATAAGGTTGGATCCAGTCACGGAGTAAAAGGAGGAAAGGGGATTTGCATGTGGCACAGACAATACAGGGGATGTGAGCATAACATCTACTCAAATCTCCAGTTAAGTCCACAGCTGAATCTGAAATCATCCCAACTACTTACTCATTGTGCAGGTAGAAACTATTTCCCAGGTCACATTTCAAACAGCCTTTTAAGTAGCCTGTTAAACCAAAATAAATATGACTGCATTACTTTTTGATTTCTCACTGTTTCAAACCAGGTTTAATTAGGCACACTGCAACCTTGGGAAAATCTAAGAAACAGGGAAGTGATATTGATTCTTTATTATCACTTTAATTGTCTATTCTGATGTGTTAAAACTGAAACAATCTTCCAGCTGCAATGTCTAATGAACTCCAAGATCAAACATGATCTTGCTAATTATGGAGTTAATGAGGACAAGTTCACAGGCAGAGTTACGTTAGTAATTACATGTTTCAAAGCACCTTGAAGCTCAATAAGATCTTCATTTGGGGCTATAATGGTATACATTTTGCATTTCTTCTTTCTGAACATGTTACAGAAGGGCACCCTATGTATGGTATATGCTGTTAATCATGCAAATGGCATAAAGATGACTTCAATAAATTAAGAGACTGGCTGTTTATAAATCAACTCAACATTGAAATCTCATTTACATTTCTGCTGTCCCATGTAATGTGTTTACACACAAATAATGTCAACATTAGCATGGGAGGGGGACAAATTCAAATTCCACAGCATGTTTCTCAAGCAAAACCATGAAGGAAAGGCAATCAGCGTTTTAAATGAGCATACAGACAACTAGCTATTAGAAAAAAAAAAAAAAAAAAAGCACTACTAAATCAGGCTTTTGAACCCACAGTAGCAAAACAAACCTTACAGCTGTATCCAGTTCAAGGGAATGCTTACACTGGGCACAACTGGGACAGGGCAACCAAAGCAGTGCTGTGTTTCAAGCAAGTTATTCTTCTCAGTCCAACCAGGAAAGCTTGCGTCTAAAAGTTATTGCTCCTAGGACTTCTTGTGATCAGAGCTTATTCTCTGTTTATCTCCTGCTTCCCCAAGTCTCTCTTTTAAAACTGATGGTAACCTTGGACTTGTAGCTGTACCTTCTGTCCTTGCACAATATACACACCTAAAGGGTCTGCAAGATTTGCAATTCCAAAAACTGCGGACAACTAGATTCCTGCACCTGCATTTCTTAGTGCAAACAGTGGCAGTTTGTCACAGTGGCAAGAGTCTGACTGCGTCCAATAAACAACTGTGCTGAATTAAGTAATCCATTTCATGGGCCTTGCATTAAGCAAACCATGTCATATGGAAATAAAGATCATGTGACAACATGCTGCAATTACTTTAGAGCTGACAGTCCTGGACTGAGAACAGTAGAGCAGGAGTAGAGCCCCAGAAAAGGGCTCAGGGATACCAGCAGTGACCATGAATTCCTGTGAGGTCCAGGCAAGCAAAGGAACATGCAGTAGTGCTGAGTAGCACACCTACCTCTTGATTTAGAACTGTATATGCATATATTATTTCAGATTTGTCTTACAAGTATGTGGGAGATACATGTCCATTCAAAGAAGTGGAGAAGGCCATGTGCACGTGACTGAAATGCAATTTTATTTTTTCATCAGGTATGTCTTTATACAATGTAGTTTTTGAGGCCGTAGTTATGTGAGCCATTTTTTTTGCACCAGTCCTGATTTTTTTGATTCTTTCTCCTGTATCACATCTGCTATGCTGCTACAGCTGTTCTCATGACCCCTATGGCAAATCATTGTTAAGGAACCGATCTGGTGAGAAATAAAATGTCATATATTTTCTTGATTATTTTTCTACCAGATTATTTAATGTCCTCATTTACTACAGTGCCACACAACCCATTGTGCTGACACAGGAGAGGACAGACTGGAGTGGAAGCAGAGGCATAAAGAAAACATGGAGAGAGGACAATTAGAGGTAAACAGCACTGCCACAATACGTATCAGTCTCAGTTTAGTTATTCAAAACATGCTTTCCTACCCAAACTGAAGACAAAATTCTGTTTCTTAGCAACCCTCAATACATGAATGAATTTTCCAACCTCTGCCTTTCTCCAAAGTGGTACCACCTAAGCCCACAGCATGAGGTCTGAGGAGTTACCTGTTACTCAGTCTTCAAGCTAAACATGAATTAGATCCCTATTTAAACAACAGTGTTTCAAAAAAAGTTTTTCAGAAACTCATAGGTGGGGTGGCATTGTTAAGATGTTTCCACTTGTGGTCAGCTGACATGGCACAGCAGTTTCTACCCTTATGGATGTTTCATTTGGAGGTTGGTATTCATGTCAATCAGGAGCTCCGAATAAACAAGAAGTACAATCTCTGTCACTAAACTTTGCCTGACGGTAGGCACATAGGCTTACATCAGAGCAATTTTGTCTCTTATAGCTGGTTTATGGCCTCCTGTCTGAGTGCAGTGCATTGCATTCTTCCTCTGCCAGTACTGGCAAAGGGAGGCAGGGCAGTTCTCACACTTACCTCTCCTTTACTGCTGCTCCCGTTTGCCGCCCAGCACTCAGCTCCCTGCCATTTCTGCTAATGGGTCTGGTACTGTTTCTCTTGGACATCCTTGCTTCCTCAGGCAAATTGGTTTCCATTTCATTGGTCCGTGTGGGAGACTTGGCATCTGAATTGTGTATCCCTGCAGTCCTGTCTGACAGTGGAAGAGGCTATGAGGTGCCTAGTTCAGCCTCTCAGCATTGCCACAAGCTACCTTACGCACATTTTTGTTCAGCATGCTGGTTATTGTTCCTCCTGTTATCTGGTGCAAAACCCTTCCCCAGACCTGGTCTAAGGCATTTAGATTTCTCACCTGGGGCTATGAGTAGCATGGCGAAGGAGATCACTGAGCCCGCAGTGTAGCAGTGCCAAGGGTGAGCATCTTGTTCCTCGTGTAGATATAGCTGTGTCTCTGGCAGAATTTCCAAGAAGATAAAATTTGTCTTAGAGTTGGAAATGCAAAAGTATCCTGGAGAAGCTCCTGGGTCATAGAGAGAGGACATAAGAGACAAGCTAGACATGTGGGAAAAACCTCAAGATCATACTGGGTAGAGCGACTCTTTGATTTTCTGTTATGCTTGAGTAGTGTGCATGAGCTAAAACTGGTGCAGCATGACACAAGTCCTTTCTAAGCTGAGGAGAGTGCTGGCCATTGAATAGGTGAGAATCTTTTTCCTATTACTTCTTCATGGAACTGAAAAATCCTGCAACATAATTTTAATGAGATTTATCTTTTCCCTTACTGCACAAATTCTAACTCATCATTTTGTTATCTTTGTTCGTAGTTGTGCAAAAAGTCCTTTTAAGCAGTCCCTCAATAGTACCAAAGGTTTTCTTTTTCTACTTAAAATGGAGAATGTTTTCCCATCCTACATGGTCTTTGGTTTCCATTCTTTTCAATATGATTTCTGCTTTGTTCCTTTTCTGTGCTAGGAGATGATAATGAGGTTCACACACCTTCTGCTCTGGTGCTTGGAAATCTACCCTGGGTTTAGCTCAGCTGCAGCAAGCTGAGAGGTTTCCCCCTGCATGCCGCCAATTTTCAGTGCGCTCATATGTGGCTGACACGGTAGGGGGCTAATCCCAACAGCAAACATTATACTCTTTCCGTACTCACTTACACTTTGGAATCAAGAGTGAAAAGTTCTCTTTGAAGCCCCTTTTCTCTGAATGGTCTGGCAAGCTAACGGGGACTTGCCAGACTCTGGCCAGAATTCAAATGTATCACAGTGCAGCTTAGTGACTGTAGCAATTGTCCCAGGCCCTCCCAGCACACCAGTCTTCCTGTAGCATGAGATCAGGACACACTTCTTTTTCAAGAAATAGGAAGCCGTTTATTTAAGCACAGCTGCAGCCAACATTCTTGAGCAAAGTTTACCTGCAGCGAATTTGCTTATTTCTATCAGTGCACTATCTCCAATGCCTTACATTGCAACACACACTGCTGTGGAAACAGAAAATAAGTGATTTAGTGAAATTATTTCTGATCACTGGGACATAAGTTGAGCTGGCAAGTCTAACCAATGGAATAATGTTCAAAAGCTCATGCCCTTTTCCATTTCAATAACAATAGTGACACATTCTGTGCTCAATCTGGAAACAAATGTTGCCCATATTTGGATCTCAGTGGGAGCTGTGCATGTGGAATTTGGCCCAAATAGTCATGTTGCAAGATGCTGTCTCCCCTTGCCCTGCTCCATCTCTTGATTCTTGCTGTATGTAGACAAATGTTGAAGTGTGTTAATGTATGTATCTGCCTGAAAACATTTTTTGCTGCAGATGTGCATGTGGATGGAACAGAAAAATTCTACTGATCTCCTGGGGGCTACTCAGAACTGGACTCGCACAAGAACTGCATCTGTTCTGTATCACCTGAATGGGTGATTTTATACCAACTCCTTTTTACCAGTTCCTTGAATTCGTAGGCCTACCTAATTGAATTCAAAGGTCTACCTTCTAACTGATTCCAAAGAAGAGACAATGTTTGCAGAATTACATATTTGGAACTGTTTCCTGTATCAGTCTGATTTTGTTGGAACACTAGCAGATTTTCAGATTAAGTGTACTGTAGAAAATTGGATGATGCTTTATGCACTCAGTTTCAACTCTTTAAACCCAGGAAAATAAAAAGGATCCCATGCAGGCATTATGGGAGGAATCTCCTTTCTTCCTCACACAGAGGAAGGGGAAAGCTTCCAATTGAACTAATTCAGAAGTGAGCCTAAACTTCTTCAGTGTGTACATGTTTTTAGTTGTGAATGTTACTCATTTAGGGTTTTTTTGATACTCACAGATAAATGCATAGTGGAGACTAGGACATGGTCCTAAAAACTGGGAAGCAAAGGGATGATTCCTCTCAATAGACAGAATGACTTACACATGTGGCTTCTTCCTCTGAGTGGGCAGCATCCCTGGATGGGAGGCAGCCCCACTTTGCGAGAGGGTGAAAGGGAGAGGGTATGTTGTGATTTACCTCCGAACTTTTTCTTTCAGGCAAATCTACTTTCTCAATTTGACAAATTGGGATGAACCAGATTTCATTCAGAATTGAATTTCTTAGTAAGCAGATAATTTTTTTTGATACTTCTCTCTCCATGCTACATCTGCCTCTGAACCTGTGGCTCAAAATTAAATCCTCAAGAGCAGTGTTCTCCCCTTCCTCTGTTAGAACTACAAAAGGCCACAGGACATTAAGGATAACAGCTCCACAATCAGACAGACTTAAAAGTGATGGCTTTGCTTTCCCACGTGGCTTACATCTCCTGGACTTCACAGATACTCAGATACAGATTATTGCAGGTAGGAGCAGCATGGTCACACATATTTCTTTTTGATTTGTTACTTGTCTTCACCTTGTCATGTTTTTCTATACAGCAAGCTCTTTATGGCAACTCGCTCACAGTGCAACATTCTCTAGAACTGCTGCAAAAATGTGGCTCTGAAAACTTACCTGAGAGTTGCTGGTAGACCAAGATCCCTCTGAGTCCATTTCTATCACTTAGAGCCACCCCAGTGCTACTGAGGAGTTATTAGAGGTGAACAAATGCATAAGCACATTTCTTCTTTATTCTATATAGTCACTCATAGTAGACTTATCAAAGCTTATGTAAATAAATACGATTGTGAAACATTCAGCAGTCACTGTGCAGTATATAGCCTTAGCCTTGAGAGTATTTGGGCTTTCAAGCACACTCACAGACTCCCAAACTCTGCAAATGAAAGAGCACATGAAGAGGCTACTCCTGTGTAGGAGGATGTAGTACTTTTCTGACCTGTTATGTGTTAGATTTCACAGGCATTGCACTAATGAGAGCAAGGACTTCCCTCCTCTGGAAGCCTATTGGGCTTAGAAATCCTTCCTGTGTAACTGCCTTTTCAGCTTGCTTGACTACTTACCAAAGATCTTTATTTTTTTCTTCCAGGGAAAGGAGGGAGGAGGGGACTTTTTCCCTAGACCCTTGTTCTTTCTGTTTTGCTTTGAATGTTGCGGTGTGTTTGGTTCCCCCCTCCAATGTGCTCGGATAACCCAAAAGAAAGAGAAGTCCTTTTTTTTTTTTTTTTTTTTTTTTTTTCATCCCTTTTCCCTAAGGAGACCAAGGAGGGGGAGCAAAGAAAGATTAAGATGTAAGCTGGCTAGATAAGCCTGGAACTGGGTTTATTACTACTGCTGAATGAGAGTACAAGGATATAAAAGCAAACCTGCTTTACTGGAGCTGGAGCGAGGTTGGTGGGAGACCTACACTGATTGTGTGCCACTCTGAGAAGGGATGTTTCATTAATTACACATTAACTATGTGCACTGAGGAGGAGGCAGAGGATAAAAAATGCAGATGTTTCTGCTGCCCGACAGAATGAAAACCACTCTTGATCCTGTCAAAAGAACATTTTGAATCAAAGGGCTCCACAGAAGTGGAAGAATGAGTTTTGTGGCTGAGTGCAATGGTGCGGCCTTTTAATCATTAAACCCTTTTATAGCGGTAAAATGAACATCCATTGTCATGGCCACTCCAATGGAGCCATCGGAGCTGGTGAAAAGGGAATACTTTACGAAGGGCACTAAAACAGGACACAACCAGCCCCGCTGTTGGGTTTCTAAAGGTAACAACAGCAGTGCATGACAAAGAATGAAAAGACAGCCCAGGTTGGTTTGCTTAAATTACTTTCCTCCCCAAGCCCTCCTTACAAGCTAAACATGCACCAGATATAATGAGCATTAGGACTTCACAGGCTGGCAGTTCCCCTCCTTTGTTTCCTCAGAGTTTTACTGTCTTGGTTTAATTTTTTCTGTTCTTTAAGTGAAGGCTTCTTAGGAAAACGGATTGAAATGTTGTTTTATTCTTAATCACTCTCCACAGTTGTAGTAAAGCCATTAGCATTGTGAGAGAAGTGGTCTTCTCTTCTTATATCCACACTGCTCCCACCTCCCCAAGTAAGCAGGGACAGTGACATGTTAAGACTTTTTTTTAAGTAAAACATCTCCAGTCCATTTTTAGAAAGCAGACTTAATTTTAATTTGTCAGGCCATGACCCTGGAGTTTTAGTTATATCCCTTCCTTGCTTCTTGCTTCTCCTTTCCTTTAATTTCTCAGTAGAAATGATTCAATAAACTATTTCTCACATCAGCCTAGGAAGAATTGAAAGATTTATTTCCCAAAGTTCATATAAGCCTTGGAAAACCATATTGTCAGGTTTTTTGGAGCAGAACTTGTCAGAGAAAAGTAATCTCATTTCATGGGGAGTTTCATATCTAGGTTTTGTTCCAATAGGAAACAAAAGGGAATCAAATCCTAGCTCCTAGGTAATCCATCTGATGGACACCCTGGTACCATGAGTCTTGACATTCTGGACTATGAAAGAAGCCAGAAGAAGATGAAAGCTAAAGATAGCAAGACTTTCTGGCTCCTAGCCAGTCATCCAAATGAGATGCTGAGGATCTGAGCACTTTGGGAGCTCTGGCTTTGGAAGAAGCAGGAGATCAAGTAGTCAGAGACTTTCATAGGATCAGCAGTTTTATCAATTTGAACACTGAACTCTGACGAACTCTGAAAACGTGTCAGTGCAGCTGAATCAGCAGAATGGGATGGAAAATATTTTGATGGACTATTTTAGACCAATACTTTACAAACAATTTCTAGGATAGAACTCCTGTTGAGAGCTTTACAGTTTCTGTGTTATTTGGAATGCAAATGTATTTCAAACAGTGTATACTAATCCTTATATAAATAATAAAAAAAAATTGAATAACAAGATTTCTCAGGAGCCCTGGAGTTTATTTGTTTATTAACTACTGTTTAGCTATGAATGCTATTTTATTTTTAGTTAAAGAGGGAAAAAAAAGGCACTATTCTTATGGTGCTTGATTACTATGAGTAATACATTCTGAGCCCTGTGCTGCGCATGTAAAGGGCAGAAGCCTGGAGAAAGTCATCAAGAATGTCCGTATAAAGATAAGAGTTTCATGGCTCATCATCTGTGAGGAGGTTTGATGGGATCATTCCCTGGGAATATTGCTGCAGGAATTGTCAGCACACTTCAGCTGGATCCAGCTCTTCAAAGCTCTGGAGAGGTCTAAGGCATGCAGGAAAGTGTTTCTTTGCAGAATTATCTCACCCTTTCTATCAACTAAAAAAATTATCAGAGCCACATTTTCACTCAAATGATGGTCTGTGATTGTTTAGTTAACTCTGGAACAGGCTGTGTGACTGGCTCAGTGCTTTGCTAAAGAAAAAATACAAATCCTTGCATAAGGAAGTAGCAAAGGAGTAAAGAAAACATTTTGTACAGAAGTAGCAAAGAAAACAAGTGCTATAAAAATGCTTCTTCCCTGGCAGCTATCCAAAGGGACTAACATACAATTCTGGGTGCAGCTCTGAGCGCCAATGAGAATCCAGTTGAACACAGGCCACTACAGCAGGCTGGCCAGGATGGCAGGGTGATAACTGAACTGCTGGGAGGAGTGACCTGCAGGAAACATTAAAAAGAGCTATCCAGAGACTTTCTTTAGAATTACAGGTAACAAAAATGCACAGAAGAGTGTTCTCTGTGTCCTAATATGTTTGGCTAATTATACAGTTCAGGGAAGGACTTGGACAGCTAAGGTCACTGATAAATATTAAATCTGGATCAAACATGGCCACGAGATGATAATGAGACACAAGATGATGCCCAGCCCACTTCCTATTCAAAATACTAAAGGTTTCTCTGGGCAACTTCCACTCTTGCACTACCTACAAAGGTGAGTATGCTTTAGTGGACTGAGCATAATAAACTCCAGCCTCTGACATGGGCTTCGTAAGGACACAGTGTTAAGCAGCAACAGCTCAAGCTACGTACTCTCAAATTCTGCACTGATGCTGACGTAGAATCATGCTTATGAAAGTTATGTGTTTAAAGTATTTCTAGCTTTTCTTGGTTCCCCATGGTAAAATCAGTGTTCCAATTGTTAGCTTTCTGGTTTGCCTTCTCTGTGCTATCTGTAAGGTTTTAGCTTCGTCTTCAGAAAAATGTATAAAATTAAAATGACAGTTTCCTATTATTTTAGCATTAGTAGGTCCTTGCTTCAAAAGTTTCTGGGGCATATCAAGATGGAAATAGAGCTAACACAAGCATTGCCCAAATTAGCCATTATTCTGTGACATGCAAGGAGGAAGGATGCTTTCTTTAATCTGTCTGAGCTAATATTCCTGCCTTTGCTGAACCACACCAAACTAGCTTTCTACACCTACTAACAAGCAGCAATGCACCATTCCTTTGTATGTCTGTGGTCCATCTACTGGGCAGACTAGGGCTTTCAGTCTGCTTCATCCTGACCTCCTTGGTCAGATGGCAAAACATCCGATGTTGGTGATGGGCTCAGACAGGTGGATTTCCTTGGCTAGAGATGAAAAGAAATAATGCATCTCTGTAAAACTGCTATTGGCACCAAAATAAGAGGTTTCTTACAGCAAGTCATGGCAGCTTGCGATCTTCCCTTTCCTTTCTCCCACAAACAAAATTGTTGACGATGATGACAAGTCATGATCTGTAAGCATCTGAGTTGGGTGCAGCCCATCAGACATTCACCACTGCTCTGAATTCGGCAGGAGCTCAGCTCCCACAGAGACAGGAGGTCCCAGACGGCGAGCGGGAGTCTGAGGAGCCAGACCAGACTCTGCAGTGATGCTCTGCGTACTTATTCGGCCCATGCTCTGCAGGGGACCAAACATGATTTCTTTTAACACAGAAGGGAGGCGATAAGAGTTGACCAAAAGAGTAAACCAGATTACATAGAAATTACAACATAATACTTTTTTCATTCCTTTCCTAAATTTTTATTCAGCTGTATTCTCATGTTCAAGCTAGCCCTGAATTTAACTAGTGAGTATTCAGCAATGTCACTCATTTCTGACTAGGAATACATCTAAACCTTTCATAGAGTTTGCTTTGGTTCTTGTTAAAATAACAGGCACATAAAGACATTTATGTTTTAATTTTCTTTTTGAGTTTCCGGTTGGTCTGTATTAAAATATACTACCCTGAAAATTGCTGAAGATGCACTGCTGTCTGAATTTGTGAGGAATGAAACAAATGTAATTCCCCTGGTTTATACAAAAACTGGGGCTGTTTGCTCCCCCTTGACTCTAGACCCTACAGGATGAGACCACACATTCCAACATGCCCATAAAAGTGAGATTATACTACAATTTTAAACTAAATAATTACAAGTAAAGTAAAACAGAAGCAAAGAAAACAAGGCAAAGAACTATGTAAGACATTATTTATAATCTGCATTCAGAATCCTAAAAGCACTTCCAACAAGACGTTTTTGGTGCTCAGTGTAGATTGAGTTGGGGTACCTTGATTTTCAGAAATGTTATGCTTTGAAATTTGGGTGTCTTGGTTTGGTCACCTAACCAACAGAAGGCACTCCTAGCTCCTGCTGACTCTGAAAAACAACCTTCCAAGGCTTTGTCAGAAATGCAACAAGTGAGGGTGTTGAGAAAGTCACTTGTTTGTAAACAAAGCATTTTACAATGCCTTGCGAGACATTTTAAGTGAGCCTATGTTGCATAAAGCTCCTCAGGGATCTGTCTCAGCAGCAGCAGCACACAAAACAAAGTCACTTCTGCTGCTGCACTTTATTCTGTTGTCATGTTAAAAGCAATGAATTTATTTCCCCCTCTCAGCCCTCCCTCAACTACTGCAGCCCTGCAGTAAATCAAAAAAGTAAACTCTCATTCCCATTGTGCAGGGCTTACTTCCAGACCTCTACAGTTTCCACAGTAACTAATTAGAAATTTGCATCTCTAAGAGAGAATTATTTAATACTGATGTAAGCCCTTTTATTCTTTGGAGCTTGGCCTTTTGCTACTCAACTTCTGGTAGATGTTGGGCCTTAAGGTCATACTGTACAAACTCTGAATGTAGGTGGCCCTAGTCTTGCTTTTTTTATTTCGGATGATTCATATCCTGTGAAGAAAATGTCTTGCCAGGTTTTTGTTGAATAGCATAGATTTGAAAGGCAGCACCCAATTCATTTAGTAGCCATTTGTTTTAAACTGTAACATCTTCTCCATTCCTCATTAGCTAACTCTTGTGTAATTGAGTCATGCATTTTTAGCCTTGTTAAACCAGTGGAGTTAGGTCACACTGATGCACCTTTCCCATTAGTTCCATTTGCTGCCCCTGGCTTTCCGCGTTTAAGCAGGCCTTTTATTTCTCATGGTAGGAAAGAAAGCCTTGGATACTCCAAGTACAGACATGTTTTATAGCTCAGCCATAGGTACTGTAAATCCAAGATACTGTCCCACAGTCTCAGAGAAGATGCAAATACTGAAAGAGGAGGAAGCGGAGGCTGCAAATTGAACAAAAGCCTTCCTTCATGTTCACACTAGAAAATGGCTTGGAACAGTTTCTGTCCCAAGCCAGGAAGTGCCCCTTACACAGCTGCGCTACCTCAAGCTTCAGCTGACTCCAGCAGGCTTTGCATCAGGCTTGCAGTCACTTTGCCAGCTCACGCTCAGCAATTTTTCAGCTATTGCACTTTTCTGCAAATGATTTGTCAAGAAAGAAGCACAGCCATCACCATCCCTTTCTGCCATCACATGGATCTTGCCCATCCCCCTCCCTGTCCAAGCTTCGTACTGCTGTACGTAAAAGGACTTCAGCAGGGCTTGTTTTATAACCTTGTAATCTTAGAATTTTATAATATTATGATTTAATATTATATATGTTTAAAACATCACATATATATAACCTAGTCATATGTGTATATATACATACACATACATACATGTATAGATGTAAAAGATTATATAAACTTATCATGAAAGAGGAACAGGTATTCTGGTTTCTTCCACCTTGTAACTGTTTTGAAAGAAGACTGTAACTGAGAAGGAATGACTGCATCAACCAATAACTTTCTGACTGTGGAGCTGCAAAGAATCTATTATTGTAACTTGATGTAACTTAATTGAGATTGAAATAAATAGAACTTCAAGAATACCTCCATTCACAAAGCTGCCTGTAACAGAGGAGGTGTTTGAGAGACATAAGGGTTCTACACTTGAGCAAATGAATTACAGGCACCATTTTTTTCTTCTTTCTTCAAAGGAGTCTTGAATTTAGAAACAAACCTCAAACGTTGCATGCACAGCATGATCCAAGCATTGTGGAAGGTGGCCCCAAAACATAATTACAGGCATAGCTGGTGAGACCCTAAATCCATCTAGGTCAGTATACACCTCCAGGAGGCACCAAGAGCTGATGCATAAAGAAGGGCCAAAGAGCAGAAATGCAATACTCTCTCAGTGCACAGCTCTGTGCTGCTGTAGGAGATACTTAACCAAAGTGACTTTCTTGTGTTTCCTGGTATAATAGTGTAATAGCCTTTGATAGTTTCTTCTTCCATGAGTTGCCCAGCTGCTTTCTGTACTCAAGTAAAATGCTGGCACCCCCACCATACTGTAGGAAGGAGTTCCACAGCCTAAATATATAATAAAGAAGTCTGCTTTGAGGATGTTTTCCTATGGCAAATATTATGAGATGATATTTACCTGGTGTTTATTCCAATCCATTTCTCCTTACACTGGAAAAAATGCCTAAAGCTTTTATCTTAAAGATGTTCTTCTATGGCTGTGATTCAGCCCTATTGTATTACTGTCTTTTGTCAAAGATCGGGTCTATATTTAATGTCGATAGGTTAAGATCAGGATTTGTAGCCCAAATCTCATGACTCCTGCTGTGACTAAAGGATGCAATGCAGTTGCCTACACACAAGCATCTAATCCATTTAAGAGGCTTTAGGGCATCCTGTCTGGTTGCCAACTGCTTCTCCAGAAGGGCCACTGCCTCCTTTAGGCCTATATCAATCTGCCACTGCCTTGTCAGTCCACTGAAGTGCACCTTCAGGGCAGCACCTGTCTGATGATATTTTGAAGACATTACTAAGATATGCTATTTCTCAGTGGGATTTGAAAAGCCTATGCCTGTTGCAGTCTAGGATTCTGCTCCCTCTTACTATTGAAGGGGAAAAACACCACACACAACACTAAGCAAATGTCAGAGGAGGAGGATTGAACTAGCAGAAATCTGCCATCCACCTCCTAATAATTCTCTCCTCAAAGTAAATTTGTGACAAAAGCAAACAAACCAAGATGTAGAGAGTTTATCAATGTTCCTGTGCCTCATCCTGTCATTCTAGCCAGCCACATCTGAAGAAAAGTCCTGAAAATGTGGTTTTTTTGTTGTAGGTTAGATGCTAATCCAGTAAAAACTCAGCACTACCAGGCAGGCAGTTCAGTTAGATAAGAGCTGTAAGAAACAAAGAAGCTTAGACTTTTGGAGAACCAGCTGATTTCCTAGTAAAAAAGAGAGAGATAAGTTTAGTAATAACACTTCCATTCATGCTAAGAACTAAGAACTCCTGTTACTTATTACATAATTGTATGAACAGTCAGAATGTGTCAAATCTGACTTAATAGTTTTAAATAGGAAAATAACAGTTCTGGATACATAAATAAGTACAGAAGAAGACAGGTATATACACATACAAACCCACCCATGTCCACAGATCTCCTGCTGACTTGGCTTGATAACTGTTCAATAAATTCTTCTGACTTTTTCAAAATCAAACAGAAGGGCACCTTTAAGATGAAGCAAGGCAGGTAAAAAGCTGTTTAGGAAAAAGTTATGATTCCAGCTGGATAAATATGGAAACAATTATTTCTACCTGTGTGTATGTGGAATAGCTCTTTGATTCTGCCCTCATCACTTCTCTTCTTCGATTTCCTAAGAACATTTATTGAAATGGTGTTTCTGCATGTGCATATGAATGAGTGGCTATTTGCTTGCATGGGCAAATGATCACAATTAGGCAAAATAAACCCCTTTCTTTGTTCTAGGGTATTTTCCAAAAACTCTTCTTTCCTTTTAAGAGGCTTGTTCATAGCCTGTGCAGAAATAAATTACACTGTAAAACTGGCAAAACCCATTAGATGAAACCATTTCCCACAAGCCTTCCATACAGTGCTCACCAGCAAGTGAGAACGGGAAGAACCAGGAAATTTCAGTTGTGACTGCATCCAAATCTCAGCCGCTCGCTCATGGCACAGGTGAAGTGGAAGAGGCCCCCTGACCTGAGCCAACAGGCTGGCTGGCTGTCAGTCACCCAGCTGCAACTCCTTAGTCACAGAAAGGCAGTAAAATGGGAAATTCCCATTAAGAACAACCCACCTTTACACCATTCCCCATCCCTCTCCCCGAGACACCTCCATTCCAGCCACTTCGTTAACACCTACTTGTTGAGAGCAATTAGGCAGTCAGGTAGATGAGTGGTTGTGGCCAGCTTTATGTGGCTGGGATCACTGATCAGGGTCCTTGGAGTGAAGCTTGACAGTGCAAGTGTCTGCACACCAGAGCTGGAAGCAGGCTTCACAGCAAAGGGAGGAGATGCATAACTAAGGGCATCTAATTAGATTAGTAGATTTTTGTGCTTTGGATATCACATAATTCAATCAATTAAACTATGCTTTAATAGAGGGGTTTTTCATGACATGTATCCCAAGGCACCACACAAAATAATAAAATTAACAGCTCATGTAATTATTATGGAGAGACAGTTACTACTTTGTAGGTAAGATCTCATGCTTTCCACCATAAGCCTTGTGCTGGCCTTGCTGTCCCCAGTCCTGTCACAAGCAATTCTCCCATCTCCAGATTTGCATCTGTAAAATGTAGCCAGAAAACAGCTTTATAATCCAAATTTCAGAGGTCTCCAAATGACCTCCCTGAAAATTCCAGTTGTTTTAATTGAAAACCTCTGGCTTAGGACCACGCAAGCTATCGCCAATCACACTACCAGCAGGATTATTTTTTTTAAAAAATAACTGTCCATAATGGTGTATACACACTCCCACTTGTTTTAATGTTCCCTGAAACACAGCACTTTTTAATTGCAGAATTCAGAATCAGTACAGATGCTTGGGGAGGAATTCTCTATGCTCTTGAAAATACTGCAAGCCACCCAGACAGTCAGAAAACAGTTAATCACCAGAGAAGTTGGCCAGCTTGATGCAGCTTGTCTCAGCACTTGCAGACAGTACAGCTTTGATCTCTGCAGTCAGGACGGTTAGTTTCTTGTCCCATTCTAAAAAACACAAAGCCTTCGCGGAAATTGTACTGAACTTGCATCTCCCATGTGATATTAATAGTGTATTAATACCAGTATCAATATCAATATTACTTCCTTTTAATAAAATTAAGCACTTGAGAAATATTCTTCTATTTTTGTCCTCTGAGCATAAAAGGTCCTGAAATTCCTATCTGCTGTGTATGTATGCCATGGGTTCTTGGGAACCTAAACTCAATATAAAAATGTTTTTGCACACAGGTGTGGTATAGAAAACTAGACAGGAAATAATGCTAAATTTCTGTTAAGTTAAAGAAGACAGCAGTGAATACCATGGCAAATATGGATGTTGTGCTGTTTTGTTTTTTTTATACTCCCAGAACTGAATTTAGCTTTAATTTAATTCATGACTGTGCTGATGCCTGGAAACTCACATTTAAAACACAAAGCAGACATGGCCATGGAGGTTTCAGCATATTGTTCCCTGATTTGTGACCCGAAGGGACAGTTAAAGGTGTGTGGAACTTACCCTGTTCCCGTGCCTGTACCACCGCTGCCATGGCTGCTGCAGCAGCCTGCAGGGATGTGACGCTGACTCCCACCCACCACTTCACAGGCCAGTGAAAGACATCCAGTTGGTTTTAATGATGGCAGTACCAGGCTGGTTTACAGACTGGGTGCTTTATCTCCTCAAACGTCCTCCTAATTGGAGCTATATGCCACGAATTAGTATGCTGCCATGCCAGGGCAACCCAGCAGCTGACGCTCTGTTTCAGGACATTGCATACCGAGACAGTCCGGGATGGGATCTTTAGTGGCTTTAACCTGGGAAAACTCTGGTGAAGATGAGCAGAGCCAAAGGCCGATGAGAGTTCAGATGTGCCAAGGATGCTACTCAGTGAATCTAAATATTTCACGAGGTACCAGCTGACATAAGGAGGCCGTTATGTAAATTTTCATTATTACATTACAGTTTCGCATTTCAGACGTTTCAAGTTGTTGCTCTTATTTAAATCCCCAGTATGGTTCACACACATTGTCGGGAGTAGCCACCTGACCGAAAAAAAAAAAAGCCCAGGAAATTTAGAACCCAAACAAACTACCCCCTCTTTCCATTTCCTTCTTATAAACAATCAATATTTAAACTGATTTTCTTTGAAGCCAACATGACGCACTTCTCTGCTGCAATCTAATATGCAAAGCATTCCTCCCCAACCCCATGTTTTCAGCTGAGTCATGAGCTCTTTAGCTCATGTTAGGGATATGACCAGCTGCTCCACCTTAACCTTAACAGTGTTGTCGGAGGCAACTAAACTGTGCTGTACTAGAGGGCTGGGAAGCAATCCTCTCTAGTTCAGAGCCTGGCGTTCTTGCATCTGGTCAGATGACTTCTGCAAGTTGAATTATTTCCTATCAAAAGGATCTGTGTGCTTCCTACACCACAGCTGTGACAAAGCTTCCCGAGTCTGCTGTGCATCACTGAGAGCTCTTCAAGGTCCCCAGCGTCGTCTCTTTAAAGTTCAAGATTAAAATAATAATTATAAGAAAGCAAACAAACATAATAATCAGGGGAGAAAAAACCCCAACCTCCTCCTATTTGCCACTGCATCCCAAAGAAATTATGCTGTTCCTCCTTATAAATAATAGGGGTGTGCAACGTGTCATTCCTATTCAGTGTTTGTGGGTTTTTTGGTGCTTATTGATGCTGCATCTGTTTTGTCAATGCGTCAGCTAATGGAGAAAGTTAATTGTGTTGGTTGTAAGGCCACCTGTCACACACATGCCTCATTTCCATACTAATAGCCCAACAGTGGCAGGCAGTGTACTCCTCTGCAGTAACACACACAGCCTCTTTGGCAACCTGGGCCAAATGTGCCTGTGCAGCAACTGCAGCCCTCTTCTCTGAATGCCTCCAGTGTTGTGGCAACCCAGCCTTGCATTAACCCCCCGCAGACCTCCCCAGCCCGGAGGGGTTTTTTAAACCTCGGCAGACAGGCTGGGTGTCACGCTTTAGCGTGGGGGGGCGGCGGGTGCAGCTTAGCTTCCCTGGCAGGTTGGGTACCATGCGCCCTCCCCGATCAGTCGAATCAGTCGAACGTTTTGCTCCCTTTGCATTGCTGGATCGGGCACCCATCCCAGCAAAACCTGGCCAGCACTGTCAGGAGGGATGTTCACATCGGTGGTGAGGGCTGGTTGAAAGTCCATCTCCTTTGTCCCTTCTGTTAACATTTTGAACAAGGGAGGGGATGCAGATCGGAGCTGGAAAGAGGAAACATGCCCACAGCTGAGGCAGAGACAACCACCATGGGCTGCAGAGGGTCTCAGAGAGATACGAAAAAGAATTCACTTTGGTGATACAGCCGATGCCAGAAAAGCTATGATTAATGAATATTTTATTTTAACATATGGGAAACTATTCTCCTCAGCCAAAACTGTCAGAGGTTTTCCTTGAAGGTTATCTGAGTAAAGGGATTTATGTTGAACTACCAAGCCTACTCTTGATCAGAGTCCCTGACTGTTGTTCATGCTTTCCTCCAGTCTGCAAAACCCCCTCATAAACCACTGATGGAGTTTACACTAAAAATATGCCTCATGAACTAATATCTGGCATCTTGATGGCTTAAGGGGAAACTGGTCTTCATGGTTTTTAAATCACTCTAGCTGAAATTAGAAATGTCATATGCAGCTATTGGGCTTGCAAAGGAATGTTCCATAGGCTAAAAGATGAGCAGTGAGTGAGCTGCTACTCCTTTGCACCCTCTATCTGCAATCATTTTAATAAAGAAAATATTCCAAATATCAAGCATCACCTAATGGTGTAAGCCAGTGACACAGTCACATCGTGCGTGATCGGGAAAGGAAACATCTGCATCTATCATGCATGCAGGAACTAGTCGGAATATCCACTGCTCAGTCCATCTTAGACGCACAGATGAGTAACAGCCCAGGGAAGGGGAAGGGGCAGAGGTACAGCAGCACCAGCCATCAGGCTCTCCCCAGGCTCAAAGCAACTGGGTGTCATCTGCAAAACTACATGGTTGCAGGCTGTGCATTGAGCCTCTCCAGAGGTGCCTGCAAGCAGCCAGGCCGGTGTCCAGCTCACCCGGGGGACTGGGGAGGGGGTGGGTATCTCTCGCCAGCCTCTGCTCAGAGGGCTCTGCGGGAAGCTCTAGGCAAGCACTCAGCACTGGCACGGCAGGGGTACCACGGAGCTGATCCCCAGTCTCAGGCCAGAGTGACCCCACATAATCGGTATTGTCTAAATAATAAGGGGATGAAAGATGGTCCATTGCACATCACATCACGTGACACATCGGGAGCCAAACACAGACAAATGTAATTTGTTTAAATCGTGGTTATTCTTTTCATTTTCTTTTGGGTTTTGAGCCCAGTCATTCATATTTTCTGATTTCTCACAGTGACCATGTAGGCCAGAAGCCTTCTTTTACTGAAGCAGAGAGTTTTACAAGCCCAGAAGTTTTCAGATGGAGCACATGCAAAAAAGCAGCTAAGTGGAGAGCTGACTGCAGTCCTTTATTCACACAAAAAGGACCTCTTAGAAGAGGTGGAATAAAAAAACATGACCACTTTTAGAACTTCTGTAGAAAAATCAAACTGTTGTACAAAATAAAAATAAAATAAAATAAATATATCTATATATATAAACCCATGAATATGTATGTCTGGTCATTTTTCTTCCTGGCTTCTCTTACACACTATGTCATCAGATCACCCTGCTTGCTAAACAAACTTCCATCCTTTGAGATAGGTGCTGGTTAGTTTGAGAGAGGATGCGCTGGGCCATAAAATGGGCAGTCTTTCAGGCTGATGTGTCCCATTCTTGCTATGGCTGGTTTTGAGGGAAACTACTTCAAAGTATTTTGGTGTTGAGGTTTGTTTATTTGTTTTATGTGGATTGGATGGGTTAAAACATTAACCAAACATTTACAAATGCTAGAACTTTATAACCTGTTCATTTATGGGACAAAGGCTGCCTCTTCAGACTATGTACAGACTACTAGTTCTCATTTGGCTGAAGCAAAAGATTTATGCTGTAAAAGAGATACTGCCAGTGCTGCACAGACTGCGATTGTGAGAAACGTGTGTCTGCCCAGCTTGCTTTGGTGTGTACATGGACTCCTGGAGCCATGCAGCTGAGGAGATGAGCTTCCCGTTCCCCCTGCTCCAGCACAGCAGAGCTACTCTACCCCCTGAGTAGGTCTGAGGAATTTATCTTCTTAGTCCTCTAACTTTTCCCTTTATTATCTTCTTCCCCATAGAAAGGGTGTAATATCATTTGCAAAAAGGCAGCACGGGCCTTTTTTGGGTCAAAAGAGCGTTTCTCAACTCCTGTATCTGGGCGCAGGTATCTTCCACCTTTTTGCAATAAGGATTGGTCCAAACAAAACCAACAGACATTTTCTTCTCTCTTTCAACTCTTTCCTTTTCATGCTCTTCTGTTTTCATTGACAGTAAATCCAAAGTTGAAAATCTGAGTTTGGACTTAGTGAATGTTCTTCCTAAATTCTCCCCCCTCCCTCCAAATAGTAACATTTTCCTTTTGGCTTTACTTTTTCCACATAAATATTTACATGTTTCTGAACCAACACAATAGGTGATACTGTGCTTACATACCCATCCACCATACTGCACGCTGTGTTTTCTTCACAGACCTCCTGAGATTGCATGATTGCATATATAACCTGGCTCCACACAGTGTCAGTATTGTTCTGGCCCTTTTTTTTCCCCTGCATGAGTTTTTATGCTCAGCATATCTTGGCATTGTGAACTCAAGGCTTTCTAAAGAAGGGCTCAATTTACCCCTGATTTACCCCTATAAATCAGCTAATAAACCATTGTCAGCACCGGTGTTGTTACACTTCATGGCAACAATGGGGACAGAATATACTGGTACAGACAGAGGCATTCCAGCATTGAGGATTGAAATGAGCAGGACCCTCTATATTTTGAGGATAGCCTAAAGAAGAAAAACCCCTACATGATAATCTCTACATGTGTGATTTCCACTGCTGCTTCACTTTAATGCCTGCTACCGGTTACCAGCTAGGCAATCCAAGGAAATAACTCGTTTGTAACACAGGCACTCTACCTCCACTTACTTTCTTCAAACTGTCTTCCTTTACCTGTGTGTTCACTCCTTTATGTCACTATTTCCACAAGTGTACTCTGTCAGAAGTCACTCGAAGGCACTATCCTGACTCAGGTGAAAACAAAACCTTTATTTTCTTGCATGAAATATCTCCAACAGAGATTAGATCGGAGGTGGTCCAATGATGTTGCCATTTTCCCTCTGCATCACAGCAGTGAGTAGAGCCTCAAACCTGCCCCCTGCCACCAAACACCCCTCTCCCATCCAGCCTCCCCTGGGTGACATTTACATAGAAAGAGAAGCCATCTCTTCCAGGAAAGACCCAGGAGGAGTCCAAGCCTTCAGGAAGATCAGGGATGCAGTTAGAATTTTCTCCTTATTCTGACACTGTTGTGCTCATGGGACATCCCAGTCAGGCTTGATAGATTCTCAACGAGGTCTCACAGCCATGATACCGTGGTGTCCGTAATGGTGATGAAGGGCTCCTTTCAGCCGCTTTTAATGACAAAAGGGAGCCCAAGCTACTCAGCCAGCATCTGAGGCCTTCGTTATGTCCTTTCTCTTGTTATTTTCTCTAGAAGAAAAATTTCCTAGTGGCACAGAATTCAAGGAAACCCAAAGTCTGTGATTAGCAGTTGAGGTAGTTCATTTTTCTCCTCGGGAATCCCTATCTAGAAATGTTATAGTTGCTTGAGATAAATCCAGTAATAAAGCAATCATCTAATTGCTCAGCCAGCCATACCAGGAAGGAGCTGCTAGGTGGTCCGTGGAGCTGTGTCATTAGCAGTCAAACAAGAGGAACCAGCCTGGTACTTCCTCTTCTTTAAGCTGCGCGGGGAAGGCTCAGTTGGGAAAGATGTCTCAGCCAAAGGAAGTGTCAGCCCCTTTTAACACTACATAATGCAGCTCGGGCGCCTGCCAAATTGTAATACGCTGGAACAGACGGAGACAGAGTACTGTGGGAAGTGCTATGCAAACTGCCTGAGAGTGCAGCACCCAGGTAAGAAACCTTCCCACACCATCAGGAAATCCTTTTCCATGGCTAGAAGAAGGTTTTGCTCATCTTTTCTGTGGTTTGGTGGAGGTTTTTTTTTCTTTTTTCCTCCTCTTTTCAAGCCCTGGGCTCTTGGCAGTCAGCCTAGCCCAATGAAGCATCACAGGGTCCTGATGTTACAATCCTGTGTTTGTTCAGTGAGTAGCAGAAGGAAGATAAGTGTGTTCCTGTTTACATAAGTATAATATTAGTTGTGTTAAAATAAATAATTGATGGTAATAATTCTATAAAGAATTTCTGCAGTTAATAAATGCCAACAGCAACATGGTTGAGATATTCAACCTCATACTTCAGACCTTAAGGCCAGCCTCTGATTCCTCAGTGTCAGCCCTACTCTGAAGGCAGCACAGCCTCTGCTGCTTACCCCTGCTTACCACTGGGTTTCTTCCCTGAAGCAACCAGGACCGGTCACTGTCATGGAAAAAAGCAGATGAGATGGGTCTCAGATCTCCTTGAGTAGGTGATTACTGTGCCCTGACACAGGTGCTTTAATGCCCGCAGTACTGTTGTTGTTTGGTGTTCACATCGACTTTTCAGGTACTCATATAGTCTAAGACAATATCCTAGAAAAATATTACATTACACCTTAAGCACAAAAATCAGCCTTTGGACTTCATTGCTGGAGATGTTTATAGACTTCCACACTACAGCCTAGTGCCCAATGCAGGTACCATGCTCAGGAGTAGTTTGTATAGTACTTTGCACCATGCCCAGCCCCTTTAATTGCTAAGAAGATTTGGGATTTCATAATTAATACCATTTGTCACAAGCCTGTACTTTTAACCCTGTTACACTTGTGTGATAACTCTAGAAGACCTAGCACAATTAAGCAAATAGGGTTCGTTACATTTTTGAGCATGGAATATGTGTTGACTGTGTCCTGTTTTAGACTGGCAATTTCTTCCCAAGACGGTGCTATCGTCGTGATGACTTTATGAAATGTTTTCATTACATGACTGACTGAGACAGAGACTTCTTTCCGAGACGAAGCTTTTCTGGCAGTCATAGCAACCAGTTAGGAGTAAAAGCCTGATTCCTAGCAAACACTACAACATTATGGTGGGTAACACAAGAGGCAAACAACTTCTCTTATATAGCTGAATGGCTAGATAGCCCCTCATGTAAGGTGAGACAGCATTACACCAGTGATGGACAACAGTTGCAAGCAAGGTCCTCCTTTGCCTGAGAGCATCAGCCTTTACTTAAAGTGGATTGGAACTCATAAAGTGACTTAAAAGGTCTGGCGTACGGAAGCGATCATGCAGCATTGCATGCATGAAGAAGTACACATGCAGCCTTCCTCTCACAGATAGATGTTTTAAAAAGTTAAAAAAAGTTTTTAAAGTTTAGAAAGTTTTTTAAAAGCTCAACAAGCTGCTTCTCTCTGCACGCTGCTGGGACTAGGGCTTCCCTTTGACTGGAGACAGGCCATTGTGCTTCAGCTTTGTTCATCTTCCTCTCCAACAATTTGTCCTCTGAAGGGACTGCAGTTCAGATTTATCTGTCCACGGTGAAGATCCATCTGTCTTTCAAATACCTTCTACTCACTCAAAACACCAGGGGTCAAATTCTCATCTGCTTCATGACCATGCAGCTGAAAGAGCATGGCTCTGAACCAACAGAACTGCCTCGCC
The DNA here is from genome assembly GCA_035590215.1 of Microhierax caerulescens. Classification (NCBI taxonomy): domain Eukaryota; kingdom Metazoa; phylum Chordata; class Aves; order Falconiformes; family Falconidae; genus Microhierax; species Microhierax caerulescens. The sequence continues at coordinate 52,311,949 of JAVJGJ010000059.1, read as the reverse complement.
ACCAGACATGACTCCAGCACACAAACCTTTCCCCCCATGCGTGGCCACCACTGATCAGACTGGACATGCAGGGCTAAACCCCATTGTCTTATCTCACCAAGAGGCAACACCTTAGCAGCACTACCTTCTCCCCTTTTCCTTTCCCCGTTCCCACAGCAGTTTTCCCAGCCTTGGAACTGCATCTGGCTCCCAAAGCGTGAAAGAAGGAGTTGATCTGCTACTGATCCCGCAGGCTCCAGTATGAGTGCATTTTGGGGTGCCCCTGAAGGCAAAATGACATCTGCATGCTCCATGCTATAGAACGAGAGCACAATGCTTTAAAGCCTCTCAGAAAATCTACAGGACAGTTAATATGATTTAAGCCTATATTTAAATTTTATGAGACTCATTTTCAAGGCTAATAACCCAGTTTACTGTGCACAATATCAAATGCAAATTTTATTACTGACTTGGTAAAAACCAAGACGATATTCATTAGCATATCTCAGCGCATCACCCTTTTTAGCCAAAAGGTGCACCAGGAGTAACAGTGGGAGTTTTTATATGTGCTGTAAATTACAGTTACTATCTCATTAGATAAACACATTTAAAATCAGGTTATCATTCACTTATATATCAGAAAGTTGTTTGTTCAATTGCAGCTAGTCTCGTATTACAACATATGGTGCATGAAATTCTTAGACTAATAAAATTTCAAGGTACAGGGAGCTGGTGTCTTGGAAAAAACTGTTTCTGCTCAACGAATGGCTCGATATAATCTGTAATTGCTTTGAAACAATTATGCAGCAGGCTGTTTTGTACTTAATAGTATTTACATCCTTGGGTTTATTAGCAACAAAATCTAAGTGGAACTTGTGAAAGAGAAATTAATTTTTCCACTAAAAGATGTAAACTTTTAAGTTAAAGATCCAGCAGATTGTGGAAATCTCAAATATAGGCAATAGTCTCTAATTTAACTTATTGAAATGTTTCATTATTCTTTTAGATACCAATGGTAGATTATCTTGTCCTCACCCAAGTAGTCCTTCAGCTGAGTTTCCCTGGGCTTCCACCACTCTGGGCAAGTTTAGTTTTTTGCTCAGTGCATGTACTCTGGCTTTGCCATTTCCTGGAAATACTACACAACTAAAATCCACATATATTATTTGAAGTCAAATTGAAAATTCCCGCACTCATGAAGTTTTGCCTAGTAAGTTTAAGTGTAGTGACTGGAATGTGTGAGTGAGTTCAGTCAGCATTTTGTAGTACTTTATGTGCTGGCAATTAAATAAGCAGCTAGGTACACAGTGACACGAAGAGAGGCGTGCTGTACGCAGAGCAACTGTTACGCAGATACGTAACAGCTTTGGATCAGACTTTTCTGTGGAACGAACTGCTGGAGCTCCAGCAGCTTGAGGAAAACTCAGCCAGTTTGCACCACCATTGGGTTATACGTGACTGAAGTACTTCATTTCACCTGCCATTCTGAGCATATCCACGTACACTCCTTCTGGTTTCATGGCATACACTGATAATATACAAATCTTCATACACCTAAAGCAAATGTATTATGCCAGCATTCCGCTAGAAGCAAGGCAATGCATACTACTGCCTCATTGCACAGCTCCTACTGGGGTCAGATATGTGAGACAGCTTGAGGACAGTGACACGTTTGGGGGTTAAAGTGGTTTTCTCACCACTTAACTACAAAGAAAATAAAACGCTGGTTTTCCCTGTTTCCTCTGTGATGTCTCAGGTTTGCCTACATTGTGAGCTGTCTCCAGGGAGGGGTGAGTCGAGTATTTTATACAGACATCCTTTCTCCTGCCAGCTAACTCTACTCACCAGCTGCAGCAGCACTGGAGCCCAAGTTGTAAGGAATGCCCTGGTATAACAGTTGTTCTCATCCTGCTTGGTACTCCAACCACATAGCATTACCACCTTTCAGTTTTCCTCGTTCTAATGCGTTCTTAAATAGTGTAAATAAAATCCCTGCTTTGAGTTCAGCTTTACCTATCTGTCTCTTATGCTGTAACTTCATTAATTTTCCCATTGCTCTAATCTGCAACGAGCTGCAGTGAATTCATTGCCAAAGCCCTTACCAGCTCACACTCATGGTGCCAGCTGTACCCTGGGACAATTAGTGCATATGAAACGCTAGTTATTACCATCATCCAGCAGGCTTTGTCAGAGTAACAACATGATAAAACTTTAAGAGAAATTCTCACCCTCTCTGCAAAGGATTATCTCATTGCTGCTTTCAAAGGATATGCAACAAGGGGTGATTATAAAAAAACGTTCTTGCAAAGCCTCACAGCTTTCCTAGCTAGTCCTGATAAGAACTTAAGCTGTTAATAAGTACATCCTCCTGACTGCAAAAACCACCCTTAAGTTTTGCAACAAGAAGCAGGCGTAACCTGATTTATCCCTGCCACTCCAAGGTACACGGAATAAACCCACAAATTACATTGTGAGGCAATGCTAAAAATCCCCACCAGACTGTGTGTGGAAACTAACACATTACACATCTAACACATCCCAGAACATGACAAATGCAGTCTGTTCCCACTCGACTCACTAACAATTCTCCTGCAAAGGTGGCTTTCCCCAGCCGGGGCTGGGACCCCCTCCTATCTCCCCCCTGCCTACCACTGTGATTTGGAGTGGGGTCTGGGGCTGCTATAGCATTTTCTAATGAAGGAGATGCCAAACCTAGCTGCTATATGTGCCTTTGGGATTTCAAACACATTTGGGCTTCACTGAGGCTGCCTTCAAGCTACTTCCAACCTGCAAGTTTTCTTACATTCCTGTAGAGCAGTGACACCTTTTTTTCCTTTGTATTCATACGGCACCTAGCAAAATGAGTGCCATCTCTGACAAGGTCTCCCAGGTCCTGCTGCAAAGTAAATAATATTAATAGCATTGGATGTATTTAGTCCCTGGCACAAGTGATTTGTTGAATGGAATTAATATATTTGCCATTTGACAGCATCTACAAATGAGTGTACATAGAGTGGAAGCAGGTCCCTGCCATACAGGGTATATGAATATGGTTCCATCAATCAGCCACCATCTAAACAGGCTGCTCTTTCCAAATGAATTTTGCCTAAATTTTATTCAGAAAATATTAATTCATCAAGCTACGCCTGCCCATACTAATGATGAGAGAAGTGAGATTTAGGGAATGCATCCACTACAAAAAGCTACCTTTGGCCATGGGCAATACGGCCAAGCAAACAACACCGAGGGTGGATGCAGCCATGGTGAGGTGGGGAAAAGCTTCACAGCCCTGTGAACTGGGCGTAGCACACTGGGCTGTGCTAATGGAGGCTGAAAATTCCTGATTATTTGTGCTAATAATGGCAGTAGCCTGATTTTTGAACACCTTTCACAGACAGTTTCTCTGGCAATTCCAAATACCTGTTCCACTCTTCCAGCCTTTTTGACTTGGTATTTTGCAAATCCTTTGCAAAATAAATAAAAATAAAAGCAGACACTTTCCAGATGCTGTACCTGGTTTTGGTATCCTTGGTAAGTTTGGCCCAGGAGCCTTCTTGGGCAGATTGAGGATGTCAAGTTGACTCAGGCAGACTGTTAAAATCTCACAAGCCCATGCACCCCGCCAGCTGCCTGCAGGTCTCCCCACCAGTTCAGCAGACACCTTGCCCTGCCTCTGTGCCCAGCAGCCCAAGGGTGCTCAGAACCCCTGGACCAGCGCTCAGGACCTGCCGGATGGTCCACTCTTCCCAGCACAGCAGCTTGCAGAAGGCAAGGGAGTGTTTTCAAATCAGGAGCCGTGGTTTTACCTACGCAGGGAGGAGAAAGGGGTTATCACCCACTGCGCTTTGATGCTGCCACCCTCCCAGCAGGCTGGCCCGCTTCCACTGCTGGGGGGAGGAAACAAGCCTCTCTTTCTTGGGGTGTCGTTTGTGTTAATAGCAGCTGCTTAAAGACGCAGCCAGGTAGAGCTGGGCCTGGCTAAGGTGCTAACTTCAGCATCTTCCCAAGCTGCTAACCTGAGCATCCTCCCGCCTCTCCCAAAACCCGCAAAACCTAACACCGACCACGCAGTGCCACCTACTGACTGCGCGGGCTCACGGGCTCGCCGACACGCCGCACACCCGCGTGCCCGCTGCGCTCGCGGGGTCCCCCGTCCACGTTGCGGTCCTGGTCCCCCCAGGTGGGAGCGGGGGATGCAGGAGCAGCGCTCCTCCGCCTCCGCAGCCGGCCCTCCCCGGAACTTGTCCCCTCACATTTCTTCCCTGCCATCCATCACCGCCCTGCCTCTCTGTCACTCTGCCACCACGGCTGTCACCCGGTTGTGACTAAGGTGGAGAAAAATGAGCCGTTTAAGCGCGGCAGACCCTGGGAAGTTCAGGAACATGAGACAAATTAACGAAGTGCGAGAAATTAGAGCGCATAAATCTAAGGGCATTAAATCATCGTCCAGCCGCTCGTATTCAGAAGTAAAGAAATCCGAGCGCCACAGTTAAGCCTTTCTCCGCTGGCCCCGTTTTCCTGCAGGATGCTGGCATCCACTTCAGCATCCACATCTTCATGCCACCTCATGGTTAACTCACCTCACTGTGCCTAAGTGTCTTCTTTTAAAAAAACCCTCTGCCTTACCCTTTTCCTTTTTGTCCCAGCTTACAGGTGATGTTAGCGGCGGCTGTGGGAATTTACCTGAGCTAAAATTCTGTCTTCACATGATTTTTGTGACTTTCCCCCAGCTAGCTACCTCATCCATAATCCTAATGATAAATTGTTTTCCCTTCTCTGTGGAGAAGCAAGTCAACAACGCTGACCCCAGATAGATGAAGCAATCCAGAATCATCAAAAGGCAGATTAAAAATGTAATGTTTGTTGGCTTTCCATGAAGTTATCCTTCTTGCCTGTAATTAAAATCCTACAGTAACTTTGTGGACATGATTATATTATACCCCAAACATAACACCAAGGAAAACCTGATGCAGGTAAATTCCCTTCCTGATGCAATGCTGTCGCTAGAAGTTCCACTTTTGCACTAATAGAAATGACCACCAGCCTGGTTCCTTTTTCCCCAACACATACAGATTGGGTAGTATTTGCATTTTTGAGTGATACCACCAGAATCAGATACTTGTAATAATCTGCCCCACATGACCAGAATATTAAAGTAATTGATTTGTTTTTCTGAACAACAGGCAGATATGAAAGATGAACAGAACCAAATTTGATCGAGACATGCACATAAATTACTGAACTGGGTAAGATTACTTGATACTATGACTTACTATCCCCTCTTCTGTAACAACAACAAAAAAGTAAGTCTGGAGAAACATTTAGAGAAATAACCTACTCGCTATTTTGCAATTGCAGCATCTTAGAGGTTACTTTATGTTTTGAATTAGAAACTCATGATTATTTCAATTTTTGTCACTGTAACCCAAGATACTGTTCTTATTTGTATCATTATTCTGGCAGGGTCTTAGGAAGGGTCGCAGGGAAATGAAACCCACGTGAAGTTGTGTGTCTCCCACACCATTCTGGGAGAAGTTAACTCGTTGGTTGGTGCTAAATTTGCCACCCTTCTTTCCATTACAGAAAGAGATGTTACTAATCTAGCCTCATTACAGCTTTCCTCATATTTACTGTTTGCTTATTCCTAAACCAAAATGTATTATTTATAAACTCTGGGATCTGGAAAGCCCCAGACTTTTTGATCTTCCTTCCTACCTTTTCTTTTAGGCTTTTGTTATTCTCAGGGTGGCGGTGTGGGTAGTGGTGTAATACTCTAGTAACCCTTAATAAAAAGTAACTGACCTGAGAAAACACACTGTTTTTTGTTCAGTCTCTTTTTGAATGAGCCGCCTTCCTTGCTGTCTTAGAAATAGAAGGAGCTGCTGCTAATCACAGTCTAGTCCACATCTGTGGTCTGCAAAAAAGCACAACACACTTTTGGTATGACCATGTGTCAGCATAGCAGTTCAGGCACTCGAATAACAGATGTTTTTAGTCAGCACTGACATTGTTTTGTCATAACGCCTAAAATTATATTGCTCATAATTCACATAGGAAAGACTTCATTTGGCCTGAGGCACTGGCATTGTCTCAGGTCTGATCTGTCTAACCCATTTCACCTTTATACCTTTCTGTTATTCCAGACTGTGGAAACAATTTCTCATCAACCACCATCATGTCCCAAGTTTTACCAAGCATGGGAAGAAGAGTGGCTTCATGCACACTTGTGAAAAGCAAGTGAAACTGTGATGTTATGACATCTACCAGTTGCTCAAAATGCAACAAAGTAATGCTAACCAAAGATTAGTTAGATGGTAGAAATGGCTTTTGTATGTATATTAAGTTTCATTACATGAAGATTATCAAAATGAGCAATGTCCCTTTCTTCTAGTTCTGCACATCATCCTGTGACTTGTCACTTGCAATTGGCAGTGATTTCCAAAGTACTGTTTGACAATTACTAAACTTAATTTCTAGTTGTCTTTCCAGGTAGTTTAAACCAAAGAAAAGAGGCAATCTCATGGGACAGCTTCAGGTAATTTCCATCACTGAATCACTGCAACTTTGAAAACAAAAGCCACCTTGAGAGCTTTTACCCTTAGCAGTGTCTCCAGGAAAGCTGGTGCATTGTGGTCTTGGGTTTGGGGCTTGAGGTCTTTTTTTTAAAACTGAGGATACCTGTTGCACCTTGTATGTAGCATTTTTTTATTCCATGGTCTTGAAACTTTGTGAAAAAAACTTCAATTAAATTAATCAAGGTATCTGTCTGACTCCAAATGATCCATACATTTGCTCACTCCACTGTCCTCCGCTTCTGTTTAGACTCGAATAAAAGATGATTTTTTCCTTGAAGATTCAGGCGTGGTAGCTCACCATTCCTTTGCTCTAGGTATTCAAGTCCTAATGCAAAAGTTTCACAGAAGTTACTTAGCGGCCAAGGGAGCCCAGGATCTGGACAGCATTCCTGTCTTCTTAAGGGGTTCAGGGTTTCTGTTACTGTTTTGCAACAGGACATATTCATGTCACAGCTTCATTTTTGTTGCCATCCTTCAAGACATCTCTAAGGTCGTGCTGTCTGGGATTTGCTGGTTAGTAGTTAGGTACTTCCATTACTGTAAACAAGTACTAACCATTCTGTCAGGTCCCTTCCTGCTGTAATCAGTGAAGGTGTACCAAGCTGCCAACACAAGCATTTGCTTGTACCCACACACGGGTGGCAATGAGGGGAAGGCTTCCCATCAGTGCCATGGCCTGGGTGCCACCAAGTGTTGGTACTCAACACTGAGTATCACCAGGTTCTTCCATCTCCATTCAGGATCAGAAATCAGGTAAGTGACATTGCTCCCAAGCTTCACTACTTTACACTTGCTATCGTGGGAGTGCTGAGCCGGTAACTAGTAGTGAGTGCTGCCCCATGCCAGATGGTTAGTTATTTCTTTTATGAGGAGCTAAACACTGGGTTGTAGCAACCAAGAAAGGTACAGAGGCATCATCTTAACTCTCATGAAGGCTAGGTTAGGGATTTGCCAAGTAAAAAGTTGCCTGCGTGAGTTTGCCAAGTAAAAAGTTGTCTGGAAGGAAGCAGCACGGTCAAGGTCTCCCAAGGACGACATGACTAACCTGCCTGGGGCCCTTTCCCCTGTTGGCAGGAACCGCAGTGCCTTGCGAAGGGGCTTTTCCTCCCAGGAATGAAAGGGATGAAGTGGAAATTACTGTTCAGATGGCTTACTCACCCTTCTCTTGGCACAACCTCTTGCCTGTCCTGTGAGGGGCTGCATTTCTGTATGGCCTGCCATATTTTAAACATGAGTGTCACAAGGGCTCTCTCACTTCTTTCGTGTCACTCCTTCAAAGCCAGACAGACTCACTGCTAGAAAGTGCTCCCTCTCCTTCAATCAGCTCCATCGTGCTGAAGAAAGAAATGGACCTCTTTAGAAAGTACATTTGTCACCTTGTGGAAAAAAAAAAATATAAAAAATCTGAAAAAGCCCACAGTTTCAAGGGTTCCCATTTATACCTGCCAAGCTGTTATTCTCAAACCACCAGCTATGCAGGATTTTTATTTTGGCATATCCTGTAATCGCTGCATGACATGACATTTTGTTTCTCAAGAGTGGAATTAGCCTCCCTCGCTGGGTTCAGAAGCAGTGTTTTAGTTTCACTTGGGGTCTGAGGTTTGAAGCAGGACAGCTCTTGGTAACTGTTCCCAGCTTAGCAAAGGACTTATGTGATGGTTAAAATCCATGTTCATATAGAGTTCCCAACAATGTCTGTCTGTCTATCTCTGCCTCTATTTCTCTACCTGTGGATCCCTCCATCCAGCTACCTACTTATCTATCCACCTGTCTACCCAGCTGTTTATTTCAGCTGTTGTCATCAATTTTTTTTTCACTGAAATAGTCAGGGAGAGGGTAGGGAAATCCTGGTGATTAAGTGACAAGACAGATCTCTGAGAGCCTAAAGAAGGGGGGCACACATGCTCAGGGCTCCTGTTAGCCTGATGGCAGGGGTGAGGGGTCTTACCTGTGTGAGGGCTGGATACTGTTAGGGAAAGGGCCCTAAGAAGAGTTATGGGAAATCAGAGCCAGTGCTGAAAAAATTTCTTCCAAACAAACTTTCTGCTTTTTGTGGCTCCTAGGGGTCAATCACACTTGGTGGAAGGCACCTGTGCTGTTGGAGGGATTGTATCTGCCACAGCAAACCTACTTCTCTTCCCCCCAGCCCACAGGTTTGCCTGTGTTTAAGTTTAAGGATGCCTGCCAGGGAATCCCCATGCTGGTTTTGCTTCTCAGAACACCCCTGCCAAGGGGTTTTCCACAGGAAGGGCAACCAGGTCAGAATTTTTTTCTTTTGTAATATTGATCTTTAACAACCCTGGCCACAACATATACTGATGGAATTTCTGATCACCTAAAAACCCCTTTAAACAAGCAACAGAATACATTTTTCCCAGTTTTCTATTCCTTTCTCCCCAAAAACATACCACAGTAGCAGCTCTAACCAAGACTATACAAGATTAAGGGAAAAGAAAGTAAAACCCAAGCTTTATGTGACTCTCTAAGACAGTGAACAAACAGCAAGAGAGTGACTTCAAGTTTTAAATTACTTTACTCTGGCACTCCAAACAGCAGTCAGAGATAGCTTTTCCTTTTGATTTTGTATGCTGCTTTTAAAAACAGAATTAAAATTCCCAGCGCTTAACCTGCTATCACATTTCCGAGGCAGCTGTCCTTCTGCTTCAGGATCAGCCCCTCTCACAGCTCTCACCGCACTTGAAACCATGCAAATTCTGCAGATGAAGCACACGCTCAGCTACAAACGCCCGCGCCAGCTCCGCAGCAGACTTCAGATGATAATTGCAAGCAATGAGGAGAACGATGGCCAGCTAGGGGCACGCGGAGTAAAAGCGATGTGCCCTTTGTGGTGGGTGGAGGATGGGGACAGGCAAGGACCGCAGCTGCACCCAGTGCCCGGCTGCAGGGGGGAGGGCAGCGGATGGACCCATGGGTGGATGGACACTTGCAGAAAAATACAATCCACCAAAACTACAGAAGGTGTCTAATTAAGACTCCTCTCCCCGAAAAGCTGTCGCTAGGTAAGCAAAACTGTTTAAAACATGTTCATCATTAAAGTGTCCCCCGACAGCAGGATGCAGCAGCAGGCTCGGCGACAGAAGGGAGAAGAAGAGAGGCATATGGCCCCCAGCCCCGTCCCCTGCTGACAAGCTGCCTCGCTGCAAGCCCCCTTTTCACTGTCATCCGTGTGTGCAGCAGATTGCAATGGCCCAACTTTCCCATCTGTATTCCAGGCCTGTGCCCCCGACAATGTGGCAGCCATGCAGTTTTCATCGGGGCCAGGAGCAGGGGAGGGGGAGGCTGCCGGGAGGGGAGGGGTGGGAGGAGGAGGAGGGGGAGATATTAACAACCAATAATCACAATGTTATCCATAATGCATTGTCTCCATGAGATTACATGGTATATTTCCAGTGGGGATTAGCCCATCCATCACAGCCCTTTATTGGCCCTTTTTTTTTGTTGTATAAAGCCCAAACACTGTCGTAAAATTCTAAACCGCTTAATTGCTGTGCTGTAAAAATTTGCATATCAGAGATATGTCATTCCTTCGTTAAATGGTGCTAGGCATTTGTTACAAGGTCCTGACAATTGCAAGAGAGCACCTCAGAAAAAGGTCACCTCTTGGCATTATGCAAAACTCTCTGCTGAATTCTAATCTGCAGCAATTACAGGTTTGAATGTATTGCAACTTAATGGATTTTGATTTTTGTGATTCAAACTCCCCGGGCACACAGGCCCCTTCTTCTGTCTGATCAGACAAGGTAAGTGATGTGATGGTGGTGGCACACTCTCTGTTTCTGTAAGGCCTGCAAGCTCAGCTCCTAAAAGATTTCTTCATAAGCCAAACTCTGTGAACCTTGCTGCAAATTTTCCATGATGGGCATGCATTTAAGGTGATGTCTTAATTTCTTAGATTAATGGCAAGTTCTGTAGACACTACTACAGCCATTGCATTGCCACCTCAAGCATTCGTCATTAAAAGCAACCTGAAGTTCGATGTTTATGCAAGTGTACTAACAAGAAGGATCATTATAATGAGAAGCTTTTATATTGTACTTTCAACCCACAGATCTGAAAGATGTGCTTTACAAAAGCAAGAACATATCATCATCCTGATTTTACACCTGGCTTTGGAGCACTGGTTTGAAGCTGGAGGCACCCTGGCATCCCTGATGGTGAGCACTGCTCTCGGCAGACCTAGCAGTTCCCTCTGCTCCCTCCCACCTGCTTGCCAAGGACTGGAAGTACCGGCAGGTCTTTAACATGTGACCAGGTCTTCACTCCATACCTTCTCCAGTGACTGCAGTGGACATTCCCCAGACATTGTTTCAATCCACATGGTAATTTTTCAGTTTTGTCTGTATTTTAAGAATATGCTTAATCCAGACCATTTCACCACCACGTAGCACGATATCACAAAAGGTTGCACATATATTTTAAGAATATGCTTAATCCAGACCATTTCACCACCACGTAGCACAATATCACAAAAGGTTGCACAATGAGGGAGGCACAGAACAGATCGTTTTCTCACAAAACAGAGCCTAGAAGCTGGATCTTTTCCCTGTGCATAGCAGGGATCATGGTTTCACATCTTGCCAGGAACCTGTAAATCAAGGAGGTGACTGGAGCAGTCTAAAGGGATTTTAAAAGTCCCGTATAGATTTGGGCATCAAAGCCTCTGTTGCAGGACCTGTGGAGAGCCCTGGTGCAACAACAGCTTAGCCCTTTGCAAACCCTGGTGTAAAAAATAGGAGAGAACAGGGAGAAATTCTGGGCTGTGTGTACATTGCACCGTGGCTTGAGCTGGCATGTGCTGAGACAAGTTACTTCGAAGACTTCAAGTTACAGGCAGTGCCCCTCATACTGAGGATCCAAAGCAATCTAAGCGCCCTTTAATTATCCAGCCTGTTCCTCTTTCCCCCAACTCTCTCGCCACCCACAACCATCCATAACTCTACAAGCAACACAAACTTCTGTGTCTCTAGGCTTCTGAGGCATTGTCATTGCCCATCCTACAAATGTGGGATTTTAGATGTTCAGATTCAGCCTGTGAATATGCTTTTGGACATGGGCAAGTAAGATACATCCTCCTCCAAGGGACTGCCATTTTCACTTTCTGTAGTGACTGAAAATTTCCTCCAAGAAGGAAGGAAGCACCTCCAGGAAGCACCACAGTGGTGGTAGCATTGATTGTCTAACACCTGAGGGTGACCATGGCAAGCAGCTCCAGCAGGTGTGTATTCCAAACACACCGGTAAGGCAGAATGTATTTTTAAGCTTTGAATGCTTACCAGTCCCTTCTAAGAGTTCAAATATGGTTTCTTTTTCCCAGTGAGACAGAGATAGATGGGAGAGGAGGAGATGGCCAACAAGGACTTGCAGCTCCTGCCCGTGTGCAGGAGCTGCAAGAATCCACTTAAGACTCCGTGTAATAATCCTCTTAAGCCATGCCAGCCTTTCAAACTTTCCTCAATGCACGCTGCTATCCCTGTTCAAAATGAATGTCTTATGAATACTTTTCTCCCAGGAGCAAGTGGATGACCAAGGATGTGTCACATAACTTGAACCTACTGCAGGAATTCCCATGCCTTCCTTGACAGAAAGCAAGAGGCAGATCTAATATACTGCTGTTACTGGGATCAAAGTGATTGCTTTCCTTCAAGGTATCTTGCTTGTCTTGCGTTTTCACTTGCTTGGTGATTTCAGGAGTCTGGTAACACACTGAATCACCTCAGGAAAATTTCTTCTGACATTCCTATTTCAGCAAGCCATTTATGTTTTACAGTATCTATTTCTTCCTACTGATAAGTACTTTTTTCTTCTTACTGATAAGTACATTTTTCAGGTGTGTACCTCTTACTGGTGCTGTAAGCAGTCATGTTTAAAATCAACATTACATTGTATTTAATCATCACACTATGGTAGTTTTATTATTATTACATTTTAATCTGGCAGGTGGTCTATCAACCTGAAGGAACTCTGACAAGCAACCCAAATGTTCTAACATAATAAAACCAATGTATCTTTATTTGCCTTTCCAAGTAATGACTAACATTGATGTGAACTTCTTGCCCTACACGTGAACTCAGCCACAGTCGATTCCCATTTTTCTGAGCTCTGGTTAAGTAGGCCTCCTACAAAGTAACCCCATGTACCTTTCCTGAAAGAGGTTTCAGCCCCTGCCCTTGTGCTGATGAAACCCTCTCCCTCTGTGGCACAAACACAAAAGCTGGTATGGCTGCAGATCTACAAAACCATCCACACAAGAAGAAAACCCTCCAAAAAAAGTTAACCCAGATTATTTCAGATGTACAATTCACAGCTGTGGCCTGGAATCTCTCAAGCCAGTTTATTTTGCATCCACAGGCCTGTGCCTCTTTCCCACCACCTTCTCTGCTTTACAAGAGGAGAAGCAAAGTCTGATCCATCCAAGGTTTTCCAGCATTGCAGTGAGAGAGCGGGAAACGGGTCTGGGGTGCCACACGACAGCAGCACGCATGACCCCAAAGGCCATTTCCTTTCTTCTTCCTTCTCCATCCTCCAAAAGCCTCCATCCCTCCAGACCAAGGTCCCAAAATCATAGGGACAGTCTGCAGAGCTCCACAGGTACTTTCAAAGGACAGAACTGGAGGTCGGTTTGCCAGCTGCCCTCCCTGACGAGCTCATCACTCGCTGACATCTCTATCTATACATTTGTTACCACAGCCCATCTCCCAGTCTGTCTTCTGCTTCTTTCTTTCTTTCATATTTTGCCCGTACCAGACCCAGAAAAGCATTCCCGCTGCCTTCAGTGAGGCTTGAGATAGGGCTAAGTAATCTCTAAGTGCAATTTATTTTACCATTATTGAGCATTATTAATGTTTCTGTTAGGACTGAACAAATTATGTAATAATGTGTCCTTTTCTCCTGCTTGATTCATTATTCAAAATTATCGAGACAATAATTTATGTGAATTATTCTGCAATTAATCTGCTATGAGTTTCTTGCAGATACTGAACAGTATCTGAACTCTTTTGACTGGTTCCAAAGGCCTGCTGTACGCCTGGGGGTGGGGGTCAGACCCCAAACTGGCAAATTTTAGGGAACGTCTGCATAAAGGCTATTTCCATTAACTTAGTACACAATCTCATGTGAGATCTTTTACTTTGTTTTCCATTTCCCACCCCCATGGTTTAGCACAAATGTGTTTCTAACTGAATTAAGTTAAATCAACACAATGTGGGTCACATAAAAATAATTTCCATGTGCTTTTTGCACTGTTTTAACCAGATCAGTGGAAAGCCACAGCTTTAGTTTAGTCAACACTACAAGTAAATAAAGAAAACCCTCTGAAACAGGTTTCTGATGTGATAGTTCAATTTTGCATCATCAGCATGTTTCCCATGAGTTTTGTGTGGTTTTTTAACATGTGATGTTTTGCACCTGTCCCAAAGTCTTTCAAACTCAGTGAAAAAGTTCCCTCAACTTTCATGACATCTGCATCTATTCAACTTATAGTTAAAGTGTCTGATTTCATTTGGAAGGCCACAAGAACAGCTGATAGACTTTGCTTCCACACTATTGACTGCAGGTACATCCCATTTGCAGCACCTGAGGCGTGAGGTCCCAGGCAGAGCAGCACAGCTGGCAGGAATGGCTGGAGAACCACTTAGTAATACAGGATGTTCCTTCAGAGGCCTCATATTAATTTGTGATCGGTTCTGTATTCATTACATTTTCATTAGTTCCTAGTAAATGTGCCTTAATAAGCGCTTTTGAAAGAAATAAAGTAACTGTCATATGAAATGCATCTTGAATAAATACGTGGCAATGGGAACTGGCCCTTTCTTAACTTCCTGGGACTATAAAAACTAATATGCCCATAAATTCATTTTCATTTAGACACAAGACCCACTAAAAGCCTTTAAGGATACCGTTCATCCCTTTTGCACAAACATATTCCTGTTACTATTAGCCTTGTAACTAAAAATATTTTAACAACACTAATCAAAGGCTTTGCCATCCTAACTTTGTCATCTTTAAAGCTGCTTGCTCTGTGCACAACTGCTGGAAGTGCTGGAGGGTGGGTGGGTCAAACAATCCCAGCAAGGCTTCTCATCGCACAAGTGAATAGACGCGAGTTAAGAGGTGGGGAAAATACAAAACCCTGATATATGAATAGATTACAGAAAAATAAGCAGGTTATGGGCACTGGAAGACCAGCCCCATGCTGTTACCTCAGCACCAGCGCTCCCCGACAAGGCCCATTAAGACTTTATGCTGCAAAGCCCATCTTCCCTGCTCCCTCCCCCTGGCCATTCAGTGAAAAGGTCTTACCACAGCAACCTACAGCACTTTCACCAATAACTAACTGGAACCAAGTTCATTAGGTAAAACAAGGGGTAAAGAGGCATGGGAATGTCATGCCAGCCTCAGATATGGAAAGTGAAGCCATAATCCATCGAAGCACAGGGTGGGGTAAAGGCTCACGTATTACAGCAGTCACCAAGGTGTAGAAATATAATAATAAAGTTCCACAACTGTCCTATTAACATACCAGATTTGATTTGGCTCCATTATATTTCATCAAATAGTTTACAAAGCACCCAGCATAAAACATCATCATAATTGTAATCATATATTTGGCGATTTAACGTGTACACCATAACGTACCATTAGTTACACAAATAACTAATAATTTGCTAATGACAATATTATGTTAAGTCAGTTTAGGGGCAATTAAAGTGAGTGATATTTACATATGCCTAATGAATCACAGTCGATGGCAGATTAAGAGATTCTAATGAATATTCATCCAGACATTCGCAACCAGCTTCACAGTTTATAAACTGAATTATGGTTGATTTGCCCTTTTAAAAATGAATATGTGAGTATCTTCTGCATGGGAAGAATGAACAATTGGGGCTGATTGTAAAATTTTTTTTGAAGCAATGTACTGGTCAGGACACAAAACATTTTTATGCACTCTCATACCCTTGGCTTTTCAGCTCTTTTTATATCACATATCAGCATTGATGAACTATCTCCATTTTCATTCCTACTCACGACATGAAATATAGAAATTGTTTTGTGTCGAATGAAATGCAATAGAAGTTTTATGCAGCCTCACTAAGGAAATAATTACACAGGTAGCCTGCTTTCCCTAAGCAGAGTAGACAAACTCTCTCTGCCATATGCTGACAACGCTCTGTTTTTAGAGGTAGCCTTTATGCACGCTCACTGGAGTGACTGACCAAAATATCATCCATTTAAAAAGAAGCTCTATAAGCTTCTCATAGGATGAAATTACCACATCCCGTGTAGAAGTTTCTACTGCTATTAGCATCAATAATACCAGCAGCAGAGATAATAACAGCTAAGACCACGAGACGGCTTGGCTATCAGGTTTCAAAGTGCTCTCAGAGAAATGTGAAGCATTTAAAGTCCACACATAGAGTTTTTCTTGGAAATCCCGGTGTAGTGTTGGTGTGATTCTGAAGCAGTCCTTCATGAGGCTGGTGCCTGTGTCCCTGCTTCAGCATCATTGCCAAGCAACAATCACCCCTAAATTCTGGGATGGTTTTGCATGATTTAAAATGTGGGGAGTTAAATAGTGATCTTGATTGCTCTCTTCCAGAAGTTTGGAATTGAAACCACTAAGAAACAGTCCTGCAGAGGGGGAGCTTGCTTGGTTTCACTGAGATCAAACATAGGAACTCCCCAAGCCTCCTCTAGCAAGAAACAGTTGCTGGCCAGCAAAGAAACATCATTAAAGGTACTTGGTTTTACTTTGCTCCGTTTGGGGATTTTTAATTTCCCAGCTTCCAAAGTGTTTTGGGAGTTGTAAAGAGAGTAAAGACATTTCTACTGATGCCTTATGCAGATACTTGGGAGCTAGAACTCAACATACTGGGAGATCGATACAGTGTGGTGCAATACTTCATGGAGACCTAGCTTGAATCCTGAAGGGAGGGGAGACATATTTGGTTTTATCCAAGTTGTCCTATGTTCAGGAAAAGTCCAGTTACAGCTGTGAGAAATGCTGCTGGGATTTGATCAGAGGACACTAATTGCAGCACAGAGTTAAAGAACATGTGACTGTAATAAATGACTTCACCTTTCTGCTTGCTGTGACCTGATCAGGCTAATAGAGTTGACCAGAAGTCCTGTTTTCCATAACATTACAAAAAGGTTGCTGGTTCTTTTGCTTATTTTCAGCCACATTGGAAAAAACGACTTTCATTTTTCAACTGAAAATGCAGCAACAAATAAAACATAAGGTCTTCTAAAACTCTTAAAAGTCTAGCAAAAAATATTGTAAATTTTAATAGGTTTTCTTTAAAACATTCATATTTTAATTTCCATTTTCATGACAATAACTTTTCATCAACAGGAATGAAATTCAGTTTAGTTCTTTAGTGCTTTTGAATAACAGAGGTGCTACATTTTCTTCAGTTGCCTGTTTCCTTCTCATTTTGCATTTCCTTACTGCAGTGTTTTATAAGGATGACCAGCCAATACAGTGTAAGAGGAATACTGTAATCCCTGCACTGACTGTCAGAAGTACTTGAATTTACCATCATTATGTTGGCTTTTTCCAAGGATTCTCTTCTTCCCTAAAACAGGTCTGTTTTTGAGATGGTGAAATGACAGCTTCAGCTATGCTACTTTCAGAATCTCTGTAACTTCAGCCTAAGCAGTTATTTACTAATTTTGTTTAAATTTTATTGACCTTCTGTATGCTAAACCTTCACAGTCTACAGCCAACAAGAATATAGGTTATTTTATCCTTCCCTGCTGTTTCTCTTTTGAAAGGAATCAAGCTTGTAATCACTTCCAAACTCCCAACACCCAAACTTCACATTGCATTGAGATCATTGTCCTCATGTTATTGTTTCAGCTTCAGTACATTTGTTTGCTTTACCTCTGCAAGTTTGCTTCCTCATCGTGAGTACAGACACAATCTGTACCACTCATACTGCTGGCAACTGAATCATTTCAGAAACCTCCCTCCCTTACATCTAGCAACAATCACCACCTTTACCTATTGCAAAAATTCATAGAAGTGTCATGAAAAACTTGATCTGCCATTCAAACATTGATCCCCTGTGAGCTTAAGCAGGCTCTACACTTGTTTTCAAAAACATATGGGTTTTACTGTCTTTGCTAAGTTACCCATCTTTCTCTTTCACCCCAAAACCACAGCTCTCTTCTTCAACCATTACTTTCAGAAGGTACTCTGAAAGGAACCGCAGGCAAGATCAGTTCCCATTTGAGTAATAATTGACATTACTATAAATTTCTGGATTGAGAATAGTCCTAAAATACATGGATCCTGACTTTTCAGTTTAAATACTTCTGTTTGCAGGCTGTATATCACTTGGAAACAAACCAGT
>JAVJGJ010000059.1:52251193-52280044 GCA_035590215.1 Microhierax caerulescens | reverse complement strand
GTCCTACCACTGTGTTTCCTGATCTTGCTGCCAGGAGAAAGATCAGGCTGATACTGGGTTATCCAGAGTTCAAATCTCTCTCTGCTGCCGCTGCACATGAACACTATCCATGAGCACACAAAGGTCAAAACTGCACCTGTAACAGGTGGAAGCACTTGATGTAGCATTGCCATTTGTTGTGAGCATGATTATTTAGGGCACAAACCCCAAACATTAACGAGAAGAGATCATATATTGTCCCTGTTGGTCTTCAAAGAGAGGAGGCTGCTTTTGAAACACATGGTTCAATGTCAGTGTTGTCACAGTTGGGATCCCCAGCAGTCACTCAACAACACTGCTGTACCATCTACAAAGTCGGGTAATTCCAGGATTCCTGAGACATGTAGTAGGAATATCTTGGCTTCTTCTAAGAAGATTTCCAGGCCTGCTGAACTTTTCCAAAAGCCTTTATGGAAAGCACAAGGTTCAAAATCAAGTGAACAAACATCATTCTAGTCCAAAAATGACTCAAAAATATATTTTCTTTTGGTAATGAGTAACATGGGAAGCTTTTTCCTCTCTGATTGTAAGCAAAGAAGCCAGAAACCAAATGAGATATAATCATAGCTCTGAACAGTCCAATGATAAGGTCAGAAATCTGGTGGTTCTCATTATAATGTCTTCCATTTCCACTCAGTATTCCCTGGGAAATTCTTAGGATCATCCCCTTGCCTGAAAAGTACCATGTTTCTGGTGGCATCAAAAATGGAAGTTGTGTTTTGGTGGGAAAAATGGTTTGTGGTTTATTTAATGCAATAGCTGTCTCATCTGTGGCTGGTGTACAAGGCAACTTTGAGTCGAAAAGAATTTTACATATTTTTTCATGTGGATCTCAGACATACACACACAGAGAGACGTGCATATTCCTTCTTGAAATTACTTTTTTTGCAAAGCAGGAACTGTTGGGAGTTCTTGACTTAATGGAAATGTAATGATTTAGTGCTATCAAAACATCTTTGTGCTTAGACTAACAAGATGGTTTATAACCAGAATGTTTATAAAATATTCTTCACAGGGGAAAGCAGTTCAAAACAGGTCCTTAAAACTTTTTGCATATTGTTCCTCTGACAATAGTAACGGGGAAATTCAGTAGCCAAGCAATTGCCTTTTCCCCTTTAAGTGGTGAAATTTATTACAAAATTTCAAAAATGTGAATAAAACCCGACTGTTTTCTAAAGGAAGGGCTGAAACAGAGGTTATGGTTTCCTCTTGTAAAGCTGGCTAAAAGCACTCAGTATTGAAATACTACTAGATGTCTGCAGCTCGAGCTAAAATGAGTGGCACAAAGAAACAGGACAAATGCTCTTTCCTTCCTTTTTGAAAGGGTTATGGTGTGAAGAAGGACATTCTCTCTTCTAAGTTGATTTAAAATGTGTTGTTTTTTTCCTATAGAGGGAACAATGGAAATTCAGCCTCTTGGTCTGTTTCTTATAAGAAAAGAGAATATGCAAGCTATGTTAATGGCCCAACCTGAAGGTCATGGAATTTGTGATTGCATGTATCTGCTATACTGGGTCTTAACAGAAATTGCTTGATTCTTCATTACAGTAGTACTATACTGAATTGCAACAAAATTGCAATGTATCCAGTTCTTCACCTAACAAAATACATTCATTCTCCTTTCAAATTTTACCTCTTTTAGCAGTTATGGAGAAGTCTGGGAACCTTTCCAGATGTAAGACTTTAAAGCAGCATACCATATAACTACTCCTTAGTTTGAGGGATGTTCAGAGGGCTATATGTTAAAGCAGAAGGCCCCTACCAGTTCACAAGAGGTTATTTCATCCCCTGATGCTTTCTGTCAGTGTGAGACGCACACAGAGAATGTCCCTGGTGGCTCCCTGTGATTCTAGTGGAGGTTCCATGGGTGGGAGTTCAGCTCTTTTTTTGTCCTGGAGTACCTCCAGGAGAAATCACCCTCAAATTTTTGCTGCTATTTTTGTGTGAATTGTTTGCAATGGAAAGAGGAGTTTACCATGTACTTTTGTGCTCTATTGTAGACATAAAAGGAAGTATCAAACTTCCACTGCTTATTGGCAAACTGAATAGAAATATCAAAGGGGAAGTCCAAGATGCCTTTTTTCCCTCCCTTCAAAGTCATCACTTCATAGCCCAAACAAACAAATGGCCTTTAGAGACACAGCCAGTGATTTACTCAACACTGAAAGCACATCTCTCCCCAGTGGGGTCACAGCAAACTCACAAAACTGATGTGGATTTTGTAGGAGTGCCCTGCATTGCCAGGAGAATTGCCTTTGACCTCTCCAGGCTTCTGCTTTCTAGAGGCTCACCCTTTAAGAAACACGTGGTCCTTCCTACACCTTTTGCAGATTTGATTCTACCAAGAAAAAAATTAATAATCTTTGTTTTCCTGTACAATGGAGTGTTTTAAATGAAAACATTATGCCTAGGCCTTTTACGTAACTGACATAGAGATATAATATAATATAATATAATATAATATAATATAATATAATATAACATAACATAACATAACATAACATAACATAAACAAATAGCTACTGCCATATCCTGAAATCTCTAGAACTCTAAGCAGGTTCAGTCCTGCCATCCCACATCGAGACCAGTGATCTTCACTTTTCTTGGCACACACAGAGATGCATGGGAGCAGTGTTACTCAAGGGTCCACACCCGTGCCAGGCTGAAATGGGTGACAAAACTTCTGGGGATTGCAGCAAGGCAGTGTGAAACTCCAACACCCCCACCTCCCATGAAATGATATCTGTGCCCACAGGGCAACTGTGGCAGTGGGAGATATGAGCTGTTCGTAAGGCTGTAGCCATTCACCCTGATGGTTAAAAAGGAAAAGGAAGAAAACGATTATACATTTGGGGAAAAGCAGAATGAATCTGGATAGCCAAAGTCCAGGCACAGAAAATCCTTTGGACTCTGACAAGCAAGTGCTGGGGAACCAGTCCCTGCTAGGCATGGAGGATTAAATGTGTATTTACTGCCCTGTTGCCCCAGTTCACAGCTGTTTTATTAGCTTTTATTGCCTGGCATGCTGGCTTAAGCTAGTACAGTGGAAGTACTGGGCATGGGGAGAGAAAGAGGGAGGATGGTGGTAATGCCATAAACCACCACAGCTGGGAGTGAGAGTCAGAGACCAATGGCCCTTGACAGCCGTCCACCTTTGCATCATGGAAAATGGGCTCTGGGTTTAATGTCTCCTCTTCTAATCTGCATAGCCAAAATGCAGCCTAAAGGGCAGTGCTGGGGATAGAAGGCAGTCACGTGCAGGCATTAGTCTTCTTGGGGATCTGCAAACAGAGAAGTTAACTGTTTCAAAATATTCCACTGGTAGTAGGCTGGGGATAAGAAATCCCCAAGTTCCCTCATCCCTTTTTCCCCACAGCCTTTGGGGTTACATTCTGCCCTGGTGTGCTACTACAGAAAGCCACCTCTTCTCCAGGGGGGGCACACATACGCCCTTATGCTGTAGTCAGTGGTTGCTCTGATGCTTGTGCAGAAAAGACCTTGCTTAGACATTTGATAACACAGTGCTTTTCTGTGTTTAATGCTGTACCTGTGCTGTATATATTAGTTCTGGGCTTTCTAGGAAAAAGCAACTGGCAATAGTAAAAGCCCCAGCATGCTGGGAGGCACTCTGGCTCTTCTCCCACACAGCGAGGTAAGAGTTCAGCACGGAGAAGGGCTGTGTTGGGTAACTCCTGCAACAAGATTGGGAGGAGTTACTTGTAGGCTGCTGAGGAGTTTCTGAACTGTACTTTTTTGATGGTGGGAAACAAGCTGAAAGACTTCCAGTTTACCAAAGCTCTTACAACGCTGGGAAGGCTCAGTAGGCACAAAAGGCTGCAGAAAGCTCCTAAAGGGGAAGGGACTCTGGGCTTTTCCTGCTCTTGTCTGGGAGCTTGCCATCTGACTGGACCCCTTGATGCTTAGTAAGAGTGCAGCCATCTTAACCACTCCTGAGTGAATTCAGTATGTGACATAAGGATTTGACTGGGAACCAGTATGGAGCCTGGAAGCCCTGAGCATCGATCCTGGGAGCCCTTGCGGGCAATCGCTCATCATATTGTCTGGTGTCTCTCCACTGCTTATGTTGAACTTGTTTGGAGGAATTACAGTAACTCAGGGTGGTTGGGAACAATCCTTAGCTCATCCTGACCGAACTGATGTCCAGGCCAAAATGATGATGTTTCCTAGCAAGGAACTACTATCCGCAAACAAACTATTGGCAAACTAGGAAGAAAAGTGCCTTTACTATTTCTGTAACCAATACAAGGTTATATTTCCATGTCACAACTCATCTTCCCTAGCAAGCAGGTGTAGTTTGATGCTGTTTTGGGCTGTTGCTTAGGCACTCATATTAAAATGTTTGTGGGGAGGCTTGTGTTTGCTAACTTAGCATTTTCCTTATTTGGGTTTCCTTCTATAGGCCATCCAGACAGTGAAAAAAAGAGCAAAGTGCAGTTTCTATTTGGCAGTCACAGGGTGTTTCTCACAGCTGAAATCTGGTTGACAAGTTGACGCTGTGTTCAGTAAGAGATTCCCCAAACTTTCCCAGGCAGTGCTGGCAGCTGGCAGAAGTGGGCTGAGACAATCAGAGCTGTAAGTGACCATTCAGACAGAGGGATGAGAGCAGCAAGTGCTGGCCAGGTGTTTGGGAAAGCCATGTAAGAACCAGTCAGGCAGCCAGGACCACTTTGGTGCTGTTTCCCTGGATGTCTGCAGGACACCATGGCTAGGGTCTGAGTGTCACATTCAAGCTCATCTCTGTGCCAGATGATGTGTGCAAGGCCATAAACATAGAGGCAGGAGCTGAAGCTTCCCATCATGGAGATAAGAAGGAGCTGACAGCTGTCAGTAACAACAGGGGAGGCGTTAATGTGAGAGCTCTTCAAAACTGTCCCCATACCCCCACATGGCTTTGGTCCTAGATGGGGGCTGAGGCAGCTGCTCACTGGGCAGCATTGGAGCAGCGAAAGTCTCACACCTCCATTTCAACAGCCTGGCAAAACAGTGGGAATTAAATAATTTCTCCCTCTCTCCCTGAAACTCTGGAAAATGTACTTAGTTCACCCACTGTCATTTTTCAGCTGTTGTCCACCTGGTTACAGCCAGCAGGGACACTTTCAGGCTCATTTCGAGACCTGTTGAGTGAAACTTTTAAAAATCCTTACAGCTCTTTTTCCTAGCCCAGCCTGGGGTGACTGAGGGTGACACAAACCTGCCTAGAGTGGCCACTGTGGTGACGCGCTCTGACAATGGTTCTGGCTCCATGTCAGGGCTGTTGGTGTCCCAGTTGGCTGCTGCTGGCACACATGTGGCACCAAAACACAATTGGTAAAAAATTGGTTAAAAAATTGCCAGCTTTGAAGGCAACTGACTGGTAGCCATTTCACCTGGACGATAGCCCTTTCCTGTCCTTCCTCCTTTTAAAAAAATGTTATTTTCTCTAGGTCAGACACAGCCAAAAGGTCAGCTGTGGTGCTAGCACAAGTGAGAGAGTTGATGAAGCCGCCCTTGCATCCCCAAGGTCTGAAATGACCTGTGGTCAAAGATTTGAGTCTATCCTGCTTCATTATGGGGGCCATATCTATAAGAAAATAGTTCTGCTTTGGTAACATTCTGTTAACAGAAAACAAAAAGCATTTTCTTTCCCTTTGATATTTGTGACTATGAAACATCTCAGCTATAGGCAGTAAATTAATAACAGTAATGTTGAGTATGTTGCAAACAAATGGCAAACTTGAGGTTTCTTGCCACAGGCTATTCAGCCTTGCAAACTCAGCCAGACATGCTTGGCCAGCACCTGCATGCTTGCTTTGTTGCTGTTGTTGGCATAGACCGAGTCAGTCAAACTTGCAGAGGGCTGGTTTACAACTGGACAAGGCCTTCAGACGCTTCAGCAAACAGCCCCATCTCCGATTACAGCAGTCAGGCATCTCTCCTCAGATGTTCAATGTTCAAAGCCCTGAGAGTCCTGGACTTTCCCAACAGATTCCTTTGGAATGTAAACAGTCTTCAGATCCCCCACCAGGTGCCAGCAGGCTTCTTGGGGTTGCTGAAGGGGAAGTCCTCATGACATACTGAAACTAAATAATAATAATAAATAATAATTACAGTAATAATAATAATAATAATAATAATAATAATAATAATAATAATAATGATGCTTAAAGTGTGTGGGGTTTTTTTTTGCCTCAAGGGAGGATGCTAGTTTGGGAAGAAGCAGTGGCTGTCACTAGAGAATGTTATTCAGAACAGGTCAACTTAAATTATGATTTGCTGAATATTGGTAAGGTATCTGCTCAGAGGCCTGGCCAGCAATGCACTGACAAAGCAGAGGAATGTTTCCTTTGGGTTGAAGTGGAAATGTTGAAACAGATGTTTTTAAATAAAGATCCCGGCACTGCAGATAATGAGCATCTCAAACTACATTTGTAAGCACTCTGGGGATACTAAAGAAGTTACACAAAGCCACTTTGACTCTTTTTTGACCCCATAGACAGACAAGGGGACTCTCAACCTCTGGGCTCTCTTCTGGCACTGCCTTCCCAGATAACCTTGAGCAAGTTGTTTCATCTCTTGTGCTTCAGTTTTCCCAGACACAAAACCAGGGTTTCTACCACAGGCCTCCTTCATGAAGCAGGCTGCAGAAAGAGGCGTGCATGATAATCTTTACTGATCCTGTAAGGCACAGTCATGAAAATGTAAATACTGGCACTGTTCCTGCAGTTTGGGATGGCACACAGAGGGTAACAGGTAGCAGGGACAGGGCTTGCCAGCTTGGGGTCCTGTATGTCTGTGAGAGTAACAGGAGCACCATCTGAATGGTACATTATCTGATTTAAAAATATTAATTAGGAAATTACTTGAATTCCTTTATTCTAAATCTCACCAAGTCTCTGTGTCTTTAAATCATTTCTGTGTTGTTTGTTTCTTCCTTTTTTCATTTTCTTTCCCTCTCCGAGGGTTTCCTGTGGGCCTCCTGGTTACTTCTGCCCTCATGTCTCCCCTCTGCACCAACTTCTCCTTTTTCCAGTCTCTTCCAGTTTGCTCCTCCCTCCACCAACAGCCCTTCTGAGCCATCGCTGGGGGTCCCCACCACTGGATTATCCCTTGGAGGGGAGCACCCAGGTGGTGTGGGGGTGATGAGTGAGCAAATGACAGTCCCACAGATGGAGCCCTTTGGCCAAGTGTGGCCACTTATCGGTAAAGCATCCTTGGTGAGAACCAGGAATGACCTGAGCCCCACTAAAGTGCCATGACTCACCTGTGGCTACCTGGCAGTAAGAGTCCTCTACTCCTCCTGCCCTGGCAGGTGATTGTAGGGATGTCCACAGCAGCAGGGTGGTAGCTGAGGGCCTGTTCTGGGGGGCAGGAGGGAGTGCAGCCCTGCCTGGGTACCCACCCTAGCGTAGGCAGGGCAGGCACTGGGAAATGGCCCAGCCTGTGCCAAAGGCATTGCTACTCCCTCGGGGTGGCTGGCTATGGGAGGAGTCATGCCAGCACTGCTACTGAGACAGGGGTTGAGCTGGCAGGGCAGGCAAGGTTTGAAGAGGTCCAGAAAAAACCTGGACCCACTTGTTCGCCTCATCAGCACAGAGCTGTCAGTGTGGCTCCTTGGCTGCTGGTGCTGGTGTCCACTTCCATGGGGCAACACCAGGTGGCTGCAGTGCATGAGGCTCTGAAAATGCTGTTAGGGACAGGTTTTCTTGTCGTGTTGTCCTCACCCCCACCCCCACCCCCCTTTTTTTTTAAATGTAAGCAAAAGAGTTTGTTTCTGCCAAAGGAAAATACTAATGAGAGAAAAGCAGATGTGAAGGGACACAACGGGAAGCACATGGCAAGCCATGATGGGCCTTGACATGAACTTTCTATTTTTAAAGTGGCTTAATATAGTCCTGAAAAAAAGTCTTCATTGTTATGAAATATCTCCCTGCTCTCCTTAAAAACATCCTGATTTTATAGGCAGCAGAACAGCTTGGTCCTTTGCCACCTAACAACTATATTTCATTACCAGATCCCAGATATATCCTGGCCTTGACAATATAGAGTCAGTGCAGAGATCGGAGCCTGTCCCTAAACAGAGCTCCTTCTGTCTGTGCTACAGAAAGCATTTCTTTTCTTAAAACATAGGCAACTGAAGCAAAGGTTTCTAATCAACAGGAGAATGACTTTTTTAAATACTTGGAATCAGGAGCTGAAGGAAGGAAAATTATATCAGCATGAGGTCCATCCAAGAGATATATCAGTTAACTGGTAAGTATATGCAGAAAGATCAAAGTCTCCTTTTGTGATGAATAACCATGATTCACACAGCTGGGAGGTGCAAAGAAATTACTCTAGCTAGCTAGCTGTCACTTGTTAGCCAGAAGGAAAGTATTTATTTACACTTAGTTTAAGGTATCCCTTTTGTTCCACAAATGTTTAAAATACTACCCTGTAGCAAATGGCAGGTGAAGTAGGAAGAACAGCGTGTTCTTGACAGAAGAAATAAGTCACAGTTCCCTCCCACCACCAGAAGGGAAGTCAGCACAGCTGGAATGGCAAACAGCACCAGGGGAAACCACCTCTTCGTTTTCACCTCCCCCTTCTCTACGTCCTACAGCAGCAGGCCCACAGGCACTGAGGTTGCAAGCAAGGGGGCAAAAAAGACCCATGTGGGCTTTCCAGCTTGTTTTGACATGTCAAGTGTTTGGAAAAGCAAAGTGAGGTGAACTCTGGCCCTGCTGTGTCCAGGAGCAAAATTCTCTGGTGTTTCCAAGCTGCCCCAACAGCTGGGAACTTGTGTTTCCCTGCTGACCTGTGTGGCCAAGGTATTTCCCAAAAGATGCAGAAGCCTGCAGCAGCAGCCACCAGGGCATGATGACCACTGGTGGCCCTGGAGCACCCATCGCCTTGCCTGAAAGAAAGTTGTCTAGGCAAACAAACATGACCCCAGGAAAACAGACCACTCTGCCTTCTAGCAACCCAGGACGAGACAAGGAAATAAATATACTAGAGGTGGCCACATCTTGGCCACTTCCACCAGCAAGTCCATTGCCCACTCAGGGAAGGAGCTGGGGCTCCCTCCCTCCTCCCCACAGCCTGCTTCACAGGTATGCCATGTCCTTCAGAGGCTCCCTGGACTGCCTGTCCTTGTCACTACCCCATGGCTGCTTTCCTTGCCCCGTTGCCTTTTCCAGTGACCCCTCTCCCTGACCCTTTGCATGCCTTCTCTATCTCTTGAGTGCCCTCTTCCCCCCTCTCTGCACACCCCTGCTTCCTACCAGACCCCTGCCCCCCCAGCCACGCACTGCGTGCTCCTCCCTCCCGTCCCTGCGCTCCCCACCCCAGGGCCCTGCTGAAGACACGCAGGGAAGATGAGCAGGGCTATGTTTTGGATGTTGCCATGCTGGGAAACAGCCATGAATGGCCTTTGCACCTCTAAGCACCTTTGAGGCCTTGACAAACAAGCATTGGGGCTTTCACATGTCCTTCAGACCCCGTCCTTGCTGCAAATCTAATCCCTGTCCACAAGCAAAGGCACCAGTTCAGCGCAGAAGGTACTGCTCCGAGCCGGGCACCCCAGGGCTTTGCGCTGCAGAGGGTGGCACTGGCTGCCGGCTCCTGGCAGAAGAGCTGGGGCCAGCTCAGGCCTCCAGCTGGGGAAAGGCTCCCATTTCCCTGGGCCTCTGCACAGTGAAGTAACCCACAGCTTGCCGTGCCCCTGTTGCCGTGCAGAGCTTCTGGAGGCCTGAGCCACCCAGGAAGAGGCATCTGTTGCTCTCCTAGCTAAAAACATAGAAACTTAACTATTGTGTAGTAAAGGCAGCAAAAGCTGTATTTTTGCAGCATGGTCTTGGTGCACGTGGTCTTGGGTCCACTAGCTCAGTTTAGTATCAGATTAGTATCAACCTGAGGTGTTTCTGAGGACTTTTTTTAGACATGGAATGCAGGCCCAGCAGAAGGTACAAACTGTTTCTCTGCCCCACAGCCCTTCCCAGGGCCAGCCCCACATCTCCCTATGCCTGTGGGCACGAAGAGGAATGCTGAGGAGGCAAAGTTTCACACAGCTTCTTCCTATAGCCATCCCAGCTACTGTCTGAAGAGGCACATACAGGAGCACAGGTTAAAGCTGAAGAGGAAAAGGATGCACAATACAAAGTGAAGGTCAAATGACGATGGGAGGTGAGAAGAGGAGGCAGGAAGGGCAGCGCTATGCCGTGATGGCTACATGTTTGTGTGTTGCCTGGGCTGTGCCTAGCACAGCAGAACCCTGGGCCTGAGGCACATTGGCTTGGCAGCTGGTAAAAAAAGGTGTTTATTTTATGTTTTATTTTGTTCTCAGCCACACGTGTTGTGCACTGCTCCCCTGCTCCCACCTGTGCTGCAAACAAGATGGAGGATTGCTGATATCATCGACTTCCAGGCACCCGAGTGATGCAGCAGCCCTAAAGTGGGAGCCAAGCCCTGCCACACACACCCCCACAACCCCCTACCCCATAGTCAGAGGTGAAGCTACATTAAGCCATAAATCCCATTTTCTCCAACTAAGTAGGCAGCTAGTCTCCCAGTTCAGGCTGCCACCTCAAGCTGGGTAACTTCAATACCCCTCTGTGTGTCATGCCCTGCTGGGGTGCCCACACATGGCATTTGCCACTAGTGGAGAAGGAGAGGAGAAAACTTCTCCCTTGCTTTCCTTCAGTTTTCATCTGTATTTCTTTGCTGCAGACCACAGGCCTGCAGGCTGGCTTTCCCCTTGTTGTACATCTTCTGCTTATAACCCATTAGTGGCATACAAGTATGGCCAGATGCTTTCATGCTGTTGCTGCCAGCCTCAAGTGAGTTGGTCCCTGACATTGAGTGGGTAAAGGGTGAGAGATGGGAGCAAAAGCCATTAGTACTGCACTGGCTCACAGACCTTACCTAAGAGACCTGCTGCTAAGAATGTGCATGGGCTTTGTGTTTCCTCAGAAGGAGCCTTGCAGACCTCTGCCAGCTTGCCTGCTGAGCTGCACAGTGCTGCTGCTACCTCAGAGGAAACAGGGTCTGCTCCTGGGTGTAGAAACCAGAAAAGTGCATACACCCTGGGGTGCAGATTTTGGAAGGAAAGAGACTCAGTATGTGAGAGCCCTGCTAGGAGGACAGAGAGTCTTCCTGCATGCAGAAGCAGAGTGAAGCCATGAGGCAATGTGGGAAGATATCCACAGAAAATTGATGATACCTGGCACTGCTTTTAATAAGACTTTCAGCTTTCAGGCCCAATTTTTTCAGGCCCAGGTAGCTGCTTTGGGATGAGGTTTTCTTCGGAGCATGGAGGAAATGGCAGCCAAAACCCTTTGCAAGAATGAGATTGGGGAACAAACACTGTTTAACCCAGAGTTTTGGCAGACATCTAATTTTGGCAAAGCTGCAGTGCCCCAACATGCTGGAGCAGGGCTTTGCATTTAGCAGGGAGATGGCTTTTAGTCAGAGATGGGAGTTTTGCTGTTGTTGGAACAATCTGCCCAAATTTGGTCAAGTTATAGAAGCTTTTGGAGAAATTTCAGTTTGCACGTCCTCAAGAAAAAGCTCACTGGATCTTCCTCAAGAACAGTTTGCATTGAGCATGTTTAGTACCAGGATTTCAGAAAGATCCCTGCTCAAGGCTGGTGCAGAGTGCTACCACATTTAAGCACCAGAGGCGAGTAGTGGTGCTAACACTCCTTGGGAGCCCTGGCTCCTCCTAGGCCAGGGGTCCTCAAACTTTTTAAACAGGGGCCGGCGGGTGTATTAAGTGGCAGGCAGTCACCTGCGGCTGCTTGGTTTCTCCCCCCAGCCCGCAGCGGGGGGGGGCTGGGGGGGTCTGTAAATACCGGGGCGCCGGATTGAGGACCCTGGGGGGCTGTATCCAGCCTGCGGGCCATAGTTTGAGGACCCCTGTCCTAGGCCTAGGCAATATGGAGAAGGCAGATGTCTACCTGAATGCATATGGACCAAGCATCAAAAGTAGGAAGAGAGATGGGTGGAACAGGTAGGGTAAAAGCCTGCAAGTCAGGGCCAGAGGATCAGACTGGGACTACATACAATACATGTCCCTTCTCATATGCTGAAGGCTAAAACATATTAATTATGGTGCTGCAGCCTCTTCACATAACTGCCAAGCAAATCTACATCTGCCTCCCCCTCACATTTTATCTTCTATTCCACTTCACCCCTTTGTCCTGTCATCTCCTCTCCTTCTTCTCCAATGCCCTTCCCTCTGACTTTGCTGTCCTTTCTCTGCTCTTCTCATCAATATTTTGCCTCTGGCCCCTGTAATTGCTTACATGTTTATTGCTTTGCCCTCACACTGTCACACTACCTTCCAGTGCAGTCCAGCCCTTCTATACACCACATCTGACATTGAGGGCATCTGGGTTTCTTGAAGCACTGTGCTCCCTCCAGTATTGTTGAGTCCTCTCAGCTGATCCGCATTAGCTGGCAGGTAGCATTTGCCAAACTTTCAGTCCATCACCACAGATGGTGACTTAGATGTTCTTACATGCTCTCATCTCTCTCTCTCTCTCATTCTTGAAATTACAAGTTCTCCCTAACCCACCTGGGACCCAGCCCCCTGCCCACCTTCTCCTGTGACAAAGTATCTCCTGGCTCACGCCAGCCCCTGGTTTGTTTGAAGGGTTTCTTCCCTTCCTGAAAGTGGTCTTCTGGAGCTAAGGACCACTGCCAGCGTGTCTATGACCAGGCTGACTTCCTGCGTTACAAATTAATTTTCTTGTTCTTCCTTGTTCTTATTGAAGCATTTCTGCATCTTTAACTTCATTTATTCTTGCTCCTGCCTCTCTACCAGAACAGAGACAGTTTTTTTTTCTCATAGAAAAGTTATTTTCTGTCTTCCTTTCCCCTCTTGCCTAGTTCCCCCAGGGACCCTAGCCTATATCTTCAACTCCCTTTGTTACCTCTTCTGCAGCTTCTCATTGGCTTTACACAGAGAAATTGAGCTAATCTTGCCTCTCACAGTGGTGGGAGGGAGACCCTTGTGTCACCCCATCCTTTCCAGCTCCTGCTGTTTCCTCATTGAACCCCAGGAGTGACAGCTCACTAGATATTTCTTTGGACCAATTCAGCTCACTAACCCTGCAGAAAATGTCCTTCTGAGGCTTTTAGATGTGTTTTTTGCTACAGGATTTAATTGGGCTGGATTTACAATAGTGAATTGAAAGCCAGTGGGGCAGGGGAAGGGGCAGCATCTGGCCAAGGAGAGAAGGGAGACAGTGGGTGGAGGAGTGGGACCTTCCTCTTTCAGTGGCCACAAGCTGTGAGATTGGCTCAAACCACTGACTGTAGCTTCATCCTCACTTTCCTCTGGCTCTTTCCTGTATGTTACAAATGCGTCTCCTTCTTAAAGAACACCACCTTTGATTTATCTTGCTTTCCAGTGATGACCTCCAAGTTTCTTTCCTTTTAAGCTCACTGGAAATGAGTTTTACATTCTCTCCAGTCTAGAGTCTCCAAACAGGACTCCTGAGTTTCTGGCCACCTCTTTCCTAGCTACACCTCACAGCCAAATACTCATTAACAGTGTTTTGATCTGCCCACTCCTCTCCCCACAAACAGTGGTGGTCATGAAACCCTTGTCTTCCCTGGCACCAGGACTCCAGCCTTTTCTGGCACCTGTCTCCCAATCCTCCCCCCTCTCCTCAGTCTTTGTCACCATGGGTAGCATGGAAGCCATCTTCATCAGAAAGCTCTCTCCATGTTTTCCCATTCAAGCTATATATAGATTCAAGTCTATGAATACTTGAACAGATTCTTTTGATGACAGTTTTATTGTGAATATGACAGTTCACCTAGATGGCAAGCTCTCATAGTAACTTAGGCAAAGAGAGCCTTGGCTTCCTATCTAGAAAATAGGCAGATTTTGCTACCATCTCTTCTAATAGCCTGATACGCTCAAAGGCTCTACAGGAGGAATTCTGTCTTGTAGTATTGCAGTATTGAGGAGGATCAACATCTTTTTTCATTATAGGAAGCAAATCTGAATAAAAAGCAATTTATACTGATGTAACTGAATTTATGCTAGTGCTTTTAGTAGCAAAACTATGTTATCAAAAAACCCCCATACTTCTAACTGACATAATACAGCTGGAAAGATTTTACACATACATGGGTCTACAGATTTATTTGCCTCAGGCATTTCTATCTGTGGTTCTGGTTATTTATTTTGGTTTGTTGTACCAAGTCAGGCGCATAGCATGTCAAAATGCTCGGTCACTGGTTAGTGTGAACATCTGAGTACTTGGGCAGGGCTGGGGCACCTTTCAACACCTGTGTGAGCCCAGGTTTGGAAACCTGAAGTCCTCTCTGCTGCTCCCTGGGGCAATGACTTGTAGAGCATTTTTTGCAGGGAAGTGTAGGTTTTCTATACAGCAGCAGAATTTTGTAAGAGTTCAAGTGTGTGCCTGACACTTCCACTTCCTCCATCCTGCATTTACTTCCCATACTTTTTGCACTATTTAAAATATATAATTTTATATCCATATATTTTTCCTCTATCCAGCATTAATGCAGATCATACTTGAATCAGCAGAATTTGCGTATCACTTTTAGACCAGCTGAGGTATTCTTCTGCAGCAAGTGAAAAACATCCCTGTGGTAATAGTGACTGGTGATCTGATGAACCGCAGCCTTGTTGGTGAAGGAAAACCACATTCCTGGAATTGCATACCTGCATTTTCTCCACTGCCCCAGCAGCATGGTGGTGCAAGGAAAGCTATTTTGCCACCAAGAAGGCAGTCAGGGGTGACAGCTCAGACAGGAGGTCAGCAGGGAATCAGGGGTATCGGCTCAGGGCTGGAACAAAGCGCTAATGAGATCTGGGAAGGAGCAGGGGAGAGGATGGGTGAGAGGCAGGTGTGCAAAACCAGGAGGAATACCTTCTGCACATTATAATGAGCCCATGCAACAACTTTGTTACAGAAAATGGAATGGCCTCCATGAACCGAGTTGAGGAAAGAGAGGGGCTGCGCCTCCTCACACTGCCTCTTCCTTGCTCCCTGCAGACACTGCTGGGTGTCTGGGGATTTGTCACTGCCATTGGCTTCAGCAAACATGCATTTTCCAGGACATGAGACCTCTTGTGAGATGCAAGCAGGCACAGTCTTCTCCAGACATGCAGATGGGATCAGAACAGCAGCTGAGCGAAAAGTGAAGAAAGAAGAGTGACACAGCATGACTCAAAAAAAGGCTCACTGGTGATGTGAGTAGCAGCAGAGTCACTTCCACATGAGCAGGTGTAGGATGACTGCTATACATGCTTCTGAAAGGCCAGAAGTAATTCCTCAAGGCTGAGCTGAACCTCAGAGGAGACCTAACCCCATTCTCTTACCACAAGCTGAGGCACAGGGGGAGTCCTAAGATGGCAGCCAGTGCGGGACACACTGCCTGCTGAGTTTCAGCATGAAGTACAAGGACAGTTATTAAAACCACTTGCAGAGCTGTTCACTAAGGGAACTGTCAAGGTCAATGCCATGTCCTACATTCTCTTATTTGGTGTATAAATGGGAAGAGACAATAAAAATACTGTATAAGTTCCTGTTTCAGACTTATTTGGTGATGGGACATTTTGGTTGGTTCATTAGTATATATTCCACAATGCATGGATTTGGTTTTCATCTTGAGAGAGATTCTTTTTCTTGCAATTAAGACAAAGAATCAAACCAGGCTCAGAAGGCATGAGCTGGCTCCACTGCTGTCTGCTCACACACAGCAAGGTGCTTCTTAGCCAGTGGAGAGCCTTTGCTCTATGCCGGCCTGTAACATTTGGGTTACTGGGTTACTGCAGTAGATCCGATGTCACAGATACACCAGGTTTCTTTACTTTTCCTAAAGACCTGTCTGGAGG
This sequence comes from Microhierax caerulescens, assembly GCA_035590215.1. Taxonomy (NCBI): domain Eukaryota; kingdom Metazoa; phylum Chordata; class Aves; order Falconiformes; family Falconidae; genus Microhierax; species Microhierax caerulescens. The sequence goes on along the minus strand of JAVJGJ010000059.1, from coordinate 52,264,149 downwards.
CTTGCTGTACCCCTGTACAGTCCTGGTTTGGAACCCTTGCTAGATATTTTTCTCGCAGTCAGAAGCACATGGAGGCATGATGTTCCAAGGGTGTATCTCCCCTTTCTTCTCAACATCGATCTGGGTCACTGTTGCTGGACTGTGAAGACTGAGATTCTCCTAAACACTGGTAACTCTGGGGAGAAACACTGAGAATTGTTTATATTTCAGTAGAAGGAATGGTATACAGTGAATGACAACTGTAAGAATTCCCTAGAAAAAAAATATTTACAGACACAGGCCATTCAGTATGGTGGTAGTTGACACCTTTCTGGATATCTTGCTCTGGGACAGCTGCATAGCTACATGCACGGCTAGTACAGGGTTCTCTGCAAACCCATCAGTTTAATCACAGGGAGCTCATAGGAGTGGTCTCAACAAGGGAATACAGTAGTAATTTCAAGTGCCCTTGCATCACTCTTGAAGGTGGTAAGCCCTGCTGAAGGCAGGCACCGTCTGTGGCTCCAGAGCCTTACACAGCAGGTTACAGAAATGGTCCCTGCAGAGCTTAACATTAAAAGCCACACTATGATGGAAGTAGAGTGATCTTTCCTCAGAATCTCAGATAAAGAACCAAAGAGCATCTTCCAGAAAACAATGCAGAGATGACACAGACAAAAGGGGTACTTTTGCATATTTAGACAGGATACTTTGCAAGAACACCAGGAGAAAAGCCTACGCATTTTAAAAGAAATCAGACAGGATTGCTTTGCATCTGTCTCCCTCCTTGCTTACACTTGCCTTAGGGCCAGCCCTGCTGTGTTTCAAAGACATCCTGGGTCTCCACAAGCTTCGTGTGTTTGTTTCATCTCAGCATCTCTGCCCTCCACCTCTTCATTGGGGCCCTCAAAAATTGCTCCCTTGTTTCATGCTGGGTTTTTGCAATGACAACAAGGGTGGGGGCCAGTTCCCCATGCCTGTTTCCACCCCCACTTATAATATGTGCTCCCTTGATCCTTTGCATTGCATATCAGCTCTCTGCTGCTCCAGGCTTATATACCCAACCTCAATGCCGGAGTCCTGTGACTGCCCTGTAGCTAGACAGCCTTAGCTGCTTATTTCTGCAGGCTCAGGAGACTGAGGACATCCTTCCTGGTCTGGGCAGGGAGAGATGGTTTAGGTAGTGAAGTCCATTTACTTGCCTTCTTGGGAAGCTGGGCAGCAGAGATTTCCAAAATTGTTGGTGGGACATAAAGAAGGATTAAAGAGGATAGGGAAGTACCTTGGCCAGGGCAGGTGAAAGCTGTGACCAAAGCAATCACCACTGTATGAGAAAAGTGGATGACAAGATTGTGGCTGGATGTCTGTTGGGACAGGTGTCAGTCACACCATCTCTACACTGGTACTGTGCTGACAGCCAAAGAAGAAGGTGCAATTGGTGCTTTCCTGGGGTGTTTTCCATCAGTTGGTAGAAAGGTATAATTTTTCTATTAGGGATAAAATGTAAAAGTATGCACAAAGTAGAAGTCTTTGTGTAAATACATTTTTCCCTGGTTTATGGTGCAGTGGGTTCAGTTTAGGTAAGCTCCTTTTGTGACCTTAGATTTAAAGTCTTAAAGAGCAGCTGTAGTCAGTACCCAGACACAGCTGGAGCCAGAGATGTTGGTCCATGGCCTGAGGTCCAATTCTGAAATCTAATTCTTTAAATCACTTTTTTTCTTGCCTTTTTTTCTGTTACAGACCAGGTAGGACATTGTTCTTAGCGACAAGCTTATTGCGTGGTGAATCCTGATGGACAATATTATTCCTGACTCACCCCAGGAATAATGAAACACAAGTGTGTCTGTCAGTCCTTACCAAGGCTGGGACCCTTAAGCTGTATTTCTTAAACTTATTTCTGAGTATCTACTAGCATCTGAAAGTGCCTCTGCAGGCCAGTGACTGCCATTCGGTGCTTTCTCACTTAAATTTGGCAGTCCCTGTTGGTTTGTTCAGATTTCTTTGTTAAAGAGCATGTTACCAAAATTCCCCTCTCAGCCAGCAGCCCAAATCATGGCTTGTGAAGTGAAGATTGTGACCCATGCAGATGAAGGGCCATTGGCCTTATTTACATTGACGCTAACTAAGCTTCTTGCCTTCCATCTGGAAATCACTGAAGATTTGTCTAACCAGAGCTAGCTTGACTCTTCAGAAAGTTAAAACAACTCTGCTAAAGGTGTGAACTCCATTTCTACAAGTAAAAGCATGCTTTGTGTCTTCTGAAGGGGTGGAGTGCAGCTAAGTTGCTTGCATTTCTGTGGACTGAGTTTGCAGTTTTAGTTGAGTCATCCCAGTTTTCCCACTTGTCCCTGGGAGGTGGGCCAGCAATGGCCAAACTCCCCAGTCCTCCCCATTGCATCCTGACGCTCCCCTGTGCCTGACGGCTACAAGACACCTACCACATACTACACCGCCGTGAGCTGAGAGGAGGGGAAATTCCACGAGCAATGTGGGAGAGAGCAGGATGAGGCATGCAGCTGGGTCCCAGGACAACCCTGCTGGCTGATTTCCTCCTGTGACTGAAGACTGGTGGTTGCTCTTCAAAGGGGTAGCTTGGCTCTTGCCAACCTGGCAGTCTTTAGTTATTGTATTCTCTTTCTGGCAGATCTGAAGGTGGCTCCAGCTCTGTGTCTCGTCACTTGGTCACTAGGTGACCCTGGGAAAGCTGCAGGAAGGTCAGCCAGGGATGAGGAAGAATGAGACCTCCCCTTTCAACAACATCCTGTGCAGTCAGGCTGCACTTGGAGCAATGCACAACCACTTCTGGGCCTCAGCAAAATGACAGTGTCTCTTGCATCCCCAAATTGATGAGAATTGGGGTCACGGTGCCATTTCCAGGAAATCTTCTAGATCTTGCCCTTTGACATTGAGATAAGATCACTGGCATATATGACAAAATGGGTGAGAGAGGATGCTGTTCTGGCTATGCTGTCATCTAGCCTGCAAACTAACTCAGCCCCCCACAACACCAGCCTCCTGCTCATCCACCCTGGAGAAGCACCAGTTCATTTTGCAGTCCTTTTAGGATAGGGGAGCTGGTTTGCTCTGAAACAAAGCCAGGTGCAGCAGGGAGAACGGTTCACCCCAGGATGGCCTGAGGAGGTGGTATGGGCAATCTGCACCATGTTTGCCTTCCTATACTCCACATCATCCTCCAGCACTATCCCACACAGGTACCCCATGCACCAGCTTCCCCATGGCCTCACCTCACATGGTGTGGCATGCAGCAGCTTGGAGGTGTCCTCAGCTTCATGCTATAGAAGTACCTCTGCAGTGGCCTGCAATGCAATCTCATTCCTTCAGACACTTTGAACTGAGGAAACACAGAAGAAACATCCACTGTGTCCTAAAGCCCCAGCTGCACTGCATGGAGACAGAAGAGGGCTGGGGCAAGCCCGCTGTGACCTGGATGCGGTCACTGTGCTCTAGCCCTGAGCAGTACAAGCACAGCCACTGGAAGGGGCTGGCTGAGGAAGAAATAGTGCATGTGTTGGGGGAAATAGGTTTGGCAGAGCATCACAGCTCATGATGTCTCCAGTGCATTTCACTTCTCTTTAAGAGACAGAGAGAGCAAGAGTTGTCAATATTTCATGACATCACCAGCTACCGTGCTTTTGCCTTCCAAATATAATTGCTTGTTATATGTTTATTACCTGTAGGAACATTAACTTGCAATTACTGGCATAACTTCGCTACTGATGAAAGGTCCTTTTTATTTGGTTTGCTTTCACAGACATTTGCTTGCTGTAATTAAGTAACCACAGTGCTACCTTCATTAACAGGGAGAACTTTCTCTTTCAAGATGACTGCCTGGAAGGTAAAGTACCACTGGTGCCAAAGAAAATTGTCAGGGGGCACACCTTCCCTTTTTTTCAGTGCTTACCACATGGAAAAGGGCAGAGCTAGCAATGGAAATATGGTTTGGATGCTTTCTTTTCAATAAGATGTTCTGCCTTGCAAACAATATTTAATGGTGCTTATTTTAAAGTGCGGCACAGAGCTCCTCTTTGTGTGGACAGAACTTCATGAAGAGCAAGAGGTATTTGCATATACACATGCAAGTCAAGAGAAGGTATTGCAAAAAAAAAGAAAAAAAAAAGAGGATAATATATGCCAGCCTTATCCTCCTGATCCCTTTGCTTCTTCCTATACCCATCTCTTTTTCCATAACCTCTTCATGACTAGGAATGTTCCCATAAAATGCCATGCTATATAAATGGAGCAGGAAAAATGGCCAATGGCACACCAGTGATTATAATTAGAGGAGCCCTTGCTTCTGGCCAAGTGAAATGCTGTTACCAGCTGGGATTTGTTTGACTGCTACAGTGCAGCATAACCAGTGGGTGTAGGTCACTCACAGGGCAGGGGCGATGATCTGGTCCAGCTTTCTGCTTGCAGAAGCACCCAGGGGCTCAGGAGGCACCTGTGCTGCAGCCCAGCTTGTCTGATACAGAGCCATCAACTTGTGTTGAGGCACTGGCCAGACTCTGGCAGTGATGCACCCAGAGGACAAACCAACAGCTGCCTTATACCGGGGGGTCCTAAAGCACTGCTTCTGTGTGCCCTTTTCTCTACATGCACCCTGCTTGTCTGAGGTGAAGGTGGTATAGCTCTTATCCCAAGTATGTATTTGTGTGTGGGAGAGTATGTAAATGCACAGAGCAACTAACCCAGAGGGAGGTATAAACTATACAGGTAAAGCCCAGGACCCCTGAAGGCCATTGCAGAGAGCTCAGAGTAAGCGGAAGAAGAAGTGCTATGGATCATATGGTCAAAATATCGTAACTACCAAACTAAACCACAGCCCTGGCAGTTGTGTACCTGGGAGGGACGTATGGGTTTCCTTTCTACAAAACCACAGCAAGCTCTGCTGTAGCACAGGGAAAATTCCCACCAGAAAGAAGGAAAGATTCCTGCTGTAGGGTCAGAAAAGCATCTGAGGAATTATCTAGGATGACTCACAGAAATGCTACTTTTAACAGACAGAAAGATCAGCTCAGCATCACCTCAGGAAGTTCTGGTCTGTTGTAATATGGCACTGCAAACTCAACTCTTGCTCTGTCATACAGCCAAATTCTTCTGCCTGGTTTAGGCAGCACTTCATTTAAGTTAACTGAAGACTTTTGTAATTTTTGTCAGTAAGATTACAAAATTCTTCTCCTTGATGTTCCTGATGTTAAGGCCTTTAGTCTCCAAATGAACCCATTGTCTCCCTGGAGTTAGACTAAAAAGCTGGAACATGAGCTCCACTCCATGTCACATCACAAAAATTGTGCTTGTTTAGAGTTTTTACAAGACCTTAAAAATAAAACTTTTATTATCTTGGGGGGTGGGGATGTGTGGGGGTCACCCCCCTTTTTTCAAAAGCCTCTGTTTATCCAAAATATCAATCAGAAGAGCACAGTCTAATTCTCCAAGCTCATTTGAATGTTTTCAGAGGAGATATGCTTACCCACGTTCTTCATACTTTTCACATCCTACTACTTGGTCACTGCTACAATTGGTTAAAAAATATACAGTCTGGGGAGAAAGTCTGTGTGAGCATGTGTGTTCTTAATAAATACCTGTCACAGAAACTGAAGCAAAACTGGAAAATGCATTTGTTCACAGCAGTCATTCTGCAGCCCTCAGTTAACTTGGAGATTCACTGCTCATACACAACATAAAATTCAGAGCAGTCATGCAGAAGCAGGAGGCTTGCTGCCATTCTGCAAATGCAGTACAACATGGCAGAGTCCCACTAGACCAGATGGATGCTGGGCAGAGGGAAGGGTGTTGTGCTATTTTTAGCCAGGACAGAGTTAATTTTCTTCATAGTAGCTGGTATGGGACTCTGTTTTGGATTTGTGCTGGAAACAGTGTTGATAGCACAGGGACGTTTTCATTACTGCTCTCAGCACTGCTCCTCACCCCACCCACGAGCGAGCAGGCTGGAGGGACACAAAGAAGCTGGAAGGAGACACAGCCAGGGCATCTGACCCCAGCTGACCAAAGGGGGATCCCATACCGTATGGCATCATGCTCAGCATATAAAGCTGGGGGAAGAAGGAGGGGGGGAGGGGGGATATGTCTGGAATGACAGCATTTGACTTCCCAAGTAACTGTTACACTGATGGAGCCCGGCTTTCCTGGAGATGGCTGAACACCTGCCTGCTGGTGGGAAGTGGTGAGTGAATTCCTTGTTTTGCTTTGCTTGTATGTGTGGCTTTTGCTTTACCTGTTAAAATGTCTTCATCTCAACCCGTAAGTTTTCTCATTTCTCCTCTTCTGATTCTCTCCCCCATCCCAGCAGGGGGGAGTGAGCAAGCGGCTGGGGTTAAACCCCAACAGGTGTCATACCTATGACAGAAAGATTAGTGAGATGAAAAGGCAATCACAAGAAAGAAGTGGGAAATGATAGAAAGGAGTTGGAAGGAGAGAAGGGGCAGGAGTGTGCAAAGTGACCCCAAAGGGAAGGGTGAGAAGGAAACCAAGGGACCGAGGCTTTGGGCTGTTCATCCAAAAAGAAGCCCAGTCAGAACTGCCAGGGCCTTTCTGCATCCCCTGCGCTGGCCTCTGATGCTGCCTCCTCTCTGCAGCCTTCCTCCAAGGCTTCACTCAGAGGCTGTGGATCAGTGCCAGTGATGGAGGCAAAGTGACTCTGGCCAGACCCATCTCATCAGACACATCATCTCCGCATTCCACAAACACCTCATACACTTGCATAATATGGCATCAATGTGCTGTACCCTCCTCTCAGAGACAATATGATGTAGATGCCTCCTTGTGATACCTGGTTCTAGTCTGCAACTTGGAGCTTCACGTGACAGTGGGTGCTCTCACAGGACCATTTTTAGGTGGCAGAGGCTCGGTGGTTTGCTGGTGCCCCAGTATGCGACCCAGAGCTCCCCTGGGCACAGTGACCCAGGAGGAAGCACAAGATGGGTGTCCTGCTCCTGCTCTGGTCACTCCTTTGCAGGGAGCAGGATAAATGTGACAGCACCTCTTTCCGCAGCAAGAGGTATCTGACAACATGTCCCAGTACTGCTGTTGTCAGGAAATATGGTGGTGACTGCAACACCCTCTGTTTCATAATCAGAGAAAGAAACATCTCTGACCCCATCTCTGACTAAAGGACAGCATATTTCCCACTAGTGGGTGTAGGGTTAAACTGACAGTGACGTTTTTAAGCCCTTTTTCTTCTGATTTGCTAAGGTGTCCACATAAGAACGGGCAGCCTGCTGTCCCCCATGTGCTCATCTCTGACCAAGCTCCCCTGAGAATACCACCTGAAAAACAGGAAGGAAACACAACCGAAGAGCAAACCTGTCATGCACTCCCAACCAGAATTTTTGGCACTGGCAATGCATGGTGCTTCAGAAGTGCAGAGGCTTATTCTCGAGCAGGTTTGAAGCAAACAGAAGTTGTTTCAGGTTACATGTGTTGCTCAGGGGATGCTAGCCTTCCTACAGCCAGACCTGCTGGCAGCCATGTTACCAGAGGCCTGGCAAGCCACGGTCTTCAAAAGTGGACACTGATCCAAGGGAGAGCTCTGGCAATGCTGACACTGCAGCAGTCACCCGGTCTTGTCTTAAAAGGACAATATGAAATGGTAAAAAGCTGTGCTGTCACCAGAGAGCAAAGGGACTGGATGGTGAAGATGTGGCATGCCTGCTGTGCAACACAAGGCATATTAGGCAACTGGTTCACTAATTTCCTACTAACTTCTGTCTCTTTTCTACATTTACGCCACAATCTTGCAAGCTGGGAACTTCCAGGCAAACAAGAAAGGGCAGGGGAGGCAGCCCCATAGGTTAGAGTGAGACTGGTCTGACAGTAACATCTCCAAGTTTTAGCTACTGTACAAGAATGAAAAAGATGGGTAAAATCCTAAATATCATTGACACACTGGGGCTGGGCTTTACCTGGAAGGTCTAAAAATAAAGTTTCCCATTGTAAGTGATTTCAGTTTCACTATTATTTCTCTTTTTATTTTCTATTTTGAATCAATTCCAGTTACACAGTGCCTAGTTATAGGAGTTTAGAATGGAGAATTTCTTACTCAGAAAGGGGAATTACTTTTTAAATGTACCCAATACTCACGATGGAGAAGTAGGTCCCCTCCCAAAGAGAATTCAGGTTAGCATCCAGTCACCCTGATTTTCCTGAAAAAGCAGGGAAAAAGGAAATTAAAAGGAAGGAAACAGAAAGTGGAAGAAGTTAAAGGCAAGAAAAAAAGACTAAAACCTGTTTTTGCTGTGATAGTCTGCCAAGAAACGTTGAGGTAGCACAGAATGCAATTGCTGCTTTTCACAATGAGGCTGTTTCCTCCATTGCACATATTTTCCTTGAAAACATTTATGAATCCCTAGTCCTGACTCCACTGGTTAAGCAACCAGTCCCCTGAGGCTTTCATGCTACCCTAACTAGGACATTTTAATATAAATCCTCTCACCTATAATTCTCAGTCAGATATTCTAATATTCACAAAGCTTGGGTGTTTCTCATGCTGATATGGACCCATTTCTACTTTTTGTAAAGTCTCTAAGAAATGCTGTAAATAAACAGAAAAATTAATAATATTTTTTTCCTATGAAAATATGTGCTAATATTACACCTCAGCAGGTAAGCTGCCTTAAAATCAATTATAAATTTGGAACCTACCTGAGAGGACAGGTCAGTACGTGGTCTAGCAGACAGCAAGGGACTGTGATATAACATGTGTGTAGCGTGTAGTAACAACATGTGTGAGCCTATATATATTCTTCAAGCATTTAAAACTCCATTTTCAGTTGGTAATGGTAGCATCCATTTTTCCTCCTCTTCCTGCCAGTGAGAATATGAAAAGGATTCACATGCAGGATTCCTTCAACAAGCCTTTTTTTTTTTTTTCTTTTTCCATCTTCTGACTTTTCATATTGTCTCCAATTGGGGGAAATGTGTGATGGTGAATGATTTAAGCCTGCTAAACTTCAGTTTTTCACTTCTAAGGTTAGTGTTAAACTGAATTTTTTTGGTCTGGTCTGTTTTTTATCTGCTCTGTAGCTTTGCTGAAGTTAAGAGGGATTTGAAAGCTGCAATAGGAAAAGGATGATGAAACATGACCTGGTGGTGACCCCACAGAATGCAGTCAGCAAAGTCTGAGCAAACCATTGAAGACCAATGAGCACAAATAAATGTGTGTGGAAGTTTTGCTTGGATCACCGTTGCAGCATATTGTTCTTCACAACCCCTTAAACTACCCTTATCTAGAATAGGAGCATCTCTGTTTCCATTTCTAAGTCCTGAGTACACATTCTTCCTTGATTCATCATAGCTTTGAAGAAATCTTTTCATAAACAGAAAGAAAAAGAAATTCACATGACAGTTCAAGTTTTACTTTGACATTTCACATGTAAAAATAGACTTTTTCCTGGAAATGACAAATCCCCAAATGCAAGGTTGATTTTGGTAAAACATAATTTCTCAGCAAGGAAATATTTAAGTGGAAATATTTTGACCTTTTTCATAGTGATCTTGGAATTTTTCCATTTTGAGAAGCACAGTTGAGGGTAATAAAACTTTCCTGAATACTTTCTGAGAGATGCGCAGAAGGCAAGATGATCAGAGCTAGTGTTGTAACTGTAGTCCCAACAAAAGATGGATTACCCCATCACAACTTCCTCTGAACCATAAGGTTAACCAGTTCAACTGGCTTCGAATAGACATAAATTCTTTTCTTTATTGTCAGCGCTTGTCCAAGCTCCATAACCAAGACTGATGGGTGTAGTGACTATTGCCAGCATCTGTAGGTACAGCTTTGTTGCCCAAGCAGCCAAAACAAATGCTCGTCTTCCTCTTCTGCTGCTGCACCTTTGCCATGCACTCCCCTCCCGATCCTCTGTGCAGCTCTTGTTCCATGTACAGTGCAAATCTCTCTGCTCGCTCTGTTCTGTTTGCATTTGTTTCCCCTTCCCTGCACTCCTCGCCTCCCAGATCCTCTCTGAGGTCTCAGAGGTCAGTGCTGCTGCTCTGGTCATGAACCACGTGCCATCCGTCAGACTCCCCCTCCTCTCACCCAGCCATCACGACCCCAGTCTCCCTGTCCCCCACCACGCATCGGCAGGGATGCTCTGTTCATGCTCCAACAAATTGCCAGTCTGAATTACCTTCCCTGCTCCTGGAAGTGGGCTGTTAGCCTTTCACCTACCATGCGTGTCTTTGGGAGCTTGGCTGGGAATGCACAGTAACACTGGTCAGCATCCCTTCCCACATGACTAGAAATGAGAATTAGCACTCTGCTATGAATCAAGTAATTACTTAAACACTTGGAATAGTGGTCTCTTCATTACTGTGTCATGGCACTCTTTTTGGGATCTTGGGATCATCTTGAAAATCTCAGCACAGACAAGATTTATTACCAGGATCTGATGTTGGTGAGACATGATGTTGCAGGTGGTCTGATGGTGAGAATGCTGAAATAAAATCTAGATTTTTCACCCATCCTTTCTGCCTTGCAAAAGAACGGATTGAACTCTCAGAAAGTTTGACTGTATGAAATCAGGGATGGGAAAATGTTGTTTGAAATCTACACACAGTTTGTTCTTTTCAGAAGAAAACAGACATATTTTCCAGCTCTTCTCCAGGAAAAAGAGAATAGAGAGGCCAGGTTTTGTGGGGACTGGGGGATCTCTAGACCTTTTTCCTGCTTCCTTTTTAGATTAATACTGTAAGAAACTCTAGCCACATCTGTGGAGGGAAGTTGTTTTGATTTAACTAAATTCCTTTTTGTAATTCCTTTTAAGCCTGACAAACTCTGGAAAATCCAGTCAGGACAGATGAATATGCTACTGACCCTTCTGATCTATGAAGAAACAAAGCCAGAGGTTTCTATTCCTGTGAGGGAGCAGGCAGAATGACATTTGCCCACACACCAAAATCTTAGCACAAAGCTACTGTCTTCTACACTCTGAGTACCTTAATATGACAGACAGTGACTCTCTGGATACCCCAAAACATCAAACCGTGAACCAGGATGCCTAAGGCACAACCAGGATGCAGATCCACCAGCTCTGCTGAGTGAGAGCAGGGTCTGTTGGAAAAGCGGTGCCGAGAGCTGCCGGTGCTGGCTATTGCCATGCCGATTGCTATGACAATCTCAGCTCTGACACTTCCCCTTACATGAACTCAGACTCCTTTCTTGGTTTCCTCCTCCTAGGTTTAAACGTGACTTGTACCAGTTTGGCTCACAATTATTTCACTGCATATGAAGCCCATGCGCTGCTAACAGCAATTAATAGTGATAGCAATGTCAAATATCATGTAGCTGGTTTTGTCAGTAGATCTCCAGGAGCTTTGCCATGCAAATATCATGATCTCCGTTCTTAACAGTGGGTAGTAAATTTGTCACAGAAACTCAGGTGTCTGCAAACAGCCCTACTCAATACTGTTTTTTAAGTTCTGTTCTGGTTTTAAGTTTTATGGTTCTTTGTATATGACAGACCTTTGCATGAGCTACATTTTGAATGCTCTCATATACTGCTAATGAAACCAGCCAAAGCAATGCCATTTGTTGTGCAGATCTCCAGAATGAGACAGAAATAAATTAAAGGGATTAAAAGATTTTCTTTATTGAACATCAAGGTAACAACACAGCTTTCCTAAAGGAGCAGCAACCAGAAACCTTGCTAGGTTTCCCTTCAGCATGAAACATTGCCAGGCAGTATCACACTGACATGCAGCCGGGAATCACCATCTCACTTACAATCTTGCTGGTGGTCTCAAGGAAGACAAACAGATCTGACAAGAGGCCTTCACTGCCCTCCTGCCTCCAGCTGGCCTCTCTGCTCCAGCACTAAAGCACACTCTCCAGGAGGAGAGTATTTTTCCACCTTTCATACCTTTATGTTTGTCTAGATCTTTCACAAACTCTAAATATATTAACTATAAGCAGGACTATACTGATACAAGCAAAACACTGACCTTCCCCTAAGACTTCTCCATAGCTAATGCGCCCACAATATTTTTCATATCTCTTTTCTTCTTAAAAAGAAACTGTATTTAGGTCACAGTAGCTTATCTGCTAGCACTGTACATTTCCTTAAGAGCAGCTGGAATTGCTGACTGTCTTTGCAACAAAGCAAGAAAGAATATTTTAGGCTGATGGTTTACACTTGCTTCACCAGACAACTGACACAGGAGGAAATGGATCAGCAGATGTAAGTGCAGTAATACAGGAGATTATTTAAGATGCCCCCTACAGTTCAGGCATCACTTGAAGGGGAACTGTGGAATCAGTGCAAGGGAGTTTCCTGTGTTCCTACCTTTGGCTTCTCTTCACTGACTGCTTAGGGTTTTGCTTTTGATTAACACACCATCCTGCCCTTGCAATCCATAGGACTCAATGAAGATGAGGAACTCCAGTCCACATCCTGTATCAGAAGTGTTCTGGTTCCCCTTTAATCAGCTGCATACTTATTAAGGAGAAGTCTGAATTTATTTTTTTTAAAAAAAACTTCATCTTACCTATTGAGTCACCTAGCAAGTATAAGTTAGTATCATACATTTGAATTATTGAGATCTTCAGAACTTTTTTTCTTTCTTATCCTTCAGGCGTCTACATTCTTTTCATTCATTCTGTCATAGGAAAACACATTACAAGGAAACTAAAAGCTACATTTTGTGGTCTGTGTCCCAAAACCTCTGACATACAAACCAGGAGATGATATAGCCCCGTCATTCAAAGCTTCAGCTGGGAGAAACTAGCTGCTTATGGCTTGGATGGGCATACTCTTCACTGGGTAAAAAAACTGGCTGGGTGGCCAGACCTAAAGCGTGGTAGTGAATGGAGTTACATCCAGCTGGTGGCCAGTGTTCCCCAGGGCTCAGCACTGGGGCCAGTCCTGTTCAATATCTTTATCAGTGATCTGGATGAGGGCATTGAGTGCACCCTCAGTAAGTTTGCAGATGACACCAAGATG
>JAVJGJ010000059.1:52240588-52251093 GCA_035590215.1 Microhierax caerulescens | reverse complement strand
CTGGTGGCCAGTGTTCCCCAGGGCTCAGCACTGGGGCCAGTCCTGTTCAATATCTTTATCAGTGATCTAGATGAGGGCATTGAGTGCACCCTCAGTAAGTTTGCAGATGACACCAAGTTGGGCTGGAGTGTTGATCTGCTTGAGGGTAGGAGGGCTCTACAGAGAGATCTGGACAAGCTGCATCGATAGGCCAAGGCCAACTGCATGAAGTTCAACAAGAAGTACCGGGTCCTGCACTTGGGTCACAACAATCCCACGCAACACTACAGGCCTGGTGAAGAGCCACTGGAAAGCTGCCCAGCAGGAAAGGAGCTGGGGGTGCTGGTCAACAGCCGGCTGAACAGGAGCCAGCAGTGTGCCCAGGTGGCCAAGAAGGCCAACAGTGTCTTGTATCAGAAATAGCGGCAGGGCAAGGGAAGGGAAGGGATTGTCCCCCTGCACTCAGCACTGGTGAGGTTACACCATGAAAGTTTTGGGCCTCTCACTACAAGACAGACACTGAGGTGCTAGAGTGTGTCCAGAGAAGGGCAATGAAGCCGGTGAAGTGTCTGCAGCACAAGTCCTCTGAGGAGCAACTAAGGAAACTAGGGTTGTTTCACCTGGAGAGAAGAAGGCTCAGGGGAGACCTTATCCGCTCTCTTCAACCACCTGAAAGGAGGTTGTAGCAAGGTGGGTGTTGGTCTCTTCTCCCAAGTAACAAGTGACAGGACAAGAGGAAACATCCTCAAGTTGTGCCAGGGGTGCTTTAGATTGGGTATTAGAAAAACTTTCTGCACCAAAAGGGTTGTCAAGCATTGGAACAGGCTTCCACGGAGGTGGTGGAGTGACCATCCCTGGAGGTATTTAAAGGACATGTAGATGTGGCACTTTGGGACATGGATTAGTGCTGGATGTGGCAGTACTAGGTTAACAGTTGAACTTGATGATCTCAAAGGTCTTTTCCAACCTAAATTACTCTGTTCTGTTCTGTGACCCTCAGCAGTCTTCTCTGTGTGCTGGTACAGTAGTACTGGTGCTCCTGGGATGGCTCTGTGCCCAAACTAATCCTCCCTGCCAAAATGCAGAGCCTATCATGCCTGGCACAGCGCCAGGCTAACAAAAGGATCCTGAGTTATCCTGGAGATGCCCCATGTGACATGGCACCATACCACACGTACATCCATAGCCAAGCACTGCAGTGCTGTGGCTTTGTGTGCTGCTGTCCCAACGGTGTGGGTAGAGGTGCCCTAGAAGGTTTGTACCAGTCCCTCTGGTAGGCTCAGGCTCTGTGTTCCCCCAGGACTTGTTGCTAGGGTCTCCTTCTGAACATTGCCGAGTTAAGTGTTGCAGACCTGTCTGCTACTGAGTCCCCTCAGGCTTTGGTTTATGCTAAAGGAATTACTGAATGTCACACCTTTTTCACAGATAAAGGGAAAGTAAAAAATAAACAAACCAGAGAAAAAAAAACCTTCCAGTTACTCCAAGAAAATGCAATCTAGTTGGTCCCTGTTCTATCCTTATGGGGTTCTGCTCCTACCACATACGTCACCTCTCAGCCCTCACCTTCGGAAACCAGGAGCTTAGCAGAGGAGGCTGTACAGTGCCTACTGCACACTGACATCTGCCCTCGGTTTTACAAAGTACGGAGCATTTGCAGAGGTCAGTCGTTTTTAGAGGGTTGCTTTTCAATTTTCTCTTGCATTCCTCACAGAAAAGACTTACTTGACAATTTATGTAGCTTGAATGGATGTCAGGTGGTACAAACCACAAAAAGTATGCGCCTGCATTCTGAAAAACTCCCGCTTTGCAGTTGGAGACCTGTCACTCTTACTGAAAAAAGGAAGGCTTCATTATTTTCATCCCTAAACACTAGTGTCAGTTCCCTCTTTAAACTCCAGAGTTTTAAGTCCTGCCCATATTAGGACAGCTATTTAAGTGGTGATTCAACCAACGTAGCAGTTGTAAACCTCTCCTCATAGGCTTGTCCCTGGAGTAGTCCTTGTGGGGCTCTTGAGGTGCATACCAACAAAGGCAGGTGTGGTGCTCCAGTGACCCTCTTTGCCTTGCCCACCAGCAGCGGGAATACCTGCATCCCGGCCCTGAGAGAGCAGCCTGCAGTGTTTCCCAGACAATCTGAGCCATAGTACACTAGCTGAATGGTACTTGTCCACTGGAGACAATGAATTGGGTTTTGTGGGCTTTTGATGCAGTTCCCTTGCGAAGCCCCCCTGCTTTTGACCCTGCAGCAAAGGAGGAATACATTCACATCTCCCCCAGGGTCTAATACTGGTGGAGAACTGCCCTTTCAAGGAATAAAAGAGAGAAAGCCAAGCTGTCCATGCCCTTCACAAGGGGCTTTGAATCAAATCTGAATCACTGTTTGCTCCACATTATAACATGCTGAGCCTATGCCTCAGCACTTCCGCAGAGGCTTGAAATCAGGAAGGTTTTTTCCTGCCTTTGATGAATAACTTTGGTGTCAGTAGGAGCCAGGGCTGGGGTATCGGTGCTCTCTGAACTACCATGGCTTGGCTGCAGGTAGGGACAAGCCATGGCTCCTCAGCCTCAAGCACACCAGTGTTCCTTCCTCCCTGGTTAATGTGCCTTGGGCATCCAGGGCCAGGAAGGAACTGCCCAGGGTTCAGCACTGGGAAACTCCCAGGGATGGGGACAGGATGTCAGCACACAGATGAGGGTCAGGATCAGGCCTGGTGAGGGGAACCAACGTCAGACATGGCCCCGGGATGTCCAGGCAGGGCTGTGGTAAGGCCTGTTAGGGTAAGCCCTGGGCACGTGCTGCTGGTCTGCTAACTCCAGCTCTATCTTGGCAGGGTCCTGGGGTCAGCAGCAAGCTCCCTCCTGGGGTCACCCCCAGCAGCCATTCATCTCAGCTTCTTTAAAATGTGCCAGGAGTCACAGTGTGTGTGTGTCTGTCCCTCCAGCCCTTTGGGCCTGCCTCCTCACCCAGGAGCACCCTGCCAGCTAGCCCAGAGCCTGCTGGCCAATGCCAACCACGGCTCTCAGGGGCAGGAGTCCTGAAGAAATCTGAATTCTGCCAAATCTGTGAGAAAAGGCAGTTTGTGAGGGTAAGAAGCCCCAGGAGGTGGAGGGATGCTGTTAGCAGGAGGCTAACCCTCCTCAGGCACCCCAAGTCTGCAGAGAAGGGGCACCTTATAAACAAGCCCATCACAGGAGTATCTTGAGTCAGAGCTTGCCTGTTGCAAGAGTTGAAGGCACAGCTCTGTAGGAAATGAGACTTATGAGCTCCAAGGCTAACACACAGAACTGGCTACCCTAACTTGGTCTTCAGAGCCCCCAGTGAAGGAGATGCCACCAAATTAGACCTGGGCTTTATTTACACCCCTACCCCTCTATGATTGCATGCATTACCCCTTTGGGTCTCTGTCACTTGCCTGCTGGAAAGCAGCAAGAGGAGCTTCACAGGGGAGTGAGTAGGTTTCATAGAGTAAACCTGACCCTAGTCCTCAGAGATCCTAAAATACACTGTACCTGTGAAAGCATTTAATATCATGTGTGTCTTAGAAAGTTTTGTTTGCCAAGCAGTCTGCAGAAAGCCTGCGGTAGCTCCTCCCTTTGCTATGGAACCATGTAACACACCCTCGTGCAAGAGCAAAGGTGGCTTCACTGTACCGAGCTCCCCTATGTCCGACAAGGAATACAGAGTGAACATTTTTTCTAGCTCTGTGACAGACAGACAAGACAGGCAGACAGACACATCACTGCATGTCATCTTCTCCTTTTTCTGGTGCACGCTGGGCTTGCTCTGTACTTTCCAGTTGTGCTGGGGCTGTTGGCCTCCTGCCTGCCTTCAGTCAGCTGCCAGTGAGTCACCCTGGCCACCCGGCAGGACTTTCTGAGAACACCCACAAAAGCCAGCAGTGACAGCAGGTCAGAGCTCATCCCCAGAAGACATGCACCTCTCCTCCCCACCACTTGCAAACTTTCACTGAGCGTGAACTTGCTGGTTCTCAGCGACAGCCACTACCAGCCCCCACCACAGCACAGGCAAAAAAAAACCCAACACAACTGGGTTAACAATTTCCAAGAATAACAGAGGAGCACTTTTCTTTTTCATGCATCATTTTCATGAATGAATTATTCATTCAGTTGTGGTAATTCCTGCATTCATAAAAAAAAAAACAACCAACCAACACAAACACAGCGACTTCTCTTGGCTGCCGGTGGCTGCTCAGTACTGGGATCTCGCAGGGAGAGGACAGACCCACACCAACCTTCTGAGCCATAAGGAAGGAAGGAAGAAGTATCATACGGTGACACTGCTGAGCACAGTGACTGCCCCGCAGATAACATGGGTGCCTAGTCTCGGAGCTGAATTTGCACACAACTAATTTTAGGTTGGGAAGTGAAATATACCAAATAACTGCAATTGGCTTAAAGCTGTGGTATTGGATCTTGTATTCTGGGGAGATTAAAGCTGTCAGAATTAGTCAGTCTTGTATGTGTATCGGCAGCTCGCTTACCAGGGGTATACCACTGGGTACCTCTTGCTGGGCAGAGCTGGGTTTCTGTTCCTACCTCTGAGCCTACAAGGCATCCCATGAGGCTCAGGCACTCCTGCTTGACTGAGCCCTGCGTTAGCGCTAAAGGATCCTCAGGCAGTGGGTGCACCATTTCCTCTGACTAGCACCTGCCTCCTCTAAGCTCACCTTAAAATACCAGCTGTCAAGACAACACTTAAACAAGGCCACTGCCCGATCACAGTTAGAGAAATCAGAAAGAAGTGCCACTGCTGCTGGACTGGAGGTAAACCAGTTGGTCAAAAGTGGAGAGAGGGGTCAAAATATATTCCTTTTATCTTTTCAACCCTTCACTCAGTTCTGAAACCTTTCACGACATTCAGAGTGTGGAATACCTAGACACAGGACCACAGGGCATCAGGCTGGAAGGGATGTCAGGAGGTGTCTACTGCAATGCCATGCTCAAAGCAGGTACAGCTGTAAGCTCAGATCAGGATGCTCAGGGCTCTGTCCAGCCAGTCTTGAAAACTTCCAAGAGCAACTACACAGCCTCACTGGGTGACCTGATCCAGTGCTTGATTCTCATCATCAGGAAGTGTCTCCTTGTATTCAGCCTGAGCCTCTTGTTTTGACTTCAGCCCCTTGTCTTTTGTCTTGTCTTTTTGCTGACTTCTCCATACATGCTGAGAAGCTGATGTTAAGTCCTTCCAAAGATGCCTCTGCCCCAGGCTAAACCAACCCAATCCCTCAGCCTTCATCCAATCACTCAGGACCTTCAAATGCACCCAGAAACTTCAGCATGGGCAGGACCTTTCCTTCGTGTAGCTGTCCAAGACATCCAATACAGCACCAACACCAGCAACCCAAAGGGGAGTCAAAGCCTTTCAGCCTGGCAGTAGGAACAGTTGATCTTACTCTCAGTGTTTACCAGAAAAAGGAATGATCTGATTTAGCCATGCTACTACCCCCTCACCGACAACCTATCCACCTCAGAGGTCTGTGTTTATTTTTATAACATGCCTACGGCCTGAGAAGATTCAACCCACTTGTAACCTGAAGGTTTAATGGTGTTGAGGGGGAAACACCACCCACCACGTATCTTGCATGCTACCAGCAACTGCCTAAAACTTGCTCCCTCTCCTTCCCACACACACCTACCTCCCCCACGCTGCTGCCACCGAAAGTGCTGCAGCAGAGGAGACCTTCCCTCCCCGCAGCCTCCCTGCACCATGATCATGACCAAACGTTATTTACAGGCAGGGAAGGGCTGATGAAACAAAATAAGAGCCAAAGGGTGAGGTCTGAGAGGGGGCAGGTTGTGCCTGAAGCTGAGGACACTGAGCACAGCCTCACCGAACAGGAAGCCAAAGGACGTCAGCAGAGTTGCACGCCTGTAAAAACAATATGCATGAGATCAGCCTCTGGCCTCAGCCTCAGCAAGCTGACTGAGTCCTCTGGCACAGCTGGTAACCACCTAAATCACACCTATATTTGCCAGGTCAAAAATGGGGTAATCAAAAAAAGAAAAAGAATCACTTTCCTCTTTAGAACTGACGTATGTCAGCAGGACTACATGCCCTTAAAGGTAAAACATCTTTAAGAGACTGCTAGAAGCAGAGCTGTGCTGAAAACAGTTGCATTTTGGAAATTGCAGAGCTTTTGTCAAAACAGTAGAAAAGCTAGAAAGTCATAGGAGAGTAAAAATAAGCAAACCAGCACACCTGCAAAAACTGTTCATTAAAAACTAGTCATCATGTGTCCAGCTGGAAACAGTAGACACTTGCCACAGTGCTGATGTTGATGACCTTTCTTAGTGGAAATGATCCATTTTCATCTGTCTCGTGTTGCTGGTCTTACACTAAAAAGTCACCAGGGTGGTGTGGTAGAAAACATCTTCATTTCAGCTATTACAAAATATCAGTTTTGAACCAAATTGGTTGTTGTGAAATGAAAAATAACAGTGGCTTTCCCTGGTCATATAGCCAAAAATCACCTTCAGTAAAGTGGCAGTCAGTTCTTATGAAATTACCACATACTTGATACACAAGATGTGAATGATTCAAGTGGTTTTCCTTTGTTTTTTCCTCCATTACGTAATTACAAGAGTTTGGCTAATGCAAAATTCTTGATAAATTAAGTATGGACAGGAATTAATATGTAAGTGAATATATGATATATGCATATATTTGAAGTTGATAATTGAGGACAGAATTTTGTCACGTAAGGAGAAGGTAAGATTGCCACCTTTGAAAGAGAAAATTAATGAGGGACTCGCTATGCAAGCTGTGGCTGCTCATTACGACCCACAGCACCAAACACTGTGGACACATCTACACTGAACAATGCCAAACCAGCCTGGTGGTATCTTTAGCAGGATGGGACAGTATAGAAAAGTGAGGACCTGTAAAATGAATTTATATCCAGGCAGATAATAAATTAATTTTCAATTTAGGATCTGTACCATACACTGGTACTAAAATAACATAGCTGTGCTATTGACTTCAATTGAGCCGTTCTGATTTATTGAGGATCCAGCTCTTTGCTTAACTATCTGGTCCATGAAAGTGAAATAAAAGATAATGCTATAGGACAGAAAGGGGTATAGAACCTGATCTGAAGTTCTCTGAAGCTCTTAAAAGAGACATTAAGCTAATTTGTCTTTGTTTCTGTGGAAAGCCCAGTCCTAAAAAGTTTTGCTGGCATCACTATGGCAGGAATGTGACTTTCCAGGTTGCCTACCACTCCCCATCTTGATGTGTTGCCTTGCCTGTGCCCCAAACCCTGTCTGGCATCAGCACCCCACCACAATCACCCAGCTGATGTGGTGGGGCGTGCCGAATGCTGCTCTCCAGCCCAGGTGACACCCCCGATGTCCATTAAGAATTACTCATTTGGTGCATAATCAAAATAAGAAATACGCTAGATTTCTGCAGTGCTTATCAACCAGGCATGGCAACAAGATGCTTGGGAACAGGAGGGTAAGGACAAGGTCACCAAATGGGACTGTTGCCCTCCTGCCACCTGCAGAGTGATTGTCACCTGCGTATGCTTTAAGCCACTCCATCACGATGGCCTCCAGCTTCACTGCAAATGCGTGAAATGCTAAAGTGAAGCTGTGCCGGGGCTTGCAGCCCTGCTGATGGAACCGGCCCCTGCCAGGGCTGGGACCAGCAGCAGCACCATCACATGGCAGTGATGTGAGGCTTGGTGCTGCCACCGCTCCTAACTGTGGACCAGGGGCACAGGGGCACCTGAGACATCCAGCCTGCAGTGGTGCATTGTCTAGGCTGGCTTTTCACTATAAAGACAGAAAGCAAAGTCTGTAACTAGGCATTTGCACTACAAATATCCAATTTCTCCACATTAATGGAAAAAAGAATCCTTCACTTCCTTCCTACAAAGCAGAAGTGTTTGGTGCCAGATGTTTATACTCGTACTGTTTGGCTCCAACTGCAGCGTGCACAAGTTAGGGAGCTGTAAGGTAAATGTGAGGAGATACCTGCAGTCACTAAAGCTAAGGAGACAGTGGGCCAGATTGCCAAGAGCAAGTGTGAAACCCTTATTATTGCAGGTGTTTAAGAACAGGTATTAGGGGCATCTGATCAGCTGAGGTGTGTGGGGTCCTGCCCCAGGGCAGGGTTAGGACAGATCGCCTCTGAGTGCCAGGCTTCTTACCTCATCTCTCATGACCCAATAAAAACTCATCTCAACGTGCTGCTGCAAGAAGTGCTGTAGCCTCTACTGATGCTAAAAAGTGTCAAAACCTCAGTTTAAAATATCATGAGAAAGATAGTAATTATACAGCAACACAGTTCCTCTATCATCAGGCAGAGGTAAAGGATCCGCAATGATTCAGAGAAAATAATGCTGCCTCCTGAATCATTGCTTCCACTGCTGCTACGTTATCATCTGCAGCACCCAGGAATTTCCTTCACCATCTCCCATCCTCCAGCAGGGCCAAGAGTACTTTATCTGCTGATGTGTTGGCTATATGATGACCTAAGACTATGGACAGCTAGAGACAGTCAATTTTGGCCAGGGTTATTTCTCAGTTACAAGTGCTGTCCTTATCTGTTAGGGAATAAATTTCTTGGGTGTGCCAAAAAGCATTTTCAGTTCTCTAGAGAATGGTCACTTCTCTCAGACATCAGCCGCATGGATAAAAGCTGTTGCCTCAAGATGAGCAAAGTAGGGGTATCTAGGCAACTCAGACCACCTCTCTCCTTATCTGACAAGAATTGCAGCTGCCACTGTGTACCCATAGCACAGCAGCACACCACAGCCTGCGGCAGGCCAGCATTGTGTTCTGCCTTCTCACAGTTCCTCTCCCTTGTGCACTGCTTCCACCCACATTGCTCAACAGGCTTCATGAAGGAGAGCAGCATCCTTATTTACATTCAATGGATGAGGAGATTGAGTCAGAGAGATACCATAGCAGAAGCAAGAGTACAACCAAGTCATGTACACCAGGAACTGGCTAGTAAGCAGACAGTCCTCATGGAGGTGTGTGGCCATGATAAAACACGGTTCCTTCAGTTGGTGAAGGGGTTGAGCCAAGGAAACTGGGCCCAGAGTTCAAGGGACAGACTGCACTTCTTGCCCTGAAGCATTAGCTTATGCAGCAACACCCCCCTGGGGCTTTGTGTCTGCTTTGAGCAGGCAGATACCTCAGCTGCAGGGAACTCAAATGCAAAAGGCATCCTCTGGTGGTACAGAGCTGCTGCCTGCTTTTGTGAGAGTAGGGGGGGAAGGTGAAGGGAGGGGACATTCCTCTGTTGTCCTTATACTCAGCTGTGGTATCCCCTCCTTAGGACAATTAGATGCCGGTCTACATAAAATCAGAGCCACGGGCTGGTCTCTCTGACAGCCACTGGGGCAGGTACACAGTGATCTTCAGCTCTGGGATGTATGTGCCAGGCAGTGCAGTTTTAAGGCAGCCTCACACATACATCAACTAAGACACTTGTTCCTCTGCAGACTGTCCCACAAACTCCAATGGAAACTAATACAACCATTTTCTGTGCCTCTTAGCAAGGAACAGGCAAAGGTCCAGGGAAGAGACCTTGGTACTGATGCTTGTGTTTCTAGGAAGACCATTATGGCAGCTGCAGTGTCTTTTAATTCACCTGGACTGCTTCACATCCATAAGGCTCCTTTTTACCATGAGGCTGGAGAAGACACCTGTACATAATGGCCCATCTCTCGCTTACCACTCTTGCTGCTTTACCCTCTGATGGTGTCTTGCCACTGACAAAGGCCTCAGTCCCTGCACATGGACTTTATCTTTATGTGATGTGATTAACACCCTGAGGTCACAAAGAAAGTATGCATACAGGTCCCAAGTCCAGGGCAGAACAGTCTGGAGATAAAAATGATCTCCTTGATGTATGTGGGAACACCAGTCAGAAAACAGCCTTGATCTCTGACAGGACTCTGGGATGTTTTCTAATAATGGCAATTGTATATGCAGATGTTTCAAACAGCCACTCAAACACTAGTTTTCTGGCTACAACTGCAGTAAATGCCTTCATTTGAGAAACAGTCGTGTTCCTCTAGGGGGACTGCATTACTCTGCCTTTCAATGCTCGGTTTTTGTTTCAAAGCTCTTCTAATGCTTTTCTTAGAAAAGATGTTATCCTCAGCCAAAACCAGATCGGATGGAAACTGGAACAACACCCTGGGAGACCTGAAAGCCCCCTCACCTTTAGACTTCTGTCTGGTGCTGCATGCAGTTTTGTGTACTGTGCATTTATGATCACTGAGACCACAGTTGCCTTTTGGAAGGGACTCAGGGGCTCCATTTTCAATTCAATAGGTTTTCCCTGGGACAATCTCCCAAAAGTTTAACTTGTGTGTAACTGAAATTTACATAAGAAAGTTTGAATAGTTTTAAAGGCTTTTCCTCCCCACTTGCTGAGCGGAGAGCTAGTGGCTTCCTGTCAAGGAAACATTTAGTCTGTTCTTGTCTTTGTTAGTCAAGTGTGGCATTCCCCTCTGAAAAAAAAAAAAAAAAAAAAAAAAGATATT
>JAVJGJ010000059.1:52220584-52232643 GCA_035590215.1 Microhierax caerulescens | reverse complement strand
CTGGAACAGGCTGCCCAGAGAGGCTGTGGAGTCTCCTTCTCTGGAGACATTCAAAACCCACCTGGGATGCGACTCTGCAAAGTAGGTGAACCTGCTTTGGCAAAGGGTTGGACTAGATGATCTCCAAAGGTCCCTTCCAACACTGACCATTCTGTGAGTCCCCTCTTCTATACTGCTTGCCAGCAAGACAAAGGCCACTAAAAGCATGAAGTAAGGAGAAGCTCCCTTGTTTCATTTAAATTGCCTCCCACCTTGATTTGCACTAGTGGGGAACAAGAACTGTAGGAGACCCTACAGGTCTGGGCAGCAGCAAACTTTCTCTGGGTCACCCTGCACAGTTTCACCCTGTGGGCAGCACTGGATCTGTGAGGGTGTGGCATATGCTCCATCATGCTGTGGGGAGCACACAGTTGCAGAATGGATAAAGCTGGTTTAGTTTAGTGAAAGAAGCAAAAAATCAATAAAAGAAGTGGTTTGATCTGGAGGAAAATGCAGATTTTTCTGTTCCTTTTATTAACCCAAAAAATTATATTCACCTGCTTTTTTACTCATTAGAAAACCTTTCATTTCCATTTACAGCATTGGAAACTTAAAAAACAGAGGGCACAAAGTGAAGAATAAGAAAGCAGTGCTATAGGTTCCTGCCTTTTAACAAGGAGCCTTTAGTTAACTTTTTGGTATGTAAGGAGACCCAGGCTCTTTTTCCACAGCTAGTGTCACCAGATGGTACAGTCCAGGGTAAGGTGCTCCCAACTTTGCATGTTGAGACTCCCCTACACTATTCAGAAATATTTAACTGTTAAATGGAATAACCTCAGTAAGATTCCTCATTGTTAGTCTGTGATGAAACCTAACTCCTTGGTGCTTTCTCCCCTACTCAGAAAGTAATTATTTAAGTGCCCCAGTTTGAGCAAGAGGGATTGAAAGATGCCTCCTTTATACTCTATGCTTCAGCATAGCTTGGAGGTTTCCTTACTTCACCAAGGAGGGTAAAGGAAATCTAGGTTTACCTCTGTCTTCACCTAACATTCTGTGGCAAAGGCAGAAGTTAAACAGTACAAGCATTTTCTGTACATGTGACCTGCTCTGGGACACTGGGCAACAGAGGGAATTGGCACTTCACTTGTGTTCACCCTGAAATATTTCCCAGGTGCAATTTCCCAGGTCAGGATCTGACTCCTGAGGGTTTCAGGTCAACCAGAGCACATTTCTTGGATGGCAGGCAAATATGCTCTCGCTGAAAGCAGCATGGCCAAGCCAAGGCATGGGGCGAGCTCCACAGGATGTGGTCCAGAGACACAGCTCCATCCAGGACAGAGGGAGGCACAAAGGTATGGCCACTGTGAGAAGCTCAGAGGAATTTGCATGTGGTCACTCGTTACAGAATCACCTGTAGTTTGACTTTTGAAGCCTCTACCCACAAGCACAAATAGCAGTTGAGTAGCAATAGGTTTGGCCTGATATTTCTTTGAGTTGCAGTTAGCACATCCCTGATGCATGAGTCTTTCTGTTGCCAGGTCAGGTTTCTGCCCCAAAGAATGGGTCATCAGAGCAAGCCAAAGGAAAAGTTGGTGGAATATTTTACATGGACAAAATGATTATTTTTTTTTCCCTAGCCTTGTCCTTAGAAAAGAATGAGCTATTTTAAGTCAGGTTTTCCCTCTTTCTCACCCCTGCCATCAAATTCTCTGTGGAGACCAATATCAGATGATTCATCTAAAAAATATATGGTTTGACAAATGTGCAAAAAGCAGGAAACAGGGTTTTATCATCAGCAATGCTGAGCACTTTACAAAAGTAGTTTTGCCTGATTCTGCTTGTAATTAAGACGTAAGACTGAAACACATGCTCTAGTTTAATTCTTGAGAGACTTTGTTTTTAACTTCCTCTTAATAATAACAGTGATGTTTTAACATCAAGCAGATACATCGAGTATTGAACTAAGGCAATAACTGAGTGTGTGTAGGTGCTTCTAATCTGCAAATATGCTCAAGCAATAGTGGGTGTAAACTTAGGGGATTTACCTTTGATGAGCAATTCAGATGTTAAATTAGCTATGGGCTACAACAGCATTGTTGGGTTTTTACGCATAGTTCAGTGGAAGTGGGTGAACTACTCCAGAGCTTTGTTAGAATCGTGCAGGACTTCATTAGGAGTCACTTTCTCTGCCTGGAATAGCTGCACTAACTGGAAGTTTCCCAAGTTTGCAGACTCCTACTTTGAACTTTGAAGTAACAGCACTGTTCTACTTTGGCCTGTTGTAAACTCTTCCCATTCCAGTGTCATCTGTCCTATCTATAAAGGAACTAATCTCTCTACGGAACATGAGGCCAGAGATAATCCTGGTTTCGTTAATGCCCAGTTACAGTATACATGCCAAGCAGCCAAGGGGGCAGAACAGATCTTCCTTTTACAATCTCCACAAGAATCTACCACAAGTACAAAGGGTGCAGAGATTACTTCCTCCCTGCATCTCTAGGGATTCAATGTACCACAGAAAGAGAACAGAGATAGATCATCTAAATACCTGTTTCCACATCCTGTAATGTACCTGTAGCCAGAAGAGTAAATAGTCACAGCAGCACAAGGACTGATGGAATTATGTGTGCTTAGAACAAGGTCCTGGTCTGTGCCCAGGAATAACTAATCACTGCTGTTTCAGATACAGGTCCAAGCTGAGTGTACTTGCAGGGGCTAGAAGAGAGTGACCACGTCCAGAGTGTTCCTAGTGAGCCACAGACACTGAGATACTACCCCTAGGACTGACGATCTCTAAGCATCACAAGGAAAGCCTGAAACTTACCACTCCATTTTCCATCACACTGAAGTGAATCAGACTAAGTCCCTCTCAGGATGTGAATTCTGAATCACGGTTATAACCAATTGTAATGGTGTTAGATCAACAGGATCTGCCAAAAAAGATACTTTCCTGCTCAGGTAGCAGGATGACCTGTAAGGGTGCTGCAAGAGCAGACAGAGTTGAGCTCACGCAGCCCTGGTTACCCTCAGAGCCAGGAGCTCAGGGGAGTGCAATGCAGGCAGATCTGAGCAGCAGGGACAGGCACTACAGAAATATTCTGCACTGTTGCCTGGCGCTGTACCCGTAAGAACAGAAAGGCACAAAGATTCAGAGGACTCATGAAGAACAGAAAAGTTGTTCCTGAGAGTGTCAAAGAGAAGAAATTCATGGGGAATCTGTGAAAAACACCCACTCTTTAGATACCATGCCACAGTCTTTATCCCTGTTGTTTGCATCTTGTTGCCTCTCTCAAGATTTAATCTTCTCTGTTCCACTCTCTACCATCTGTACACACATGTGTACAAAAGTGTATATCTTTACTGGAGCATACAGCCCATGTATTCCTTTCATGATAGAATAATAATTATTATCCACATATCCACATATCCACATACGCATACAGCATGTACTGTTTTGTGTTTCTCAGCAGATGATGCAACACAGGGAACTCTGGTACTCATTCTCTCCCTCTTTTTCTTGCAAACTGGAACTATCCCTGAAATGCAGCCATTTCTTTGGGAGAATATCATAGCTGCCCCTCAGTGCACACCTAAATGACTTCATTAAGGCCAGGAAATGACAGGATGCCATACGCCTACTGAAATTGCAAGACAAAACCTATGTAGGCAGATATAACTGGCCTCATCCAAAACATCTCAGACCAGTGCAGGCCTTTACTGTGGTAAAAAATCCCGTGAAATAGTTACTGACTGTGAGCTCCTTCTGCTTCTGCCTCATGTTGTCATGAAATTTAATGACAAGTTAACTGAGAATTAGCCATAAAGTCAGTATTTCCCTTTCATCTATTTTTAAAATGAACGAGTTTGGGCAATGTACATAACCATAAAAGGGGGGAAATGGCAAAACAGCAGAACAAGGAAGCTGAGGAGATCAGGATCAGCTGTGCACTGGACTTCTTAGGCTGTTTGATTACTGCTGCATAAAAGCCAGATGTGACCCAGCTAGGATAAAGCTGTACACACTGTGCTTAAATTTGGTGTTGGACTTTCAGTCTCTACCTTGTCCACAGTGGAATATTTCCTTCAATCCATCCTAAACTATCATGCAAAAGCATCTGGTTAGTTTTCTTTTTCAACATCTATTTTTCTGTGCAGAGAGAACTTGAAAGGTAAACATATTTTGATGACAATGATGAGGAGCTTCAGCAATTCTCCCATGTAAAAAAAAAAAAAAAAAGATGGTTTTCCAATGGAAAAAGCAGCTTTCTGTAAAACTGGTCTACCAAGTAAAGAAATGCCTTCTCTAAAGAGCATGGAAAATTCATCAGTCCAATTAAAAAGCATGCAAAATGCTTTTAGACAATGAACTACTATGGGAACATACCAAAAATCATAAACCAACAGCTCCTCAGAAGCTGCCTGTCCTGCTCAGTCTGGACTATGTTACTGTACCATGCAAAGGTGCTCTCACTCCACACGAAGAAGGTCAGCCACAGAGAGGTGCATTTGCTTGGTGCAGGTGATCCACCTCACACAGTCCTCAATTTTAATGCCCTAGGACCATGAGGATGAAAAGACAGTTATTTAGGGTGCTCCATGCAGACAGAGACAAATAGATCTCTATAGCATCTCCTAGACATGATACACTACTCCTTTCTCTACTATTCCCAGATCTATCTGGGACTACTTCTACTTCTCTACACCTGAATAAGTGAATGATAATTTACAGTAAGCACCTTTTGGGCTGTGTTCCACAGCTGCAAAAATTAAAGAAATGGAGGCATGTGGCATGAAAACACGTTCCCTGCATGTACATGGCAGAAATCTTACAAAACTCTCTCTGTGAAGACAGGAATAAATGATTATGCTAGTGTTACCAATAAGTGCTGTCACTGTGAAAATGGGGAGTCCCTTCTCCCTGAAGTCATTATGACTCACAAGAAAACAATATACTTTTTGAGCTAAAACACATGATCAGATTCACTCTGTGGACGTTGACTAAGCCCATGTTTACAAAGCAAAATTACCATTTCCCTGAGGGGAGATGATTAGTTTTTAGGAAACAATCTATGGACTCTCTTATTTAATTCAGCCAATGGTGGTAAATTCCCATGCGTAAACAGACATCCTTCTTTGGAGGAATTTTTCTTGGGGAAATTTTGTCACTGATGATACAGGGCAAAAAAATTTTCTCTCCATTTGGAAAGCTTGAATTTTTGGCCACTAGAAAAGCTTTTCATGTTATTCCCCATGCTCAGAATTTGCCCTACACAGAGGAAATGCCTTTCCTCTGCTTTTGAAAGTCCAGGAATGAATTTACTTCCTCATTGTTATTGAAAATGGCCATGATCTTTGAACAGACTAAAATGTAATTAACCTCTTAACATACAAGATAATGAAACCTATTCAATACTTAACACTTTTGAGGTAAAATCCCAGTGAAATTGTTTGGCTGAGGATGTGCCAAATGAGATTAAATCCCACACCTATACCAGTTATGCTAAAACAGGATTTACAGTAAGCACTGGGGGTACCAGACCCCTTACACAATTCTGTTCTCTTTGATGAAATCAAAGCAGTCCCTTCCTGAAAGAGGTGTTGTGCATCTAGCAGCAGTTATGGGGCTGACACAGAAACCACAGATGATTCTCAGCAGCCTGTGTTATTGAGGATGTCAGATTAGACAATTACGAACATAAAAAGCTGGTCAGAAGCATTCACCATATACTGTAGAAACTGGTATTCCTTGGCTATTTCTCCACATTTTGATGAATTGGGGGAAATCACAAAAATTTCACAGGGAAAAGATTGACATGCTTCATGCTGTATGATTCATGACTAAAGATTACCTTCACATGGTCACTTTTTATTCACTTAGAACTTCCCACATAATTCCATTGCTAAGAGCTGCTGAGAAGAGGTGTTTCCATCTTGAGAGAAAATGTTACCAGCAGTTCTTCCATATTAGCAAGGAATGATAGAGTCACTGATTCACCTATTCACCAAGCACCTGGAAATTAACCGCAATTTAAAAGAGCTTTACTGATTTTTAAAGAGTGTATGGTTGTCTTAATAAATGGAAACATATATAAGATAATGTTACTGGAAATATCTAAAACAAATGAAAATGGGTTGCAGTGGATTTTTTTACCATTCAGGTTATATAAACTGCATTTTTTTTTTAAAATAAAAACTTCTAGTGAGACTAGAGTTCACTGGGAAAAGAGCACAGGATGCTAAAGACCTGAAAGACTGGCAATTCTTCTGAAGTGAAGGCTGTTCTATCTAAGAAAATTTGACTGACTATGCTGTATGTTGAAA
The DNA here is from genome assembly GCA_035590215.1 of Microhierax caerulescens. NCBI lineage: Eukaryota > Metazoa > Chordata > Aves > Falconiformes > Falconidae > Microhierax > Microhierax caerulescens. The sequence continues at coordinate 52,226,343 of JAVJGJ010000059.1, read as the reverse complement.
TTGTTCGAGGAATAGAGGAGAGAGGAGTAAGGGCTTTAATTACGCGAGCAGGCATTCATTAGCTGCATTCCCCTGACTCTTCCCATCCACTCCCAGAAGGTATAGCTCTGTGCTAAATGCTTACTTCATACCTAAAGTTAAAACTGCTTATGTAATCTCATCAGATGGGAATACAGAAAGGGAAACAATAGTAGTTTCTGCTGGACTTCAGATGAGGCATTGTCTTTAGCTGTTTGCTAACCATTTGCTGACTCACAGATGCTGAAGTGCAGGCTGAAGCAAACAGCTCCAAAATCCAGACTCTGCTTTAGGGTCCCCTGCTGTGGTGTGCGCTGTACATTTAGGCAGCATAGCAGTTGTCCTAGCCTAAACATCAAGGTAAAGGCTCAAATGAGTGGGCTTGCCCTACCTAAACCCAGCCATTCTCTCTGCGCATTAAGGCAGGCAGTTTTGGAAAGACAAGACCATCCCTGTGCAGAACCCATCCCTCTGCAGTGTTACCTATGCAGTGCATTATCCTTACAACCCTCAACCTGAATCAAAGACCATTCAGAGAGTCACAGGTCACAGTTAAGTGAAGCCTGCTACACTTGGATGGTAACCTTGAAGCATGGACCACACTGTAAATGTCCATGGTAAATAACTATGTGTCAAGGTACAGAAAACACAGAGCAAGAAAAAACTCCATCCTAAAATGTTTGTAGTGAAAATTAAATAAACAAGATACAAAAAAAGAGCAAGGTAAGAAACATCCTTACACTTACTGTACAACTGAGAAACTGAGGTACTAGAATGCTAAGCCGCAGCCCCAGATCTCACATGAAAACTGTGGCAAAGTACGGGCTGGAAAAATATCAGGAACAACAGACCCTGTTTCTACACTCTTTCTTAGGCATCCTCTCAACGACTGCAAGAAACGTGGCACTGAGCTCCATGGGCCTTTGTTTTGGCTTACTGCTGCTGTTCTTATTTTCTTCAATTTAGCCACAAGCCCTGTCTAAGCCTGCTCTGAAATCCACTGAAAGCACTTTGTTCTCCTAGGCAAAAATAATGTTGGTCTTCTGGTTATTTCTTGCTGGGAACTTACTGGAATTCTCTGTATAGTACATTGCAGAAGGACAGTAATGCTGGTCTGGGCTGCTATCTCAAACGTAGCTATACATAGCTATATGTCTCTGAAGTTCTTAGGGACCCTGAGGCTTAACCCAGTATGTACAGATATCAGAGGAATGTATGACAGATAAAAATCAAATCAGAAAGATATTATCATTACCACTACAACCTTTTCACACATTTCATAGACTCTCCCAAAACAGCACTAGAAAGTCATTCCGAGATTTCAGCTTGCCTGTTACCCCTGCACCAGGAGGTAAGTATGGTTAAGGCCAATCTGGAATATGGTTAAGGCCAATCTGGAATATGGTTAATGCCATACTTAACCCTCTTCTAGCTAATACAACCTATTCTTAATAATGTTTGCCTCCATACGTCATTTATCACAATGTTTCACCAGCCTTAATGGGAGAATATTATTCTTAATGTTTAGTGTTCAACTCAACAAAAGGGGCTAAGGCAAGATTTAAAGTTTCAACTTCTTTGGAACCCACTGTAATTCCAGCTCTTTACTTCTAAAATGTCTACCACAGATATTAAAAAGAAGAAGAAAATGAGCAGGAGAAAAAAAAAAAAAAAGAAAAAGCAGTGGGAGCCTTGGCCCAGTGGCATAAATAAGAACCCCTACTCCCACAGTACCCTGGTAAAAATCTCCCTGGGAATCCAGTGTTTCTCTTACTGTATTCAGATGAGTATAAGGGAAAATTTACAAAACAGTTCAGCTCTTGCTGTCTAAGTGGCAGAGATGACTTTGGGTATTTTCTTTCTTACCATCACTACTTGATTCAGTAGTTAGCACCAGTTTTCCGTCTGGTAGATGTTTAAGGGATTTTCCTCCCTCTTTCTCCTCTGCACCGACAAGCTCTTCTCATCACATCTCCATCAGGAAAAGAAGCAACGGAAGGGCTCCTGGAAGACAGAAGTGCTGAACTCAAACATGACCTCAAGCACTGCTATTGCAATAGAAGGGATTTCCCTTTTATGATTCTTTTCCTCCCTTCTAGATGAATCACACCTCTTACAGAATTACCTGATATTAAAAGTCCTGGCAAATGATTGAGCTATGAAAGTCTGAATGTTACTATTCATAAATACTATCATAGCCATCATCCCATGATGGAATATTGTATGAGTACTGTCTTGACAATGAGTCTTTCCAAATGCAATCTCTGAAACACTTGGTGATGGTGTTATGAACACTCTGAGGTCTTGGTTTATTCATTCAGTAAGCATGAATTCCTCCTTCTTGAATGGTAAAAAGAAGGAAAATAATTAAAATAATTTAGAGATGCAGAGCTGAATGGGACCTTGACAGATTTATTCTTCTTCCCAAGTAGAATAAAGAATTGCTATTGATTGATGTGAATGAAACTGATTACTTACTTAAATATCCTCCAAAGATGGATATTTAGCAGCTTCTCTAGACAGCCTGCTCCAGGATTACACAAATTTTACCACTTATAAGGGTGGGGTTTTTTACCCTGGTGCCTAACACAGAATCTAGATAGCTGCATTTTAAAGTATTTCTTATCCTGTCCTCAATGGCAAGGAGAACTTTCCCCTTCCCTCAAGAGATATAGGTATGTATATATACATAAAAATGTGTGTGTGTGTGTATATAGGCATGTGTGTCTACACACACACTTCAAAGAAGAAAATTTTCCTTGCCCTTATATATATGTATATATGTTTATATTCTGTCAAATATAAACATTATATCATAAATGGTGGGATAAAATATGGGCTATAATTACAAGACATAGGAGTAAATCAGAAAAGATGAATGTATATATATTCATGCATTCTATAATTATTGATGTTGTTGATGTTTTTAATGTATTCCTGTATTGCCTAGGAGATCCACTTGACAAGACAGAACTTCATTCTGTGCTGTGCAAACTCAGATCAAATGCATTCCTGCCATCTTGCTCAGACCTGTATGATAAACATCAGCCTGAGCCACGTGCAATCAACTTTCAGTTTATCAAGGTGTAAATAGTAATTATGAATATTCAAATGTGCTTACCATTTAGAAAAAAACCCAAGAATAAGCCGTTGCCTTTTCAGGTTTTCCAGGGGCTCAGCACCTCCCTCATAAGGTCACAGCTAACACCTGCAGAACTATTAGTCTCCTTACTCACACTTATTTTCCTTTCCTTCTTCTTGTAAGTGAAAACCAGAATGGGCTAGGACCACTTGTTAATCTATTTGCTGCAGTTTGTGAACAAAGCAGGGTTTAAGTCAGCTCATTTTTCCCTACCTCCTATCTTCGCTCCTCAATCCCACTCCACTGTGAAACCGTCCATCACTTCAGATGCTCTGCATAAAACTCTCTGAGGGACCAGGCTTCGCAGGAGAGAATTGCTTTGGATAAAACCAAATATAGATAGATAGATAGATAGATAGATAGATAGATAGATAGATAGATAGATAGATAGATATTATCAGATCACTTCAGTAATCCAGTACCTCAGCCCACATGAGGGGATGAGGGGACAGGGAAAAATGTCCAGGAGCAGGGAATGGCAAGATGCTGAAGGAAACATGCATTGGGAAAATCACACCACAGATGCTGCACTAGTTATGCAAGTAATCTCTTGGGCCCAGTTCCCTCAGGCATCCAGCCTGGATCTCAGCCATCCCTCAGGCCATCAGTCCGTAAGTGCAGAGCCTTCCCACCCAGCTGCTGCTTCCCAAGGCAGCAGAGAGGCACCCCCAAAATATCACCCACAAAAATCTTCAAGAGAATTCTCTGCAAGGAAAGGAGCAACAAAATAACAGAGGGGATTATTCTTTTTCCAGCCACGTCCCTGACTTCTTTTGAACAAAGGCAGAGGAAGGCTGCGCAGAGCCAGGCACAGGCCTGTAGACCCTGGGCAGAGCAAGCTGCCACGCAACCGCAGCGTGTGACACCAGCACACCAGATGAGCCAAGTGCTGCTACTGGATGAGAGGTGAGGGAGATCAAGGCTGTACTCCTAACAAAATCCACCTGTTTTCTGAAGGAGTCAAGATTTAAGACCTGATTTCAAGGCGTGGAGCAACCCTAGCTTCTCATCAAGCCAGTGGGAGCAACAGATCCTCTGGAACTGGCTGAAGCCCATCATCTGTGAGGATAAAGTCTTTTAAGACTGCAAGAAACTTTGTTGCATTGTATTTAATTTCTGGGTGTTTCACTTACATATTCAAAAATGTATTTCATTTCATGTTGCAAGGCTGGTGAGCAAGGAGCTGCTCTTTTTCCAGTGTAAACCCCATCCATAAGTAATATTTACAGGCCTTAAGCGTTGTTTTTTATTTGGTGTTTCCATTGCACAGATTTTAGGATACTGTTTAAAGGTGTAAATTAATTAATTACAACCATTAAGTTTAATGATTCCTGTGAACTGCTAGCCATGGCCAAGAGTTTACAAACACAGGCTGATGCTAAGATCTCCTTGACTCGGTAACTTTCAGCCAAAGCTCTGCCTCCTTGGCTGCAACCACCCTACCTTGAGCGGGGTAACACCTGCCCAAAACGCCAGCACACGGATGGAGTTATGGGATTACATGCATCAGCCTAACCTCTAATTAAAGAAATGAAGTCACTTGTGGTTGCTTCAAATACAAAGCCAGAACTGTGAGGCAGATGCAAACTAAATAAAAATATTTGCTTGGGTTGGAAAACAGTCTGGAAGAGCAATAGCTTCCAACAGGACAGGCTCCCTTGGCATCCCGTCAGGATGTTAGCTGCAGGGGTGTGGGCACCTACACCCCAAGACCTTTCTGCATGGGCGAGGAGCCCCGCAGGCCCCTTGTGCTTGTCACGCGTGGAAGAGGATGAGGTAACGGCTGCGGGGCAGCCAGCGCCTCTGCTGCTGCTGCTGCTGCTGGCGCCCCGGGAGCGCGGGGTGCAGCCAGGGCGCTGCCCCGAGCTCCGGGCACGGCACCACCAGCCGCGGCTGCAGCACGGCTGCCCGGTGCCCCAGGGACCCTCCGCACCGCCGCGGCGATGCCGTGCACCGGGACACCGAGCCGTTCCGGCCACAGCCACCCGAGCCGCGGCGGCCTGCCCATAACGGGGCCGGCCCAGCAGCCGAGCGAGGCCTACGGGACAAGATGAGCATCCCCACCGGGGGATGCGGTGAGGGGCTCACAATAAGGAGGGCAAACCTGCGCGCCCGGCCCCCGAAGGGCCCTCCGGCGCGTCACGGCGGAGGGGACGGCGGGGCTGCCCGCCGGGCCCGGGCCCGGCCCCGGGAAGGGCGGCAGTACCTTTCTCCTCCCGCCAGAGCTTTTTCCGCTTGTTGCCGGGGTACATGGTGGTGTGGCTGGCAGCGGCTTTGAGCTGCAGGTTCCCCAGGCTCACGAGGGGGTGGACGAGACGCCGCGCCAGAGCCGACCGCTACCGACGCCGCGCGCCGCTGTCTGCTGCTGCTGCTGCTGCTGCTGCTACCGCTCCCCGCCGGCTCCGGCTCCGCGCCCGCCGCCCAGCTCCGCACGGCGCCCGTCAGCTGGGTCACGCCTCGCTCTAACCCGACACCCCCGCAGCGCCCGCCCCCCGCCCCGCCGCCCGTTGGCTCCGGCAGACGCCGCTCAGCAGCCCCCTGCTCCGCCCGCCGCCGCCACCGCCGGACCGGGCCCGGCGGACGCACCGGTCGGGAGGGC
>JAVJGJ010000059.1:52205184-52220484 GCA_035590215.1 Microhierax caerulescens | reverse complement strand
GGTTCTCCAGTGCCATTAACCTTTAGTAGCCCCTGTGTGCCCATCTAATCTACATGAAAAATAAGCAAAGTCAAACCATTGAAAATGTTTCATACCAGGTAAAGCGAGACCAGTCAAAAGATAATAATTACTAGCGTGGAAAAAAATCTCAGCAATGGGTAATACAGGGGCAAGAATCATCCCTTCTCCCAGCTTGCTTATTAGTTTGCTAATCCATCTGTTTTATGCTGTCTGCCTCCTCTCCCTCCTCTGTTTTTACTGTTTTCCCGGCCTTCCTGTCACTTTTGGTTTTTATCGGTAGTGACTTAATATTTTCTTCCTGGCCACAGATGAAAAATGTAGAATGAGATCAAATCTGGCACTGAACTCTGCAGAAAATAACTAGAGAAGTCATGTACCGAATATTTCTTACTGCCAACCTATTAGTAATTCTGCTGGGGCATCAGTTCTCAGTTTAATGGGCATGGGGGTTTTGCCAGAACAAGTTGCTAGGTTTTTCTGTCCAAACATTGTACAATACCAAAACAAATACCTCACAAAATTCTACATAATTGCTTTTATCAACTAGGCAAGTAATTGACATCAGCAAAGCGTGGAATCAGGTTTGTTTTGTGATAATTAACGCAAAATGACACTAATTGTTTTCCTTCTTATTCAAGCAACTGTTGTAAGATTTGTGGGTGTGAGTTGCATTCAGGCAGAAGTGATGTTATTTACTTGTATCGCATAAGAACAATACTTTCCATTACATTATTATTTAAAGCAAATGTTAGATACAGAGTCAGGATGGTTACTGAACACTTTTCCCCTCTACGTTTAGAATTTTATTATCTCCAGAGGAGATATTTACTACTGCTGAGATTAATTTGGTGATAAAAAATATTTTATTGCCTTTAGATCTGCCAAGCTCTGATTTTCCCTCAATGTGAGTGCAGCTCAGACTTGGGAAGATGTCCAAAATGTTCCTAAATTCATCCTTCTGCAAATGTTCATGTTCTGTTTTGATAAAATGGAATACCTTTGAAAAGATATAATAATTTTACACATCCTGTCGACTGTCAGTTCTGAACTGCAAGAAAATTTTGACTTGAGACAAAAAATTGACCTAGGGAGATAACCTATAGTATAAAGGTTCTCCAGTGCCATTAACCTTTAGTAGCCCCTGTGTGCCCATCTAATCTACATGAAAAATAAGCAAAGTCAAACCCTTGAAAATGTTTCATACCAGGTAGAGTTTTTTACCTACTCTCTGTTCAAAATGTGTAAAGCACCCTATCTTCTGGCATCTGGTGCTAGGCTTTGGGGAGTTTCGGTCCTTGTATGTGGGAGAGAAGTGTTCATGTTGTAAACAGGTCAGATGTCAAAAGAACAAATGGATGACACACAGGGTGCTGGGTTAGAGTTCAACCGTCAAGTTTTGGCATTATGTGGCAATGCAAAAAGTTCCCTACTCCTACGTGTCTGCTCCATCCACCCAGCTCCACTGCCATACCCTGCCTACTGAGCTGCTCCAGCACAGCTGAGGAAAGGACCCTTTAGTCCCTCAGCATGGAAAATGTGGTGTTCTTGGTTTTTAATTCTACTCAATTTCTGTGTTGTACAAGGGCTAATAAACCTGCAAACAACCAAAAAAAATCTTTTTTTTCCTGTACTAAATAAGAGAAAACAATGTGCTATTGATTTCCTCTATCAGGTCACCTAAAACTTTCAAGAGGAAAGTGCTAATTTAAGAAACTGTAATTCACATCTATGTACCAAGATTTACATAGTAAATCACAAGTAAAGTGACACAAGTAAGAGAACTTAGAGATATATTTGCAATCAGAATAAGAAGTGCCATGTAAGCAAGAATCAAATAGCTCTCGGTTTATATTCAGGGGAAGAAAAAAAAATACTTAAGAAGAATTGAAAGATTTTTATTTTTCTAGCTAAAAGAAATGAACAATGACAAATTTATAATAGACCAACTATCATCCACCTATGGGTGCTTTGTGGTGACTACAGGTCAGCATAACCATACCTACATTGCCTACACGCACCAACTCCAGGGTCCCCCGTGTCCAGCTCTGCGCCTCTTTGCAAGCCATCTCAGCCCAGATTCAGGCTGTGTTCAGATGTCATGTGTCCCACCAGCAGTCCTTCCCAGAGGGATCCCAGGCATGGTGTTGCCACAGGGCAGGCAGGATACATGGCACCTCACCCAGACAGAGCACAGAGCAGCCCATCCTCAAAGAAGAAATTACAAATCCTTGTAGTACCGGGAATATTTCTTTCTCTGGGGGTCCTGGCCCCACTCAGTGATGGGCTGGTGTTGGAGCTGCCTTTGGAGCTAACCCAAAGGAAGCCTGGTAAGGCCTTTTCTCAAGAGAAACATACTTTATCTCAGATTTCCCTGTCCCCCTCAGCTCCAAGGACTCTAGCTTGCAACCTGTAGGACTGAGGGCACCTCAGGACCATTTTTCTCCAACAGAGCCAGGTCTGGTAGGTCTGAAGAGGAATTTTTCTCTCTGGAGGCTCCATCTGGGGAGAGTTTAAACGGATCTTTTACAAGATCATTTGCAAAGAGGGCATTTCCCATTTGTGACTAAAGGAGATTATTGTGTTGCCTCTTTAAAAAGAGTTAATTACCATGAAGAATGGCACCTGCTGACTCTCAGGTGCACACTGATGGGTGCAGGCTGGGTGAACCAGCCAGGGGTTCACACCAGTGTCCCGGTGCTTCAGGCAGTTTGGTTGTGCTGGGAGACCACTGTGAAGTGGGCACGTGGCCACCTCACCTTTGGCAGAATTTCCATACCTTTTTTCCTCTCCATGTATTTTGTATGCCAGCAAACGCCAGTGCTGCTGCTTTACCTTGAGGTCTGCATGTTTGTGAACTAAGGCAGTTCCCAGCAGGGCACTTACGGAGGTCAGGGCATCTATCCCTGACCAGCAATACCCCAGGTTGTTCCTGGGTGCAGAAGCCAGAGAAACACTCCCCTTGGGCTCTCCAGCATGACCAAGGCAATGTGGAAAGCTGGGGAAGTTGGCTCATTAGAGCTTTTTTCCCCCCCAGGCTGAATGCAGTGTCCATCAGTTCCCACCCACACCACACAAAATGCAGCCCAGGGTCTTTCAGATGTGTGGCCAGACTCCTTGAAAACTGTCTGCTGCTTCCATAAACAGACTAGCAGAATCTGGTTTTTTTCAGGTTTTGCCGCATTTTCTGTGAATTCTGAAAGCAAACGTTTCAGAAAGTCCCCAGACAGGTGTTTCCAGCATGGGAGGAAGGAACCCCCCAGCGGTGTGTCTCCTGCCCAGCCTGGCCACTCGCCCCTACCCAAACTGTGCAGTGAAGCATGAGCTGGGTGTGAGTTTCTAACCGCTGACACCGCCCCAGTCACCCACAAGGCGGGTAGGTTTTTTGCCATTAAATTCTGGTTCATCCATCTCAGCTTTTCTCAGAATGATTCTCTAGAGAGCTGGAGGTGCAACCGTGGATGGACAAGTTTACACTGCACCAGTTGCTGGGGGCAGACTGGCATGCAGAACCGTGCTTAGCCTTGCTTACAGCAAATGAGCCAGGGTATCTGTGCTCTAAATATTTCCAGACTTTTCAAGGGAACTGTAGTTACAAATTTAAGAGGAAAAATTTTGTGTAACAAATTTTTCCTAAAAAATTGTGATCAGGGGGAAGAAAGAGAAAGCAGTTTTGTTACTTTTTTTTTTCCACACTGCAGCTTATCATTGTAAAATTATCTCTGTCAAAACAACATAAACTTCTTGTAATATCATTGTACCTAAAGTCAAAACCTAAACATTAAGTCCTTACCTGGCACAATACAATGTTATGAAAGGCTGAATAAAAAGGACAGCTTATATTTACCGTGTATCTTGTTTTCCTCCATAACTAATGTAGGCTACTTAACCAAAGAAACGGGTGAAAGGAAAATGAAGTTTTGCTTACAGCATTATTTATCTGTTCACCAGAACTCAGTTTACCACATAAAGATAATAACTGCAATTAAAAAGCCACCATATTGCTGAATAGCAGTGAGAAACAGGAAAAGGTAAGTCACACCACACCCAGAAACTTCTCTTGCACAGTCACAGAACAACCTGAATTTCCTGAACAAATGACAGGTGATTTTTTCCAACCTTCAAATACTCATTTTTGTCCTCCTACTTCTAGCTTAATCAAAGATCACATGTGAAAACCTTAGCAAAAAAAATCACCCTTAAATACTCACCCAGAGTGGAGAAAGTCTGTCCTCTATGCCCATGGGTAGTGTGGTGCATGGGGTCACCACAGCAGAGGGTTCTTCCCCTGTCCCACCTCCTCTGCCCCTCCACACATGCCATGGTAGGTGGGACGCTGTACCACCGGGCCACCTAGCAGCTCCTCTACTATTTTTGCTTAGACCATCTCCAGATCCTGCTATCCAGAGGAACATGAGTACAAAAGCATATTTTATTTCATTTGATCAATACCCACTTGAGAGTAACAAGGGATTACTTCAACAGATGTCCCTTACTTTTCCCCTGGGTATTTATTATGCACACTCCTCCCTACCCCTTGTCAATGAGACACAGAGGAACCCAGCCACTGGTGATGGCTCATCTGCACAGATTTCATGTGGCTTGTCATCACAAGGTATGGTTTGGCAGATCATGCAGCTATTTTGCTAAACAAAGTGGTTTATTCTGACTTCTGTCACTTTTTTTTTTTTTTGGTTCAAAGTATAGGATTTCCACAAATTATGTGTTTTAAAAACAAATTCTCCCAAATTTTAGATGGTATCTCTCCTCCCTAAAACCTCACTACTGTAAAATCTAAGTTGTAAGTATATCATGGTTCATGTAACCTCTGCCTTTCCCATATGAAAATAGTTCTTGTTCCTCAGACATCTAGGGGGTTTTCACACATGCCGGTATAACTTAGGTGCAGAATTTTGTACTTAAGTCTCAGTTTTTCTTTATTTCAGTTCAGGATGAGTTGTTGTAGAATCTCTTGTTTTAGACAGCTCTTATCTCCAGCTGCATCTCTCCAAGCAACGTGAAAATATTGTCATATTTTTCCAAAATGTCACAGGTACTTCCATCCATTTCATAAGTGATTGCTGTCAGAAGATGTCAGATGGGAAGCAGACCTTTGGCTGGAGCAGCACATCACACACATGCGTCTGATGTCCTCAAACGATGCCTTCAGTTCCCACTACACCATCATCTTCCAGAGGCTGGCAGATCTCCACAGTTTTGCTGTATCCATGGTCTCTCACCCGCTCTGGTCTCCCAATGTCTCCACCTCCGTGCTTTCCAGTCACAGAGGCTTGTTGCTGCCCGTCCATGCCAGGACAGCACTGGGTGTGCTGAGGACCCTGAGCCAGCCAGGGCACCAGGGCAGTGCCCACGGTCGGCACAGCTGCCATCGTGCAGTGAGAGTGCTGTCACACTGCTGGCTGAGAAAAGTTTCCTTGTGGGTAGATTCTCCTTCCCAGTTCCTCTTTTGCCATTTTTTGCCTCCCCTTTCTTGTCACAGCCTCCTCCTGACTGCTTGGCCAGCAGCAGCCTGCCTGCCTGCTGCATTTTGTCCTCCCCTCTGCAAACAAGCACGTTACTCCATGACCAGGGCCCACCTCGGCCTGCCCCAAATGCCCAGCTTTCCAGCAGACCATCCTTGTTGGCCTGCCCCTCGCCCCACAGCCACTGCTGCCTCTGCTGCCTCTCAGTGCTCCTCTGCCTCTTTAAGAAGGTATCACATCAAGAGGGAAGAAGTGTTCGGTTTTTTTCTAGGAGGTTATTTAAGGCTGCCTGTTGCATAATTAAGAAATGTTTCCACTAAGTGATTAGCAGCCTACCCAGCTATGAGTATCTTTTATTCACCCTGTGCTTAGGAGCACACCCAGGCTTTGGGCTTTATGCTGAGCTATTTGCACTTATTTACTGCAGTTGTTTTCAGAGGAAGAGGCTGAAGACATATTCGTCTTCTGAGGAGAGCCATGGGAAGGCCTCAGGAATGGCTGGCCCCAGACAAGCTGTGTCCATCCCCTCGCCCCACATGTGACAGACCAAAGGGGCTCTACCTCGCCTGGGTAAGGCAGGGCTGGCTCTTGCACTGTCCGACTGCACCATCCATGTTTTGGAAAATGTGATGTGGGTGTACAACCTCACCCTGCCTCTTGCTAACCAGAACAACCAGCCCTGCAGCCACTCTGGTGTGAGATGAGGTTTAATTTCTAACCATAACACAAGCATGGGACAATGCTACCTAATGGTCAATAAAAGAAAATACTCTCTAGACATCAGAAAAACAATCTAGTCATCCATAATCCTCTACAGACGTCTTCTATACCTGCCTTTTCTGAGGCTTCACCTCCCTAGAGGTATGTAGGTGCCTCTCTTCCTCCTCACTCAGACCGACCAGCAGTGTGCCCACACATGTCCCATAGAGCCAGCAGCTCACACGGGTCCAGGTCCTGTGAGAGCTGCTGTGCTCTGATTAGGTGATCAAGGCTAAAACTGGCACAAGAGTTTGGGACACTTGCTCCCTGAAGAAACACCTCCTGCCACTAAACTTTGCTCTTCCCCCCCCCCCTTTTTTTTTTCACCCAGTTTGAGAAATCACATAGCTGTTATTTGTATTTCCTCCCTCTTCAATAGTTTTTCCATGTCCCCTCCTTTTCATAAAAGGGAATCCAGACGCCTCCTGGTTCTTCCAGCATCTGCTGAAGGTAGAGAAAAACACTACAAGCTTCAGCAGCTGGCAGTCATGCATTACAGAGTCCAATAAAATTTTAAAATACCACAGCAATAAGCAAGATATAGCTATGTGGGCTACAGCTCACTCTTCAGAACGTCATGAGAAAAGGAACCCATATTTCTTTCTAAAAGCAAAATAGAGGGATGATGTGCTTTAGATGAATCAGGTAACCAACCCCTACTTGCCTGAGTACTTTATTTATGGACTCCATTGTTGTCAGCTTGAAGGAGGCAGACAGTCAGTGACAGTTTTTCCAGTGAATGGTGTCACTTGGAGCCTCTCAGGTTCAAACCCATCACTCTGAGGGCTGGGTTACCAGCACAGCAGAGGAAAGCCTGACCTCTAAGCATATTCATTCATTGATTAAAACTGCAAAAGGAGAAGATCAGAGAAGAATCTCTTTTCCTCTTAAACTTCATGCAAATTTCAATGTTGAGACTGAAAGTGACCTGAACAGCCATTAATATTATTACTGTCCCAAGGGGCACCACCAGCCAGGCAAGGTGCTGCTCATCAATACACTTCTTGCTGAAAGTTGTAGAAGTCCCACTGCTACAGGCTCCTCTCTACCTGTATTTTTACTGCTTGACATCCTTTTCCTGAGGAAAGTTTCACCACCACTTGCTTACAGAAAACTCTACAGAACTGACATGACTTTGCCTCTGGCTGGAAATCTTCCATTGCCATCCCTTCAGATCTGAGGGTAAGAAGTACACCAGCATCTGGGTTAACACCGCAAGCTTTCTGACAAAGTGGCAGCTCTTCACTTCAAAACTTTTCTTATACTTTGATTGTTGGTGGAACAATCTGATACTAAAGATAGAAAATGCTCGAAACTAAAAACACAGAACAGCCAGGGGTGTTGTGTGTGGTTGAACAAGGGGAAGTACTTGACCTCGTGGCACCCTGGGTTCCAGATGAGCAGCCCTGAGCCTTTTGAATCAGTATCTGACAGCTTGCTTTTTTGTCAGTGCTCATCCTTGATGTTATGTGTCATATCTTTAGCTAAATAATAGCAGTTTCATATAAATGTTTGCTGATTGGCACCTATGACAGATGCTGAAGGAATGCAGAACAAACAGTAAGTACCTGCAAGGATCAAGGTACAGCTGCTTCAGCCCATTTATCATGCACTACTTTCAGCCACGTAGAGAAAGAAGGAAAAGGTGAACAAAGTTTTCTTTAAGTGGAGAGAGGAAACAAGAGCATTGGAGTTCAATTTCCACTATCTAGCATTTAGATGAATCTTTTCTAGAGGTCTCTCTGTGAATAAGACAGTTTTGTGGGTTTGGGAGGATTCAAGGCAGTTCTTGAGTCTCCCATAATTTTCCTACATAGCCTAGACAAATCATTTGACCTGTTGTGGTGGTCTGACCTTGGCTGGATTCTGGGTGCTCACCAAGCCACTCTATCACTCCCCTCCTCAGCAGGATGTGAAGGAGGAGAAAATAACGTGGGGGAAAAACCTTATGGGTCAAGATAAAGGCAGTTTTATAAAGCAAAAGCAAAGGTTGTGTGCAGAAGCAAAGGAAAACAAAAGATTTTATTCTCTCCTTCCCATCGGCAGGTGATGTCTGGCCACTACACGCAGTGGTTGCTCTGGAAGACTCAAGTGTAAATAATGAACGCTCCCCTTCTTCCTCCTTTCCCTTAGCTTTTATATCTGAGCAGACATCATATGCTATGGGACACCCCTTCGGTCAGTTTGGGTCAACTGTCCTGGCTATGTCCCCTCCCAAGACCTTGCCCACCCCCAGCCTACTGGGGGGAAGAAGGTTGGAGAGACAGCCTTGGTACTGTGCAAGGCTGCTCAGCAGCAGCCAAAACACTGCTATGTTATCCCCACCTTTCTAGCTGCCAATACAAAGCACAGCACTATGGGGGCTGCTGGGGGGAAAAAATTAACCCCATCTCAGCCAGACCCAAGACAACTATCAATTTACTCAATTTACCTATCAAAATACTCATTTGTAGAGGTTTTTTTTAATAGCGATCCTAGTAACACTGCCCTGCATAACATTTTTGTATACTAGATCAGGTGTTTGAGATATTCTATAAAAATGTATCTTATATATACATACCTAGTCCTGCCTCCTAGAGCTGATGCAGCAACCAAAAGACACCATCATCTCTTGAAGGTACAATGTTTCTGTAAAAGAAGATGATGGCCAGAGCTAGGCTTATATCTTCTCTAAGGAGAGGTTCATAATCACAACTCATTTTCTGTTTGGCATCACAACAGGCAGTTTAATCAAGGACTGACTAGAGATGCAAGATTAGCTTGACAGTCTGTAAAGAAATCCCTAATTTTCCCATTTTAAAAAGCTGCAAACATGTATTTTCTCTGAATTTGCTTGAGTCCTGGTCCTGTTATTGGAAACAACAGGCAGAACTTTGAAGACTTACTGGCAATCGACATAAATGGACAAAAAGTTAATAAATAAATCACCACTCAGCTTAAGAAAAGTCTCTAGAGTATGCTGCGTAACTCCTGATTTGCATCATCTGAAATTTATACTGATTTCTATTGCCATGACATTAACAAAAAAATTTTAAGATGTTTTTGCACAATGTTTATGAAGTGTTGTAAATTTGCAGTCACCAGTTTCACATGATAGACTCTGGAGAAAGAGCCTTCCTTTTACTGAAAGATTAAATGAAGGTAAAAGTGTGATTAAGTTACTTCAGTCTCAGCTAAATTTCATCTCAGACACTCTCAGCTAACACCAGTAGTTTCTTTTTGAATATAGTAGCTAGTAATCTAAATTGAAATCTCACTGCTGGATGGAGCAGTGAAAAGGTGTAGAAAAAACACCAATACTCTTCACCTGGGAATTTGCTACAAGATTTTTAAGACAATTGTCATGGTCAACAAAATACACCAATCCCTCCCTGTGGGCCAGTTGTTTTGGTAGCTATTGGCTGACCTGCCTGCCATTGTTTATCACTGCTATTTCTTAACCCCTAGCAGTGTATATCAAAGTCCCCACAAGTGGCAGTAACCAGGAACTCAGCCTTGTTGGGCAGAGAAGTGTTTCTGGTGCCGCAGTACTCTTCCAGGATACCCCAGCAGTTAACTCAGTGCTTTATTAAGTGCTTACATTTTACATTTTTATGTCAAGAAATTGTCATCTGTTTAAAAGTTTATTAGATATGGACAAAGATTTCCTATCACCAGGTGCTCATCATAGTGCTTGGTAACTGGGATACAGCATTACTTTGGATTGGGCAGAATTGCCTTCTGCTCATCTCTTAAGATGAACCCACAATTTTCACATTTTAAATGTACAAGAAACTGTTAAAACCTTTCTATTTTTAAAAATTACTCTGCTCTTTCTAATCTATGTAAAAACAAAAAAAGCTGCCCTACAGGGCAAAAAATCTTCTTAAAATAAGTAATTTCATTGCCTGGCCAAGAATGAGGTAGCTTCAGGAACTGTAGGTGGAAAAAAATTGCCATACTGAAGTCAGCGAGCAATTTTCCTCTTGCCTGTCTGTGAGGCCAGGTTTCCACATTCTGCCTATGAAATCAGCCTGGATATCATGATTAAAAAAGCAGGAAGAAAATGCATTATAGAAGACAGTCACATCCAAAGTAGTTGAAAAAAAACCTGACAGAACACCCTTGAATTAAAAACCAAAGTGCTATCAAAGCATTATTTCACAATATCACACCAGTTCTACCAAAAGTATGTTTCAGAGGAAATTAGAAATTCCTGACATAACCATACGATCAGCTTAAATTTCTCATTTAAAAAAAAAACAGAAAAAAAAATCCACTGAAACTACAGGTTTTTGTTAAAGTGAAAATCCTGTGTGATCCAAGTTAGACTAATTGCAGATCTAGATTTCTTTTGCTGAAAGAAATGACTTTATCGTTTGTCTAGCATTCTTTGGTGACAAGTTCAACATTCAGGTTTCAAAAATTTCAAAATCCTTTAAGAAAGAAAATCTTCAGCCCCTTTTAATGATTTTAAATTTGCTTTCTTAAAGGTTTTTAATATAACAATTTGATTTCTATATGGTAAAAGAAACAAAACAATGTTTAATATACAATTCTTCTTACTCCATGAGTGGTTTATTTCCTTTATAGATTGGAGCAACATATTCAGATACGGCAAATTAAAGTTAACTACTTATATCCATGTACACGCCATCTCTGAAAATGCAAAATTAGTAATTATTTTCCTCAAGGAAGATGTCTGTGTTTATGTAAAAGGGTAAAAGTGGATGTTACAGGGCATGAAAGTCGACATTTGCTAAGACATTGGTGCTTCTGCTTTCGCACACCCCCAGTAGGTATCAGGAGCTGGAAAAGCACTTAAAAGACAGGAGTATATTTCCTATTAATTCCTGACAAACAAAATGGCAGAGGAAAAAACTTTCAGAGGATGCTAAATGGCAGCACCTTGCTGCGGTCATGTTGCATGATGGGGCTCTTATCCTCACCCTGTTGCCCAGGGCCATTGCATTACCATTCCGCTTGGACTCTGTTGCAGCTGAACAGGACTGTTGTAATTTATGACCCAGCCTGGGAGACACAATCCCTACCCTACAGTCACCTCCTCTGCCCTAGGGTGCTGGCCCCTTGCTGTGTTTGTGGTAGGCTCAAAGCAGTGTGGATGTGCTGCCAAGCCATTGGGAACCATTGAAATAACTCACCTGTAGGTAACTTTCTTATGTAGTAGGCACATGATTTAATTTCCATTGGCCTTAACTTTCTATCTGCCTGATCCACTGCAATCATTGCATCATTTCAAGTTTCACTGTAGATGTTTTCACTTTATTAAGGTCCTATTTTAGATGCCATCTAGAACCCAGGGCCTGACAGGATTGTCACAGTATAATTAACATTACAAAGCATTTCAAAGGCTTGCTAAGTATAGACAACATAACTGGATTGAAGTTTTACTTTCTAGGTTGCAGTGACCAGAGGTCTTTTGTTTCTGACTTTCACTGTAAGCCTAACTAACCACAGACAGCAATACCTTTGCTGTTGACAGAACTAATTTTTCCTTTTCTCCAGGAACAAAAAGTTCACTGTGATTCCTCAGGCATGGTCACTGGGTATTCTGTGGAGAAGAGACAATACACCACTGAAGGTTTTGGAAGCACCCCTAAGCTATCTTTACCTTGATTTGGCAATAGTGAGACAAGCCACGGTCAGTTTTGAGAAAGCAGTGTTCCAACAGCAATGCAGATATAGCCAGTGAAATAATACTACATTCCCAGATTTCATAGGAGCTAGTATGGATGCACCAGCTACACCCACACTGCAAACCCTTCCCTTCTTTGCCTAGGTGTTCACCTGAGGTCCTGTCTGAAATGACAGCCAGTGCACAAACCTTTCTGGCACCTTTGACAAGACGCATCCATCGCACAAACTAACCACATAATGTCCTTACCAGATGTATCCTGTGGCTCTTTGAAGTCCCTCTCAGACAAGTGACCTTACCCATCGCTACCTTTTCTGTCATGGTGGTGTACAAAACTGAGGAACAGGGAGAAAAGAAACAGCTAGGTCTACAGAGCTGTCTGCACAGGCAGAGAGACCTTCACAAGGCTGGCCTGCCATTTTATCACTAGGGCTGTGAATCTATGACTAGTAAGAGTAAAAGATCCAAGTCAGCCACCCTTGATACATGGCAGATCAGTAAAGCTGACAGTGGTCAACATGGGGTTACTGAGATGAAACACAAACAAGATACGTTTTTGGTTAACTCATGTCCACAGAAGTGTAATAGACAAAGGACAACTAGCCTTCTTTGACCTAGGTTTGAGGACACAAGGGTGTTGGGAAGGGTGTTGTTTTAATGTTCTCCTTTTTGTCTCTTACTAACCAAATCTATTTCAAGAGGCAATAAATTACATTGATTTTCCCACGCTGAGTCTGTTTTGCTCACAACAGTAATAGGCAAGCAATGTCCCTGCCTTTATCTTGGCCCATGACCTTTCTCATGCTATTTTCTCTCTCTGCACTACTGGAGGAAGAGGGGAAGGAGGAGAGGGTGAGCAGCTGGGTGGCAATTTGGCTGTCAGCCAAGATTAACCCACTGCCACCCTCTTTGGTATATGTGGACCTCTCCTTTGTAGGAAGGGGCAAAGATGTGGTACTTTTGCCTTACCCTTCCTCTGCCACCCAAAAGCATGGCTGGCACAGCCATAGCGTGACCAATACTCCATATCTGGAACTTCTAGCAACATCTCAAGCTGAGGCAGGAGCACCTCCCCATAGTCCCAATGGGAAATGTCACCCTTAGCCTCTGTTAGAATTAGGCTGGGTCTAGCACTAGCGGACAGCTCAGAACCTACATGCTCAGGCTCAGTGCTTACACGCTTGGGCTCAGTGCTGACCAAGCTGCCTTGTTCAGGCTGGTTTTGTGTAGAGCTACTGCACAAACCTGCACTGTGCTGCACCCTACAACTCTCCTTATCTGGGGTAGCCCAACTACCAAGGCACAGAATAACCAAGATTGCTTATATAGCCATAATCTTGTCATGGTGGGTTGTCCTCCCTCTTTGGCCTGTCAACATGAATTTGTCCATGAAAAAAACTGATTGAGCTTATAAAAATAATAATGCATCTTGAGTATGGATTATAGAGCAGCAAGAATTTATCTGTGGTCTTTCGTTACTGAATACAGCCATCTAGTGGTTAATTCTCATTCCCTACAGTTTTCAAAGACAGACCAAGAGGACAAGGGTGTACAAGCCAGAAAATTCCCTTCCTCCTTGTAAAGCACATGAGTTACCCCTGAGGTCTGACTTGAAGAAGTCACCTAGCCATCTTAACTTGTGACTATGGGTAGTCTTTCAAAAAAAAGGCCACAGTAGGTTCTGGGCACTGAATGTCCACCAATACCAGATGGGTAATTCCTGACAGAAATGGCAACAGTTCTATCACTCCTTGTATTAATTCAGTGTTTATGTGATTTCATATCTACAAAAATCCCATACCCAAACACTTAACTTCCTGGTGTACTTTTGGTTCTTTGCCTTTACATATAAGAGGTTCATTTCCTACATAAAGTAAAGTATTTTGTTACTTATCTTCTGAAAAAATCCTAAGCTATTTTAGCATTTCTACTTTGGGTCAGAGAAATGTCGATTCAAGAGTCTCAAAGAAATGAATGAAAATTGAAATAAAAAAGAGGAGCACAAGTATGCCACAGGTTTATTTTGTATAGATTGGTTCACACATCCTAAACAGATTGTGGGAGATCACTTAGTATTTAGCTAATAGTCAGATAATAAAATAATAAAAAGGAACTGCAGAAGAAACTGCAGAAATATCTAACAATTGATGTAATTCATATTACCACCTGAATGCTAGAAAAGCTTGCTGGTAGGCCCAAATAGCAGCTTCTATTTCCTGTTAAATTACTGTCACAGGGTAAGAGAATTCAACTAGTTTTGTATTTCTGTTGTATCTTATCTTTGTATCTTTACCTTCTAAGAGGATACCAGCTGACCTCTGGTCTGGGACAGGTACCACCACACACACCACTCTCTCTGCCCTGTGCTCAGGAAGCAGTTGCCCATGGACCATGCAGAGGGTGGCAGTATGAAGAAGGTGTTTATTGCAGCAGCAGGAAAGAAAAAGCAGGTTTAGTCATTTAGACCCAGCCATAGGTCCCACAGTGCTATGCTGCCTTATGTGCCGTGTAAGCTATTAGGGGCCCCGTGTAGTTGTACCACCTCAGAGCAATGCATGAAAGGAGACAGGACCCCCCCCCCCATCCATCTCTTAATGGTGCTTGCTTTAACCAGAGACACACTTCGCAGTCTAGCCCTTAAATTGTCAAAAATAAAATGAAACAGCATAACTCTCAGTGCCTATGTTTGTATTCTCATATCAATACAGCTTGCTCCACCTTGCATGGCAACCTGTCTACAGAAATAAACCAGCATTTTAATATGAAATGCATACAAATGAGCCAAAGCCTATTTTAGCAGGTTATGGCCTCATCATGAAGACAGTCCCTTTCAGGCACATGTTATTAACAGAGGAAAACACATAAATTTACACAGGTTTGTGAGAAAAATGTAGAAATCTAGGGCCAGAGGAAGCATTCCAGATCCCTGTCAACCTTCTGTATCACATCAGCAATATTATTTCACTAGTAGCTTTTGCTTTGATTGCGTTTGAGTGTAAATATAATTCTGCCTTGCAGGAAGGCAACAGGCTCACCCTGCTGAGCTCTCCGTTCAAGCTCACACACTTGCAGGTCAGTCATGTTTCTGCCATCCATAACCCCACAGCCCAGGGATTTGAGTGCCCATAAGCCAAGACCCAGGTTTACAAGGCACGGCTGCATGACCCTGGTGCAGCTTTAGTGAGGACACAGCGATCAGCTGTGGGGAGGTATTTAGCATGGCCAGCAGGTCAAGGGTGGTTGTCCTCCCCCTCTACTCTACCCTGGTGAGGCCACATCGGAGTGCTGTGTCCAGGTCTGGGCTCCCCAGTCCAAAAGAAACAGGGAACTACTGGAGAGGGTCCAGCGGAGGGCTGCACAGATGATAAGGGGACTGGAGCATCTCCCTCATGAAGAAAGGCTGAG
>JAVJGJ010000059.1:52166291-52203239 GCA_035590215.1 Microhierax caerulescens | reverse complement strand
GGGGCGCAGAAGGAACTGGGGGTGAGGAGCATGGCCAACAGCCTTGTGCAGTGGTCAGACCCAGGTAGGAAGGAGGGGGTGTGTGGAGTTCCCCGTTCCGGGGGACGCGAGGGGCAGGGATGGGTGCAGGGCCTGCTGGCGTCCCCCCCGATCATAAACGCAGTTAACGTTAACGTAGAGCCACCGGCACCGATGGCCTCAGGCCCGGGCCTCCCACCTTCCCCTGGGCCACAGAAACGTCTTGCCCCGGGCCCTGCCCCACCCGGCCCTCCTCGCTGTGTGGCAGCTTTCTTGTGCCTTGAAATAAAGCTTTGCTGGCCGTCACGGCTCCGGCCACAGTAAGCAGTCACATCCTAGGTCTTGAGGCAGGAAAAAAATTGTCATCTCTCACCTCTGGCACCATTTGGTATCAAAGAGATCTGGCCAGCTCAGGCATTTTCTGGGTTTTGTGTGCAGTCATTCCCAACTTTTTTAGTCCCTAGGGTCTCACTCTTTCAGCAGAAGCATCCTCTCTTTATCACCTGAGAAGAAACAGGCACAAACCCAGAGTCATTACCTCACATTAAAAAAAAAGCATGTCATTTCGCATGGCGAACGTCCTCACAGTATTGCTCAGAATTCAGTAACTGTCCCAGCAAAGGCTGGGAAGTGGTGCTGGCTGCAGACTGTGACACGTCAGAGAGCAGCTCTCTGCCCCCCAGGCCTGGCTGCAGGGCTTGGGGTCACTGTGCGCATGCCAGCACGCACATAAGTTCACAGCCTTTCAGTATATTTATGCCTCCAGTTTGCTCATAAATATTCTCTGTGCTTCTGCATGAGAACCAATGTTGAAGACTCTGAGCTGGGATCCCAAAGCAATTAGTTTCCTAGTAGACATAATCCTCAGAATTACAGCTGGCAAGGACACTCCTCAAAGCAGACAAGGCCTTGCCTGGGGAAATTGATTTAAATTACTTTGGTGAATGACTGATTTTTCCATATTAGGGAGACCATGGTTTTTCATGCAGTGTAAACCCTTAGGGTCTCCATCATATGTTTCTTAAGGTAAAGGAAATAATCCAGATTTTTTGCCAAATTCCAATCTGCGTGTCTTCATCCAGCCGGCTGGAAGTTCCCCTGCATGTTCAAGTTCAACCACTGTTGTTGTTTCAGCTAATGCAACATATAGGTACTTTCCCAACAGTTGCCCACTGCTGTGGTATGCTGCAAATCAGCTCCTTTGTTAGGACCTGGGCAGCTTGGAGAGGTGAAAAATAGATGAGCATACAATATAAACGTATTAGACTCTTTTCAAAAGAAAGCTGCTACAGTGGACACATTTCTGCAAGTCTTTCCAAAAGATGTACAGGCACAAAACTAACCCCCAGCACCAAATGCAGGCCACCTTGTTCTTTCTGGTAGTATGGTCTAACTCCAGAGTTAGGGCACTGGAGTGTGACTGACAGAAAAGTGAGATAAGGAAACAGTATTTCAGTGCAGTCGCAACTTTGTGTGATAAGCCCTTTGATCATGTTCTCCTTCCTGTGCTGTGAATATGGCTCCAACAAAAGGAGGCAGAAACTAATCTCAAATTGTTCAGCCACTTTTTGCTTCAGTGCCTGAACGTGCCTGACCAATTTGACAAGGCAGCAGCTTCCATCAAGGATATAATCATGGGTAATTCCCTCAGTGCAGTGGAATTTAGGAGCTGGAGATGAGTTGGAGAGTTGTACATGATTTCTGCTTTTCTGTGCATGCAGGGAGGTGGGACAGGCAAATTAGCAGGCACTTTCTGATTGAAACCACCCCGACTTGGGTGGAGCAGCCTTCACACAGCTCTAGTTGATGGTTTCACCCTGTCACTAGGCCAAGGGAAGCAAATTAAACTGCCTGAAGTTGCTACAATTAGACATTAATCTCTTCCTCGCTGCTGATTAACTCCTTCATGCCACACTGCCTACTGAATAATTTGTTACTCAGCTGTAAACATGGATCTCTTAACAGCTTACTGCCGCTCCTGCAAGCATGGGAGCAATGACTCTGCATCACAAATCAACAGCTTTGGGGGGGGACTTGGCAGAAATGGTACCATCTCCTTTGCCCCAGGACCACCACAGAGCTGGCTGGGGTAGTTGCAGCAGCTTGAGTAGACACTGGCTCCAGGAGAAAGGATGCATCCAAGAGAGATGGAGATCTCTGCCATGGTTCTTAAAGTGCTTTTAGAATAAAGATGATGCCTGCCAGGGTACTGACAGCATTTGTTCATGTTTCCTTTGTGCCTTTGAGAGGCCTGAAGCTGATTCCCTAAGCAACAGATAATCAGAATGTGGTTATAATGTGGTTAAGGTTTTCAGTAGCTGGACGGGAGCCAGAATATATCTGTACAAGCTAAAATTACATGGTTAGACATGATTAATGTTGGTCTTGCATTGGTTGGAAAGGAATCACTTAGGTAACTACTTTATCCCTAACTCAGAGGGCATGACATGTCAAGCATTTTTTCTCATTGTTCTGATGTCTATAATTTCACAACCTTTCAGTATATTTATGACTGCCATTTGTTCATAAATATTCTCCTCTCACTCTTTCATACTGGGTAGAAAGGTGGAGATATTAAAAAGATGCAAGTAATGAAATTGTGCATTGTCAGAATGAAGTGCACAGATTCAGATCAGCAAGCCCCTATTTGGCTGCTGTCTGTTCCTGAAGGTTTCTAAATACCACAAGTGCCTTGCTTTTGACAGGCACCAGCATGTAGAGTAGTCACAAGGCCATGGGACCACTAGATTCAGCTGTTTCCCATGAAAAACTGACTGTAACTCCTTCTCTCATGTTGAGTCTTGTGGCTTCACATCCCACTGGTCTATAGAGGTAGCACAGTTCTGCAGCAAAGTGATGAAGATGCTCATGTGGAAGAGAAGGGAAAAGACATGGGAAAGACATGGATTATAGCCACCTCTGTCCATGAGCATGAACATACATACATATTCATAACTATGTAACCGTTCTCAAATGTATAACCAGTACTTTCAGAAAAGGCAGAATCTTAGGGCTTTCCATCGGGTAAGGCATGCTAATGTCTGAGCTCAGGGCAGTGGTCTCTTCCATCTCTTGCTTTGCTCTTTTACTTACCTTTTCCTCTGCAGTGTCCCCACCTCTGAAGTGAGCCTAAGTGCCACCTGGCAGAGGGGAGCAAACAAGCAGGGGGAGTTCCAGGGTTTGAGCTCTCCCAGGCAGGCAGCAGGGGTAATTCCATGTGGCTTCTCACCTTGGGAGCCAGCAGCACGTCTTCTTGCTGAATGTATAAATGTAAGGGGTTACCAGCTCCCTCAGTGTCAGAATTACCACTGCTGAGATTATGAAGCTGTTGGTATCTGTGTTAACAGAGATGTAAAATTATAGGTCCCACATGGAGAAAAATATATTTCTCAGCCCTGAAGAGTATATAACATTACAACAAATGCAATTTTTAAGAAGTTCTCTCGCTTCAAATGTTTCCTATCTCACATCCTTAAAATCATAGCTGTCCTTTACTGATTTATCAGTGACTTCCCAAGTTAACAGAGGGTATGAATGGAAGGCAAAACAACAAACTTTTCTTTGGTTAGGTCTCCTGAGGGAGGCCTAGGCTGGCTGGCTGACTATACCTTTCTTCTCATAATTTTCTGAGATCAGAATATGTATTTCAAGCTTGTGAGGACTCTTGCTGAGGGTGTTGCTGCGGGTTTGCAATGGTGCTGCACTGCTGTTAAGAAGCACCAGGCACTGAGGAGCAAGCACAGGAAGCATCCCATCATCCACATGCCCAGCAAGGAACTTGGCTGCACTGTGGAGCTCACTCTCTTTGGATAGTGCTCTCTTCTATACAAGTATTTTGATTTTTACTTTTGTTATTTCACCTTAGTGACAATGAATTACATAAACCACTTTTCTTCCTCTGGTAATTAGTGCAGCCAGCACCTCCTACTAAGTACAACACCTTGATAGCACCTAATGCCACCCTGCTCATTAGCAGCACCAGTCTGGCCACATCACTATTTGTGTTTGTACCTGTACAGGTCACTCTCCCTCACACACTCACATACAGCCATGTTCTGCATCAGCAAGTCTGGAAAATTGCTTCCCTTTTCTAATCTGTCTCTATCCCCAAGAGCTTAATAAGCCTAAATGTGCAGACAGTGTCATTTTAACATGATACCAAAGAGGGAAACAATGCTCTCACCTGTTGCAAATATGTGTGGACCTTGTAAACAATGCAGACACATACCCACCAAGTGGTGTATGATGAAAGGACTTGGCCAGTCCATTAAATGATTCAGTGTCAACAACTTGAAACCAGAATTGAAAATTGAGCTTTGGTTTCGATCTGATGGTCTAGCACTTCTAAGCAGGATCCCATACTGGAAAATGTATGAGAATGTACAGATGAGATTTCTATATATTTCTCTGTTTAAACAGTTGGTTGATTTATCACACTTTGTATGTGTGGTCTGCTTCTGGGCTGAATCAGCTGAGGTTTTGCTGTGGGCTCCAGCTGTGGGCTGGACAACATGAGACCCAGTTTAGACATATTACTCACAATAGCTCTGTTGGCAGTTTTGAGCCCCCTGGGAACTTTTCAGCCTTCTCGCTCACCATGTTCACATTCAAAAAACCCTCAGCTCATGGGACCTACAGCATGGACATGGACAGCAACAACCATCTGCTACCGCAGGATGCAGAGAAGCTAACACTGTTGCTACATTTTCTCTATCCCTTCCTACAAAAGGGAAGAAATTATTTTGTTTACATACAAGGAATAAATTCTGTCTTACAGAGCTATGAAATTGAACTATTTACCAAATTTACTCCTTAAGTTCAAACTCATCATAGCATTGAGTCTTCTAGGCCCCTTATTAAAATCTCAGTGTAAGCTGTTTTGGACATATATATCCATAGGAAAAGGCTAAAACTTTCTGTTAGAGCAGATTAATATAACATTTACAGCTTCCAAGACAGTTAAAGTTCAGGTGGCTCTTATTTTTTATAGAGATGTATACATAAATTGTATCAATGGAGATGGGTTTCTCAAAGGATTTGAAGGGAACTAGGAGCTCAATTGTCATTAATTAGATAATTAATAATAATGGGAATAATTTACAAATCTCTGTTTAAAAATGCACTTTTTCTTTCTTGTCTTCAAAGAAGTATTTTATTCTGTTATGTCAAGTGGTAAATCAGATCAGTTCCAAAACAAACAAATGAACAAGAGACAGACAAATGTCTGTGAGACTGAATTTCAGTCTTATCCATGTGAAATGCAGTGTCCTCGCTTCAAATTCTTGACTCAACATTGCTGTGATATAATGCCAAAAGGAACATGAGACAGTTGAATAATAACGGACTACTGGAAATTTCCAAGAAATTTTCTAGATTTGCAACTAAATTTAGTAATTACTGGAGGTGTTAAAAGGCTCTCTAAGACCATCAAGCCATCTGTACTGATGCTGACAGCTTCTGGAAAGCAGCACACCTTTATAACCACAAGGTTTAACCAGCTCTGCCTCTGAGGAAACTAACCAAGGGCACATGCTTATACTTTGCCAGGTAATCCCTAGCAGGGATTACAATCTCCTTACTACAAAAACTAAGCCTCTAGAAATGAAATAAAGAGAGAACAATTTAGCTACTAATAATACAGAAAGCTAAGGTTGCCTTATTTTAAGTCAAACAACTGAGAAAAGTAAACTTCGAAAATCAACCAGCCACCACATCAGAAACTAAGTTGTGGTCAAGAACTGAGTTTTACATGGGAAGACTCACTGATCAATTCTTAAATTTGTTATAGATTTACATAGCAAATTATTATTTGTCCTACATAATAAAATACTTATTTGCAAAATGCAAACAAAAGGGTGAAATCCTCCCTCCTTGCCACTGAAAGGCTCCAGCTGCTGTCACAGCTTGAACAAACAAATCAAGATGTAAAAAACCCTGAGTGAAATACCTAAAGCAGACGATTGATACCTTACGGTTTACTTTAGAAGCTACTATTCTGGCTGTTGAATTCAAGTTGAGAAATAGACTGCTTTTTCTAGAGTAGTTTGAAAATGGCAAAATTCTTGAGATTCTTGTGAGACGTTTTTAAGAGAGCTATTGAAGGTCCTAACACTTTTCTACCTGCAAGATACACTTGTCTGGTACAAAAGGATTAATAAATCATGAGTCCTTTGTGCCTTCTGATGAAGACCCACACCCATCCACAGCTGATTATTGTTTACTTTGATTTGTTTAGGATAAAATTCAAAGAACACCAGGGCATGAAAAGCTGCAGCTGAACTTGTGATAGTCTTCCTGGTGGAAAGTCATTACTCCTAAACACTGTCTTTTGACTATTTTATGCCATAAAAGAAAAATCTACATAAAGAGCTGCAGAAGGCTTGCTGATGACCCTGTTTAATCACAAATTTGAACATTAAGGTTGTTTGTACCAATATTGGGCAGTAACAGTGCTGATAAGTACTGGTAAGCTTTTAAAATGCTGTAGTTAACTCTTCCTTTCTTGCTCACTGTCCCCTACTTACTGCAATATGCATGGTAGGATGGACAGAGGGGGGGTTGGGTTTTTTGGGGAGGGGCTGAATAGAAAACTCCATCCATGTTACTAGAATTAAACTTTTCTTAAGAAACCTGCAAGGTAAAGGTTAAGCTCCATGGAGCGTAAAGCAAAGTAAAACTGAAAGTAAAGAGCTCCTGTGCCGCACCTCGAGCTGAGACTGTGGCTGCGGGTCTAACTTCAATTAAATTATGGAACTTTGAATGCAGAAGGCAAGATCACATAATCTCTGGAGTGGGAGATGTTAATAAACCACTTTATGGGATCATTGTGCTAGAAAAGTTGACAGAAACCCAACACTCGAATTGCCTTCCATAAAATGTAGTCAGAGCAGATTTTGCCATTCACTTACCCTGGGAATAAACAGGCTCACAAGAAGCTGCAGGGGCCACAGACACAGAAAAAATTGCATGCTAACACACAGGAGTTAGCACTACTGTACTTCCTGACAGCCTGGTTGAAGTAGGTCTCCTCAGCCCAGATGATGGGGAGCACCATAGAGATGGCTCTGCTGGCTTCCAGCTATGCTACCAGCTCTCAGGGATTGAAGCCTAGGGATACAAGCAGGGAGACTAATCCCACCCAGCTATAATGGGCAGGTTGCAATATGCAAGAGGCATTGGCAACTATGGTATAACTACAGTTAGTAGCTTCTCAATATAATTTGATTATTTTATTTTCAAGTAACCTCTTCTTTATTTAAAAAAAAAATTATATATTAAGTCTCTTTTTCAATAATTCCAGAAAATATTATCTGGGAAGACTGAGAAAGGAAGGGACCAAAAGGGATTATCAATATCTAGAACCTGATTTGCCCCCACTTTATGCCTGATATCTTCAGTTGCCCAAGAGCAGAATGAATATTAAAAGTACACTCATATCACAATACAAAATGTCAATACTACCAGTGTCAGCATCAGTAAACCTTACATTTTGACTCATGAAACACTTCTGACTCATGACTTTGGGTTACACAGGACAAGTCTGTGACTTGTTAACTTTTCCCAATCAAGCCATTAAATCCAAAGTTTTTAAGTTCTTGCTTTATTTTACAGACCTTCTGTGCTTGAAGTCTGCAGGAGGCTAACGACAGAGCCCTTCTCCACAGAATGAGTGGAGAGTCATTCCTCCTTCCTGGCAGTCCGTGGACCCCACAGGGTCACCCCCAGCTTGTTCCAGGAGAGGAGATCCTTGGTCTACACAGACTTCCCTGGGTCACAAAACATTGGGTCATCCAGGCCAAGATCTGTATAACAGCTCAGTATCAAGTTGACCACAACGGAGCAGTATGGAAAATAAGCACAAAAACTGTGAAGTCTGAGCAGCATTTTTTTCCCACCTAAAAATGATCCAGGTATTAGAACAGGCAAAGGGAGGTTGCTTTAATTTTTTTTTTCTATTAATCCTTAAAAACAGTAAGTATTTTAAAAGTTTAAAAAGTGAGCTTCTCTTCTGACATAAACTATAAAGACTGAGTTTGTCAGTATTGACATTTTATTCATTAAAAAATAACATTTATGGTTGTGTCTTGCAAAAGGCAAGACTAGTGGCAAGTCCCTTACAGCCTTAAAATCTGAGATTATTGAAATTGATACATAAATCAAGAGAAAGTGAGACAGATGTATAGATCAGTTAACCTCTCTTAGATGATCAGTTAACCTCTCTTAGATGTCTATGCCACAGTTCTCAGGGTAGGCTCACCTTCTCAGGAGAGGAGTGCACAAGATGATTTTCCTCAGACACTGCTGACTATAAAAGTATTGACTGTCAAAGGAGGCTGCACTGCAGCCGTCTAAATTTTTGTCTCAGATCCATTTCAAAGGTCTGTTCTTGACTTTCCCTGTTTTCACATCTCCTTACACTTATTTCATGTGAAATGCATCCAACTGTCAGTTATGGTGGCAGCTGCAATCTTGCCTTCATTTACCAACAGGTACAGCATAAGAAGAAACAACGTGAGCTTCCCCAACACTGCCTTATTAGTGTGTTTCAGCTCTTGAATTAAGAAAGGAAAACAGTTAGTTCATTTCCATCAATCCTATCTGCTAATGGTGCCAATCAACTAAGTCCATTTGCTTTTTTGGACTAGTAGAAAATAAGTTTAATTTTGGCTCTCTGTTTCAAAGAAAATTTTTCCTGTCATATTCAATGTATGACTTGAAATATTAATATAGACAAATGCTCTTGGTTTTCTTGGTTAGTTTGGGTTATCTGTCGTGTGTACTGTGAAATCCAGAAGATCCTGAGCTCCTGTAGATATCTTACATGTCCCCTTGAAAATATCTTGACCTTTTATGTGCTGTTGTATCTTTATTTTTCCCGAGTGGAATGGATTTTTCCTTCAAAACCAGAGAAAGCAGTAATGGAGAATTAGCTGTACATTTGGGCTACGCAGAAATGCTTTATATTGTCATTCTGTCTGGGTGTTTCTAAAGGAGGTCTGTGGGACTTTGGAGGAAGCAGGCTGAGAATTAAATGTGGTTTGAAAAAATAAATCACATCCATGTACTCCTAAAGAAAGGCTTGCTAAAGACCTTGATGAAAACATGGCTGGGACCAGCTAGAGAAGCTTTCGGAGATGCACTTTGTATTGTAAGGACAGGGGCCCTCTTTTGGGTCCAGTGACAGCAGGAAAAGTGATTCCCAGTTACTTTTTTTTTTTCCACAGCTCTTCTGTTACCACAGTTGCAGAAGCATTTTCTAATTCAAGTCACTCTTCATCAACAAAGCTAAATAATGTAAATCAGAGGAAAGTAGAGACATGGTGGAAAAAAAATCTGAAATAATCCAATTGACTGTGCCTGCAACAAGTTAGAGAGCATGAACACAAATCGCTTTGCAGGCAGATCAGTGAAATATAACCTATGGCAAGAGGCAATGACAACTAGCGGAGGGAGCAGTAAGAAATTAAATTGGAAGAAGATCCTTCTCTGCACTTTTGAAAGCCTCTCACAGCCATTGCCAGGTTCTGGGAAAGCAAAAGCCTTAGTCACATCTCATTTTTATGACACAAAATTGATCTTTCTATTATTAACAAATGTGAAGACTTTAGAATCAGACAGCTTCTGATACAAACAAACATCCTTATGGCTCAAGCAAGCTCACTTTAGAACAGGGGTTTGTAAATCTCTGGGCTGAAACTCAATTGAGGTTATGTTTAAAAAAAAGCAACAGAAAATGAGCGGTTCCACATATAGCTCCATGATACCTGGGGTAAAGGACAAACCTTTAAGTCAGTTACTTTTACATTTCCACCTGGAGGCTCCCTGAAAAAGAAATTTGCCTTCCAAGGTAAAGACTAATCTGTGCAACAGGTCACATACAACCTAAGCCAAATGTATCACCATTTGCACAGCCTCTTGTTAGTGAAATTATAGATTTACACACATAGTCATTCAAAACTTCATGTCACAGGTTGGTTTGCTTGTTTATTTATCAGTCTTGTGAAATTGTTGATACAAATAATAATTGATACAGTCCCACCATTATTATTTCCTGGTTTATTAGCAGAAAGTAAGAAGATTTGCCTAATGTTCACTATGCAATATTAAAATCTCATAAATCTGTTCAGAATTAAAAGAAAAAATTATTAAGAGAATCCATTCCTTAAGCCTGCATATGTTTCTAAAAATTCAAAGCTTCTAATTCTGTCAGAAGCTCTAAAATCTAAAAAAATTAAAGCCACTACGCTTCCAAAAGCGGTTGCCTGGTAGCTGTTAGCCTCTGTGTTCACCTTCACACACACACAAACATTAGAGCCCTGCTTTTAATTAATAAGGACACAGTAACCCCTAGGGGAAAAAGAAATCAAGTAAATATAAACCATTTTCTGATCACTTGATGGGGCTGTCTCTGTTACCTGGCACCTCTGGCTGGGAAGCCAGGTATTTTCCCTGTACATACACTGCTGTCTGTTGCTTGGGCCAGTACCTGACCTGGACAATGACAATGTTAGTGTTTTCCTGGCCTCTTTGTCTAGTGCTTTCTCCAAGCCAAACCCTGCCAAGCCTGAACAAACACCCTCATGATTCATCATCCCCCATGTAACAGCAACCTGTTGCTCAGTTACCGAAACAAAGTGACTTCTGCCACACGGCAGCTTCCAAGACACCTGAGGTAATCAGTGCTGTGCCATAAACTGGGAGAATGACTAGGCTAGCACTGCTAATTCAATAATGATAGTTATCCTGGTACCTTGGGGCACTGCAGTGAACACAATACCAGCACCACTGCTGCTGATCACAGAGGGGTAGGCTTCAACCTCTCTAACATACAAAGCTTGAACTTTCAACCAGGCCTGCAAAATGAAGTGACTCTGAATGTTCCTAGAACTTACACAACTACCAAACAGTTTGCAGTCTGCTCTGTATCATCAACAAAAGTTACTGAAAATATTCTGCATATTTTGAATGTGCTTCTGATGAAGTTGTTTTGTGCTGTCACAGTTGCTCTTTCTCTAGAACATGGGAAAGGACTCAAAGGGCAGTATTGCTTCATCTGCTTCAATCACCGCAGTGTCTGACATGAGTGTATTGGGATTTGGGGACACAGAGGAGTAAGATGAAGAAAAGAAGCTTCTTCATTTCTTTTCAGGCCAGGGTGGTACTGGTGTTGCCTAGGGTGTTGCCTTTGAGAAGTGGCTGCTTTGGCATCCTGAGGAACACCAGGATCAGATTGTCTGCCAGCTTTAGCAATCAATTACAGCTAAGTGCAAAAACATCCACTGTTTCAGTGTACCTTTCAAATATTCATCTTCCCAACAATGCTATGAGATGCTACCCCTATTTTACATAGAAACAGATGCTCGGAGGTGGTAAGTGGCACTGGAGGATTAAAGCACTCTGTTCCTGCACTCAATGGATTATTGACCGTGCTTTTGTGTGCATCACTCATATCAAAACATGTAGGCAAAATTGAGGTTCCCACTCATTAAAATCACAGCTAATCTCAACCCCCATAGGTTCCCTTTCCTCCCAAACCCTCACACACAACAAACTGCTGAAAGATGACAAATTTCCTGAAGCAAATTATAACATCAAAAGCCCAGTTTGCACATGCAGCTCGCTAAAATCTTTCCCCACAGTACTCCCACATGGATAACTAGTTGCAGCAATAACAAGATGTTATTGAAAAATAACATTAATAGCAATCCATTGCAGTACTTGAAATACGGGCATTTCACATAAGGACTTGCAGCCATGTCAAATTCTTCTTGAGCTGCTTCCTCAGTGTCACACTTCCTTTAAAAAAGGCTCTAAGTATGGCCTCTGCCTCTTCCTCCTCCTTCTCCACACCACTTGCTCCTTCTGCAGTTAACTTACTGACCTGACTAGTCATGGTCAATCTGCATTTTCTGGTAAAAAAAGAAAAAAGTTAACTCCTGGTCCTTTTTATCATTTCTGTGTGGCTTCAGGGTTTTCTTTCCTAGGATACTTAGGGAAAACCTTCTTTGCGCTATAGAGGAAAAATTGTCCTGAATTTCTGCTATCAGAAAACTTCAAGCATAGACAAGAGTGGATAAAAATGTGGGTTAATATTAACTTGTTGAACTGGAATGCAGACTATTGTCTTGAATTTGTGCATTTGTCCTTTGGTTCCACCTCCTTCTTGATTGACAGCTGAAAGATTTCCAGTTGTGCATTGCTGATCACTCAGTCAACCCTTTAGTCCAGGGTAGCCTGAAAAAGCTTTAACACTAATAACTCCTAAAAAGCTATGAGCTAAAAGCTTTGCGTCTTATGTGAGAGGTAGCTGCTTGCTTGTGGTGCAATAAAAGCTCTTACTAAATCAGTAACATTTCAGCTTAATTCATTCTCTAATTATACAATTAATAGTCTTCCCTTTGCTTGTAATCCATCTTGTACTACACAGGGAGCAAAAGGAATGCCATGGATGCCACCCTGGACTGAAGCAGAAGCCAATACTTTACAACACATTATCCTCAGCAATAGCAACCACGTTGGTCAAAACTGGTTGTGTTGCAACGTCTGCCATCATGAAGAAAGAGGCAAGTTCTGATTCAGCTTTGTCTCCAGGTCCAGCTGTGTATCCCCTGCAGCATTGTCCCAAGATTTTTCCTCGGGTAGATTTAAGGAGACCAACGTCCCAGGTGCTCAATAGCTCAGGGCGAGCAGCATAGCCAGTGCTGGGGTGTCAGCCTGAAGGTGGCTTCACTTTAAGGCAGTGTCTGACCTGGCCAGATAGACTGACGCCCCAGAAGCAAAGATTGAAGTTTGGTACTCACTCTTCAGATAGACAGGACATTCACAGTGCCCACCAGACTGGGCATTTCTTCTACCTTTTCATTTCATTACATCTAACTACAGGAATATTGATCTTTTTCACATTTATTCACATTTCTTTTTTGCTGTAAAGTTGTTCCTTAATGGAAAATAACTCCTGGTTATTCACCAGAACCCAAACTTTCACAAAATTAATCCCTAAAATTTCTTTCTATTGACAGGGGTTGAAGAACTTATTTTCTGCAATTTATGTCTTAATATTTTGATATTTCCATCTTTTGTGAGAGAGATTTTAAAAAAACTAAAGGAAAAGTTATTTTAAAACATAAACTAAGAATTTACTAAGGTTATTTTCATAGTGTCAAAGACATTTTGTTTTGATAAGATTAAAAAATTCATCTCAATAAGCACTGTTTTTATTGTTTCACATGAATAAAAATAATACCAAAATAAAATATCTAAGACAGCAAATGAAGTGTTACAGTCTGTTCTTAGAGTTTTGGGGTAAAAGTCTTTATTAAACCAAATGGCTTCATAAAGTTGCTTTGATTTTTTTTGTCCAAATCTGCTTTTCGTGGTGGGAAAGGTTTCTATATGAAAAAAAATCACAATTTTTCTTTTAATGGCCACCCAGGCTCTTACCAACTGCAAAAACAAACAAGAAAACTGTAGTGTGTAGAAACAGAAGCAGGCTGGCAAAGGGTTTAATATAAGCCCATAAATCTCTATTTATAGAAATTATATTTGTTGCTAATAATGCATTCTACTAGTCAGATGATGGCACAAGGACTATTAAAGTTAAAAGAAAACTTCATTACACAAGGACTATTAAAGTTAAAAGAAAACTCTTCATTACACAGATGAAGGGAGAAAATTCCTTTTAATATCCTATTTGGGATAGTCAATTATTATCATTACAATGGACAAAGCTGTTTCTTTAAATTACCCTCACTAGGTTATGGTCTTCCCTTAATTTATACCCACACTAAGTGAATGGATGGCTGCAGAGTTGTGAAACACTCCTCCTTCCACCAGCAAACGAGGAGGAGGAAAGGGCATCAGAGGAGGATCTGTATGATGGGCAAGTTTCCTTCAGTGCTGCAATGCACCAAGTAACATAACCCATCAGGGAAGGACTACCTATCCAGATGTGGTAAACCAGTGCTTTTTTAGCAGTTAGCTACACCTTTCTTCCCCATTGAAGCAGGTACTACCTGCCTCCATCACAAATCAAAAATCCTGGTTTCATCTGTGCCACTTGTCATTCAAGAGCCATTTACCTGTCATTTAAAGCCATCAGGAAATTTCTATTGACAAAATTTTGGAGATGAAAATATGGGTCTTACACATTTTAAATTTCAGTCAAGAGCTGCAAACATCTTAAAAATCTGTATATGAACTTGCAGCAGCTTATGAAACCTATGAAACAGTTCACAAAACTTAAGCATGAAAATAATTTAAAATACTATTATTTGTACAGTTTTGATGTTGCACCTTTTGAAAGATCATGAGATTACTGAGCAGCATTGGTTTCTCAGTGCAATTTCTGGGTCATCTAGGATGATGTAAGGGTAAACAGAGGAGCCCTACTGGAGAAGACACCATCTGACATCCAGATACATTTAGGGTTAAAAACTAGAGAAAAGGACATCCCTTGCTGACATGTTTAGCCTAGCATTTCACATTACACAAGTCGCAGCTGGCTGACAATAGAAATAACATCCAGGCTGAAGCACTGCAGAATTTGCATCCAGCTGCCTTGCTGCCTCATCTCAGTTTCCCCTCTCCTTCCCTTCCCACCACATCTCCATTCCACTCCCTGTCCTTCTTCCCCTGTGGCTTTATACATACTGTCAGTGAGCCTACAAGAGGAAATTACTTAGGCGACAGGGCTGAAAAGCTGCTGCTGGTGACAAAATAATTTCTCCAGCCTGCCTGCTGTCTGCTACTGACCTACACAGAATGGTCCTTCCTGGCCTCCTCACCCTGTTAGCAGGATGTTTGCAATCTGTATTGGAAGGATACAACTGTTAATTGAAAATTAGGGCAAGAGGGTGGAGGCTTCTAAAATGTAATTATAAAGCGCCATGCTATGTCCCAGCACTGCCATGGGAAAGCAGCTTGTAACTTTAATTTCAGTGTTGTGATGGCTTCTCTGCCAACTGTCTCACTGCCCTGGAGCGATTGCAGGGGAGCTGCTCCCCAGCACCAAGTGTTGGCTGACTGCTGCGCCTGTGCCGAGGAGACTTGGAACAACCCAGCCCTAGCCTGAGGGGCATTTTCTGCCCAAGAACTGATACTGAATGTCTCATCGCAGGTGTCTCAGCCCAGGCTTTTCTGCAGATTCAGCTCCTTGGGGCTGCACAGTGTATTTCTTAATCTGTTGTGACAGTAGAAATACACTGGCTGCTCTAAAGCTGGGAGAGAGGCTTTCTGTTGCCCAGATCACCTGTTTCATGCTGAGCTTAATTTGCATGTGAGTAGATATTCTAGATGCTTACTATTTGCATCTATACAGTATTTTGGCAGTCCCAAAGCCTGATGGGAATTGGTATCTGAGGGGTATCAATTAATATATTTTGCTTAGATGTGGTGGATTTTTTGCTCTACAGAAGGTGCCTTGTAGTGCTACTTATCACAGCCATAAGGAAAGAAAGAAGCACAGTGATAAAGCTCTGTAAGACGAACACAAGCACTCCCTTTTTGAACAGCTCCTGCATGTTAGTTTGTTCATTTTTTTTATCCCTAGGCCAGCCTACATCTTCATTTTAGTAACACAGACTAAATGAAGCTTCCTAATGCAAGGAAACTAAAACATTTGTAGAGCTGTAGTGGGGCACAGATCCCATTCTTAGTGGCAGGAGCATAAGGTAATTATTTGGCATTTGTCTGCGGTGCCTCCCTGCCTTCAAAATGCTTTTCACAGGCTGTCAACAAGTCTTTATGTTTGTGTTTGATTTGGCAGGGACTTTCAAAACCCAGTGAGTAAGTGAGCAGGAGCCCATGTACAAGCCCAGTCATCTGTAACTTGCCTTAGTCTTCTGCAATCTCTAATCTGATAACCTTCAAAGCCGTGCCTTTCCCTGCATTTCACTCACTGTTTGTACATCATTGCTAGCAACTTGAAAGAAAGAATCTCTTTAGATTACATTAGCTTTACATTAGCTATACTTCGGGGTTTAGCAGCAAAACAGCTACTGTACTTACAGCAGCAGAACCAGGCCAGTTCTAGGACAGATTACTCACTAAAAAGCAAATCCACCATAACCCACTATGATGCCTGAAGCCATCATTCCTCCTTGGAGCTATTTTAGTTTGATTGTTTTGTGTTCTTTGCACTGCCATTGCAGGTTTCAGAGCAAAGCTGTGTCGCTAGGAGGAGGTGGAAATATATATGGAGCAGAAACCTTCCTGCTTTCTTTGAAGCTTTAGAGGACTCATTCCTGCAAGCACTCAGTGCCCTCAGGAGCTCGGGAGGTGAAGGCAGAACATGTCATTTCAAGTCCAATACTGAAAAAAAAGTTTCAGCAAACAGTTCTTTTGTCCTTATTTGTCTTAACTGTGCAGATGGAGAACTTTTACCTTGTTTGAGGTTTTTTTGTTTTGTTTTGTTTTTGCAATGCTCCCACATGCTGGCCTAGATGCTATTTAGGCATGCACTGCCGCAGAGATGGGCAAGGGTCACCTCCAGCCTGCTCACATGGACACGCTCCCCATTTGGCTGCTGCATGACCAACCCAGAATAATTGTGCTCTAGGCTGGGCAAGAGAAAGGAAGGACATGAAGGATGCTCAGGACCTACCAGGGATGACAATAATTATCCAGAGTGGCAGTCGTGGGAAGTGAGGCAGCAGTCAGGACAGGAGCACAGATTGGAAGACAGTGTGCTTCCTGGGGAAGGATGTGTTCAAGGGGATGGAGCAGACAAAATGCAAGTTCTTGCAGTTGAAACAAGTTGTGCTCAGAGGCAACAACACTGCCCCAGGTTAGGGTCTGGATATTGTCATAGTCAGTGCCAGAAGGAGAGGTACTGCTGTCATCTGGCCAGTGATACAAGCTGGATGGAAATCAGAGGCCAATTCTCAGATGTTATTTCAGATCAGCCTCCTGTGAAGATGGACAGCAAAGCAGAGCTGGGTTCAGATAACAAACAAGATAAAAAGAAGTTTTCTCTGATAGCCAGGGACAGCACTTGTGACTCAGGAGGTCCTCACCTGTGCCATGACTCAGGGCAAAATGTGAAGTTTCAGCTCTTTGTACTAGTCCTCCTGTTACTAATACAATGAGTATTTCTTGGGGTAGAAGCATCAGGCCTAATAATTATGAAGATAAATAGGCGTGTCCCCTCCCTTTTTCCATGTATTATACATAGGACTATCTTAAGGAAGGTTGTAAATCTTGACACAGTGAATTCTTGATTTTACGAGAATATTTTTCTATCTTGGGCTAACCACTGTGAGCCACCAAGTCCTCCCTAACCTTCATCTGCACACACACACACCCTGCGAGCCTCTCAACTGAATAAAATGGCAGTTTCAACTTGCTAGAAACTTGTTTGGGACTGTAGGCTAAAACTGAGGGAAAGTTTTCACTCGGGTGGGTAACCATCCTGTCCTGCCATGAAGGCACCAGCCATGTCACACAAGGACCAAATGACACAAGGGCCAAATGAGTCCTCTGGCCTTTCCCCAGGCTCTCTTCCATGGGTGCTGCAGGAGGCAGAGGCGATGGGCAGCTCCTCTTTCTGCATACTGGAGGGCTCATAAATCAGTGCCCAGAAGATTTGTTCTTGTTAGTGAAAAACTGCAAGGCAGCGGAGGGGACATGCTCATCTGAAAGGTGGGCCACAAAAGTAATTTGGCTGCTAGTCACTTCAAACCATTTTATCATCAGATTTTGGGATACCATTTTTGCCCTAGACTGGGCTTTCCTCTTGAACCTCAGTCCTTTCTTGTTTCTTCTTTTGAGGGTTAATTATAAAGCAGCCTGAGAAAATCTTCCATTCATCTAATTTGCCTAATGTCAGCAAGATTTTATTACTTCAACCCCTTTTATTTAAGAAGCAAAGAGGAACGGTTAAAGGATAAAAACCTAGTTGTATTCATACCTCATATAAGCTCCAGACAGGAGCATGGTGAGCCTAGCAAGCATGGGTATACTTGTCAGGGCAGAGTGGTAAACTGGGACAGCTTACCAAAAAGCAGCAATGCTTTACAGAACTGAAGTAAAATTTCCATAGGGAAGAAAAAAAGAATAAAAAACTGGAAATAACAATGTAAACCCAAATGTGTTTTAAATAACTTTAGTCCATCCTAACTCACATGGAGGCCAACTGCAGACTAATTGATGATACAAAGTGTGCATATATGTATATGCCTTTATGTAGTATTTTTCCTTCACTGTTTTTTCTGGTTTGTATTTCACTTATTTGATTGTTGTTTTGCAGAGGACAGGGCTCTAGGGGACTAGTTACTTTGTGAGAAATGGGGAGCTGGGCATGTAACCCAGGTCTTACAGTCAATAGTTGAGTAAATCTGCTTTTGGGCTTACACTGTTCTGTGGAAAAATCCTACAGGCAAGCTCTCTCCCTCTCTCTGAGCTGCATCAGAACAATCAAGGGCTATTTGAAGTCTTTTATGATGGGTTCTCTATGGATGCCTAATATAATTTCAGTATGATATGATCATTAGAGTATGTTTTCAGAAAACTGTTTTTACTGAAAAACAGATGGCTTAGGCAAACAGTGGCACAAGTAAAAGGATGTATCATAAAAGCCATCCAAGAGAGGGCAGTTTGATCTACTCTCACCACATTAATCGTAAACAGTAAAACTATTTTGAAAGTTGTTCCTGTAAATTCTCCTCATACCCAGCGGTCACATGCAAAATTCTATGATTTTTGCCGCATTTTCACATGTAAGCCACATTTTCACTCTATTCATAAAAAATGAGAAGCAAAATTGAAAAAAATTGCAGCATGGCTTCATATACAGGAAATCTGTGGAACTAATCGGTGTGTGTAGATGGGCATATGAGCCCTAATGTATTGTCACTTAAGGAACCATCTATGTAAACAGCTCTGATGACCCCGTCAGCACCATCTGCAACCTTAAGGTTACCAAGGTGCTTTTCTAGATTTTGGCACTTAGCACTGAAGAACTTTGCAGATAAAATTTAGGCCTAGACATTATTTCTAGCAAAAGCACTATTTTGACAGTGAGGAAAAACATAAAAGAAGATCCATGTGACTTCATCTCTCTTTCCCCATTATTAACTATATAGCAGTCTTTCAGTTCTCATTCTGAATTTCCGATATGCTCAGTAACGCTTTGGTCATTCAGTTCACTGTACTTCTAGCAAGACGGTTTGATTCCTGCTTTCTGACAGAGTGTACAGATGGGCTAATTCTGTTCTCCCTTCTCACAACTCTGATTGCTTCACTCTTTTCTTAAATATACTCATCTTCAGGGCACACAGGAATCCACTGAATATAGAAATGTGCAAGGAAGTGTTCCAAGAAATTTAATTATAAGAAGTAGTAACTGTTGCACAACTGAGATGTGTCAAAAGGAAAGAAGAATCTTTTTCTGTGACCACATTGTGTATCTACCAAAATGTCATTTAATTATGACCCAGATTCTGCTAATTACGCTAATGATCCTGTGTGCTGTAACTCTTGTTCAGCACTGTACAGACCAGTATCCTACTTCAGAAGTAAACAGAGCTGCTGAAATGAATGGAGCATCCTGTAAAGATACTATTGATTCTGAGCACATGTAAAAAAAGGGTTTGCGCTTCAAGGATGAAATGTTAGCCTCAAGGAAATCAATAAATGTTTTGC
Organism: Microhierax caerulescens; assembly: GCA_035590215.1. NCBI lineage: Eukaryota > Metazoa > Chordata > Aves > Falconiformes > Falconidae > Microhierax > Microhierax caerulescens. The sequence goes on along the minus strand of JAVJGJ010000059.1, from coordinate 52,183,583 downwards.
AGGTGATGTCAATGGGGTCAAAACTTCACTCATAGCATTAGTTCACGCAACAAAATATGCACAACACTAACACAGTTGCAGACTAGATTGCCTTTGAACTATCAATTAAGCAGGCTGTACTTTAAGACCAAATGGCAGGTGCCTGAAAAATGTATAGTGAAATATGGACACAGCTGCAGAGAAAATTGAAAAGACTAAGACATCCACATGTTATACAAGCTCTGGCAGAAACAGCAGAAATTAAATTGAACATAATAACTTACCAGCAGAATGTTTTCTTTGTTTCTTTTGCTGGAGTTTGTACCTGTAGCGCTGCTTGATATTTCACTTGTTTTCAGCACAATTTTTCCCTTGCTTTTCAGTAGTAGAGTTGAATTAGATAAAATGTGTTTGTTGGAGGATGCTTCCCTAATGGCAGTCAAGTCTTTCCTTCTGTTGTTGTAGCAGATCTCATATTCTGTAAAGCCAAATCTTGCAGACATCTATTCCTTCCTGATCTCTCTTTGGCATAGCCATTGGGCACAGTGAAGCTTTAAGTCTTTTGTTGTGCTGCTTTAGTGCTTAAGTGCCCTTTTCTATTACAGGCAAGACTTGGAACAAGTACCCTGCTAAACGGAGATGCAGGACTAAAGGAATGTCTTCTCTTCCTCTAATTTCTCCTTTCCTTGAAAATACAAACTTTCTGATGCTGACTTAGCTCAACTTAATCGAACAATTTTGTTAGTTAATAACCTACTTGACCTGGCTGTAGACTAATATAACAATTTAGTTGATAACCTAGCTAGCTGATTACCTAACAATAACAGTTAATAATCTAGTTGAGGCACATCCTTGGCTTCTTGATTCAGCTTCCTTTTCTGTCAGAACTGATTGCATTTTGCATGCTGCTTTTGCTGTGCTCTGCTGTCTCAGCATTTACAGGAAACAGCACTGGGATCTGTACAACAGTTTTATACTTTTTCTCACTGTTTTTCTGCCTCAAGGTTTAGGATGTGTTTTCCTAGGGATCTGTGTTGAACTGGCCTGGCATGACTGGAAGCAAATCACCCTAAAGGCAGGCACTTGAGCTCTAGTCCCTGTGATACTTCTGCTTGTTGGGTACCCAACCTGACCTCCGCCTTTTTTTAGAGAGAGCCTTTCCCTGTGGGACGCTGGGGCAAGGAGCCAGGCTAGGGTTCCTGCTGCTGTGCTGAGGTCAGCAAAGGTGCTTCACTCCTCCTCTCTCCCAGGAAAGGAAAAGTGGCAGGGGGAATGGGGACAGCCACCAGCCCTGACACTGCTCTGTTGCCCTTAGGGAGGAGGAGAAGAAAGAGGAGGTGTCAAAGCTGCTGAGAGCAAGGGAGAGGAGGGAGGAAGGAGGACGATCTCTGGAATTTTTCTTTGCTTTTTAATTGTGCTCTGCTTTCTCATCAAGGTTGGAGTCACACTCCTAAACCTTGTTTCGTGTACTTTTCCCCACCTCCAGATGTTGGGTCAGTGTCCAGCTAATGTTAAAGAAACTGTAAATATGATCAATGGTTGCTCAAGCTCCCTTTTGCTTCCTCAGGAGATTGCCACATGCCCTGGAGCAAAAACATTGAGCAGGACCACACCAGCTTCCCATGCGGTGAACCCTCCATGCCAAAACAAGTTATAGCACATTATAGCACAGAATCGTGAGTGTAGTTGACATGTAGTTGACATGACACCACATTGCCCATAAGTCAACTATTCTCATGTGCTTGTGAACGAGGCCTCAGGAGACAGCCAAAATCAGACTGAAAAATAATACAAGCTGTTGCAATGCTAGATTTGCAAGTTACTCCCCCCTCTCAAAATCCAGCCAGCATACCCAGGGGCTTCAAGGTGATGCCGGTGAAGAGAAGGTTTTGGGGGCTTCCATACTTCCCCACTCTTAGTAGAGAACAAAAACTAAGACTCGTTTTTGAAACAATATATAGATACCATCATTTATTAGGTATAATAAGCATAATGAAAAGACTTGTGATAAATTTTTTCCTAAACAGATAGTATTACAAAAAGAATTTCAAGACATTTTATACAAACTGCTTTCTCAACTCTATTTAATTTTAATTTCCTTCCAACTAGGAAACACTTTCTTAATGTATTTGCAAGTTATTGTCTAACTATTCCCTGTTGCATATACCCTCCCCATTGGTCTGATGCATATACCCTCCCCATTGGTCTGATACATCTCTTATGTTTATTGATCAAGGTTGGAAGACACTCTATAAAAGTAAATTAAGTTAGCTGCTTCAAAAAAACAGGTTAAGTCCTGGGGGCCTTTATTAATTTTAGCTATGCAGAACCATTACTAATTTTTTTTTCTACCTTTCATTCTTTGCAGTAAAGAACATTTGGCAGGGCACTTTCCATGAAGTACACATAGTTACAAAACTGCAGATGTGTTACAAGCCAATAATCCTCTGCAGCTAAGGATTTTGACTAGACTTCTTTTTCCACACAGCAAAAGTATCCATTTTTTCACTTAAGAGAAAAAATGGAACATTATAAAGTTAGGATTAACAAGGCAGAAACCAGCAGAGTCTTGAGTATACACTTAATTGCTTGCAATATATCAAGGCTTGTGCCACTGTGGAGTACAAGATACTGAAAGGGGTTTTATGATGTGATTTTCTCTATGAGAGCCTTAGTATGCATTGGTAAGGGGTATTTATGCATTTTCCAGTTACATAAAACAGTACATACTTTCCACTTTTAAAATACTTATGAACAGCAAATCAGTGAAAAATGGGCCTTCTAAAAAATATTTTATATGCTCAACTGACATGTAGGGGAATCATACCTCTGTTTAAGCCCTTCCTGACTCTTCTACTCTGGATAAAATAGCTGGACCATTATAACAGAGCTTTTTAAAGCCATAGATTGTGATGCAGTGGAGAAAAGAGGCAAATACCCATGAATAAAGCCACGCCGGGACCCTCTTCAAACCAGGTCTGTAGGTTGCAGAGGTGGCTTGAAATCCCCTCTGCCTCTGCCTGCTCTGCACTGGCCCCAACAATAGCATGCCAAGGTTTTTAAGGGATTACTGACAGTCCTTGCTTACCCTTGCAAATATTTAGAAATTAATATTTATATTCCACATGGATGAGTAAAAGTCAAGATGCTGGCTTGGGTAGGGAGCTTTTTCCCATACTTTCCTTACCCTGTGCCTATGGCTTAAGTGAATGAACAGAAAATGGAAGCAAAGCTGTGAAGTGCTGGCTGACTAATTTACTAATTTGGCAGTCAGTGATAGAGGTATTTTATTGAAAAATGTGCAATATCTTCAGGTTAAAGATGATACATACAAAATGGGATTTTTGTGAGCTGCTTTCATTCAGGAAGATGGCAAGTTGTTTTGTTTATTGGCAGTTTAAAAAGCTTTTCTGAATTAGTAATATGAATGCATTTAAGATGCAATGGAATACACATACACCCCACTCATGGGAATGAATGAGGAAACACAAGTTTTTTTCATGTTTAGGCTTTATCTAATCAACCCACATCAGATATGAAGGTCTAAAACAGAGTAGATAACTTTATTGTAGAGTGCCAGTACCATTTCTCTACATGCATTTGAAAAGTTTCCAGACTTTTCAACTAACAGCTGATGACAATATTCTGGAAAATGTAGTTGGTCTGTCAGATATCTCTGGAATACTAACACATTTTTCCTGGTGCTTATGGGGAAGAGTAAAAATATGTGGGCTTCACATTACCCAAGATCTGATCTTCATAGTTAGGAAGGCAGCAGAAGAAGAATCCCAAGCATATTTCCATAATGGCGGTGGTCCAGCCAAAGCCGTAGGCCCAGCTGAACATATTGATTCCCGTCATATCAATTTCAGTCGAGAACTTTACTGGATAAATGACCAGGCCCATGATGGAGAACACAGCTGAAGAAACAGGAGAAAACAAAAAAATGTTTAAGCTAACACCCATCACATTGCCTGCCTCCATAATACCTGTAGCTAAACTCACCTGTGTTTTGGAAGATTTGAAAATTGATCCACTACTGTAACAGTCTTTACATGATTTTTCATAGAGACCTCAAGTGCACACAGGCAAAGATTTGGGTATAGAATCAGCTGAGGCAAATACCAGTTCTAGTATGGATATACCTGTACACGCTAAATTTGACTTCGCATACTGCCTTACCAGCAACGAAAAGCAAGCCTCCAATCCCACGTATGAAGTTGAACCGAAGTGTGTCAATGGCAAAAGCTATGATGGCCAGAGCAAAACAGATGACTAGAAGTATAAAGCCGACCAGGTACGTGGCGGCAGCAGCTCTTCCCCAAGCTGAAATCAGAAGGAAGATACATTAGAAAGGAACAAGAAAATCCTTTTGCAGTGTTCTTCTCTGGTTTGTAATGAAAGGCTAGTTATAAACAAATGTGAAAAGAAGGTCAGCTCCCAAGGAAGCAAGCATGGGATTTTTCTCTCCTCTCATAAGTGAACATTTTAGTTCCACAAGAAACCATTCACTGAGTGCAGAATACATGAAAATGCCAGCTTTGACCTCTCATATAGAATGCAATAGGTCTTGTGTGTAAGCTTCCACTTTAGATTTAACAATTAAGACAAAAACGATAGTAAAGATGTAAGAACAGACACTATCCTTCAATAACGAATATCATTACCTCAGCAGGTGTCATAAAACTGGCAGTATTTTGCATGGACAAGGAAAATTAGACAGTCCCTGAAACTAATTAAATTCTTCCTTTATAAAAATGTGCTTACACAAGCACTACCAGTCTGGCATGCAAATTTAAAGGTATGGCAATGACCCATAAAAGTCAAAATTCAGTAGTTTCTGCTTTTCAGCCTTTGTCTAACTGTGTGTCCTAAATGGATCCAAAGATCTGGAATCTGTTTTGTAGGGAAATTTGACCTTTGCTTTTGATCCAAAGTCAGAACCATTTCCTTTTGAAAAGCTTGTTCAGGGTATTAACACTTTCATTTTCAATTTATATAACTTTATGTCATAACATGTCAGAGCAAAGCATATTGTCTTGGCATAACAACTGGGAAAAATATTATTTATTCAATATTTTAAGTCTTGAGGGGCAACTACTGCTCAAAGAGATCAAAGTGTCTCCTCTTCTGAATGTAAAAATCCGACTTTGATACTTTTTAAATTGTGTATGTAGGTGGAGTAGGCAGTTAAAATCTGCTGGACATCTACAGACTTCACCTCCTCACCTACACTATCCGTTTCTAAGGTGTCGACTTCTAAACAAATACCATACAGTAGCAGCATGAGAAATTATCACAACCCAAACAACCCTAATGATAATTACAACTCAAATGTTGTGCAGGCTGTTCAGTGAAAGTTCCCTCTGGAACTGAGTTAGTTAAGATTTTTGGTAGCCATTAACCTGCCAATTTGTCTGTTTCAAACATGCAAGTAATGAAATGCAAAGTGTCGTACCCTCCCCCTGCCTGGTGTTGGGTCGGCATGAAAGCCACCATTGTGTCCCTGGTGGGTTACACCTTGGTGCTCAGCCTCTCTTCCTCCAGGCCCCACACCACCTCTGCTATTAGACTAGAAAAATGAATCAGGATTTTCCAGCTCTACTTTTCTTCCCATCAGCCCATCAAAATCAATTTCCCTTTTTGTTCGCTTTTTACCATCCCCCCCTGCTTTACAATCCCACTCCATCCTAGCTGTCACACTACATTTTCAGTTTTATGTTGTGTCTTTTTGTCTTCCTTATGCCAAAAAGTTTCTGTCTCCTTATAGGTCTTTTCAACTGTATTATTTTTCCTGTAAACAGGCAGCAGCCTGAGAAGACTGAAAGAGACAGCAAAGTTGTGCCCACATCTCATTTTCTATTCCAGTATTTTAGCCAAATGCTTCTCCTGGGGAGCTTACAGGAGACTTGGAGGTAGAGTATGGAATGTGGAGGTGCAGGTGGGAGAGCAGCACCTCAGGCAGAATATCAAAGGAAACAGCCAGGAAGAGGAATTTCTTGGACTGCCACAGCTCAGTTTTCCCTGCTGAGGTTGCTTCTGCTCCCAGCCTCTCTCCCACCCCTCTGTAACAGCAAAAAAAGGGGCACCTGGCAGTAAAAGAAGTTGCTCAGCAGAGGTGACCTCACTGCTCTTGGATACAAGAGTTATAACTTATAATCATAGAATCATAGATTTGGGTTGGGAGGGACCTTAAAGGTCATCTAGTTCCAACCCCCACAAGGGTTGGCAAAAGGGTGATATGACAAGGACATTTAGAGGTGATTTTTTTTGCTAGGTGCACAACTGGTTGTGGTTAGGTGCAAAACTCCTGGGCAAAGGGGTGTCCTTTCCCAGAGAAGAGTCAGAGGACAGCTGCCCACACAGGAGGTGCTGAAGCACCATGAAACCTGGTGGTTTCACCACTGCCACCACCACTGCTGTGGGCAGCAGACAGTCTGCCAAAGCTCAGCCTTGCTTCCCAAGAGCAGCTGATGGCTGCGCGTCATCCCCCAGGGTGGGAGCATCACCTGGACAGGGGGCTCAGGAGCTGGTGCCTGCTGGCACCTTGCCCGTGCCACCATCTCCCGCCTCTGTTGGGCTCACCCAGGTGTTTTTACTGAAGTAGTGTTTCAAATGCTGTGACTGTATGAAGGCAGATTGGGTGCACACCCAGCCCACTGGGCATTGACTATGTGGCAAGAAGAGACATGCTGTTGCAGGATGCTTACGTCTTTAAGAGGCGTTGTTCAATCACCTAGCAGCCAGTTTTGTGACTCTCACCTCCACAAAAGAGGAAAAAAAGTTTAACTCGGTGTTGGAAGAAAACCAATATGCAGCTCCAAGTAAGGCAATAGGATTGCATGGAAGAGTCACTATGGGGTTTTTTTTTTGAGGAACAGTACCCTGACTTCATCTGTCCTTTTCAAAAAGTCACAGTTATCAGTAGTCTAAGACTGCAGTGTGCAAACAGCTTACTTTTCTAGGGTGAAAGGTAGCAGAAGCTTTGTGTAGGAATAATTGCAACTGTTTCTCTATCTGAGATGTTTATTTTCCCTTGTGGCAGCCAGGAGCACTAGAGTAGCTTAGTATCTTTACCAATAGGACTAAGACTTACAATTCCTTAAAAATGCCAGAATTCGAAGAATTAAATTAGTCAGAAAACAGTGACAAGCAAGTGGCTAATCTGATTTCAAATCTTCTCTTATTTTCCAGTGTTGTGGGGTTTCTTGCTTCTACATGAAGCAAAAACGTAAATAAACTGTTCTAACTGCAAAGGTTTGTCTTAAAAATGTGAACTCCACAGCAAAGGATCACAGGACCAACTCAAAGTACACTTTACAGAGAAGAGAGTTGGAAGCTGTAAGGATCTAGTCCACTCCTCATCAAATCAAAAATAGAAACAGAGGGAGCAGCAGGTTACAGGACATCAAGCTGAGTCTGAAAATATTCAGCAGTTCACGAGATCTGTTTTCTCAGCCTGCAAAAATGGCAGTGATGTTTCAGCTGTTTAAGAGTTAAAATGTGCTTGTGAGAAAAGCAACGTGTGTTAATGCAAGAGTGTCCTTGAATACCAGCAGGATCCTGTAACACTTCCCTGCCAGTCCTATTTCTCCTTTTTTCAGCTCCTCAGCTGAAAGAATGCCAGTGAAAGCTATGCAAGGGTCTGTAGGAAGCTACATGTCATTTGCTCTTAAAAACTCCTTCTAGCTGGCAATTTTCTGAGCAACTTTGTCTTAACACAAGACCTTGCTACCCCAAATAGGCAAAAGGAACCCATGTTTTCACGTTTCAAGCAGAGCAAGGACAGTGCTTCTGTTTACAGTGTTTTGTATGTCTATCAGCAATGATTTGTGAGGGTCTGGACTACCCACAGTGAATGTAGCAATATGTGACTACTGGAAAATGAAAATACATGCCTGCCTTCTAAAACTCTGTGCTGTGTGAGAAGACCCTTGAGCTAATTTAGAGACAAGAAAGAGCCCACTCATGCCAGTACAGAGCTCACTGTAGCTTATGAGCAAGGTAATAAGCTGAAACAGTATACAATAATAATAATAATGCAGCTTTATTACTCTGCTATTAAAGCTAACTTGGTTTAGAGGTAGCATGATTACTTCTTGTATTGCACCATCTAAACATGTTCTGAATATCCTACTGCTGACTGCAGCCATAGGGATGCTGATGGACTTCATTAGAGATCCGGCACTTGGTTTCCTGCCTTCCTGATTTTACTCCCTCCTGTATTTTCCAGTTTGCAGAAGTGTAAACACTGTCTGTTCTTCATACATAGGGAAATAAACTTCCTTGCCCAGCAGTAAGTTGAGCCAAAACTTTGAACCACTACATCTAGTCTTTTCTTAGCCTGCCATGTTTCATGCTCTGAATGGTGCCTTCAAAAAAGAGCTGTTGTGCCTTGAAAATAGCATGTGAAGTCTACTTACCCCATGACAAACACAAATTTTTGTGTTCTGGTATATGTGGTTCAAAACATGGGAAAACATTCACAATGACATTCTCATGGTTTTCTTGATCTGGTAGCCCCAAACCACATGAACTACTGAGTCTCTCTTTGAATGACATTTTCTGAAAGCAACCCCAGAGCATTCAGAAGTACCTCTCCTAGTGTAATCAATAAGAACATACTTCTCCAAATTCTCCTTCTGGCGTGAAGCTAAATACACAACTAGCACTGGAAGAAAAACAAATGTTTATTATCAGCTCATAGACACCAACAATTACCTTACAGGTTCTTGCTGACTGTTTTTAACAAAACACATCAGCCACTGCAGCGAATTGTGTAGCAATTTTATGAAGGATAGTTTTAATTCAAAAGAAACAGAGAGGTGGGGGAAAGAAAATGTAACAGACTAATATTTTGCTCTGTTTATCCTTCATACCACCAAGGGAAAGAAACACAAACCCTGCAGTTCTAGCTCCAATCTGGCAAAGCAATTTTTACAAGAACTAAAATCTGCCCTGTTGGTGATTCACCGCTGTGTTGTATGTCATGAGAATGTTTCTAGGCTGAGTTTGCAGAGTTCGACCTGCTTTACATCCCTCTGATTAAAGGGAAAGAGCATTATTTTGGAAACAAAGCTGAACTCAGGTTTCTCAACCTGTCGTTCTTTATCAGGGTGTGGTGACCCCTGCAGAGCTCATGCTTCACTTTGAAAAGGAACTGCTTTGGCCAGGTTTTATCCATTTCAGTTTGGTTTGTTCTCCTCACGAAAAAGTTTCCATGTGAAAGTGAGCATGTCTGCAGCAGAACCTGCATTCTCCTTAGCTTGAATCTTAAGATGGTCCATCAAACTCATTAACTCACATCTCAATTTATCAGCCAAAGAGTTATGAGCTGTTGGTGTATGTGCAAGCCACTGTCATCCAGGACTCTGGATTCCTCATGTTATCTGTGCAACACTAGACAGTGCAAAAGCCTGTCTTTTGGAAATCACAACTCTAACATGCCAACTATGAGAAAGTCCTGTGCCCTTTCTGAAAACAAGTGAACACTGAAATCTCTGCATTTGCTGCTCACATGAGCTGGTATTGAAATACTAGTGTGCATGTGTTTGCATGCAGCCAAGGTAAATCAGGAACTATTAAAAGCAACTTCTTGTGAATAAATTGTATGTGCAGACTGAAAGCTATTGACTGAAAATAATTTCAAAGGAAGGCTATACAAATGAAGAAAATCACTTGTTAGTCATGGATGATTTATGAACAGAATAAAATGAGGAAAAGATATTGAAGGCATGACTGGATGTGTATTACTCTTTAAGCTTGTATCTCCATTGCATCTTGATCATTCTTAAAACAACTGCATTCTCTGAGTATCTTTCCCACAAGGAGTCAATACGGGATGTTTCTTTTTGGGTTTTTTTTGTGTGAGTTTATATCATTTGGATAATTATATCATTTGGAGTGCAATACAAAATTATTGGTCCCATATACATAAGAAAGTATTAGGACTTTAGGAAATTACCCCATGATAATGATTTTAAATGGCAACAGTAAGGAAAAGAACATTTATGAATAGGCCATTTATTAATAAAACACAGTATGTATTAACAGTGTCTTGACCATAGCGTAGTGCTAAAGGAAGAGCTCAGTTTAGCTTGGTGGACTTTAACTCCTTTAAAGCAAAAACCTATTATTTCCCTTCCACTGACTTCAATCACAAACATATATAGGCAAAACCTGCATTCAAGACTTTACATACTTCTGCAAACCTCTTCTTTTATTGAGGCAAGTAATTCAACTTAGAAGTTATTCCGAATTGAATTTGAGGGGAGGAGCAACTCCATCTTAAGGAGTGGTTCAAATTCACCTCATCATAAACCCAGGCATGTACAAGCTTGACTTAGAAGCTGGTTTCTGCAAATCTGGTATTAATGAGGGCTCCACCCTGATGCTTACTTAGTGCTAGGGAGGCAGAAGTGGCAGAGGGTGTAGAGCCGTCATCAAAGGGAGCACCATGGGAGTAAGCTAGCTATTAAAAATAATGTGCACACAGTGCCTCAGAATTAAAGGTTTGCTCATGAGAGAGTCAGGGAATACCCCTATCTCGCATTATCTTCAGAAGCAGTTGCATACATTGAGAACATCTGAGGATTAAAGCTCAGTCTTATGTGTTTTAATGTCATAACATTTTTTCCTCCTATTTTTTACTATTTGTTTTAAATTAAAGCAGGATTGGATGTGTATATGTGGGTTGGGAAGGTCAGGTAAATAAAACAGGTAAAGTGTTCATTAATCAGTACATATACATAAGCTCAGTTAATCAGAGTAGCAAGATGTACCTGCTCCCTAACTACTCCTGAGTTAAAGACGGGTTAAAATATTTAATGTGAATTAAAGAGAATCAATTCCACGGTAACGCAGGCTATGAACTAGGACTTTTAATCAAAACAGCAGAGTGGAACCTTTCCAAAAAGCTCTTTTAAAGTTTTATATTCCCAGGGCAATTTGAGGCTGCTGAACACTGAATTTACATCTCATTTCTATATGCGCCAAGTATTGTTCTCACTCTTGATCTTCAGTTTTCATGTTGCAAGCAAACTTTGCTCTGAAACCTTGCTGAAAGTTGCCTTTTGCACTAGGGAGTTTCTCTTCGATAAGGAGCAGCTGTGAATCTGGATCTAATTTTCTGATAGAAGCAAAATTTTGCCATTTGCAAAAGAAAACCCCCAACATATAAGCAGAATTGGTACTTTATGCTCACAAAATACATCATAAGCTCTATTTACTCTTCTTGTGAATGAAATAGCTTTTACAACGCATCCTGAAAGTCTTCATCACTTGCTGCTAATTGCTGATGGGGTTGTTAATGAAGTGCACAGAGAATTCCTAAATTTGGGGCCTGATTTGAGCACAGTGTGCATATTCAATGTAACAGGTGACATTACATGTATTCAGTTGCAGATTAGTACTCCAGCAGGACTGTGTGTGATCTGAAGTGTTATTTAGTACCAGTTGAAGGAAGCCAGAAGCCCCTGGGATATAAACTACCACTATCATTCCACAAAGTACGTTGGGAATTTTTCACTGATGATAGATTTTGTAATGGTACTTGACAAAGAAGCAGCATGGGGTTACAATACTCAATGTGTTCAAGGTTGCTCAGAGCAATGCAAGCTGCCAGTGAGAAGTGATATGGAAATGTGAAAAAAAAAAAAAAAACCAACACGGTGTTTTGAGAGTTTTGTTTCTTTTGCTGCATAACTACTTTCCTGCTTAAGACAGTTTAACCTGACTGTTATCCTGACTGTTTAACCCTACAGTGGAATTTGAAATCTATCTTGCAGTCCTTATCACCATTCAGAATATGGAGAGGTTATTATAGCCCTGCTGTATCAGATTACCTCAATAAGCTAGAGGAAGAGATGAGGTGAAGAGAAATGTGTTTAGCCACAGGTTTCCATGCATTTGCAGCAGCAATGCCTCCTCTGTGTGTGTGAATGGATGGTATCCGCTCAAGGACTTAAGGTCCTGACAACGCAAAGCGTTGAGGATCTTTACAAAGTCCTCAACACCAGCAGTTCATATCTCCTGTTGGGGAGATGAGAACTCTCTATATGATTGCTATTTTCCCACCCAATTTAACTGTAATTGTTAAAGGGAGGTTGGATAATAAACAGTGGGATGCCATGTGGAATTGCTCTCTGTAAAGTTAATTGCTGAAGAGTATAACTATTACTTAGAAAAGAATCTGATTAAACCAATCTGCCACTAAACATACAAAAGGAAAAACCTTAAAATTATAAGGGAAAGCATGTTAGCAGATGAGGAATGAAAACTGCCAAGGTAATTAAATTCTCTGGGTTTGATTCCCTTCTGTTATACCTCTGAGTATAACAACAGAGTGTCTCCTACAAGCTGGGGAAAAATCAAATTTATTTCTTTCTTGCATCAGAGTTCCTTAAATATATTGTTGTGATATTTTCATTACTGCATACTTTTAATTGAACCTGTATTTTCTAGCATTCTAAGTTTTGAATAATGATTGAATATTCTATGTTACTAAGTAACTAATCTTGTAATCTCATTTCTTACTGGTTAGTCCCAGGTAACATTACACTTCTAGGAGACTGATGGCTTAGGAAATTATGTGCTTCTGTATACACTGTCATTAAAACTACAGGCGATCACTGTATGTAAATATAACTGTTTGATGCTAAGTTGCAGCAGGAACAGCAACCAGCTTTCATTTTCAGTTCACACTGCGTCAAAGGAGTCAAGTTTGCCCTGGAATCCAGGCAATGCACAGAACACAGAGCTGGGCTCTTGGACTACTCAGAAACCTCGCCAGCCTTTGTTTTCTAGCTGCAAGGACACTTTTCCAAATCTACTTGAATTTCACCAGATTCTGAAAGCCTTCAGGTGCAGAACCTTGATTTCAGGGGAAGTCTGCAATAAAGGCCCTATGACTCGAGCTAGTCCCTGCTTCAAAAGCAGTTACTTGTTTGCTTAATTTCTATTCCCACATGCAGATACCCTCAGATGCCAAAGAGCTGCCGGGACAGCTTGCTTCTCCTCCCAGGCACTGCTGAGAGGGGCTGTCTCTCAGCCCATCCATCTGGAAATATCCCTATGCCACTCTGCTCAGGGAGCTTGCTTCAGCTCGAGGCAAGTGAGGGCTCCCCATGCCTGGGGTCAGGTGCTGGCTGTCAGATGTGATGGGAACGCGGGGGAAGGCAAAACAGTTTTATGCGAGTAGCGTAGCAACAGGGAAACTTGGTGTCTGTTCTGTTCTGTGCCCTGGGTGTGATGAGTCACTGGTCTGCTGGAGAAGTTTCCCAGAGGGAGAGCTGTGGGGCCAGCACTGCAAGGCCAGTGATAAGTGTAGTACGAAGGTAAGTCCTTTGCTACTCAGAGACTGATCCTGACCACACTGCGTACATTGCTGTTGTAGCTTTAGCTGGGGATTTTTAGCACGTGATTTCCATTCTGTTATTCCTCTAGAATAATAAATGGTGCTCCATGGCAGCAAAAGATTCCGCAGACCCAGGAGCCTGATATAGGGATAACAGGGAAGAAAAGCTACTCAGCAGTGGTGTTCTTATGAGACTAAAGCAGAACGTCTTTCCTCAAGAGGGTATTTTGCACATTCCCTTCTTTCCTTTATCCTATTAGACACACTCATCTGCTGCCATATTTGAAGTAATTCTTGTTCATTATAATCATACTACATTTACTAGCCATCCTCTCTTGTAGTATTGCATTAATATTCATGGACCAAAATAAAAATGGAATGAGCTAGGAGAATTACCCATTATTTGCCTGGAAGACAAGATGCAGGAAGGTGTCCTTTCCAGATGGCAAAATCATTTATCTCTCCACTAATCCCCACAGCCACTAAACCCTCCACACTTCCTAGGAAAAGTCTGTAATTGAGTACTATGATGTGAAAATAACTGAAGATCTGGATTCCGTTTGTCATGTGGAAATACCTCTTCCTGATTTTTTTCCCCCAAGATCTCTATTTGCACCATGCAAATGAGCTGACCACTTCAACCTAAATTTAGAGATTTAAGCTGCTGTTATTTTGATAGCAGCATCTGCATGTGGAAGATCTTCAGGCGTGAGTGCAACATAAGAAGGAATAAGTGTAGCCATGAGTTTTTCATCCTATTGTGCAACACATTGAGACTATTAAAATAAAATCAGTTCTTTTCCCCCAACTAAATCCACACATGTTTAAACATCTTCAAAGCCTGCAGTGGAATAAATTGTACACTGAAAAGGTGTCTCAGGTCTGTGAGACACACCTTGTTCAAGAGAAGTTATATAGCCAAAAATCAAGAAAAACAAAGGAGTGCTGTGCCAGCTTTATGAAGGGACTTAATCTCTGTATTTTCTTTGCAAGCTCAGTCATGTCCCAGACAGATACACTCTACATTGTGCTCATTATCTATCCAAAAAGTCTCTGTCTCTGTCTTTGTAAAGGTTCAAACATGTTATAAGCTTTAGACCTTTATTTGTTCCAAGTGCCAGAATGTTGCAGAGCTACAGTTTGCATCCCTCAGCCTCTCATCCTAAACTCCGTGCATTTCAAGTAAGTGTCCCAATGCACTAGGTATTTTTCCTAGAAAGTTCTATTTATTTAAGCTAAATATGTTTGAAAAGCCAAAGACTTCTGTTAAAGTCTAGATGAGTGTTATATGGTTAAATCAGAAGATCTGAACTCTTGGAGAAGAAAACGGAATGTATAAACTCTTCATATTTTCAATTCCACAGAATTCATGAACTTTGCAAAAAAGAGTGTGCAGGTGCTTTCACAGAAAACAGCTGCACCAGTGGAGTTATTCTAATGGATTTCAAAAAGAAAAGAAAAAAAAAAGTGTACAAGCTTCTTGTCTTCCTTGTGAGGTTATAATTCCACCAATTTAAGCAACTCTTCAGAGACTCCAAACTCCACTGGTGCAACCAATGAAACATTCAACCTTCTTCCCTTCCAGTCTGCCACACCTCAGTGATGTTGGGGTTGGGTTTTGCCTTCTGTCTGTGTATTTGTATGTTAATCCAAACAGCAGAGATTTAAGGGGAATTGCAAACATCACACATGGAGAATTCGATTTGAATTTGCACATTATATTGAACAACTTGCAAGTATGTTACAATTATATCCAATTATGATAGCGTGAAGATGTCTGTAGTGGATTAAGATAGCTACACTGTCCAAGTCATGTTGAGAATATTTGCTGGCAGCTGCTGGGGTACATGTGTATCACCTGTGTCAGTGAAACCATCCCCACAGGAAGACTGAATTTCAGAACCTACCCAGCCTGTGGCAGATCAGGCATGAAAGCTGAGAGTAAAGCCCAGAGGAAACAAGATGGGAACTGTGGAATAGAGGGAGGGAAGAGACAGTTCATCTCAGGAAAGATGTAAGACACTTCTGTCCTTTCTGTTTACATCACATCTTTTGTCTCTGTGCTCAGGAAGGTATGTAATCACACTTTGTTTATCCAGCACTGTGTTTAGCTTGGCATAAAACAAAGTTAAACACCCCACAGAACATGATGCTGAATGCTTGTTTTCTAAGACCTCTCTGGAGCACTGTGGATAAATGTAATCCAGAATTATTAAAACGCTCTGTTTCCACACTGAGGCAGGTAGAACCACGCTCAACACAAGAACTGGATGCTCACAAGTGAGATGCTGTCTCATGGCCTGGTCTTTTGAGTGGAATCCAAGACTGGCATCAGGTACCTTCACCCTGTGTGAGGAAAAGCAGGAGCCCTAGAAGAAACATGCCAACCCCACACCACCTGAGCAAGAACAGAACAACAGGAAAAATGGAGGACAGCATTGGATCTGAACACATCCCACCTCTGGAGAGATGGTGTCTGAAGGAAGGGACTGGAAAGGATCAGGACAGTGACATGAGTTTGCATCCTTAATGGTCAGGTCTACAGCCCTCTTATGGGTCAGGGGTAACCCATCCCTGCTATGGCCAAGATCCACATTGTAATGACATCATCTAGCAGAGGCAGAAGCCTGGCAGTGCAATTCACTGTCACTTGGCCTATACATACATTTTTATATGCAGGCTTTATGTCCGTTGTCCCAGACATATCACCTTTTTCAACCTGGAAATTTTGTCCAGCAGGATTTTGAGGATTTGCTTAGGTTTTCTGGGTATTTAGTATGCTTGAAGAGGTGAAATAATAGATGCAAGCTCATTGAGAGCTTAATGTAGTCACACAGCACATGAACAGCATTTCTGATGCTTTCGGAAGCATCAGCTGACTCTCCAATGTACATGTTGGAGAACGTTCAGCATGTGTGTATCAAGCCCAACATTTCTGCATTAGAAGTGCTGGACTTATTTTGGATGTGATTCATGGTAACCCCAGAAATTGCAGGGTAGTCCACATAGAGGATGCCCTCCCTGGTTTGTGTGAAGAAATGTGCACACAACTGCAGAATTTAAGCATATCAGATTGAGGCAGGATAAGGGAGGAAGTGAAATGCCAAACAGCCGTGTAGGACCTGGAAGCAAGGTGAAATTTCTCTTATATTATCAAGACAATCAAGGTGAAACTTCTTAGTATTTTCTGTCCAGTTAAAGCTGGCACTCATGACACAGGGCCTAACATGGCGATCAGGAGGAGGGATCACTTTTCATGGAAACTCAGGACTGAGAAGCCCTTTGCTAAGCATCAGGGTGTGTCTCTGCTCTCCAGTGCCATGTACCAGAGGCCAATTTGCTGGCCTGAGCTGTGCCCAGCCACACAGCTGATGCAGGAGCTTTGAGAGCAGGACTGGGCATGGCACTTAATGGAGCCAGTCTTGCCCTGGAGCCCTGCGCTCACAGGGGCCTGCTGCAATTAACTCGCTACAGCTCAAATTTGTGCATAGGTGGTAGAGTTTGACCATATATGACACGGGCCCTCAAACTATGGCCCATGGGCCGGATACGGCCCCCCAGGGCCCTCAATCTGGCCTCCCAGTATTTACAGACCCCCCACCGGGGGTTGGGGGGGAAACCAAGCAGCTGCAGGTGACTGCCTGCCACTTCATCTGCACGCCGCCCCCCTGGTTAAAATGTTTGAGGACCTCTGATATATGACAAACATTCAGTAACAATTTTGAAAAGCTGTAATAAATGATCCCTGAGATTCTTCTGCAAGTGTTTTTACACTCATTTTCAAAAAGAACAACTGAGATTCTGAGCCTTAGAGAAAATTATATTCCTTTTAATTTGAATTAGCATAAATTGTAAGAATGCTTGAACTTTCCTCCTGGCTCAGGCTAACAGCCCATCACTCACAATAACTTGTTTCAGACTGTGGCCAGTAACAGATATATGGGGGGGGGGGGGGGGAA